>JAGSMU010000041.1:0-687476 GCA_029286865.1 Teinopalpus imperialis
GAAACTGCCCTCGGGCTAACAGCGGCCATCAGCCGGAAAAAAAAAACTTTGTGTCTTGATGTTGGTGCTCCAATATTATAAAGATTAAACGTAAAATTTGTTTCCTATATACTTGGAATTTTTTAAAACGTAGATATAAATCTCAATTTTTAATTACGATGTAGCAGACATTAACAATTAATTCCATATTAATGATGTCTAAATCTAATGATGTCTGAACTATAAAGGATATTAAAACACTCATTAAAGCTGTGAACATCATCTTTTTATAACAATATTAGAAAGTGCATGCTGTCTTACTTACTAGAATAGACAAGATGAATTCATAAGAGGAATATTGCAAGTTGTATATCCATCACAGATAAGTTAAGAAGAACGGCTCATGTACTATATTAGCTCCAATCAATTATGTATGGTGAGTAGAAGAAACCATGGACCCTAACCGTTTAAGTCTGGTAACATATATAAGCTCGAACAGCAAAACAACGTTTGATCGTATTTCGAACAAAGTCTAAATACGTTGAATTAACATTGATTTTTGCTTACCAAGCTGATCCTTAGTGGTTATGAAGCTGAACTTAATCCTTACATATGACAACGTATATGTAGCTTGATTCTATATATGGGATGCCTACCTACATCTGTAAGTATTATTATTACAAAGGCAGATTTAACGCAATAATTTGTTTTCATTGAGATACGAACTTTGCACTCTTTTTTGCAATCGGCGTTCATCATCGGGTAAACTGCGGCAAAGTTTTAAAAGACCTTCATTAATGAAGGGAAGTGAATTCCTTCAATTTATTTAAATAGACATTGCATGTTGGTCATCACCATCACCAACATAACTTTCTTAGAAAATTCCGATACAAGGGCACCGATATGAGATCAAAATTAACTGACATCGAAAAGCTAATGTATAATGCATAAAATAGGTTTATCCTTTCGCTGAACCATGTGGTCGTAAAAATATAATATTAAACGGCTCATTTATATAATTCTGCTTTGCATAGGTCTTGTCACTTTGTATCTATTGGATTGTATAGTAGCGGAATCCCCAAGCAGGTCCACTACGATATAATATTATCGTTTTTTGTTAATTTCTTAAAATATATTCCAAAACTATCCTCATTCACTACAAAACATTTGAAAATTATTATAATAGTCTAAGAAAGAATGGATAAATCCATTACATTAGTAGAAATTGATTTTCGCAGACATTACACAGATTTAAAGAAATATTCGTTTCCCGTAGACTACTTGAAATTATGACATCACCAATCAAGGTAATAGCACTCTTATATTCGTAGTCATAAATACCTTATCACGAACGCAATGTTACGAATAGAATTAACTTCAAATTGCTACATGTTTAATAAAGTGATAATTTTACAAATTGGTTAAAATTCATTTACATTCCAGAAATTGTTTCACTTAATATTATTTTAAGGTTTTAAGGCAAACACATTTTATTTAGTTACTTACATCTATGAATATATATTTTTTCATTACAAAAGACAAATTAACGAGAGGAACGTGAGAAAGGTATATTCATTTATTTCTGATTAATAAAACATTTTTTTTATCCAATTTATATTTACGAGTATGAACTCGAGAGCGATTTTAGGTTAGGGGAATGAGGGATACCTTTGACACCTTTGACTTCTTCGGAGGTGTTGCACCTATTCCATCCCACTGCATGATGTCTGGCTTGGAACCGGGTTCAAAACAATGAACTTAAATTTTAATTACAATTTGACACAATACACCATCCTTGTATTCATTACAATGGTACAAACGCACGGGAACATTTTGCGCGCTGTTGTTATTGCAGCGGGTGGGTTCCGAGAATGCTGACATCTCGGGACCCATCTTGAGCTGACCGTAGTCATGCCAAAATAATTATGTTGGATTTTAAAAATGGTCGCATCAAACACCTTTTCTCCGAGTTGTTTCTTGTTTAGCTGAGTCTTCCATTAAATTCGAATTCGAATTTTTCAAGAATTTCTGGAGAGATCACCTCAATAAGCCAACTCGGAATTATCGTTTTTCCCTGGCAATAGTTCCTGTAAACCGATGACATCATTTCCATTATGATTTCAACAGACTTTTTTTGCTTGATAAGGAACTTCATTAGGGCAGGATACTTTATTTATTCTTTTTATCCTAATTGAGTCACTTGTTTGACGATAGTTCAATTAGGATCAAACTACATACATTAAAAAGATATTTTATCCCCCTCCAATACCACCATTCTACGAACTTAAAACTTGGAAGTTCACTGGAAGAGACTACTGCTTAAGATACAGGTTACGCCAAGTTATGCTGTTGTCAGTGTCCACAATGCCATTATAAATCTAAACTAAATATTTACAAACATATACTATGTCTTAAACGATATAATCGAATTTCGTAGAACAACTATTAAAATCACAGCTTAATGTCGTATTACGAGTTGATAATATTCGTAATGTCAAACTTAATCCTTAGGGATGAAAATAAATGCTCATTGTTTTCATATCTAGATAGATAGACGAAAGTCTCATGGGGCATAGGAACCACTATCAGACACACTGCTTTTAGTCATGCGAACATACTAGTGGAGACGTGGCTATCATGAATACGATACGGCCAGGGAAGGACCACACCACAGAATACCAGTTGGCAATGCACTTATGTTACTATATTTCATATGGTGAACGTAGGGAACGGGAGAAGCTCTTACAGGTATAGAGATATTCCATCTCAACCACCACGAGTTGTCACACCTCGTTTCCAATTTCAAGGTGCACACCTTGAATCTTTCGTATGGATGAATGTAGGTGTTTATAGGTCGCAGTCATCACTTTCAGGTAAACTATGAAATACAGTAAAAAAAATATCCTTACGTTCACGACAGTACAAATTTCAAATGAATCATATAAATTATTCTGTACTTTTCATTACAATTCACTTCATAATATAACAGTTAAATAAGATTAATTTTCCAAATTCTTTGTTTTCCAATTTCACATAAAATATCAAAGAGGATTTATTGGAAAATGATCACATAACTTCCTAATACTTTTTATGACTTTATAAAATATTTTCCATGTTAGCGAGCAATAAACCATCGATATGAACATTCCCGGAGAGAAAATTCCCGTGACGTGGGTTCTTTTAATACTGATAAAAATTGCTACTACTTTTATATATGCCCATACCAGACATTCTTCAATAACCTTTATTTTTAATTTTCTTTCGAATACAGCCAAATCAAACAAAAATAAATCAGCAATCAAAAAAATAAATTACAATTTTTATTCCTATATGAATTCACTTATATATTTCATATGTGGCATTACATATTGTAGTCGTCAGGGTTGTCAACGTTTGTGCATCTTGGATCTTTCGTGAGGTAGGATATAGATTGAATAGGCAACAGTCATCACTCACCATTGGAAGAACTATGTGCTCGTGTGTCAACTTTAAAATTATCAAAAAAAAACATGAATGTAAGGTTATTATTATTATTAACCAGTTTATTTATTTTTATACATAGTATTGAATTAATAATATACAATTTACAGTTTGTACTAAGGTCAATAAAACAAGTTTTTGAGGTCAGCCTTGTTTCCGACTCCTAACGACTCTATCTTCCTCATTCAGAGACAAACGACATATACAAATAAAGACAAACGTAACAAATTACTTTATAAAAACTTAACAAGAACACAACAAATTTCTGTAATTTACCCTTTGACAGCACAGAGCACAGAGCACAAACCACAAAATATCACAGGCTATGTTGTTATTTTACAATCACACAACATTTTGTAATTATATTAGTGTACAATGCAATTGTATGTTTCTTTCTTTCTTAACTTATCTTGAAGTAAGTATTTCAGTCCAGCGCTGAAACACTAATACCGCACAAACTTGCTTAAAAGGGGATCTAATTTGACTTCATGAATTTTTATTTTTTGTACAGGTTTTCGCACTCATTCTGTTATATTTTTGTGTTAACGAAAAGAAAATTCTTATTCCTATCTCTTTTTAGCGTCTTCAAAGGGTAGGTATATTATGCAATAGAATGATATATAATTTAGATAGATGTGACAATAAGATACTGGCAATATCAGAGGCGAAACAAATGAATGAATTACATTGAGAGTTACAAACGAGCACACTGTTAACCTGATGGCAAGTGATTCCTGCGGCCCATGACATCTACATTAATCCTTGACAAGGAATCATAATGCTGATGCGTTGTCACCCTTAAGGACTGAGATGGAATGCCGCGTCACCCGTTCATAAAGTTCTCCGGATCCCTTCACTCACCAGACGAAACACAGCAACGTTATGCGGCTATTACATACCGGTATTCAGTGAGGGCGTGGTCGTACCCCAATCGAGGTGAACCATTAATTCTGCAGTTAGACACATACTGCAGTATAGCTAATTCACCGTATTTGCAACATTTTCGATGATCATTTGGGAGTTCTTGAAAAGGAAAGTTCTTAAAGGAACCCATCCTTGCCGCGGGTGACAAGATAACTGGCTCCTATCTCGTACATACATGTATATATTAACAGAAAGTCCTATATACTTAACTTGCTACCAGCTTCATCATACGTAGTACACAGCTTTGTGATAATAATTTAAATCTTTAGTTAATCATTTAGTTAACTTTTAATATTATTTTGTTTTTAAATGAAAATTGTTAAATACACCAATACTTAGAAGTGATTAAAAACTTAACGAATTCCTTATAAAGATACATATAAATTGAGCCTTAATTTAACAAGCTTTTAATGCGAATATTAAAACGTACGTTGATTTATAAAGTATTAAATAAAATATCGGAATAATAACAGGTTCATTGAACTGAAGCTTACCGCGACAGCGAAATCAAATTCCTCCTTGAATTATTGTTGCTTGATTTAACTTTTTTTATTCCTTCATCACATAGTAAGTAAAGTTTTATAACGTTTAGAAGTTCTACCGTAATATATAGGATGTTATTGATAAAATCTTGCCCGAATTTTGTATCGCATGGTGTAATTAGTGTGAACATTTGTGGATTCATTATTTCACAAATATTAATTATGTTGTTATTTTGTTTATAAATATTTTTCTTTAATGGTATGGTATAAACATAGACGTGACACTACCAGTTTTAGTAGATTTTTTATTAGCATTTTTCCGTAGTGCCAATTTTAAAAATAATATACGAAAACTTCAGTATAATCTATATATATGAAAACTACTGAATATGCACTAGAAGAACCTTAGTGTCTACAAATCTACACGTGTGTGAGTCACTCACGCCCTCACATAGGATTCTAGCTCGTGTGTGACTACATTTGGCCCTCATGCCCTTAGATAGCATTTGCTGTTTCAAATAACTTCATTACCAGAGAATTGATCTTTCTGGTTGCACGTGCCATTAATGTTTGCGCTTATGCTTAAACAAAAAAGCACTTTAATCCTAATTGAGTTGCTTTTTTGACCATATTTAAACACGTTGCCACGACACGTTGGCTCTGCGAGTGATAGCTTACTGTTGTTTACAGTTGTAGTAAACTGATATTTGTGATGATAAAACGAATTTCACTCCTCGGTACCGATATAATTGAAAATAAATATATGGGTAATGTAACATTACCCATTCCGTTTTTCTATGTTGCAAATTAGAAAAATATTGGCGTGGACGCGTAGACGTAATCTTTTCCCTAAATGCCAGGAGGAATAAGAGCTGTAAGATACTTAAATTATACTTATTTTTGTTTGTTGGCATACAGTTTAAGTCGATAATTATATCGACTTAATCTGTGCGCCTCTATCAACATTTATTACTCCCGTTTGTTGGCTGGGTGCCATTCATTAATTGTAATAAATCACGTGTTCTGTTACATGAAATTGAGTTTCCCTTGCATCACGTACAAAGCAATTACAATTACACATGTACGTTTTTACGATATTCCTCTTTAGTTATTCAATAATAAAGGTCCATCCACAAGCTTGTACTGTGTAATTTAAAAAAATCGTCAAGAGGCCATCTTAAGTGAATATCAAATTTCTCTTGAGTTGATTTACGTTATAGAATTGAGTTAATATTAATTTCTTCATATCATTAGCAAAACCGAATATTCTAGTTTTAAATAATAAGCCTAATACTAAGTGCTTAAATAGACAAATACATACTACTACGAAAAATGCTGTCTAAACCAAATAAAATAATTGAGCTTTAATAAAATTTTCGTAAATACTTACTATTATAGTAAAAGTAAAATAGAGGTGTACTCTTATGGAATTACCACCATTCGATTATTGCATCCCGTGGGCGAGTAACATGTAATTGACCTAGAAGGTCTTATGGCTTCACAGGTCAATAAGTAACACGGGAGATAAATTACATAAATTTACGTTATACGTCATAAAATAAACACCGTTTACAGTATTTCTTCTCGATTTTTTCCGAGGTGTACGCGATTTAATACGTGAAAACTTTAATTTAAATAAAAATTACATCACTGTTAATTTGTAACGAATATTTTGTGTTATACACAATCATAGATCTCGACTAACAATCGAATTGAAGACTAGACGAGGTACTCTGACTATATGCCACAGCACCATTGGTCAGCAAGTTCTGCAGATTCTGTCTAGATATCATCTTTCATGAGTTGACATTTCACTGACTGCAATTAATTTGCTGTCCATAGACATCTATCTAGCTGTCTATGGGCAGTTAATTAAGAATAAAAAAAGTTGCCTTACAACTCCTTTGGGCTAAAATGGACTGCAACCGTTACCGATAATTAGGTAGTTGCTAATAAGTTATCAGTGTACATCTAGTGTTTTGAACAGATATAATATGTAACAAAATTGTATGAATGGTCGGTAACAAACCCTATAAGATTTGTGATTCTCTCTGAAGCGAACCCTTGGGCAGCACTTATGTTTAATATTGGTTTGGAGAATTCAATGGTATCTTCCAAAATTCTTATATTTGTGACTATTTTTAGAATATTTCATTCATTATATTCGTAAAAGAATATTTTAAACTTGAACTTTGAAAACTCGCATGCGTTCGGGAAAGCAACACCCATGAAGAATTTCCACGGAGAAGCCGTGGTGCTTAACGCGAGTACTCAGTGTTATCTTTGTGGGAGGTGTGTATATCCTGATATTTCACCGTGCATTTTTACAAACACCTCATTTATATTACACGTTGACAGTTAGGTGAACCCTGGAGCTGAAGAAGAAAAGAACAGGAGCACTAGTTAATTCCATCTCCGGCCATATCTCTGGATTTTGGTTCTATGTTCGTTGCCAGCAGTTGCACCTTTGACATGTCTACGATGATGGTAATTTCAGGATCACGGCTTAAATGAACCCAGCCCGGCCATTTTATTTTCAAAACCTATTTAAGAATTGGATAGAGATTGGTTGGAAGATTTTCATTAAACGTACATTATTATAAATATTACTTGTAATATTTTTTATTTCAAATATTAAACCTTTTTAAAGAAATTTCGTTTAAAGAAACTGAATTTTAAAAGAAACATCTGATGATTTATATAACTATAGCATAATTTCATATTCGCGAGCAATAAACAACAAATATAAACATTCTTGTCGGGATACAAAAATTCCCGTGACCCACTCTTACAATATTGATTAAATTTCTATTCCTTCCGACTAAAACCTGACTCTCCTCAGTATTGTTGATTTTTTAATTATATTTGTTAACGGTCTGTTATTAGTTTTTTACTTTATATTAATATTTTCTTTATGATTTACATCCATCGGGGACAGCGAAAATAAGAAAATGGCACAAATACAAAACTAAGACTAATTATGTTCCGTGGACGTTAAGGTTTTTAATAAACTAAAGCCGCAACGCGTCTTTGTCGCTGACTACAGGGCTGATTATTTTCTCGCTCTAAAATTATGTACATATATATATATATATATATATATATATATATGTATATATAGTCCGGCCATAAGTTCTATTACAAATTAAAATGCATTTTTTTTAATGAAGTAATGTAATATTATTAAAATTTACTTACTTATTTATTAGTCTCAGCAAAAAATAAAAAAATATTCTACATTCATCGAAAGGTGGCCCCTTTGGCTTTTTTAGAGTCCTTTAATCTTTTAATAATGTTTGGCCACGAATCAATGGATTTACGCACTGTTTCCATGGGAAATTTCGCCATTGCTTGCTCCAAAGATTTTTTAAGAGACTCAATGTCGCCGTGTCGTGTAGAGCAGGCCATGTACTCTAAAACTAAGCATTATTTGAAGTCTAAAGGGTTGCGGTCTGGGCTAGATGGTGGCCAGTATTTAGCTCTTATAAAGTCCGGAACGTTGGTTTCAAGCCAGGTTTGGGTAGTTCGTGCGTTGTGACCTGGTGCAGAGTCCTGCTGGAAAGTCCACGGTATATTTTTAAAAAGTGTATTGCTGAGAAGTTTCATAATAATACTGTATCTTGATATACTTAGGCGTACGCTTTATCATTTTACTTCAATCGTGATTTTTTTTTCATCGGTAAAGAGGATATTTCTGTGCCTTTCACCTGCGTATCGCGGCAGAAGGCGTTTTGATCGATCCACTCTCTTTAATTGTAATGATTGATTTAGGGCATGTCCTGTATATCGACGATTAGCACCGAGCTTCAGGTCTTGTTTTATAAAACGGGACAGAGTCCTAGAGGGAATCTTCATTTCTCGCGATAAGATTATTTGCTTCCTGATGGGGTTTCGATGAATTCTGGCTTTAACAGCATTAACAGCCTTTGTAGTTCTAACAGCACGCGGCCGCCCCGATCTTTTCTGGTCTTCGACAGTGGAAGTGTTTTTGTATCTGTTGATAGTACGATATACGAACATACGGCTTATACCAAGCTTTAGAAGTGTCTGGAATATGATCGACGGCTCCATACCCACTTTGTGCAAGGCGATCACTGTAATCCTATTTTCTTAAACACCCCATTCCATATTGTAAGAATATAAAAATAATAATAATTCCATAAAAATAATGAACACGAAAAAATATGTGAAATGGCGCAAAATCGAAAGAAGTTTTTAAAATAATATACGTTTTCCAAATTGCAAGTTTAAGACCGCACATAAACAACATAATTATCCATCAGGTGTAATAAAATCCCACAGCATAAATAAAAGAAATGCACATCTGCATATTCTATTGTTAGTATCGAATATTTAAAGTAGTCATTCTTTTGTTTAC
Organism: Teinopalpus imperialis; assembly: GCA_029286865.1. Lineage (NCBI taxonomy): Eukaryota > Metazoa > Arthropoda > Insecta > Lepidoptera > Papilionidae > Teinopalpus > Teinopalpus imperialis. Next base: position 9,244 of record JAGSMU010000041.1, read on the forward strand.
TTTCAAGTTATTGGACTTTCTAACACCGGCAAACGCTGCGCCAGAGCCAGGTGGTAGAGTCAAAATAATGTTTTTATAATGTCCTCATTAGTAATTACTTTGCTTTTGTCAATAATAAGGATTATTTGGCTCCTGAAAACACGTATTTCCGACTTATTATTACCCGAGTTTTAGTTGGTTTTACTGGGTTTGTTCGCAGACAACCTCAATTAGTCTAAACTTGTGGTTTCTACAGTGAAGACGTCATAAAATGCGAAAAGCTCGAGAAATTAGCAGTGAAGTGCGTTCCGCCATCGTTGTTTTACATAATAAAAGCATATCTGAACGTGAGATTGCTCCATAACTGAAGTTGTGTTCATGGCACAATAACTCGATACAGGAAAACAGGCAGTTTTCAAGATCGTCCACGCTCGGGAAAGCCGAGAGCAACCACGTCTAATGAAGATAATTTCATTGTTGTGAGAGATGCTAGAAATCCGCGTTGAAGTAAACAAAACCCGAGTTAAACCTTTATCATTGACTACAGTAAAACGGCGACTGAGAAATGCGTAGTTGTATGGTCGCGTTACCGTTCGAAAACCTCTGTTAAGGCCGCAAAACAAGAAAAAACGGATGCAGTGGGCTCTTGCCCATCGAGATTGGACTAAAGAAGATTTTAAAAAAGGGCTTTGGACCGATGAATCCAAGTTTAAATTATTCGGTTCAAAACGTAGAATTTACGTTCGACGCAGTGCCCAAGAAAAGATGATTTCAGATTGTGTAGTCACAATAACAAGCATGGTGGTGGCTCAATTATGGTATGGGGTTGCTTTTCTAGCCAAGGAACTGGTGATTTGATTAAAAATTGAAGGAATTTTGAAAAAGGAACAGTACAAAAACATTTTAGAACAAAATGCCGTTTCTTCCGGGTTACGATTAACTGGAGATGGATTAATTTTCCAACAAGATCATGTAGGATTAAAATGATGTAGAGGATATTTTAAAGAGAAAGGGGTGTTAAAAAAGATGGTTTGGCCTCCTCAGAGCCCGGATCTCAATCCCATTGATTTTTTGTGGGAACAGTAGAATAGGAACGCCGTAATCGTGGCCCATTCTCGCGAGAAGAAATGTGAAATGATGAAATGAAATTTGGAACATTATATCACAAGACACCATTAATAAATTGATTGCCCGTATGCCGAGACCTGTGAAAAAAGTCATAAAATGTAATGGAGGATTTTTGATGAAAAATCAGTTTAGCTAACTATAGCCTTTTTTTGCATGGACTGCTAATATTTCTTTACGCTTTTAAAGTATACTGTTGGTCCATCAATGTTCTATTAGATGATTAAACAGGTTAATTAAACATTTAATATTTTATTGGAGTTTTACTTTATTTTCCTACATTAAAGACGATCCTAAACTTTTGACCTGCAGTGTATATGCAAATTTTAAGACAAACTCTTTTTATATATATATATATATATATACATATTGATTAGATAAAGTGCTTTCTTCAATGATTCCTGCAGCCCATGACATCTACATTCATTCTTGACAAGGAATCATAGCGCAGATGCGTTGTTACCCTTGAGGACTGAGATGGAATGCCTCGTTACCAGTAATAGAAGTCTCCGGATACCTACACTCACCAATCGAAATACAGCAGCATTATGCTGCTATTTTACGTTGGTATTCTCTGAGGGCGTGGTCCTATCCCGGTCAAGGTGACCCGTTCATTCTGCAGCTAGAAACAAATTGCAGTGTAGCTCTATCTCTGGCAATATCATAGAAAAGCAGGGACTGTGCAATATTTTTAATGTATGTACTTCAAAAAGCATGGCAACTATCTCTGTACATCTATCGCCGTTGATTTTAAGAGCGCCCAATTACATAACCTGTTTGGTAAATTAAGTTAAGGCGAGAGGGCGGTGTCCAGGTGTTTATATTTCATTAGTAAACTTTAGTAATTGTCTCTAATAGTACTAATGTGCAGAATACGCAAATCTATCCCCATTCTTTTATTGAACGCTCAAGAGTTGTAATAACTTAAATGGACTAAACACAATAGGCCATTACTTGTGCAGATAGAACCCTTTTTTTAGCGTATAAGATTTTATTTATATAAAATAGGTGACAAATGAGCAAGTAGGTTAACTGATGGTAAATGATCAGTGTCTCCCATGAACATGTGCATTAACAGTGGATTCGTAGGTGCGCTGCCGGCCTTTAAGAAAGGTGTAAGCTCTCTTCTTGAAGGTCCCTAAGTTGTACCAGCTGACGACGGCTTAATCCACAGAGTAGATGTATGTCCAACATCGAGATAATGATGATGATGAGATCTATATTTTTTTCCCCCTATTAGAGTTCCATTAGAACTCTCTATTTATTTTTTATTGAGTTAGTGAAATATATTTACTATGACCAGGATTCCAGGGAGCGTAAATTGTAATTTTACAGAAACTTTTATAACGCCATGTTTGTTTTTGGAATCAAGCAAGCAGTCGTCGTACTAAACTATATCTGTGGGATTATTTAAACCAAATGCACAGTTCTTGAAAAGTTCATCTCCCATTGGTTTTCTTTGAAAGAATTTGACTATGAAAACTCCTCGAACGCTTTTCAGAATAAGGTAATTTATATCTACATTCATTGCGCTGTAAAAGGAATGCTGAGTCTAAGATATAGGTATATATAAATAGCATTACGAGGGTGAAGCTACGTGTCAAACCCGGTTTGTATATATAATAACGCATAATTTCCTACTTACCCTTTTCAACCTCAAGTGTAGGACGTCATTAGTGCTTCTAGTTCCTCATTAAGGATGGCTCTAAGCAAACACTTTTATATGTTTTCTCTCTCGTATTACCTACTTTTACAGGCTTCTATTTCCCCTTTTACTTTATTTTACGTTTACATTGACTCAGTATGGCCGCCTAGATTCTTTTCAATTACCAGGAATCAGGAGACTCGGAAACACGTTGTGCACTTCTCAAATTTTGTTTTAGTTGCCTAAAATTTTGTTTTGTTTGTTCTGCCCTTTACTTGTGGAATCTAAATGTAAATCTGAATTGTTTGCAGCACATTTCGCGATCGGGGTCAAATGAAATACTTCAAAGATATTTCTGTTACGATTTTGTTGTGAGTTCACGCATACCCTAAATTGAACTTCTTAATTTGTTTCTGAAAGTTAATTTACAGTTGTATACGATGTTTAAGTAAATCTACATACTTATTTTTGCGCTTAAGTAATAATGGACGGAAATAAAACTCGCTAGCCAGCCGACATATCGTCAATTCTCAAAACAATACGAATTTTAAATCAAAATGAGTAATGGCTACCTCTGCTGGCAGCAGCGGAGTCCTCTCCTACTGTCTGTAGAAGAGACGTACGTTGATAAATAACCTGATGAATGATGACGATTGGTGATAAATGATGCAAAATAGTACAATCCAAAATCTAAAAATTAGGTATTATCAGGAGTGTAAATTTAAGGGTAACTTGTACAGTTGAGCTGTTTGCAAGGTAGTATAAGATCAGGTTATGTTGAATAGTTGTAGTTGCATGCTGCATCAGTGTCTATATGTACCATACTATCATTGTATCTGTTCAACTGATGACGAAACAGACTAAGCTCTCGCAGAATAATGATGAAGGACTGTAATGTTTTGTTTGTTGTGTACGGATCCAGAGGCCCAATTACTGTTAGCAATTCATACCAACTCTCAGACGTGCATCATGTGCATCAATGAAGTCGCTGTTTCATTATATTTAAGCAGCAGAGTTGGAGGTTTATAATTAGTTTGTTAGTAATATATTATCAAGCGCACACAATTACAGATTTTGCGTGCCCGTCTAACCCTCGTCTTAAACTTGTGACAAATTATATCCGAGTACATGTCAGACACAAAATTTTCTAATTTGTTGTCATTTATTTGTGTTCATTACCGTACTTTGCTCACCCACGGTGAAGGAAAGACATATACCATACACATTCTACTTATGGCTATGAGCCGGCCTGGGGTAGCCACTCCATGCCATATATGAATTGTAATGAATTGTGTAAATTGTGTAAAAATGTTTTATTATTATATATTCACAGTGGTAGAACTACACTGGAGTTTGTTTCTAGTTGCAAAATGGATCAGTTCGACCGAGGTAGGATCAAGCCCTCTCAGTATACCAACTTAAAATAGGAACATAATGCTGCTGTGTTTCGTTTGGTGAGTGTAGAGATCCAGAGACCTTTATTACTGGTGACGAGGCATACCATCTCAGTCCTCAAGGGTGACAACGAATCTGCATTCGATTGATTCCTTGCCATCAGGTGAACTGTGCGCTCTTTTTTACTCTCAATGTACAATAAACTAGAAATATATCATTTCTTACAAAATTACTACAAACTTTTGCAGTTAGTGTCAAAGTGACTCTCTGGGAGTCGTAAATACAAACAAGTCACTGACGGAATAATTTAATGCTCTTCCCTCGTCAATAAATAATTTAAAGGAACAAAAAATCTCACACTACTAAACTAACTTACTAAATCAATGAATCCTGTTTATTTGCTACCTTTTTATACGAACTGGGAGAGGATGAGATATTTCGGACTTAAATCGACCTAAATGCTACGATTTTACAGCTGAAAACTGCCTACACCATTAATGTTAAAATACTCTTCCTCGCCAGGAACAGGGTGTCACGTTTTCAAGTTACCAATATATGTTCACGTCACCGGTGATTTAACTGATGTTGCAGGCTTATTACGAAATTTTACTTTATTTAGTTTAATAAACCTTTCTGTTGTTATAAAGTAGAACTAGTTCTAAAATATATATAAAAATTCTTATCGGAACTCAATCCCGCAGGAAATAAACATTAAACCTTTCACTTCAAAAACATCTTCAGGTTATGTTTGTAGTTTATATTCAGACCATTATTACTACCAGCAGTTGGCAGCTTTTACCACCAGCAGAAGGACTATGCCCTCACAGAGTATCATATCAGCATATAATAGTAAATGACATATTAGGGTATATAAAATATATTTATATACTTTTAATACTGATAACAAAACATTCCATCTTTCCTCATGGGACAACACATATTTATATATATAATTTTTAGTGCTAACTTCAACCTAACAAGAGTATGCAACAAGAGACCCCTCACAACTGAGTGTGAAAAGAAAAAATCGTACTAATCCATTCTATTGAAATTTATCGTAAAAGAAATTTCTTGCGTGCATTCTCTATTCCATTAATTACTTCTTCACATATATACTACTCCTCTAGTATTTAATTACATCATTCATGTAAGCTTAAAATGAAAAATAAAGAAAAGTAAAAGTTAAAACGAGTAAATATCAATTTATCATCTTAAGACATAATTATTTCGTATTTTTTAGATATGTTAAATGTTTTGTAAGTTTATATTATTATTAATAATGATACAATTAAAATAAAGGACGAGATTATTCTTTGTGGCCAATTTCGACATCGTCGCCTTCTACTGGTTATTACTAGACCACGCAACTGCGCATTACAAATAACAGTGGCATCAATAGCCGTGCAACAACAGAGGCACTCGCGCCTTTTCATCATATTTGTTACGGTGTTAAGCCAATGTAACTTAGAGCAGCATGAAGGAGCTGAGGAAAGAATAAGCCCTCAAAAATATTCACGTGTAATAAGAGCATACTTTTGTGTTTCTTTTGGGAGGACCGGTATACTGGAGTCTAATGGTAATGAGGCAACCAATTTCGACATTCCGCGGTGATAATGCTTCGGAGTATGGATCTAGATGTTTATGAGCTGCAATGATCACTTATCACCGTGTGATTTATTTACTCATTTATCTAAGTTACGTAAAAAAAAATCTAATGCTATATTTTCTGTATTTAATATATATTATAAAGATCGACACAGGTAGTCCGTCGAACAAGTTCATATAATTAAACTTTTATATAAAGGATCGTTAAACATGCATAAAGAGCCGTTCAATAATAAAAGTACTCTATTGACTTTTGATTTACCATAGACATATAGAAATATCTTTCAAAAGTGTGGCTTGAGTTTAAAGGTTGACTAAAAATACACAAAGATAAAGGATTCGATTTTTTACTTTGAATTTAGCGAATTGGATTTATTTTCAACAGATCAACCATGATATAATTATAAACGACTAAAAGATTACAAATTACACGAGAGGAATCCTTGTCAGTCCCGAGGGATTACATAATATCTACTTCTTGATTCCTAATCAAGGATGGATTTAAAAGTCATGGCCGTAGGAGTCGCCTACTGTCAGGTGAAATGTGAGGTCATGTGTCAGCTTGACTTATGAACGAAATATATAAAGCATTAAATATAACTGTATAGATCTTATTAAAACCCATATGAATAAACTGACATAAAGAAATTAGATGCAAATTATTTTCAATTCATTATAGATATATCGAGCGTTAATTCATATCAAATATAAGGCAATAATGCAATAAAATAATAAAATAAATAATTTGTTATTCTGAATTACCTTGAAGCTAAGCAGTCGCTTTTAATTCATGATACGCGAAGGAACCGAGTTCGGTCCGGTGCCGGCATTTATGAACACGAAAACGCTTTAAGCTGAGTACCAAACCTAAGCGGTCGCTTTTATTTCATAATACGCGAGCGAACCGAGTTCAGTCCCCGGTGCTGACATTTATGAACATTGTCAAACGAATTTTTAAGTACTGATTTACCACGGCCTCGATGGTGAAAGAAAATATCGTGAGGAAATCTGCATATCTGAGAAATAACAATAACGAAAAATATTTCAAAAATATGTGAAGTCCGCCAACCCGCAGTGGAAGCGCGTTATGCTTTAACCCCCTCTAGAGAGGGGCCTATGCCCAGCACTGGGATTTATATATATAGGCTGTTACTTTACTTTTATTTACTTTTATTATGAATTAACTTCATTATTTAATTACAATATTTGTTGCTTAATTATATTCTTACATTATTACATTTATATTCATATATTATATTCATTAGTTTAGGTACCTAATAATTTTTGCTAATATTTTCAAGTAAAACTTTTCTAACGTACACATTGGCACTTCAGTAGAAACTGCCTCCATTCCCTAATCAATCGTCCTCGTTATCATTGCGTCACATTTCATCCATCACATGTAACCCGCTAGGGAGTCTACTCTTAACATTCCATTTTTTCATTTCGATCAAAGGCATTTGGGTTTTTCCATTTAGATCGGCTTAAGCTTGATTTTTTCAATCGATTGATTGCGTTTGGAACCAGAAAGCTTTATCAGCCTGGTAACAAATGGTTAAATGTGAAAGGAATTCTTAATTTATTTCACAGCCTTTATATATTTTAATACTAATCTCTTCTTGTATGAGAAAGATGCCCTAGCTCGCTAGCTATTTTCGTTCTGGGCAAAACAACTAAGATAATTAAATTTTAGATAAGGAGTGAGCACCAATTAAATTGATAATTGTAGAAAACTAACATGACAGACAGTTACTCTCAGTAAAAAAAAATATATTTTGGCAATATTTACATATACAACACCTATCTACCTACGTAACTAAGTAGCTAACCGTTCTCTAGGAAGATATTTTAAGATTATACCGCCGAATTACCTTCATACAAAAACACTACCCGAACTTCTTTGTAACACCGTACCGGGCAGTAAACTCCGTTAAAAATGCTTTTTCATATGACTGACGCAGCACTTTCGGTAGTTCACGGAAGAGTAGCGAATGGCTATTGAAAAATAGAAGCAGGAAACTGACATAAAACGCTCGCTTATGAGCACACACCAATCTAACATAGTTGAGGGCGCTGGCCAAATTTCCACGCTTCCGTAATTGCTTGTGAAGATGAAGTCAGGGAGGCAGAAAAAGGGTATGGCAGAACAAATTTATCTTTGTCTCTCCAATAGAAAAAGTTCCATCCTGAAATAAACATCCGTGGACAACTGGAAGTCGCTTAACAATATACGTACTCAAGTTAGCCGATGTTAATACAAGGTTTCTGGGAGAGGTCAACCCAATGGCTTGGATTATGATGTATATCATGCATCTGAAAACTATCTCCTGTCCTGGCCAATATATCCAGAAACATGAACTTTAAGGGCTATACGAGGCCAGTTTAAAACCCATAAGTGTTGCCGAACATAGAAAAAAGAGAAATTGATATATCATCGAAAAGGAAAGAAGAATATCAAGATTTAAGAAAATCATTGAAATCAAAAATCTCACGATAGTTTGAATATTTATAAGAGTAAATTATTTCGACACATGTTTAATTTAATTTAATCGGTTAATATTGAGGTACAATTTAGATTCAACATTTACAATGACATTCAATATCCATATATTTTTAAATTACGTTATGGTTAATTTAAAAATGATTTATACATATTTCTTTTCACTTATCCTGTGTCTTTGAAATTTTATTTAAATGATTATTAGGTATAATCCTTAATTATAGCAGTGGAAGAGCAATTAATTTAGTGTATCAAATCTTGTATTTCGATACCCTGGAGGCAAGAAATTGTTTGGATGAACATTATTGTTTTGCAAGTTGCAAGTTCTTCATTTAATGTATACGAACATTATAGTGGTAATTTTCTGTCATTTAATTTCTTGCTTCCAGGGAATCTGAAATACTAAAACTTAATATTATCCTACAGAAGAAATATAAATTGCTTTTGCCAACAATTATTTTATGAAGATTTTCTTTACCACATCTTTTTTTAAATATTTTTGACAACATGAAAATTGTCTTAAAAGCCTTGTTTAAAAGGTCTTTCACTACAGTCGCAACCTATTAAAAATAATTCCACCGTAATCTAAAATAAATCCACGTTTCATTAAGAATAGTTAGTATTGTTTCGTTAATCTTTTGCTTGTCTCGTAGTGTCGAGTACGTCAGTAGTAACTAAGACGCACAACATGTTCATTTCGAACAGTCACCAGAGTTTTCTAATATATAAACATCTTTCTTTTCTTAATTAGACGGAATAAATTAATTAAAGGAAATGTTCTTTTGGCTAATTATAAAAACTGTAAGAAATAGTCTGAGAGAAAATAAGAAATAGTCAAAAATATAAACAACTACATATAAATAGACAAAACACAATATTTAAAAAAAAAATTTTTAGCCGCTGTTAGCCTGACCGCTTTACAGTTGAGATGTGACGGAGCGCTTATGGTACTCAGCCGACACCTCTATTAGTAGATAACCAGCACAAGGGCGTCCGAAAGGGAGCCTTGGCTTGGACCGTTACCCTTGTGCAAGAGCAATTGACTCGAGGGTGCCCGAGAGGGCCGAACCTCTGCTCGATAAGTTGTTTCTCACTATGTATTATCTTAATTTAATATCTCTATTATTATTGATTAACAGTGCCATCACTTCGGAATGCATAGACGCTAAAAAAGAAGTGGCGCAAGAAACTCCAGCGACGCTTCTATCGATGTTGACCGGAGAACCGGCCCGTGACGTGGCGGTATTGCGTATAATTCTATTGTTTGCCTATTAGCCGCCCGCGGTCGTCGGCGGCATGAAGGTGCAGTATATGTGTGTAGTGTTTTATGGAGGGCTTGGGCCCTGGTGGTCACGTCGTGCGCGCGGAGGGCGTGCCTCTGTCTCCTTCGGACTCGGGGATATTCGAGAGGGGATTGTAAGTGACGGTACTCACAATCTTTAAAATCAAATCCGCACAAATGATTTCCATAATTATTATTTTAAGTATATCAATATTTACTTAGGACGGAGAGCATTTAAAAATTTCCTTGATCACAATTATATTTGTCTATAATTGTGACGACAATGTAAACGTATTCAGTTAATACATTTAACTATTATTTATCTTCTTCGTTAGTCTATGAAGTTTTTTGTTTTATAGAAAACAAAACTTATAAAAGACATTTTCTATTATGTATCTAGAAGTTAATCTTTGATGCACTTTTTGTGACTTATACACCCAAGTTCTGTGATTTAAAGTTAATATTTCGTAGCAAGTATAAACGCGTGTATTTTGTGACGTATCAAATTTAATTTCTCTGCCCAGTATGTAAGGCAACTTTCGTCTGATTATCTGTCATACATACACAAATCATATAATATTGTATTGTGTATGAATGACAGAATTTTTAGTGCACTTTTATGGTATTCACTACACTAAAATACTGTGTATATCAAAATATCAAGGTAAGCTGTAGGAAAAGATATTAAAACGAAATTCAAACCAATCGCTCATTTTTAGCCACAAATCAAAACAAAGTGTATCCACTGCCTCTATGCATGAATAATAAAGAGCAACTAGTCGAGTTTCTTCTCGCCATCCGAAGCAGTAGTTCTATTAGCTAGCTTGACGTTGATTCAAAAGTGTTTTGTATAAACCTACTTGAATAAAGCTTCTTTTGATTTGATTTGATTATATACATTAGTCTTGTACACGGGTTTTAAATACTACTAACTATACGTCATTTTCAAGAAATCTACAAGAACTGGAAACTCCCGGCAAATCTTTGAGATTGGATATATAAAATTAAGTCGAAAAGTTGGCATACTTTATTAAAAAGTTCAGCAGTAATTTTGTAACCTAATTCGAATGAGATGAGGCTACTTTCTTGTTGTTTCTTTCTCTCTTCGATTTAATTTCAGGCGGTAATTGTGTTTCAATTCGAACTGTAATCTTCGACGATTGTATCAAAAAGTTTGTTTTGTAGCAAATTTTATATTTGTTTGACGATATTAGGTTAGGTTTCAATTAATCAAAATATTAAGTTTACTTAACCTTAATTTACTGCAGTAATCTTACTAAACTATGGATCATATGGAAAAATCTGGAAATAATTTTAAGTCCAAAAAAATTGTTAGATTTACTGATTATAATGTATTTATATGTGATGAAACCACGATTAAATTAAAATTTGGTGCAAGCACAAGCTGTCGATTGCCCAGAAATACAAGACTGTCACAGAATACTAGTCTAATACGTTGTAAACTTACGTATCTAACGTTTTACCTCATTGCACTTGGATTACATCGGAATAGGGAGTAAATGAGTGCCCGTGTGTTTATGAAAATTAAGCATCGACAATCTAAAGGTTTAAGGCTCGTAGTGGGCAATATGAAAGTTAGTAGAAGTAATAGGTTGTATTTCATCGTTGGTATTCTTTTAAAAAATCCAACTGATTTTCACCAAAAGAAATAACTGAGCTCAAAATCTACATTGTTGACATATAACATTAAAGAAATTCCATTTTATCGTAAAAGAAACTCTAGTGTATCAACACACTCTTTTTTATAATAAAAGGGATGACAAAATAGATCACCTATGAAAACTGATAACTGGAGCCCATGACATCTACGTTTATCTTAAACAACGATACAAGATGCAGGTGCGTTGTTTATACGGGACTACGTTAGTTTGCCTCATTACCATTAATCATGCCTCCGGAACCTACAAAACTTGTATAATCATACAAAGCAACATTATGCTAGCATTTCACGCTATTATTATCTGTGAGTGTGGCCCTTCTTCGGTTATAGGCAGACTGTAGCTTCACCTTCACCATCACAACTAATAATCTTTTATAAAGATGTCAATAGAAAATGCTTCTCTGCAAGTAGCAGCGGTAAATTAACTTACATCGAAGAAAGGAATGTCATATGCCAACCAGGTACAAATGAATTTCGCTGCGAGAACCTGTACTATAAAAATGGAGACAATAGTTATTTCATCAAGATGAACTTATCTTTATGGCTTCTTGTTTCGGTTAGTAGGTAAGTAAATGTGGACAGATATCAGGTTGAAGTCGGATATGGTATCAACTTTAGTATGGGCCATTAGCCAAGCCCACGTACTAACAATACAGCTCGTAGAACCGATAACTGATGCCGAAGAAAGGTTCGAATGGCAACCTCGTAATGGCCATCGCAACTTAGTGTGATCCCGCACTATTTTGAAAGGGGGGTCCTATGTACAGTATGTATAGACTAATTTGGGCTGATATAATAATTATGATGGGAATTATGTTTGAATAACTCTGTTGTTTTATAGACTATGGACAGGTCATGTATGCCAGAAAACCGATGGCCGCTGAGGGAGATCGCGAATCGGCAAACGTAGTGCAGGGCGCTCTGTAACTAAGTGGGGTAATGATATTCGTAGGGCAGCGGGCAGAGACGAGAGGAGAAGGGCTGAAGACCGAGCTCAGTGACGTTCCATGTATGATACTTATGTCCTGCAGTGAACTAATAAAAATGATTATGATGTTTTATAGACTATTAGTATGGATAATTGACGGGATAAAGCACGAAAGAAGAAGGTAGTAAAATATCGAAATAGCACTCTCTAGTATGCTTCTATTTTTAATTTCTTGACCCTAGTGAAGCTTAACATTTAGAGTTTTTTTATAACGTTGAGAATAACAAAGTAGCACACAGTTAACACTAATTGTAAGTGATTCCTGCGGCCCAAGACACATTACATACATACTCGTACATCTTTGACAAGAAGTCATAATGCCGATGCGTTGTCACCCTTATGGTCTGAGATGGAATGCATCTTCACCAGTAACCCGGCCTCCGGATCTCTTCACTCACCAGAAGAAACACATATGAGGGCGTGGTCCTGCTCCGGTGGAGCTGACCCATTAATTCTGCAACAAACAAACTGAAGTATCAGATACGCAAGAGCTTTCACTAAATTGGCATATTATTATCGGTCTGGATATTATTTCAAAATGAATGTACATCGTGTAATATAAAATTAAATGCAACAAACAAACTTAAGTGTCAGATACGCAAGAGCTTTCACTAAATTGGCATATTATTATCGGTCTAGATATTATTTCAAAATTAATGTACATCGTGTAATATAAAATTAAATGCAACAAACAAACTGAAGTGTCAGATACGCAAGAGCTTTCACTAAATTGGCATATTATTATCGGTCTGGATATTATTTCCAAATTAATGTACATCGTGTAATATAAAATTAAAAGTATACTGGGGACAACTTATCTTCGTACAGTATACATAAACATTAGCAGTGGCGTTTTTTTTATTTACTTTACAATATATATAAGGAATACGTCCAAAAATTCGATTGTGAGTTCTCAGGCTATTATTTATATAACAAAACGCAAATGTACTCGTAAATCTTCTGTAATAAAGATCCCTACAAACTTTTGCACTCAATATAGTCTCAGGGGAGGTAACCCCTGGGAGTAGTTAATACAAACAAATCTCTAGCAGAAAGATTTAACGCTTTTCCCACGAGAATAAAGAATTGAATGTTACAAAGGAATAGTCCCATTGAGTTTTTTTTGCATCCAATTCTTCTTAGGTCTGTGATTTAACTTTTTTCGAACCGGCAGTATTCTGACAATCATAAAGAGTAATTTGTATGAAATAAAAACTAGCTTGAGTAACTAGATTATGACCAGTTTATATATTTCTAGAAGGCCGCGTGTATATGGGTAAACACTGAGACCATATATCACATACACAATGACATCACCAGGTAATTTTATGACCGTGAGCATACGTTAAGTGGAAGTAGTACCGCTATTTTCTTTTTTCCTAGCCTTTTTTCCTTATAGCAAGTAATTTATAAAAGCTTAATGATTTAAGTGTATGGTCCGCGAAACTTAGTAGGTACTTTCGTAGGTTCGAATTGGCCCCACCCGCCTTATTAGACGAAGAGAAAGCAGAATGTCTGGTTGACATTCTCATGTCCATTTTACACCTACTGGTGATAATCAACAACGCGGCCATATCCAAAGGCACCTACCCGAACACCTGGAAGGAAGCCGACCTCATAGGAATTCTCAAGCCCTCGAAACATCCAACCGATCCATCAGCCTATCGACCCATAAGCCTACTCAGTTTGTGAAAGGTATATATAAGGCTCATCCTCGCCCACCTCAAGGACTTCATGCTACCCCAAGGGCTACCAATCAATGAGCAGTTCGTGTTTCGCACCCAATACTCATGCACACATCGAGTGCACCGCATCACGCAGCACATTCTCAATAAATTTCTTCAGGGCTACCAAACTGGGGTACTTTTCCTCGACGTGGCGAAAGCTTTCGACAAGGTACAACGGACTCATATACAAACTGTATGAGCTCAGTGTGCCAGATCGACCCGTACTTATCATACGAGACTTTCTCCGAAATCGAACCTTCCGTTACCGCGTCAAGGGAACGCGTTCTGAGGTTCACCCCATTTGTGCCGGAGTACCACAAGGCTCCGTCTTAGGGCCTATTTTATACACACTCTACACCAACGACATACAGCGCACTCGCGGTGTAGAGTTAGCCCTTTTCGCCGAAGACACCGGCCTCTACGTGGCTAAGTTCAAACCATACGCTATTTGTAGACGCCTCCAATCTGCAGCCAACACCTTAGGGACATGGTTTCAGAAATGGAGGATCAGGTTCACCTCCAAAAGTGCAGCCATGTACTTCTCTCGGCGCAACAAATCACCCAACTATAGAGTTACTTGATCGTCCAATCCCCTGGGAAAAGACAATCAAATACTTAGGCGTCACATTAGATAAAAGACTCACCTTCGGTCCGCATATCAACCGCGTATGGAATCGAGCAGCTTTCGTCCTAGGTCGTTTGCACCCATTACTTAACAAAATTGCAAAATGTCCCTGCGTAATAAAATTACACTATATAATGCGTGCATCCGACCCATAATGAAAGCCCCGTTTTGCGCATGCCTCCCCGTGTGATATTCACCGACTTCAGATAATGCAAAATCGTTTCACGTACACACGTACATTGCACCCTCATATCGCCCCCGCCGACGGTGAGGGCGTCGCAAACAAGGTTATTCGCGATACAGCCATGTCAGTGGCTGGTTCTCTCCAGTACATACAGATAGAAGCGTCGCTGGAGTTTCTTGCGTCACTTTTTCTCCAGCGCCCACGCATTCCGAAGTGGTGGTACAGATAGCTAACAATTATAGCGATATAAATTTAAGTTTTGACTTCACGTGCCTTCATAGCTAATGCTACAATCTAAAACTTTTCATATTTTATATTGTATTCATATTTGGATTACTTTTTCTTTGGTGAATTTTTGCTAGCATTTTAGTTTTATCGTTTATTTATGTATTTAGTGGTCATAACGTTAATGACGATACAAATCATTATCACATTCTCACAATAGTCCTATTGTCGAATTTAGGTCTCCCCATAGATTGTGATGAAACACGATCCTGAGCTTCCTTCATCCTGACGGACAGCAGGGTCGGGAATGCAAGGTGCTTGATAACTGCGGTTGCCAACCCGCTCATGACAACTATGGCAATTGCACCCCGTCCCACCTCACTTCATAAACACAGTCTTAAATGTATCCAAATTTAATAAAACAACAAAATTAGATTTCATAATACTTTAGAATACATGAATAATTCCTGTAAGCTTGGGAGACTTGTCCAGCCTACCTATTAGCATGTTGATACGATTCATCGTATTGTACTTTACATGTAAGGCCCGTACTGCATAACGTGAAAATAAAAACAAACATTGCTAGAATATTGAATTGTTTAATAATTGTTTATTTTACTATACATGATAGAATTTGTCCTCTCGTTGGACAGTTGTATTTTTTTACCACATTACATTTAATTCTGAACGTTTATAAATGTTTATAAATTCAGTTACAGCAGTCTAATTGTATCAGACTGAGTGCATTCGATCGCTACAGTTTTCTCACTGAGCGTATAATAGTTGACGGTAGAAGAGAGTTATAGAAGTTGTTATACTTAGTTGTTGCACAATCTTTTTGATTTTAATAGATAATTTATTTTAATAAAAGTCGCTACTCAAGGCAGCAACTATGGCAATTATACCCCATATTTGCCATAGTAGCTACGCCTGGTGAATGGGTTTAAAGGGTAACGGTCCAAGCCGAGGCTCACTCTCGGGAGCCCTTGTGCTGGTTACTCACTAATAAAGGTCTCGGCTGAGCGCCATAAGTGCTCGGTCCCCTTTCAACTCGTTGAAATTGTAAAAGTCTTCGGGCCAACAGCGGCCATCAGACCAAAAATAATAAGCGGCTTGGTAACAACGTTTCTCAAACATCTTGCATATAGGGCTGGTCTATGTCAATCCATGCTGCAATTTCTTTCTAGATGCAGTATGAATGGGTCGGCTCGAACAGGGAAGAACACAGCATCTTAACTCTGTGTTTCGTTTGACGAGTGTAGGCATCCAACGACCCTTATTACTGTGATGGCAATCGGTCATTAGTACTCAGAGGCGATAACGCATCTGCATAAGGATTCCTTATCGAAAATTAATGCGGATGTCATGGGCAGGATTCACTTACCATCAGGCAGCCTTTGTGCTAGTTTGTCACCCTAACAGGAAAAAATGGGGTGGCTTAAGCTTCCACCACTGTGACCACACGGCTGTCTTTTGATAATTAACATTTAAGCGAGAAAAAACCAACCCCCTTCACAAGCACAAATGTGACCGGTGTTATTATGCAATAAATGTTTTGTGTTCCGTGTATTTGACATTTGATATCAGAACTCGAAACTCGCGAAGGCGAGCTTTTGGTTCTAGAGTCGGGCTATTAAACAACGCGGCGTAATGAAAATAAATACATAAAAGGATTTTATAATCCAATAAATATGAACAAATTAAATGCCAAAATCGTTATTTTAATTTTCATTAATATTTACTTAGGAAGAACAACAATAAAATATATAGCTTGGTTATAATTAGTTCTCCCTCTGGCAATAACGAATGTAAGATATAGGTATGTACGTACTTTGTAAAACCGTCTAAAAACACCAAAAAATTTTATTTTAAGTAGTTGTACTAAATTAATTTGCTTATATATGATTTCTTTCAATCCATTCAAACCATTAAAGGACAACAGGAGGTACAGTGAACATTAATTGTATACAAATTCGAGGCAGTGGAGTAAATAACATAATCGGATTCAATGCTATAGAACAAATAAATAAACGTTGTGCCAAGAGAAATTTAATTTGTTATATCTTAAATACATTTCCATTTCGCTTATAAGCCTATTTATATGTATTTAAATATTTGCCTGTGTCTTTGTGTCTTGCGATAAAATATTCCTTCTTTGTACTTTTATATGGTATTGCTATAATTTCCATCTGTTTTAGACAATGTTTTCCTTATTGATGTCACCCATGAGAACTGAGATGAGACATCCATTACCTTTAATTGTGCCCTTGAATAACTACACTTACCATTCGAAACACAGCAGCGTTATGCAAGCATTATACAATTAAAAATTTTATCCGCATCATCTCGATGGTTCGCACAACTATTCTGTGGATTCAGCTATCGCCAGAGATATTTCCGACCCGATACAACTTAGGGACATTCAACAAAAGTGCCTACATCTTTCTTAAAGGCCGACAGCGCATCTGTAACTCCCCTGGTGTTGGGGATTTCCATGGGCGGCGGTAATCATTTACCATCAGATGAGCTGCTTGTTTGTTTGCCACTATTACTATAAAAAAAGTAGTAGTTCTATGACGACGGACTATTGCCTGTCGACCCGACCTATTCTTGTTGAAGTTAGAAACTAACTACAGCGTGGCTCCAACAGGCTTGTAGAGACAACACCATAAGTTAATTTATGCGCAGATAGAGTATATATATAATTAAATCTCTAAATGTTTCTACAATATGTATTCGCACTTAGGCGGACTCGTAGAGTAATCTTATCAACATCAATAATGATCTTAGTTTATTTTTTGCAATTTATGTGAATATAAATTTTAAAAAACTCTATTTTTTGATTTTTAATTGTTGTGTCTAGGAAGATAAAATAAAAAATACATTAAATAAACCAGGAGCTTTATTCAATGTATTTTTTTTATCGAACTAAGGGTAACAAACGAGTGATATGTTCCACACAATTCACGTGATGGAAGTGATAATGATGATAATGATAACTTCATACGTCAACAAAGATTCAATATGCACACGCTTTGATGCACCCCCGAGAAACAAGATGATATGCCTTACTACAATTGGCTGACTATTTAGGCAAACCTCTTGTTTTTATGCCTCATTATATGGTCTTGTTATTATGCCTTGTTATATGCTCTTTTTCTATCCTATGCTATGGGGCAGAACTTATAGGTTTTCCTTCGATAACGTTATTCAGTAAATATAAATAAAGCAAACCCTGCATACAACCCTTTTTAATTTTATTATGTACCTTAAGTGGTATATAGAAGTTTGAGTGCAAGTGGATTTAAAAATAAAAATAACGGACTTATATTGAAAAATTGCGTTACAATATTAATACAAATAATGTGGTGAAATCAGACAGAATACGATATACACTGCAATATCTTACTAGATGTAATCTAATTCCTGTTGTTATTTTTTATATTATTACTCTATATATTTAAATTGTTACTTCATCCAGGTGCATGATCTACAAAATCATCACGCATTTACTTCATGTTATTGTTTTTTTAACCGAGCTAATGGATAAAAAACAACTAACAACAAAACAATTTTTGAATATATAGATTTTCCATAGTAGTAGTGACGTGTTTCCATAGTGAGGTGCCAACAACGAATGTACAATTCGTTCCTTAAAACTTAACGTAAAAATGTGTTACTGTAACTTAACTTATGTGGGAACATAATATCCGGTATTTATGAAAGCAAACTTAACTTTTATGCTGACAAACTTAGAATTTTGTACGGGTTGTGTTTCTATAACTAAGTCGATTAGGACGACATCTTTTTTATGAAACGCATCACATCAAACACGTTATATTTTTAAGGACTTAATGACTGCCTGATTTCGACCACAGCGATTATTACCAGATTACATCTTGTTTGTGTGATGCTGTTGGTCCAGAGACCTTTAGCGCTATCGATTGAGACTCGCGAGCGGAAGGCCCACTGAGTAGACTAGAAGACGCGAGACTTGCAACAATGTTTCGTTGTAGGCATTCGCGCAAACACACAGGCTTTCACTCGGATCGGAGGAAGTTTCAGATGCATTGTCACGACACAGTGCACACAGACCCAAAAAACAAGTAATTGTGATGCACAATAATTATTTCTTGACTGGGATTCGATCCCGTGATATACTTACACTACTACGCCATGAAGCCTTTCGGATTTATTCTGCTGGATATTTAAAGAAACGTACCAAAGTTTTGTACAATATTGGTTATGGATTTATCAGTGACTTTGGAATAATTTGCAAAAGGGTACGTCCCCATGTGGCCTGGATTTAGGAGATTGGCGAAAATCGACGTTTAACAATGATAAGCTTGCCGATTGATGGATCGAGTGAACTGGATGTAATAAATAGGAAATCCAGCATGTATTTTCAAACTAAATCACAATAGATCACATGGTTTACCTAAGGGTAAGTGAATTCTATGGTCCATAACATCCATATTCATCTTTTATAATAAATCATTTGCTTATTTGCGAAGGACAAAACTACGGGTGGCTTACGATTAGTCTGATTAAAAAAAATTGACAGATATTTGACGGGAAATAGAACACAGTTGACCTGAAAACCTCCCTACAATTCATTTTCTACTTAGGTTTTTGTAATTGATGATATTTAATGCTATTTAAGGGAGTTCAACTCCCATCTCATGAACAATATTTGTTAATTACAAATAATACGTTTTCGAGTCTGTGCATGTCGTAACTCAACCTTCTTGCGTTATTATTGCATAACGACTGACTAGGATAGGGGACGACCAGTGAATGGCTATATGTTATCGTAAATACTTACGATACGTTAATATATCCTACACAGTTGAAATAATCTGGCGATAGCCGAGTGTTATGGTCGTAGTCGATAAACAAAGGGAAAATATCAGATACCATTTAAAAAGTTTTTTTACACACTTGTTTTTACACACATTTTATATACTTTTGTATACTAAACATTCTATTTTCGGTTGACCTTTAAATTAGAACTGTTTCCATTGTTTCATCAATGTTTTGCTTGTCTCCGAGCTTCGTGTCCGTCAGTGGTAACCAGGTCACATGGAAACTTATTCCTTTGACACACCGCATGTTCATTCGGATCAAAGGCATCTGAGTTTTCCAATTTAAAGAGATATATTGCTTGTTTTTCCGACCTTTTTAATTTAAGAGTCATTTCGATTTGGCTTTGAATTTGAGAGTTCTGTAGATTGACTGTCGTATTAAATTTCGTAGTAGTGGTTCAAACGAAATTTAATACAGCATCAATCAGATTAAAAGCAAATTAAAGGGGGGAAATTTTGTAAGAAAACTTGTAAATATAAGAATATAATATAAAGTTATTTAAGGAAATATAAATATCCATTAATCTCTGCAATTATATTATTGTATATTGTATGTCAATTAACTGGAGGATTTGGCTATTCCTACAAAACACGAGCAAAAAGTGGCGTATAAGTTTCGTACACATAATTTGTTTTAAACTAATAAACATCTTAAGCGGTATGTTTATAATTAAGCTGCAGAGTTGCGGAAACCGCGTTAAAGATTTATTGGCTTAAAACAAGTTGGAGTAAGTATGCACGGAAACTTTAATTTACTTTATGTACATTATTCCGCTTCCGCTTATTTGTTGTATTGTAATGTGATGTTAGAAATTTTATCTTACTTTGTTTGTTTTTATATAAACTATAGTATAACTAGCTTAGTAAGTGCTAAATTTGCAAAAGATTTACTTTACTTCACTGTCACGGCAAACTTACTTCATTGCACGCAAACAATTTTTTGACATTTACCAGAACATTATCTCTGTGCTGCGAAATATATTATAAATCCGAAAGTATTTGAGAAAATTTTTAACCTCATACTCGTTAAGATTTATCGATTCAAAATTCTGGCATTGCCAAACTCCTCAGTTGACGACAAGGCCATTTAAGATGAACAACGTCGCTTAATAACCCAATGACAAGCCATTGTGGGTCAGCGAAATATATAGGCCCGTTGCGTGATAAGGTCGGATTGGTTCATGGTATCCGTGCATGGCTTACTAGGACAGATTTAGGTAGATGATAGGTTCACCGCTTTTCATTAGTACGACAAACCATTGGAACAAATCCTTCGGTTCGAATACAACGTAGTAATCTAAGCATTGTGCGGGATTTAAATTAAGCATTGGCATATAGAAAAAATATGTTGATGTCATAACAATGGGGCATGAGTCACAGTTATTAGTTACTATCATGAACTATGTGTTTGTTTGTAATTTATCATTATAATAATTTTAGTAATTTTCAAGTTAGTTACTAGTCAACTGATGAACATGGCCTATGCCCTCCATAGATTTCCACGAAACAAGATCGTAAGATAGCTGTATACGCATAGATTGCCTCTCAATCTAGTGGAAGCTCGTACTACACCGCAATGACGACTACGAGATATTTTACATCATAATTCGGGATGGAGCACTGTTTTTATTGACACTGATAATTCACAAGATGACCGCAGTGTTTATCAGTGTAGGTCTAATACAATGCAGCTAGTTTCTGGCTGCATCGTGAATATCAGTCGTCTTCCAAAATTTGAGCTGAATAGCCTATCTATCAATACTTAATAGCTAGGTAAAATATATATGTAATTAGCACGCTGTTGAATATAACTAGGTCGTCATTATCTGTTGATTATTATTTTACATTGATATTACAATCGTCGGTAACGTTTGATTTATATAAAGTGTAATAAATAATTAATATTCTATTTAATTTTTAAGAAATGATAAAGTATGGAGGCTGGTAATAAAGCAATGTGCAGACTCTCAGCTCGAGTTTACGGCGTCGTAAAGTCTGGAACAGAATAAATTGCGATTGCGCACCGCACTGCAATAAGTGTTATATATTTTTGGAACTTTACCGAACTTTACGGCAACGGAGGACTACGTTACACATAATACCGGGACAGTATACCATTGTTTATTTGGTACTCGTGTGGGCAAGTACTTGTAACTATTACTGGTAATAAATCTTAAAACTTATACTTATGTATAAGTTTTAAGTATAAGTTTCACGTCAGTCGAGACCTCTATATATGGGTAACCAGCGCAAGGGCTCCCGAGAGAGAGCCTCGGCTTGGACCGTTACCCTGTTTCGCGAGAGCGTCTGACTCAAGGGTGCCCGAGAGGGCCGAACCGAACTCGGTCAGTTGCTTCTGACAGAGGATTATCTTAATTAATATCACTATTATTATTAACTACCTGTACCACCACTTCAGAATGAATGGGCGCTGGAGAAGAAGTGGCGCAAGAAACTCCAGCAATAATTCTATCTGTATGGACTCGAAAAAAAAAACTAATAACCAGGTAAACTATATGCAGTTTGTAACTCTTATTTTTATGAAAAACCTACCTGCCTTTATTTTTACAAACATAAATACGCAAAGTGACAATACACACACCAAATATCATACATACACCAAGTGTCCTGAAAGCGAATAATAACCAATAAATGATCTATGGTAAAAAGGAACATAAAACATAACATAAACATATGAAACACATGTCCTGTAAAATGTATTTTGCTATATATCGCTACTCATACAAGTTTATTGCTACGCAAAGAACAAGATAAAAAATATCAAAATGTAAAATATCTACTCCATTTATAGTCGACGCATTATTAACTGAGGCTTCGGGTCATAAATCGTATTTATCTGTCTGTCTCGCTCGCACTTGCATGTCTTATGGAGAGGTGTAGTGATGTGCGGAAGAATTGTAGAGGTGCATATCGATAACGGGATAGGTACGATCGATATTGAAACTGAGGCATACTTTTTTCTCGGAGTCAGTTATCAATTCTTTTAAAAACAGGAACACGTTGTGAATTACAGCCCTAGCTTGAGCGTTTATGTCACCATTTAATTTCTTCAAAACTACGTTAGAAAATAAATTCTCAATTGTGCGTATTGCGTAACGAAGCGTAATTAATGTAATGAGTGTCATAACAAAAAATCTTATATTTATAGACAAACAACAACCCTTACTCGTAACGAGCAATCAGGAGTCAGAGTGCTAATGAAGGCGATGACGCATCGACCCCGCGTGCTCGGGTAGCTAAGTATCGATAACGGGTTGCATTGCGTGCACATTCCTACTGTCAGTGACATTATTGCCCGACGACTCAGTTTAAAATGCGTCGACTATAGTAATGCTTAAAGGCACACGTGCAGTAATATCACACATAATATGTGACTAGGTGCAACAAGATATATCCGCTAATATGTTGGCAAATTATTTAATAACTAGACAATGTGGCTCTGTAAGACAACGAGCTAACGCAAGATACTTTTACAACCAACGGATCACCCTTCACCTCCTTGTCATTTCAGTGAGACTTAAGCGTTTCAATTCGGCATAAGATTTTTCTTTTTTAAACGGATTTAATTTTTTCTTAACGTTATCTATCGATTCTAGGCTTTGAGGAAAGAAAGTATTTTCTCGGTCGAGTTACAAATGGTTAAATGTCAAGAATCGCTTTAGCTTTTATAATAGCTTTGTTCTGGATTTATAGTATTGAAAATTTTGGTTTATAACTGCATTAGGTACAAATAAATATCGTATGATGAAATTTAGATGCTCAACAATTACAAGCAAAAATAGGTATTTTAATTTTTTTCTAACTCCTCTGTTACGATTTTCCTCTCTTAAATTTTCTTCAAAATACTTGTTTTCATTATAATTTAGGAGTTAAAGCTTGCCGTATGGAATTATCTATTATGTATCTCTGTGTAATTTCTAATATCATTATTAACGCTTTGTATAAAGAAGAATAGTGATTACACTTTAGGGTGTCAGGCTGCTGCTTCCCCTGCTACTATACTACTCCACTACGCTGAATACAAGTGGAATTCGTAGTTCGATTCCTGGCGGAGAAACTATATTCGAAACTGGGTGTGTTCATTGTTCTTTTTATGTAACCTCCTCTGATCTTATTACACATGCAAAACATTGGAATAGAAAAGGTGACAACGAGTAGAGGATCCATGTATGCACTAATTCTTACGGCACTGTAATATATCCTGCAATATGAAACTTGTGTTGCCTAGTTACAGATATTAATGATCTAAATCAGCGATTCCCATGATGAACTGATACCTCAGACCCCCATAGCTAAATTACTAATAAACTAAAAATCCTATCTCTATTTCTTTTCCTATTGATACAAAATACTTACCAGTTTAAAAAACTTTGCGGTTGGTTAATTATCAATCAAATTATCAATTTATAATCAAAATTTAACATAAATAAATAGACATAAAATTAAGTAAATATCAATATAATCTTTGTAATTAATAATTATTAATACAAATTACGTAAAAATACCTAATATTTTTTGAAAAAAAATACATCGTAAATATAACATCGTCTTGAAGTATTTCTGGTAATTTCGACAAATGCGGAAGCAGTGAATATTCTTTTCTGCTTAAATTCTGCTTATAAAGGATGGGTTTTCCCACAAAGGCCAATAATATTGATTTTGTTTTTATAACATAGAGATCGTCACCCTGCAGTTGCAAATTAACCGTGTTCATCATACCAAAGATATCAGTCAAGTAATAAATATCTGTTTTACAAATGTTCAGATATTATATCAAATTCAGATCATTTTCCTGTAAAAATTCCAATGTAGATTCAAAAATAGCCGATAATCTTGCTAAGCATGAGCCTCTTGGCAGCCAACGAACTTCAGTGTGCAGAAGTAACCGAGTAAAGACTTCATCGATTTCCTCGAATAGCTGAGCAAATAACCGAGAATTCAAACAATTGCATCGAATCTTGTTGACAGAATTTATAACATTTTGTAAAAACAGATGCAACCTAGGACTCAGATTTTTGCTACTAAATGCTGTCTGTGAATCACGCAGTGAATGACCAGTACCTCAGGCAGTTATCTATTAAGTGGCTTTAAGTGAGCTATAAAACCATGATGACGACCAACCATAGATAGTGCACCATCAGTCGCAACAGAAACAATGTTCTTCCATCAGACAGCTTTGTCGGTAAAAATACGTTCCACAGCATGAAAAATCTATTCTTCTCTGGTATATGTAGCACAAAGCTCTTGGACAATATTTTCATCTTTAATATATCGAACATATCCTGAAAACAGAGCATCATTACAGACCAACTGTAAGAAATTGCATAAAATGTTTTCCACGTCCTCAAAGGAATTATCTTTATAATATCATGTGCGGGCTTGTGCAATACATTGTTGAGGGTCTACGCAATGGATGTTAAAATAATCTGCTCTAAAATTATCTGGGGTCACATCGACTTCGCTATTATTAAAAATATTTTATAGGACGCTCCTAAACAATCAACGTCTTGCAAAGGTGATGATGCAAACATCGATCTTATGGACGGCCTTTTCTCTAGTTCTTCTTTAAGTGCTTAAAAAACAAGCGCTTACTTTTTTTGTCGGCATGTACTCTTGATAAGTGGTTCACCGTTTTTTAAAGCTTCATGGCATCGTTACTGAATACTTTTTCACATATGAGACACATAGTGATATATACATACATATGTGATTACAATAATTTAGGAATTATATGTACTCGTAGATATAAATATATCTCAAAAACTTTAAAAGCTGTGATCACATTCGCAACACCTCCGTGGTTGCGAATGTTCATGGGAGGCGGTAACCACTTACAGGTAGGCGTGCTGCGTGCTCGTTTGTCAGCAGTTCTAATAAAAAAGTTGCACTTGGCCTTAATGCCAATTGCTAATAGCGTGTGCCTTCGTGTAGTTTATAAGTCTTAGTAAGTTAAGTAAGTTAAGGTATCTAGTGCAAGCAACAGCTCCCACAAACACCAATAGATATATTATTACTTAGGTTGTTTATAAGAAAATTGATTGTGAACAGAAATATATTTATTATTGTTAAGATATTACAGCCGCGTTATGTAGAGGTTAGAATATCTGTGTGCTGTATATATATCCTATATCCTTGACACTGCATCTGAGCCTTCCTCCGATCTTATTAGTAGCATTACACTGGAATACGGAAGATGACGACGAGTGTGTGCGTCTATATTTGCGCAAATGCTTACAGCACTATTGTGGCGCGTGTTTCATTGTGCGATCCTACAAAAATGAACGCAGTCGACAGTGTCATATACCGGGACTCGATGCGCTTCCCCCTGCGACAGTCGCTGTAGTCGTCACGTGTTGATTTGGCAGAGATGAAATAAATCCAAATTTCAAGTATTATATACCACTGTATTGTCTGCATCTTTTTTTCGTGTCTTCGTAGTAAACCTGCAAATAAAAAAAAATGTTTAAGAAACTATTTTAAATAAAACAATAGTAAAACTGTTAAATTTGCACAAGAGCTTTTTTTATCACACCTAGGTACGGGGTGGATTTTAGATACTTATTGGTAAACTTGGATATAGTCAATGTAGTATAGAAAATTTATATTAAGAATCAACCAGCGTAGAAAATAAACATTTATATATATATATATATATATATGTATATATATATATGTATATATATATATATATAAATATATATATATAAGTAAGAGATTACGAAGTGATTTGTCATGAAATAAATTAGTGAATGAGTGTTTTATTATTAATCAAGCTCCATCGAATTTAAAAACGGAAATGAACTTTCAACCTAAGTGCATAGTAAAATATCAGGAGTATGTTTGGACTTGAACTTGATCACGCTTTCGTATATATCTATTTCGCATAGCAAGAGCAAGACAAAACCTGGGTGACTTGTATGCTCGAACGCATTGTCTTGCACAAACTTGTCCAAGATTATTCACTTGTTGAGTTTTTTAAACTACAACAGTAGTACAGTATATTGAATGTTTCAAATAAGAACTTGTGTTTATTAATAGGGGGTGATTTTTAGACCTCATCGGTCCCCAAAATCAGTTTTCGTTTATCCACTTTGGAAATCCCTGATCTAAATCGATGAGAAAACATTATCATCATCACATAAAGATAGTAGTTGATAATATATATTATTTATGTAGTTCATTTAGTAAATGTTTAAAGCTCCACTACGAAATTTTGAAAGTTTATTTTACTACTAAACATGGTAGAGTTTGTCTTCTTGTTGGACAATTTTATTTAATTGCAACAGTTAATATAGTTCTGAACGTGGACAAGTTTCGAAATGTAGTTACACTGCTTTAATTGCGTCAGATTGAAAGCATTCAATCGTATGCATTTTCGTTACAGAGCGAACGATTGCACACCATTCAATAAAGTTATTTAAGGTTTTGTGCATGAGATGTTATACAATACTGCTCGACATAGTTAAAATTGTTTTATTTTAATTCTGAGTTATAAAATTCAGAATTCACAATCCTTTTGTCGTTAGTGATTATGTTTTAAATAATTTTACAAAAAATATTATTAGATTTCGCTACAAAGTTGCGATATTTTTATAATAACTCTATTTAAAAGAAACGAGTCCAATATTATTTTTTTCTAATGTTTATTGAGCAGCCCTCAGTCAGTGTGAATATTGACCTCTCTTGGGCGACATAGTAATCACAATACCGGGAGCCTTTCAACTTGTATAGGTAGGTTGTTACCCAGCAGAGTTATGTTTTCTGGGAAATTTTATTACGTTTGAAATGAGAGAAGCCTATCCCGGCTTCGCTTTTTTTAATATGCTTTGTGCTTTAGAATATTGCTATATATAAAAAAGAAAATATGAACAACAAACTTAGACTAATTTATGCAGAAACAAGTAAGCCAACTGAAATTACAAACAGAAAAATTGATGCACCCACAATACAGAGACAGATGGAAATTGTTATCTATCTATCTGTTGGAAATTGTTATATATTGCTGTTTATCGTTAGTTACAATTTTTTCATCATCTGATGAAGGTTAATTCATGAATATTTTCCACCTCTCAGTAAATGCAATTCTACCACACTCACGAGAGATCTAAAATATTTTATACAATATTTTCCATTTTCAATCGACGTTTCCTATAGAACCGTTTTCTATAGGTTTATCGATCTTTTATTTGTCTTCAAACATCACGTCCGTCAGTTGTAACCAGGTCACATATAACCTTATTTCTTTTACACACCGCATGTTGATTTGGATGAAAGGAATCCGAGTTTTCCAATTTAAAGAGATCGCACCTTTGTTCCTCGATTTATTCAATTCATATAACATTTAGATTTGGGATTTGGCAATTCTGTGACTGTGCTCATGGCTGTGTGACTTTAAATTACGCAGTGACTACCAACAGTAATATTATTAAACGCAATTTCAGTCATTATCAGTACTCAGAGTTTTACAAAAATAATTCCCGTAGCTACCAGCTAGATACTGTTGAACAAAGCAGTATGCATCGCGTAATGATTTAGTTGAATTAAAAATTTAAAGCAAGATTTTTACCTTACCTCTACAGTAATTTAAAATAAATACATACGCGATTACCAGATAGTTATGTAAAGTATAGTTAACAAATATTTGCTGCATAGTTTCATATATACATTGTGCTTCTGCTGTGTTTCATCAGCTGAGTGTTGGGATCCGGAGACCTTCAATACTGGAGACGAGGCTTTTCATCTCAATCCTCAAGGGGGACAACGCCTCTGCACTATGGTTCCTTGTCAACGATGAATGTAGATGTCATGGGCCGCAGGATTCATTTACCATCAGGTGAACTGCGTGCTCGTTCGTTACTCTCATTGTTATAAAAAAAACACTATGTTGGATTAACTTTTCATAGACCTATATATATCGACTATAATATACATAAAATCTCATACACTTTTTCTGACTTTTGAAGAGAGAAAACTGAATAACTTGCAAATTTTAGGACCAATACCAAGTTCTTTCAAATGGAGAATAGACAGACATTATACTGGCTGTAAATAAAACGGTTTTTCTTTTCATCTGGTGTGTAAAATAAATCTTATTACTAATTATAGAAACTCACATTATAATTTCCTATCAAAAGGAATAGATCCCATCAAGTAAACTGTGTGCTCTCTACTCACCCTCTAATTTAATTAAAAAAACGTTTCGTTAAATTTGCATTAATTTTTTTAAGATACTGATGAAAAATAAAGTCAATAAACTTAAACTGAATTTGAAGTAACATATGTTTTCCGAGAAACAGTTGGAGAGCATAAAAAATAATTAGACGCGGAGCTCGGGTTAATTGCTCAATCTGTCAAAAAATGTTGGGGAATCCTATTCTTTTGTTCTATGTTAATGAAATATGTGGCAATATTGTGGAAGCCGCCAAGTTTAACAAAGCCTTCGTGCCTTTACATTTACTTTTGTGCTATAACATATTTATTTTATCTGTTGTTTCATTGACGTATACCTGAAACATCGAAGTAATTTCAGTTCTATTGAATTAAGAAGTAACGAGTTGAACTTTGTGCCTGTTGGAACTAAGTTTATTAATAAAAAATGATATAATTTTTTATAAATATATAAGTACGAGTATGTATGTTGTAATTATAGCTAAACTTAGGTTGAAATTTATTTATTTCAAAAATCAAACCTGTTAAGACATACACAAGAATACTCACTTCGGTCACCTCCACAACGGTCTAGGAGACCATCCGTCATAAATGAGTATTAGATTAAAATAACACTTATAGTATAAAATAGCACGTGTAGTATAAAATAACACTTGTAACGACAATACTCTGCCACGAATAAAATATAGCTAAAATATGCTGTAAGTATCAACACATATTAGGTTAAAAGCAAATTTTCATTTTATTTTTATGGAATTGAAGGTGACAAACGAGAACACAGTTCACCTGATGATAAGTGATTCCCGCGGTCCATGACATCCACGATAAGAAGTTATGATATAATTGAATTGCGTTGTCACCCCTGAGGATTAAGCGGAATGTCTGGTCACCAATAGTTATTATTTCCGGATCTTTACATTCAACAGTCGAAACACGGCAGCACAATGCTACTATTCTGGTAATCTGTGGGGGTTTTGTCCTTCCCTGGTCCAGCCAACCTACTACATACTGCAGCAGAAAAATACGCAGCGTGGCTACCAATGTCTAAATATATTTTTATGTATTTTTATTTTTTATAAATATATTTTCATTATATTTAGATTTAATCCAATTAATCGTGTGAAGCCGAAACGATGTGGGATTTATATTGTTTAAGCTTAAGACACATTACCCTACAAATCTCATAGCTCTTTGATAAATGTAATGACAAGAATTAATTTAGAACTCCAACTATTTTGTCACGGTTCTACGAATCCTTCATGGTACAAACTTCACAAGTTTTTCTGCCGTATAGAGCGGGCCATAAATTAACTAACACTAACACAATAAATGGTCTAAGGTCAACGGGAAGAAATAAATTGTGCAGGGAGAGGCTAAAAAACATGTGTTATATAAATGGAGACAATGCTTAAACTGTAAACTGTTTTAGTTATTATATCCAGAGATGCTTACGTTCGCACTAACTATAACTTGTTAGATGGATAAAATAGCCAATTTGTATTAGGTGAATTCCAATAATGTAATATCCATTAACTTATACAGTTATT
The DNA here is from genome assembly GCA_029286865.1 of Teinopalpus imperialis. NCBI lineage: Eukaryota > Metazoa > Arthropoda > Insecta > Lepidoptera > Papilionidae > Teinopalpus > Teinopalpus imperialis. The sequence continues at coordinate 39,806 of JAGSMU010000041.1, forward strand.
ACTTACATATTATAAAAACTATATGATAATAATAATATATGATAGTTTTATGGCGGTGAGGTTATAAAATGTCAATACCTTACTCCTTAGTAAACCGGCCGCCTTTACTCATTGCACACACTTACACATTCACAGCTTAACGTAGTCTCCGACTCATTCTATTTTAGACTCTCACAAATAATATCATTCCGATCGCACCTTTCTGTTTACGTTTAACGCGTTCTTATAAACGCTTCGTCCAACTATCGGGGGATGGTCGATGCTCAAGAGCCAGAGAATCAGCTCGAAACGTCATCGTGACGAAAGTGAGTGGAGATCAGCTGGTGTGTAATCTTAATATTTTTTATCTTACCGCATTATAGTTTTACATCATTCGTCTTTCTTTCCGAACGTTCCGCATCCTTAAATATGATTAGCTCGCGTTATCATTTTATGTTTAGTAACATCTCTAGTCTTTAGTAGGTATCAGTCATAAGGATAAAAAAATAGACAGTAGTGTACATTAAAAGCTGTCACTCATTCTGATTTTCTTGCCCATGGCGATGCCTTAAATGTACTGTTTAAAACACAAATCCTTTCCCTGAAACGATCTTTCACTTTGGTCCTTACTGGACTGATATAGCGTTAAGCTACGTAACCCAAACGTCATTATGCCTGCAAATATATAGATATAATTAGTGAGGGTATAAATATCACTGTCAAAATAATAGAACTTATTATATTATAGGATTGCATAGTGTGAGAGCTCCATGCCAGATATTCGATTTCTGCAGACATCAGTGCGCAAAGGACTTCTCTCCCTGGACATCCACAAATCGAGTGGGACTGATGGTGTCCCTACAATTGTGCTGAGGACGTGGCCTTCAGAGTTGGCACCGGTTCTTAAGCAACTGTTTCGGTACTCCTACTCTTTAGGCGTCGTCCCGAACTGCTGGAAGACAGCTTTGATGATCCCGATCCCTAAAAGAGAAGATCGGTCAGATCCATCCAACAGGCACACATACAGGCCTATTGCCTTTACACCCTTGTTTTCGAAAATAATGGAATCAACTGTAAACTGCTATCTTATGAGTAACCTCGAAGATGTTTAGTGACCGCCTTTACGGTTTCTTTTGACTCATCAATGGGCACAGGCAGTCGAGTCCATGGGAGTGGCCTTGGCCGTTAGTCAGGACGTAGCGAAGGTCTTCGATCGGGTTTGGCACAGAGCGCTTCTTTCGAATTTTCCTTCCTATCGGCTTCCCGAGAAATGATGCAAATGGGTCAGCAGTTTTCTCTCGAACCGTAGAATCAAGGTCGTAGCCGACGGTACACGCTCTGACTCCAAACCAGTGAATGCTAGTGTTCCACAAGGCTGTGTGATGTCTCCTTCCTTTGCTATGCAGATGACAGCACAGGGGATGGGTTATACACTGGCCGTGCCAATATTTCTCGTGAAAACGTCAATGAGTACCGACACAAACTTGTGTCTGAAGTCGAGACTTTGTTAAACAAAGTTTCAGATTGGGGCAGACAAAACCTAGTCCAATTTAACCCTACGAAGACACAATTTTGCGCGTTTACCGCTAAAAATAATTCACTTTGTCGCTCCTTGTTTCGAAAACACTCCCTCAGCTAGCTGTCAGCGGTAGCTAGTACCTCAGCTAGAATCGGAATCATTAGCGTTGACATATCGAGTGACGTTCAGTTCCGCGGTCTCTTGGAGGGTAAGGTCAAATTAGCCTCTAAAGAACTGGGCGTGCTTAATAGAGATAGACAGTATTTCATGTCGGCCCACTGTTTGCAACTTTACAAAGCAAAAGTTCGGCCTCACATAGAATACTATTCTCATCTCTGGGCCGGGGAACCCCAGCACCAGCTTCTTCCATTTGACTGCATTCAACGGAGTGCGGCTCGAATCATTAATGACCGGGTACTTTCCGATCGGCTTGATTAACTGGCGTTGCGAATGGATGTTGCATTTCTTTGCATTTTGTACCGAACTCTCCTAGGAGTTGTTCGGATTTATTCCAGCCGCTTAGTTTAAACATACACATCAGGACAGAATTCAAAATTTCATCCACATCATCCCGATGGTTGGCAATCCACCACTGTGTGCTTCACGCGAAATTTCCTGTCACGCAAATATACTCCGTGGAATCAGCTGACGCCAGCAGTATTTCCGTACCGATACGACTTAGGGACCTTCAAGATAAGAGCCTACACCTTCCTTAAAGGCCGGCAACGCATTTGCGACTCCTCTGATGTTGTGGATGTTTATGGGAAACGGTGATCACTTACCATCAGGTGGCAGGTTGCATGCTCGTTTGCCGCCTTATTATAAACCAAACAAAAACCTTATATGAACAATCTTGATAAACAAATTATTCGGGTCGTAAGATCTAGGACCTAAAAATACGGCCTCAGGGTCTAGAGGAAACTTAAATATACTAAATAAAGGGAAAAGGAAACAAGGGAAATAGATTGAAGAAAATTGTGGAAGAGCCCGCTAACACAAAGCTTTGTAAAAATGCAAATTTAGGCTGTGCAAGCCCTGTACCAACCTTTGACTTGAATAACTTAAGTTTACTAGGTTACCTGGTAATTTATAAATATAAGTATTACCTCGACACTTTTTTCACTTGAAATGAATGGCTTGTACCAATTTAGCTGAAGTTTCGTGAAAGTTGTATTCCTGTCAAAAGGCTTTAGCTAAATGTAGGGCAGAAATTCTTTATTTTGAGAAGCCATTTCTAATTAACCTTTTCTCCTTCTAGTAATTAATTTCAAAGTCGGAAACGGTACTAGTTCAATTTACATAGAAATCTAATATTTAAATTATATTGTTGCCTAAGGTATGGCTTTAAAGCTAAGTAAGTTTTTTTTTTCTAAAACGAGCACAGTTCACATGTGGGCCCATAAACAACAAAGATTCAAAATGCACGCGAAATGGCCACCACTGAGGACTGGGACAGAACGCTTCATTGTCAGTTATTGAATTTCCGTTTCCCTGCATTCACCACGTGAAACACAGCACCGTTATGCTGCTACATTATTCTGGTATTTTGTAAAGACATGGTTCAGAGCAAGACAACTCATTTATGTTACTCCTAGACTCAGCTATATTGTGGTTGTTTCCATTATAACATAACATATGAGGTGACAAACTAGAGTGGTACTTTTCCTGGTAGTTAATTCTTCTGTATGATGGATCTGAGACGGAATGTCTCTTTACCCATAAATGGGTCTCCGGATACACTCACCGCATGAAACACAAACGCGTTATGTCGCCTAATATTCTGTGAGGGCGTTTCCCTTCTCAGGCCCTTTATGTTGCATCTAGAAACCAGCTGCAACTGGCTCTACCACTCTTAAAGACAGCACTGCGTTGGCTATATATTTCGTATATTGCAGTGATATTCTGTTATGATCCGTCAGAAGTTACTGACCGAGCCCAGGTTTGATCCTCTCTGGTGCTCTCTACTAAGTAACTACCGCGCAGTAAAACGGCCCAAGCCGAGATTCCCTCTCGGGGGATCTTATACTGGTGACCCACAATAAAAGTTTAGGCTGGGTGCCCTATTCGTTCCATCCAGTGAAGCTGTAAAAGCCTTCGAGCTAACCAGTAACCATCAGCCAAAAAAAATATATATATAAACTAACCTATAAACCAATCATCACTGTTGAACCATTACTAAACGGGGAATTTTAATAACAATCTTTTGACCCTTAAAACACCGAATATTGAACCATAAGTCCTACGAAATATAAAGTACAGTAATTTCGAAATTATTCCAACATTTACAACAAGTATCCGTTATAACAATGCAGAGCCCCGAGTGCAGCACATTGCTACAAATTAAAGCAATTACGCCGAGGTCCCGGGTTAGACCTTTGCGTTAATGATTAAAACTTTACCTTAACATGCCGCAGCTACTTTTATAACAGAATTTAAATATTTCACAGTGACTCCACTTGTAATCCATTTAAATTTTGAATGCGTGATACTTGCCCTGCAGTGTGACTCATTTGTACCGTGTATAATTTTCTTCTTTATTTATTTTTATTATAAACGAGCACACAGTTGCACACCTGACAGTGTTTATATTCATACGGCCCATAACACCCACATTCATCCTCGATAAGGAATCATAATGCCTCGCCACCACTAATAAATGTCTCTGGATCTCTACACTCAACAAACGAAATACAGCAGAGTTATGCTGCTATGTTCCTTTGGTATTTTGTGAGGGCATGGTCCATCCCCAATCAAGTTGACTCATTCATTTCGCAGCCAGAAACAAACTGTAAAGTAGCTCTCCGCTGTTAAAAAACTACAAAATGTACTTCCAATTTATGCATTATACATACACTTCTTCCGTTACAAAACATATTCAGTAAATTCCGAGATTAGCAAGTACAGTGCCAGAGAGTTGCAATGCAGTGATTGCTTAACTAGAAGTTACAAGTGAATACAAATTAAGAAAGTAAAATCTTATATAAGTAAAGCCTTGTATGAATAAAGTTAGAGTCACTTTGCATGAATTTGTCTCTCAACCGGGGTACGACCACGCCCACGTCCTTGCAGCATACAAGGGTATACGTTAGATATTAACATGACGCTGTCATGTTTTGGAAGCTGAGTGTAGGGATCCGAAGCCCCAATCTAATACAGCCATTCCATCTCAGTTCTTAGTACGCATATGCAAAAATATTTATTATGATACGATGTAGATTTCAAAGGCCGAAATTATTACACTTATTATCACGTGAACTGTCTATCGCTTATTGGATGATAATATTATTAAAAAAAAGAATTCAATAAGGAAAGCGAGACAATATAACACGTTATATTACTACCAAAGGATTGTATGACCCTAAAAGTGAAATCCTCATTAGCAAACACCAACTAGAGTAAACAGAAGAAGAATACAGTATACACAAAAGATGTTATATAAAGTGGAAATCGATAAAAATCTAGTTCTTGTGGCATATATAAGTCATTACAAGAACATTCTCAGAAGAAATAGGATGAACAATATAACTCGAAATATCAGTGAACTGAAGTGGCAATGAAATTACCTCAATTCGTAGACCCGATAACTGAAGAGGAAGAAAAGTATTTGTGAGAGAGGTAACCTCGTGTTACCACAAGCAGGTTTCAGTGAGAAAGACTATTTTTTACATCGTAGAGGCACCCTTCAACTAATATTAAATGCAACACTGACCAAACCTAATCGGAACACCAGCTTAGAACAGCAGAATAATTCCGGATTTTAGTATGACCTAGAAACGGGACACGCAATTATTGATAACGAAACAGTACTTTTAGTTAGTACTAGTAGTGAGTTTAGTACTTTAGTACTCAGGGAAAGCAACGCATCTACATCATGATTTTGTATCGAGGATGTATCATGGTGAGAAGAACTGCGTATTCATTGGTCACCCTTAGTTTCATAAGAAACACGTAATAAAACTTTATAAATAGTTGACTAATGTGGTGCAAAGGAAAATATCACAAAATTCACAAATTTCATAATGAGGAACTAGATAAAAATAGCTGTAACGACTACCTTCACTTGAAGTAAAATACGGCAAAGTAGGTGTTATTTAATGTAGTAATATATGATTCTGCGTGACTATCATTTTAACGGAAGGAAATGGATTGGGAGCAGTTCAAAGTAAAATAATACGACTATCTTCCCCACAACCGGGATTCCTCGTACCACATGTATAAAGTTTATACATGTCGTACGGGGAATCCCAGTTTATAATATAAACCTGTTTGAACGCGCCGACGGACTACTTTCGCCACCCCTTATGTATGCTTCGACCTTCGATTAAAACCTCGGGTTCAATATTACCGGATCCGGAGTCGAAATCGGAGGTGTAATATCAATCGGAAGTTCCGACCTTTCGGAATCGGAATCGAACCTCCGTAACATTCCTAATCTAAAGTACAGATCAATTTTATATATAATACATCTGATGTACAAATTTCAGTGCAACACAGAGGCGATTTACTATTGTTAATAAAGAATATTAGTGAATTTCCCAGTGGGGCATCGATTCAGTGCCAGTCGACCGCAGCCAATAGAGCATAATGAAGTTATTTGGTGAGCTACGGGACTCGTTATGTTTAATTTCACCTATTACTTCGTTCAAAATATATTTGATTTTCTACAAAATTACTGCTGGCTGATGACACATCAGAGCCGTTACTTGGCCGGGCCTATAATATCATGAGGTAGCAAAAAAACATCCACGTTGTCCATCCATTGAGATGACACGGATCATAGAACTTATATCTAGACGTATTGTAGCTGATATAGAATAAGGTTTATGAATTCTGAATTTTTCATCAAGCACAGTGTTTGCCTGATTGAGCCAACGTAAATATTTAGTGTAATGTGAGGCGGTTAATTTAATTAATTTTGACCTGCTCAAGTGCCTGTATTCAAAATAACACAAGTAGCGTAAAGTTAAGCAAGAACATTTTAAATTATCCAAACAAAGATTAAAATCAATTTCAGAACAACAATGTAAACTCTGCCCAATCTCTCAAAATAAAATGAAATATAATTTTTGTTGATGTTTTTACGGTATCTGTGACACGGAACATCCTATACCCGTAAATCAACAGAGAGTTTCAGACCAACCATCATACGAACAAGACCTGGCTGTATGGACTAGTCCTTTTCCTTTCCCATTAGGGAAAAATTAATATTATCATCATCCGTAAATCAACAATTTGTGATACATAAATATTATATTGGGCTGGATATCGAGCCCCGCACCTGCGGGTCGGGGGAACTGCCATAGACATAGAACACACACATATATGCTACGGTGGCATATATATTTTTTAATATATATACACTATCTTTATCTATATTTATATGCTTACACTATCGCCATGACAGGCAATGTGTCTAAAAGAGGTTGGCTTAAACAGGCAGGTTGGCGGCATATTTCCTGCAATATAACAAAGGTTTTCCATTGAGTCGCAGATATCTACAGCATTAGATGCATTGGCGGAAGTGAAGTGAAATGGAAAATTACATTAATTTCTTTATTTTAAATAAAAAGAGCTTTGTTAATACTTTCTATGCTCATCTGTAATTGTACAATTTTATGGCTGTACAATGTATCGTCACTGTTAGTATTTACAATTACACGATAAACATTTTTATTTATTACTGTCATTGTATCCATACGTGTTTAGAAGGGTGAAAAAAATTACACAAACAAAGTTAGTAAAGTTCTATTGAGACCTATTCGAGACTCTTCTCTACCGAATAAAAAAAAAGATTCACGCAAATCGGCCCAGAACAAAGCACAAAATGCGCATTGAATCGAGAACCTGTTCATTTTTTGCAGACGGTAAAAAAGGAGTTTTAGGATAATCGTTCGGATTTTATCTTAAATTATAGCTTTAGACCAATAATTATTATTACAAAAGTTTGGTGTTTCTTCCACATTCTCAGAAGTATGGCAATTTTTCACACCAGTATTACCTATAATATATAATCTAGAAGATTTTATATTCAATTCTAATGATACCTATAAGGCAGAGACGTAAATATAATAAAATCGTAGAAAAGAGTTTGAATTTTCCCTTACATAAAACATCGTTGTTTTAATATGTTCTGTATTTATCTACATATAATAAATACGTATTCACATATATTATATCCGATAAAGAAAATATCGTATAAAAATATACGAAGAAAAGAAAATAACTACATATAAAAAAACAAACGAAAATCCTTTAAGAGTTTTCTCAAATGGAAACGTTATACATCAAAGGAATAATAAGTTCTTATTTGGCCACATATCAAGAAGAATAAAATGCGATAGCTTTTGAGGAATACAGCTTACACAATTGATGGGACGACTGATATATTTAAGCACAAAAAAATACTTTACTTACGTTCGTGACATCTATCACTCATTCGGTGTAAGCATAAGTCTATAAAGCCGGTTAATGGATGCATTGCGTGACCCTAAATGATGTCATTCACGATAGACAATATTTATAAGGACAAACTTTAACTTATGATGGTCATAGTATCCTCCTGGCCTATTATTTTTATTACATTGAGAATAACAAATGACAGTTCTCCTGATGGCTATTTATTTCTACGGCCCATGACATCTACATTCATCCTTGACACAGAATCATAATGCGATATCACTTTTGAGGACCGAGATGGAATGTCACGTCACCAGAAATATTCGTGCAAACACAGAGGCACTCGCTCATCGTTCCCTTCCCTGTTCCCATGTGATATAATGATAGGTTATCAGTATTAAGTCTACAATGTATATGCATACTCGGACTATACTGGCTTTAGAGCATGCCCGGAAAGAAAAGAGAGATACTCTTGTGTCGGGATATTTATTTAAATTTGCCCTTATCTGCGGGTATCGAAGTTATTCACTAGGGTGTCGACTTGTCGCGTCCAATAATTGGTAATAACCATCTCTAAATTTCCAGATAGGTGACCAATCGTCACATCTAAGGACTAAAATCATCTTACAATTCCCATCATATCACCAATACATCTGCCGTGACTGGGAAAACTCCTGTAAATACAATTGAAGACATTTTCTGGTCCAGTCACGTAACATTAAGCACCATGTTCCGACTTACCCTAAATCTTTGTTATGTCAAATTATTAATATTTACGACTCGCTTGGGAATTGCCACGTCCATACTAAGTGAAAAACTTTGGGACGCCCGTGATTTAACTTGTACACTTTCGTTTTACTGTTTTTTTTCAAATATAAAAAATACTTATTTATTATAGATTTCTTTAGTTAAACTAACTTTTTTATATGCGAGAAAATTACTTATATGAGTAAGTACCTATGCCCTCACGGAGGCAAGAGATGGGCATGTTAGAAATGCAACAACTAAAATCCTATGAAATTTCCCCTTCTGCATAATAGCACTGTCATGGGAAAGCTTTTGTACAGATCAGGCTCTACCAGCCGACATTCTCACCCCCTCCATCTTAACAGACTGATTTGATTGACAGAGATGTGCTAGAACACTGACCACATCTTCCTATATGGCCTATAACCATGACGTAAACGGACGCGGTGGACTCAAGGGGGTCAAAATCTCTGGTGACCAAGGTTTGAAGAGTGTATCAGATAGGTAATGATGAATCGAAAACAGTACTATTTTTGTGTTACCCCCACACAGCATTGTCAATCAATAAATTAAGGACACTGGTTCAGCCAACCGACCAGTTAGAAAAATTGCCAATGAAAACTTCTTTTAAATTTCGATTATAGAACTCTCTGATTATATAATGTGATAGAATGGCATAGAAGAGACCCCTGAGGAATAATTGGCCCACTGCTTTTCTCAGTGGATAAATCGAATGCGAAGACGTATAAAGAAGAACGGAGACTACTTTGAAAACTATAAAAGTATCGTCAACTTTTCACATTGAGGCGTTTTTTTTATTTTCTTAAGACTTTCAATGAGACCTGGGTATACAACACAGCCATGCCCGGAAACCAACAATTGTTCCTCAGCTGGGAATCGAACTCGCGAGACAATCACTAGCTACTCCCACCACCGCACCACACGGCCACTTTGATGGCTGCAAGGTACATAATGGAACATAATCCAATAGGAAATGTTCGAGGAAATACACAAAGAAACAAATCAAGTGATAATAATACGGTTAGTAATTTGTATTCGCTTCCACCGTACTCTCTGAATTGCTGAAATCATTATGGCTGATTTAATTTATGTTGAACAATTTAGGCTGAGAATTTACATAATTATCGTTTTGTTCCCAAAATGTTTGTTCCTCAAAACTTTTTTTATAAAACTGTAAAAATATTGAATATAAAAAATGTATGGTATATGTACACATCAGGAGCATATAATTATCATCAGGGTTATTAGCGCACAGTTCACCTCATGGCTCGTGATTCCTGCAGCCCACTAGATCCACATTCATCCTCCCAGAAATTCAACCAAAGAATCTCAACGTTGTCATCCTGGAGAACTAAGATGGAATGCCTCATCACCTGCAATTATTAAGCCTGTAACTAAAATTTCAAATCGGAGTTACTCACTTTAACAAGAATACAACAGACATCTTTGTTGTTTATTCCATTTTAGGTAATTTAATTCCACTGTACACACAAATTATCGGTTTTCTTGTCTGGGTGTATTATATTAGGAAAGGTCCATTCTCTATTTCCAATCTTAAATTATATTACATCAGACTACACAAGGGGGTAGCATTGATTGCCATTGTTTTTACAGAAATATATAGAATAGTACAATACACCATTTCATTGATGTTATGTAGGAAAATCGAAAATTAATTTTATTCCCTTCGGTCGAATTAAGTAATATGCTAGAATAACTCGTCAATGTTAATATTTTATAATTTATTTATTTAAATTATCTATTTTTATTCTAATGTATTAGATATTTCAATCGTCCAGGAAACCATCGTTATAAGGTTTATGATTTATGTATGATTTATCAATTATGATTTATAATTATATCAATTTAAGTTTTAAAGGCATTTTGTATACTGGGTTTCAAGACATGATATATTGTTAAAATAGTTTACATCAATATTTAATTAGTCAATATTTAATATTCATCTCGAACTCGTGATTTTAACGTTAAAATGGAACTCTAAATAGCATTAAAAGCTTATATAATTTAAAGCTTTATTTTATATTCGCTTTGAATCTGAGATCATTTCTAAGTTTAAAATTGCTAGCTAGAAATAAAATAGGTTAATAAGTTTTTTTCTAAGGACTATACTTCAAAATAAGGAAATTCTGTCCTACATTTAGCTAAAGTCTTTTAACATGGCAGTACTATTTCCACTAAACTTAAGCTAAATTGGCACAAGGAGCGTAAAATCGTAAAATTAAAAGATTTATGTCGACGTTAAATTTGTGTTTTCAATATGAAACGTGTGAACTACTGATCAAAGTTCCTTTCCATTCGTACCAGTAGTTTGAATGATGTATGTGTATTCATTTATTTAATCTGTATACTCATGAAACCTGTAAACTTTTCCATCATCAATTAATATTTATGAAAAGAAATATATTTATCAATTTTTACACACAGTTGGGATGTATGTAACTGTGTGTAAACATGGTTTAAATCTCACTAAATTTTGAAATAATTTTATAATAAAAGTCAATTTGTTCATCAACGTTATTATAAATAACGTTTATTCGCACCATAATCTATATATTAATTTAAAAAAACAAGGGAAAACTAACTAAAAATTGTTCATATGCAAAATATTAATATCAAAATAATAAGTTTTTATGGAAAAATCATCGATTGGTATTTTTACGTCGTTCCTACAAGCAGATTGTTTTTTTAAAATGGGATGGAAAATGGGAAATTTATACATATCCTATGCTACAGTGGTCATCATTAAAAGTAAAAGTCGCTTAGAGTTTAAGCGCAAAGTTCAAAAACATTTGTTGGAAGTAGCGTCAGCAGATTCACTACATCGATAATAATTGTGTATATTTTTATATATATATTTATGTTTGTATTTATAACATGTACATATTTTTGTTTTATGTTTATGTAAATGTATATAAATATCTATTATTTTATTTAGTATCATAAATTTCAAAGATAATATATAAGGATATGTATATATAATTGTATAAGTATTTAGATGTATGTACTGTATGTTTTTTTTTCTTTATTATTATTCATCTGTCCTTACCACGATTTCTCTGAACCCTCCCAAGGTTGACTGGTAGATGATGCCTTAGGTATTAAGTCCGCCTTTGTGCATATGTTAGTTGAACAAAAGTTTATAAATAAAATAAAATAAAATAAATTGACGCTGTTAAGCGCTGTCCTTTTCGGACGCAACCCCTACCGCACCTGGCTTGTATAGCACAACTCAGAAGCTTGCGAAATATTGGTGAACCCCTTGGTACCTATCGTGAGACACGGTACCACTTGGAATTCTCATCCTAATCAAGAAAAGTTCCTAAGACGTTCATACCCTCTTGTTATCCACAATCCCAAAGTCCGCATTTACGATACAAGATACCACTGTAATATGTTTTCAATTCAGTACGCGGTCGGTCCCTCGCAATGAATAAAACATATTATGATAAGATTTCGAGTTCAACAAAGTTGTTGCAGGATTTACATATAATAAAAATTTTACCAACCCATCCGGTGAGCACCGGAAAATTATAAATTTTTCGTAAGACAAATTTTATCGTCTAAAAGTTTATGACTTTATTACTTAATGATAAATATAATCATTTTGTTACCGGTGATGGGTCATTTTGATGTTCTTTTTAGGAAAGCTACTAAAACCCATCATAGGAAGAAAGAAATAAAAAACATTTATTTAGTACATATACCTAACAACAATAAAATAAAATATATCACGTAAAAATATTAATATCAAAATAATAAGTTTTATGGAAAAATCATCGATTGGTATTTTTACGTCGTTCCTACAAGCAGATTGTTTTTTTAAAATGGGATGGAAAATGGGAAATTTATACATATCCTATGCTACAGTGGTCATCATTAAAAGTAAAAGTCGCTTAGAGTTTAAGCGCAAAGTTCAAAAACATTTGTTGGAAGTAGCGTCAGCAGATTCACTACATCGATAATAATTGTGTATATTTTTATATATATATTTATGTTTGTATTTATAACATGTACATATTTTTGTTTTATGTTTATGTAAATGTATATAAATATCTATTATTTTATTTAGTATCATAAATTTCAAAGATAATATATAAGGATATGTATATATAATTGTATAAGTATTTAGATGTATGTACTGTATGTTTTTTTTTCTTTATTATTATTCATCTGTCCTTACCACGATTTCTCTGAACCCTCCCAAGGTTGACTGGTAGATGATGCCTTAGGTATTAAGTCCGCCTTTGTGCATATGTTAGTTGAACAAAAGTTTATAAATAAATAAATAAAATAAATTGACGCTGTTAAGCGCTGTCCTTTTCGGACGCAACCCCTACCGCACCTGGCTTGTATAGCACAACTCAGAAGCTTGCGAAATATTGGTGAACCCCTTGGTACCTATCGTGAGACACGGTACCACTTGGAATTCTCATCCTAATCAAGAAAAGTTCCTAAGACGTTCATACCCTCTTGTTATCCACAATCCCAAAGTCCGCATTTACGATACAAGATACCACTGTAATATGTTTTTCAATTCAGTACGCGGTCGGTCCCTCGCAATGAATAAAACATATTATGATAAGATTTCGAGTTCAACAAAGTTGTTGCAGGATTTACATATAATAAAAATTTTACCAACCCATCCGGTGAGCACCGGAAAATTATAAATTTTTCGTAAGACAAATTTTATCGTCTAAAAGTTTATGACTTTATTACTTAATGATAAATATAATCATTTTGTTACCGGTGATGGGTCATTTTGATGTTCTTTTTAGGAAAGCTACTAAAACCCATCATAGGAAGAAAGAAATAAAAAACATTTATTTAGTACATATACCTAACAACAATAAAATAAAATATATCACGTAAAAATATTAATATAAAATTGTTATTAAAGTATATTACTAATACATAAACTTTGGAATAACATTGACTAACATGGCGACTACCTCAGCTCACGCTGTAGCTGATAGCTGAAGCACAGATTCGCTAAAACATCATTGCATCTCGTCAACCTGTCACTATTCCAATGCTGAACATGGCCTCTTCCACACAAACTATTAAAGCTAACGGTAGTTCAGGATCCCTGTGACCATGTGAGCTTTAAAGCACGTCGGCATATAATCGTTAAAAAGACAAAAAAATTGTATTATTCAATGCTTTTTTTTTTAATTAATCATTTATAATTCAAACCACCAACCAAAAATTTCGTACGTTATAGTATACGACGGTAGAATATGGAATTTATTCACACGGACGACGCCATATGACAATTGATATACCGAGTGTTGGACAATTTGGAATCTACACTTTGATTCAACTGAGTCTTACTTCTTTCCCCATAGTTCCTGAACATTATGACTCGTTAATAATACTTCCGGATTGTGATAGTGTAACATTCTTGCTATCGTCTGCGTTTTTGCTCATTCTTTGTACATGTCCGTAGCGAAAATTATTTGTTCCAGTTGACCGCAGGCCATTTATTCTCTCGGTTTAAGTTTTACTGCTTATCCCTGTCCACTATTAGAAATTCAATTCATTTACTTTTCAGGAAATTAGAGAAATCAGATGGCTGTACCATCTGATTACTACCTATATATAATACACTAGTTGTGCCTGTGACTTCGTTCGCGTAGACTACAGGAAGCTTGGTATGTCTCATGTAAAGTAATGATTTATTAAAGAACTTTTAAAGGGAAACAATTCCGTCATACATGATTTTTGCGTATCTTTAACCGTTTACACAGCCCACGCAATGGAAGCTCTCAAAAGGAATATTTTTTCCCGTTTTTACAACAGTTTTCATGGATGCTCCGCTCCTATTGGTCGTATGTTCTATAGTGTATAGTCTATAACCTTCCTTGAGGAATGGACTACCCAACACAAATATAATTTTTCAATTCAAACTAGTAGTTCCTGAAATTAGAACGTTCAACCAAACAAAGTCTTCAAGCTTTATAATATTAGTATAGATAAATCCCACTGTTGAGCATAGGCCTCCACTCTACGAGTGTTAGAGTATAGTATATATATATATATATATATATATATAATATCCGCAGTCCAGCCGAATGGTGGACTATTCTCTATATATATATATATATATATATATCTTAGTCATACAGGTTCCTCCTTATGTTTTCCTATATAGCCGAGCAGTTCAAATTACAATCGACAATATCATTAGTGCTGGCAGTGGGGGTCGAAGTCGGTTTGCTCGTTGTACCATGAATTAAAATAGGATCTTTGAACTGCCATGACTTCTACAAAGAAATTGATAAAATAATGTTTTGCAAACAAGATGCTCCGTGACGGATTCACTTTCTGTGTTTTTCATCACTCATCAGACGAAATACAGTCCGTTAGTAATAGATATTATGTGGTCCACATTCAACCAAGCCCATTAATTAATACATCAGCCATTGTCAGCCAAGTATTCTGAACATTACGCCACGCTATCATGGCCTAAATACAACAATACAAACGCGAATAAAATGGTCGTTACTCATTATCAACTTGGAGATGGACCACAATGCGTTTCTCAGAAAGCAACATGCCATACGACGTTTTAAAATTTACTATTCGAAATTTTATAAAAAAATAAATAAAAAGAAATAACGACACTAAAATTACATACTCAACTGATATGTAATTAAATTGTTTTTGAAAAAAAAGGGACCAATATAGACAACAATTATAATGAAAACAACTACGTTAACTTAATTGAAGTATCAATTTTTTTTCGAATCTAGTGTAATCCGATAATTTATAATGTCTTAGTATTTACCACTTACTTAATTTATAGGGACTACATAACTTAAACACTGGTAACAATAAATAGTCCATGTTTTGACATGTTTGAGTCATCTAACTAAAAAAAGCAACACGCATGGGTCAGCTCGACAGGAAAGGGCCAGGCCCTCACAGAATACTATTTTAATGCAGCCAGCAACACCTTTAATGTATCACTATTAAATATTATATATATGAGTCTTCTACAAAATCTCTTTCTTGCAGTCGTTTATAAATAGACTTTAGTCCCAAAGTCATGCCTTTAACACAATACAGTCATCAAAGTGCTACGCGATCTGTAATCGGGTAATCTGTCTCAAGCTTAACGACACCATGAACCAGTCGAGTCGAGTGTCTGCACGTAACTTTATTGCCATTTGGTAGCCTTGCCACTTTAACGCTCTACGGATCCAATTATTTGTACTCGTAACAGTTAAAAATCAAATTGTATCTATGGCAATATACATCGAGGTTTTTATATATTAAGAGAAAAAGTAATCAGTAATAAATGCATTAGTTCTGTTGAAATGTATCAAATTGATATCTGTACAAGATCGAAATTTCCTCTTTTTCATTACATGTAAATTGAAATTAATCCGCACAATTATGGACTCAATTCGACCTATAATCATTTCCGAGCAAATATTATAATTTGAATAACATTGGACTTTCAATCGTGTTGTGTGATGATTGAGTCGAATTTTCATTGAATGAGCTCGGCCATTAACTTACCTCGCAGGTTAATAGAGTCTAATTGACTTTTGATCTTCATTGAGTTTGAATAAATAAAACAGAAAATTAAATTCGTGAGAAAATAAATATGGATTAGGTTACATAATCATGATAACGATTAATTAAATAATATATCGATGGCATACTTAATTCATATTGGAAAACATTATAAATATATAAAGTTTTTTTTTAATCAAAATTAAAGAAAATAGATAATAAAATATAAATATAGACGGATGCTTGACTGTTGTGTTTTCAGTGTCCAGCTCTTTACAAGAAACAATATTAAGTTACCTTTAGTCAGATAAGTTCATCGTCCACATATCGAATTTATTGGTAGCTCTATTGTATCGTATTTATATACATACGAATTATTTTTCCTTTTTTTTTTATTTTATTAGGAAAACTTACAGCTATTACTTATAATAAAACAGTATAATAATAAATTTCAACAGTATAATAATAAGTTTCAATTCATACAGGCACGCATGCACGAAAACCAGTTTCCTTCTACGCATTTTCGCTGCGGGAACGTTTAAAGTTACATCAGACAGTAATTCCGGAGAGTCTATTGAGCCGTTGCAAATTTTGAGATAAAAACATACGTCCTTTATGTCTCGTCGTACAGAAAGAGGAAGAGAATTATGGCGTTTGTATCTAACGTTATAGTTCTGAGATATCTTATGCGTTCTATAATCAAGACAGGTTAAAAACAAATTCAGGATAGTCTCAATTCGATATTTATAAATCTCATATTGAGGGTTCCAGACTTGTGAGGCATAATCAATAATAGGTCGCAGAACAGACAGGTATAGTATTTTAATGGGTTTTTGGGTTGCTGAAAACTGAGGAACTGCGTATAATGAAACCTAATGCGTTGTAAGCTTTAGAAATAATGTTATTTATGTGCTTGTCGAAAATAAGTTTGGAATCATGAAGTATTCCAAGGTCTCGTGACTCATCAACTCTATCAATGAGAGTACCCTTTAAATGATAATTTCCATTAAATATGTATGGATTTTTCTTGTAAATGACATAAAACAACATTTAGTGACATTTAAGACAAACTTATTAGTATCACAATATGTCACAAATCTTTGCAGATCAGACTGAAGTAATTCAGTACCCTCTTTATTGGTAATTACTTTAAGTATTTTCATATCATCTGCGTATAAATATATTATGTATTTAATATCAATATATGTATGTAATATTCTTTATTTGTATATTTTATATTAGCTAATTTTAGTAGTTTTTTATCAATTAGTTTATTGCCACACCCATCACAATATCTCACCACACCTTGTGTTGACTCGTAGAGCATGCTTTTGGCATTAAGTCCGTCCTTTGGGATCCTTTAACTTTGTTAAGGTTAATACATAAATTAAAAAAATCTGTAATACACACATTTTTTTATTACATTGAGAGTACCAAGCGAGCACTCAGTTCACCTGATGGCAAGTGATTCCTGCGGCCGATGACATCGACATTCATCTCTCAAGGAATCATAATGCAGACGCATCGTCACCCTTGACGACTGAGATGGAATGCCTCATCCCACTGATGACACTTCCCCGGAAGTATCACTCCCTCACAGAATAACAACATGAAATAGTAACGGAAAACTATTGTTTCGTTTGATGAGTGTAGGAATCTAGAGACCAAATGACACTGGTCAAATTCTATTTCAGTTCTCAGGGTTGACAATACATATTGAATATTTGAGTCATCACTTAGCATCAGATGAACTGTCCGCTCATTTGTCGCCCATGTAATGATAAGAAATATAACTGTTGTCTTAAAGCTGTAAAACTGTATTATTAAAATATATTTACGATCACATAAAACGAAAATACTTTGTAAAATTGAGGCCTGCGTTTATGTAGACGTAAATTTAGGCTTTCATATCCGCTGAAGTACGGTTATGAAAACATAGAAATAATAAACATCTAAGAATTTATTCATGAATATTCCAATGGCGTTTCAACGTCATAAAGTTAACTAAATGAGTAAACAACGAAGCATAGTAGTAATTATAAATAAATAGAAATTATAAATATTGGCGAGGGCAAATGAAGGCCTATGTGCTGGCTATGTATTTGGGCGATAAGTGACACTGGTTTTTAAAACACATAGACTAGCCAAACTGGGAGAAAATATTATCACAACTAGCGAGTTTGCGTCAGCGGTTACATCGCGGACATTTACAGTTTTTACTAACGACTAAACTTATAGTCCGTCACAGAGTACAATGTTTCCGAACCTGTGCTTAATATTTTTATGATTATTTAATTATATTATCGGAAAAAGGATTTTCTTAAGATTAAAAAAAATAAAATTGTCCTAGAATCTAGTGCACGAGCGAAACGCACGAGCGTCAACCACCATCAACAAACAAAATCTCAAAACTTAACGCATGTCATTTAGTTCCGAAATCGAAAAAGTTGGCAGAGTAAAAAGAAGACCTTTTTAAATTAGAAAACTTTGGTGGCTGAATGAACATGTAGTGTGTCAAAAGAAAAAAGTTTCTGCGATGTTGCAACTGACGGGCACGACGCTCAGAGACAAACAAGAGATTGATGAAACAACTAAAACAGCTCCAAAAGTAACGCCAATTAAAAAAATGGATATTTATTAACTATAATCATATTTGTATCTAAATCATTAATAATAAATATAATGTTTATGTCAACTGTGGTAAAGGAGAAAAATTTATAGTAATTACTGAAATCTAGCTTTATTTGTCTAATCTTTAGACAAATAAAGCTAGATTTCAGTAATTGCTATAAATTTTTGGACTGAATAGTAAGAAAATAAGTATTTAGTGGGTTTATTCCTTTTCTATTTTTGTTTACAGAATTTGAGCCCAAAAACGCGTAATATAATATTTAGTAAATGGTAGGTCGAATCATAACTGACGTCAATAATTATCAATAGGGAGAACATTATACCGTAATTTATGGTACAAACAGATAGATTTGTCAACTACTCTTATTCCATTTCACTTCTCCACGTAAGGGATAGCATTATCCAAGTTTCGCGATACGAACGTATTCAAGTACAATCAAACTTAAAAACCAATGGCATGTATTTCTTTTATATTATAATATCGGTATCGACTGTGATTTTAAATCTTTGATTATGATTTGACCTAGTACCTAAAGGTCAAATCACATCATCCATTAATCCGCTAAAAGCAACTGATTGATGATGCTTTCGTGCGCAGGATTACGATCCAAGCTGAGACTCCCTCACGGGAACCCTTTTGCTGGTTACCCATAAATAAAGTTTCGGTTAATGCTGCCTAGGTGCGCTAAGGGCTCTTTCTTTCAATCCCATGAAGCTCGAAGCAAGCAAAGAAGAAAAAAAATCGCACCTTCCTTGCTCTCAATAGCCAATAACCATAACATATGCATGAATCGTCATTTTCTGATATGTTTATATTTATTAGTGTTACAAGTAACGAATATATACCGTCGATTCCTTTTCCGATTTATTACTTTTTATTTTTGATTTATTTACGCAATGGAGAACTGCAGTGTACGAAAACCTTTATTACTGGTGACGAGGCACTTCATCTTTGTCCTCAACTCTAAATATATTAAAAAATAAAACGGAAAAACTAAACTGATTAATATTCATTTAAATACGTCGTAAATCAGTAACCGCTCTTTTAATTTGACTATACCTTGTTCAACCCGTATAGGTTTCCAGTGCCGTCACCAATGTCAATATTAATTGCAATGTCAAATTTTTGGCTCATAATGGCGGTGGACGAAAACATCGTGATGAATACAGTATATCTACGAAATGAATAAAAAGAAAAAATACCTTTAAACATACGTTGTTTATCGATATCGGATAGTAAGTGATTCCTGTAGCTCATGACCCGCATGCAGGCCCGATAAAGCATCACAGTATAGATGCTTTGACCCCCCTGAGGACTACGCCTCGTCACCGGTAATAAGGGTCTCCAGATCCCTACATTAAACGAAACGTAGCAGAGTTATGCTGGTATTCTGTGAGGGCGTGATCCTTTCCCAGTTATTACGTTATTTATAAGTTCTTATACAATTATTTACACCGAATAAGCTTCAATAATTATTATTTAGAAGGTGAGAGTTTCTTAAAATCTTGTCAAAAAAGTTTATAAATTTATTGAAACACCTTTCTTTTGTATATCTATTCTTATACGCAGTAATGACCTCTACAGCTTCAAGGAAACAGACACGTGAGTGTGGAGTACGAAGAGGCTGCTGGTTCGAGGACGGCTATAAGTCCTCTGCATCTGTGGATGAAGAACGACAACGAAAGATGGAAGTGAGTAGCGATCCGAGGATCGAGGATCATAAGGAGGTACAAAACTTCGACAGGTATTGCTAAAACTACGGATTGAAAAAGGGGCAGTCGTAGGCACCTGATTCAGCAATCAATTAGCCAAGTAGCTCGAGTAACTCTATCCCATTCTCAGAAATCTATATGAGTAGCCACTAGTCTGACGCAACCAAACTAGTATAGCCGCATTTAGAAGCGGTTTACATTCTAAACTAGATTTATTTTGACAAGTTTCTTGTTATGATGATTTCCCGTCGTCTTCTATTTTTTAATTAATTTAAAAACCTAGTCAATTAACAAAATACCACGCGATATGATGACGTAACTAGTCTAATTAAAATAATACCGTGGGTTGCAGTCATCACTTACCAACCTTCCAAATGTGCTCGTTTGTCACACCTACTATTATAAAACAATAACATCGTATGAAATGTCCGTATGAAACGTGTCGAATAATAAAGTTATATATATATACCTTTTATACCTTAATAGGAATCGTTTAGATGTCATTGAAACCTACGGTTTTTGGATTTTTTTTCTGTATTGTTAAGCTTAGGCTTTTTGAGATCTTCCATAATGATAAAATGTCTGAATGCTGACAATAAATATACAAATACGACTAAATATACAATTACTTAATTTAGGTCGTATATCGATCACCGTTCGATCTGGAATTATTCTTTATTTAGTGAAGACTATCAACTTAAAGCAAAGTTATGTGTGTACTTGTCCTCTTGTGTCCTCTAGTAGTCTTGACGGTAACGTCCTTTTTCAATACTTCTTCCACTCCTTCTTTCCCTTCTTATTCCTCTTCTTCTTCAAGTGGTTTCTTTGGAGCTCACCACTGAACTGCCTCTTAGTGTATGGATGTAAGAAAATATGCTTGTTAAATCATCGAAAAGACATATGCGAAATTTAGATCCACTGACTATTGATTATATTATTATATATTTATTTGACTGATTTAGATCCATGGAGGTTTTTATTAGAAATGGTTTTCATACTTACGGTAATTACATCTTTTCATAATTTTCCTCCCATAACAAATATTACACAGTTCGATTTAGTGACCTGGTGTCGATCGCTGGTGAAAATCGTTGCAATTTATTAGTATTGGACGTCATCGTAAAAGAAAACGTTAAACTAGGGAAGGACATAACGAGTGCGAAATGTTTAAAGCACTATACGTAATATGATGGCAATATTTATTTAAAACAATATTTGTACCTCACAAATTGTTCTAGTCTCATATCCCTGATATATGTACATTCTTACCTTTCTCCGATCTTTTTTTTTTATAGAAAGAAGGGAGCAAACGAGCGGCGGGAACAACGAGGCGCTCATCGACACCCATGAACAACCGCAATACCAGAGGAACTGCAGATGCGTTGCCAGCCTTTAAGAAAGGAATAGGCTCGCTTCTTGAAGGACCCTATTGAACATGCATTTCATCGGCATAAGGAAGCGACAAGAATTGATTGCCAGCCGCCTCTGTGTTTTCGTAAATTCTAAGGTCACAATAAAATATTCTACGCTTTTGATATCACATGCATTAACTAGAATATGTGAAATATTGTCGTGGTCCAAATCAGGATGATTCATCATCATCATTCATAAACATGATTTAATTTTAACAGAAGGAAAATTAGGCTGAAGGATGGGGAAATATAGGTACACGTAATCAATCAAACGCAGGCGGAAACCGATTTGCAATGGGCTATATCATTAGCGGGCTTATAATCGTATGGTAAATAACGATTAAGATTCTGGAAAATTTTAATATATATATATATACATAATCACCGAGCAGAGGCCTTTAAAAAGTTCGCTAGTACTTGTGCCTTTGAGCAGCTATAGCGCCTTTCAATTATAAATAGCATATTGAAATGTCATTGATGTGTTGTTTTAGGTTTTTCTATAACACATACCTGATTTATATGTTGATAAATATAAACTGCTGACAGAAACTTGTTCGCGCAGATGAGTTATCTTAGATGTATTTAATCTTCTAACAATAATGGAATCAATTGTAAACTGCCAGCTCATGAGTTACCTAGGAGAACACGAGCTGATTAGCGACCGCCAGTACGGTTTCCGTCGGGGCCGCTTAGCTGGTGACCTTCTGGTCTACTTGACTCATCGATGGGTACAGGAAGTAGAGTCCAAGGGAGAGGCCTTGGCGGTTAGTCTTGATGTAGCATAACCCTTCGATCGGGTTTGTCACAAAGAACTTCTATCGAAGCTTCCTTCCTATGGGCTTCCCGATAATTTAAGTGGGTCACCAGTTTTCTCTCGAACCGTAGCATCAAGGTTGTAGTCTACGGTGCATGCTCTGACTCCAAACCAGTGAATGCTGGTGTTCTACAAGGCTGTGTGCTATCTCCTACCTTGTTTTTTGCAAATTAACAACATTCATTGCTATGCGGATGACAGCACTGTTTGCTCCAATATTTCTCGGAAAAACGTCAATGAGTACCGGAACAAACTTGTGTCTCAAGTCGAAATTATGTTAAACAAAGTTTCAAAATGGGGTCGACAAAATCTAGTCGAATTTAACCTCACGAAGACACAAGTTTACGCGTTTACCGCTAAAAAGATTCCCTTTGCCGCATCTCCTTATTTTGTAAACACTCATCCTGCTACCTCAGTTGGTATCGGAATCTTTTGCGTTGACATTTAACGACGACGTTACGGCATTTAGATGATGATTAGCTCCGCGGTCACTTGAAACGTAAGGCCAAATTGGCCTTTAAAAACCTGGGTGTGCGGGGCACCCCAACTTCTTCCATTTGACCGCAATCAACGGAGAGCGGTTGGAATCGTTTTTGACCACCAGGTACTTTCCAATCGGCTTGATTCACTGGCGTTGCGAAGAGACGTTGCACCTTTTTACATTTTTTACCGAATTTATCATGGGGAGTGTTCTAAGGAGTTGTTCGGATTAATTCCAACTGCCGAGTTTAAATATCGTACATCACGAATCGTATCGTAATCATCGAATTCAAAATCTCATTCTCATCATCTCGATGGTTGGCAATCCACCACTGTGCACTTCACGCTAAATTTCCTGCCACGCACAACTACTCTGTGGAATCTGCTGTCGCCAGCGGTGTTTCCGAACCGATTCGACTTAGGGAACTTCAAGAAAAGAGCCTACACTTTTCTTAAAGGATGGCAGCCAACACCAGCAGAGTCTTCTGGTATTGCGGATGTCGTCACTTACGGTGATAAACATATACCATCAGGTGAGTTACTAATTCGTTTGCCACCTATTCTATAAAAACGTTTCCAAATACGAAAACAGTACTGTGTCACAGTATACTCAAATTTTATGTAAACCCGGATCAAAAACTAGTTTTAAAATGGATTACCATTAATAACACAATTTCATCCCCGTATTCCGATTCGTACTAACAAAAGCTACACAATCCCGGGGAATTACTGAACAATGGAATAAATTATGAACGGAATTTTAAAACCACTTGAATTCTTTATTGGAGTTTTAAAACAATGAAAATTCTCGATATTTTGTTGGCAGAAAACTAATTGGGTGTAATGAAAAGTTCACTGGGCGGGAAAATTATCAGATTATGAAATGAGGAATATTAACTTTTTAAAACGCAATAATAATATACACTCGCGAGCATAAAAATCGTCTCAAGCGTTATCCACGAGGTTGAATATCTTTACAAAAAATAACTAAGCCCTGAATAGCTTATTATACAGCAATAATTTCTTTGAATTATTGCTGTATAATAAGCTGTATGCTGGCTTCTAAATAATGTTAATGTAAACAAATGTTATCTTTTCCAAAAACACGTTGTTATTGCTAATCAGCATTTTTGCACCTGTTTACAAAAGCGCTAATTATGGGTGGTCATCCCTGACCTACCCTTATCAGTCAGTCGTCAAACGTCAACTGATTCATTTATCCCTTATTATTACGCAAACATTGCCTAAAAATGGACACATGAAGAAGTGGCTCAAGCGGTTGCCCTATCGGAACAAAGCCAGAATCAGTAAGATTACTTCTCGCGTGTGTTAAACATGAGCCAGTCTGCTATGTCCAGAGTTTACTGGCTATACCAGGAGATTAGTAGCTTTAACTGAAGAAACGTATCCGGCAAAAAAGGTGCTCATCAGAGAGATGATCGATTCATCGTCTGAACATCGCTCAAAAAACGAGCCCTCTCTAGCGTTCAAATCCAACAGGAGCTCAGAGGAACGCGAGTGGCTGTTAGCATCTGGACAGTCAGAAGAAGACTAAAGGCGGCTAACTTGACTCCAAAAAGACCGGTTAATTACCCTAAGTTGACCCCAGCTCATCAAGCGGCCCGACTACGTTTCACAGAAGAACACGTGAACCGCACAGACGAACAGTGGAGCTCTGTTCTCTTCTCAGATGAAAGCACAGTGTGTCTTCATGACAGCGATAGACGACAACGAGTCTACAGAAGACCTTGAGAGCGATTTACCCAGTGCTGCATATGTGAAAATGTATAATTTGGAGGAGGTTCCTGAATGGAGGATGGTGTGGGCGGGCATTTCAATGGAGGCAAAAACAGAGTTGGTATTATAATTGAAACTAGCGGCCGATTTGATGGTTTGACGACGACCGATATATAAAAGAATTTAGGGGAATTATTCATTTCATTCCTTACTCAGGATATATCGGAGCATCTTCGGCGGTACCTGCAGGATGTCGTTATATAGTTCATGGAGTAGCCATGTAGTCGGGACATAAATCCTATCGCGTATTTATGGGACGAGCTTGAAGGTGGTTGGAATACCTGATTACTGGTTATCGAGTCTCCAGATCGCTATGGTAATAAAAACAAACGCAGCGGCGCTATGCTGCTATTTAACGCTGGTACATTCCGATCGGCTTGATTTACTGGTATTGCGAAGAGATGTTGCATCTCGATACATTTACTACTGAATTTACCATGAGGAATGTTGTGACGAGTTGTTCGGATTAATTCCATCCGATAAGCTTAAACAACTTACATCAAGACAGAATTAAAAAGCTTTACGCAAAATATTCTGCTAGGCACAACTAATCTGTGGAAACAACTGTCGCTAGCGGTATTTCCGAAACGATATGACTGAGGGACTTTCAGGAAAAGAGTCTACACGTTTCATAAAGGCCGGCAGCGCATCTGTGACTGCTCTGGTATTACGAATGTTCATGGGCAGCGGTAATCACTTACCACCAGGAGAATTGTTTCCTCGTATGTCACCTATTCCATAAAAAGAATGGTATTCTATGAGGGCTTGGTCCTTCCCTGGTTAAACATAGCCAGTTATGCAGCATCAATAAACAAATTACACGTTAGCCCTACCTACTATGGTATAATTCAAATTCCTATATATCGAAAAATTATAAAACAGCATTGTGCCTATATTGTGGGATTAGTAAATCTTTATATTATGTATAAGTATTCGTGTGTGATGTATAATTATAAGTGTTTGTTGTGGCTGTTGGGATTGAGGATGTTTTTTTTTCAATTGTTTAATAGTTATTATGTTATATATACGTATATTTATAATATGTTATGTCTGTTTGTTTATTTAGGATAAGGTTTGAAGCAGATTTTCAGTAGCGTATTAATCCAGATTTTGTAACAAAAATAATTTTAATTTGCTCTTACTTTTAGGGAAGAGGGTATTAAGATTTTTTAATAGAGAATTTTATTTAAATAAAGTTCTGGCATAGAAGACAAACACGTAAAAAAGTCCTTAAAATATATTAGAAATAGTATATATGGTATATTTTTATTTATTTGTATGTCAGTAGCATGTTTAACAAAATCCACGGCGTAATAACAAGCCGACTCCATAATGTATATTAATCGTTCAGATCATCAATGCCAACCAGTTTGCCTTTGCGCATAACCTCACTCGAAGACGCAATACGATAATTATATCTATCTGAGTCTCTCCTAAGATAAGTTATCTCATCTCTCACTCATTGGACTATCGTAAACTTGAACTTTATATTATTTCTGTATTTTGCCTTTATTCTCAAAGAATCGCGTGCGGGATTCGCGCGTCGCGTTCTTCCGGGCTGCAATACAGTTATTTACGTCAATTTTTTAATTAATTAATGACTAATACTTCGAGCAGATCCTAAAAATGGTAAGAAAATAAAAAATAACGTACATAAAAGGTTTTTTTAATCTGTGCAAAGTGCAAGTGTCAACGTAACAAAATAATTAAAAGTTTCCAGTGTGTGTTACTGTGTTCGAATTAAGAATTATGTTTTTTTTTATAAAATTGGAGGGTGACTGGTTTGTCCTATCGGCTGGTAGGCGAATATTCTTACTTTGACATTTATACCTAAATGCCAACAAGGTAACAATTTTTTGGACGTTTCCACACAACTTAATAATTTTAAAAAATTGTTACTAATAAATGTCTGTTTTTCCTCAAAGCTTCAATTCCGGCTTCTTAAGCAAGGTTGATTGTGCATGGAGATTAAATCAGTATAAATGTACGAGAAATTTGTATTTCTATCTGTCAACACAATTATAGGAAATTTTACCAATAAGAAGACAGCATTTAACATAACATTATTTATAGTTGAAGACAAAGAAGACGACAAAAATATTTTTTGTTCGGTTCACATCGCTTCTAGATCTTGAATATTTTTGTATGATGAATATGGGATTTATGAGTATTTTCAAGTAAATTTTATGTTCGTCTATCACCCTATTGAAAATAAAACACAACAACCGGTAAAATTGATACAATATAATCCACTCCATTACTTATTATTTACACACATGAAAAAGATATGTATCTGTCTTTATGGACAGACAAAGACTAGTCTTTGCCTATCGAGACGCAAAAGAGTAAAGTAGTATCTTTTCATCTCAGTAATCTTTTCGAGTTTTCATTGTTTTATTTTATTAGTACCAGAAGAATATCAGTAGGACATCTAATATCGTAATATAAATAATACTACTATCTTCTGATGTTCACTGATGCCGTGTAATGCAGGTCTAAAAAGTAGTGCCGCGAAAAATACACTCTTTCAAATGAAACTAACATGCTTTATTAAATTTCTTTTAAATTATTCATTATAAACATCGTTTCAGCCCAACCCAATTATTGGTGACGAGGCATTCCATCTTATAATTCTCAGGGGTTCTAAAATATTGTTTTTTTATTGAGAATGTATGTACATATCATAATTTACCTTGAAGTGAACTGTGTGCTCTTTTGTCACCCTTAATATCATTAAAAAGTAAAAGTATAATTTGTACTCGTAAAAAAGTCGGAGGTGGGATAACATGAAGTGTATAACCACAACAGAACAGACTTTGTTGTATTACATATATATATTATTTTACCCGTTGGTAAGTGATTCCTGCGGCCCATGACATCTACATTTATCCATGACAAGGAATCATAACAGTCTCCGGATCCCATCGCTCACCAGACGAAACAGTAGCATTATGCTGCTATTTCACAATGGTGTTCTGCAAGGGCATGGTCCTACCCCGGTCGCGCTGACCCGTTCATTCTGCAGCTAGATAAATATTGCAGCGTAGCTCTACCACGTGATATTTCTTTCCCTGGTACTCTTATCACTATCCAACGCGTTAATCTAAAGTGAATGCCATTGATCTGGAATAAATATCCTGCAATGAACTTATACACGAAAATTATAAATTATGTTATTGGCCACCATAAAACCTAGTACTCTAATCACTATACAACGCTTTAATCTAAAGTGAACGCCATTGATCTGGAACAAATATCCTGCAATGAACTTAAACGTACACGAAAATTATAAATTATGTTATTGGCCACCATAAAACCTAGTACTCTAATCACTATCCTACGCGTTAATCTAAAGTGAATGCCATTGATCTGCAATAAATATCCTGCAATGACTTAAACGTACACGAAAATTATAAATTATGCTATTGTACCATAAAACCTAGTACTCTAATCACTATCCAACGCGTTAATCTAAAGAGTGAACGCCATTGATCTGGAACAAATATCCTGCAATGAACTTAAACGTACACGAAAATTATAAATTATGTTATTGGCCACCATAAAACCTAGTACTCTAATCACTATCCTACGCGTTAATCTAAAGTGAATGCCATTGATCTGCAATAAATATCCTGCAATGACTTAAACGTACACGAAAATTATAAATTATGTTATTGGCCACCATAAAACCTAGTACTCTAATCACTATCCAACGCGTTAATCTAAAGTGAATGCCATTGATCTGCAACAAATATCCTGCAATGAACTTAAACGTACACGAAAATTATAAATTATGTTATTGGCCACCATAAAACCTAGTACTCTAATCACTATCCAACGCGTTAATCTAAAGTGAATGTCATTGATCTGGAACAAATATCCTGCAATGAACTTAAACGTACACGAAAATTATAAATTATGTTATTGGCCACCATACAACCTAGTACTCTGATCACTATACAACGCGTTAATCTAAAGTGAACGCCATTGATCTGGAACAATTATCCTGCAATGAACTTAAACGTACACGAAAATTATAAATTATGTTATTGGCCACCATAAAACCTAGTACTCTAATCACTATCCAACGCGTTAATCTAAAGTGAACGCCATTGATCTGGAACAATTATCCTGCAATGAACTTAAACGTACACGAAAATTATAATTTATGTTATTGGCCACCATAAAACCTAGTACTCTAATCACTATCCAACGCGTTAATCTAAAGTGAACGCCATTGATCTGGAACAAATATCCTGCAATGAACTTAAACCTACACGAAAATTATAGTTTATGTTATTGGCCACCATAAAAACTGGCCTCCATGACGAAAATAATTTATTAGTAGTAACAGTTACTATATAGTCTACAATAACCACTAAGCGAAGCAACTTGTAATAATTATCAATTACATCTCTAGCATTATTTGTACGCTACGGGGAAAACTTAAGTAATTACCACGTAACAATATACTTATATAGTTATTTTTCTATTTATTTTTATGATAATTAAAACAATTACAGCCACTAGAATATGACTTCGGAAATACATGATCAATGAACCCTAATGATATATATAAATATGAGAGGAGATTACGTTATAACACATTCGCACCCCAAAACCTGAAATTTCTATTGCACGTTTTATGTATTGTTCGCTATAAATAGAACCTAGGATCACCATAACTCATTAACTTAACGAATAGTAGACAACACACAACAACACTCTGTTGAATTGTTACTATACAACAAAAAAAAGCTCAACAAAAGAAAGTATGAATAGATCGTGTAATGTTTTAAAGAAATGAGGAGTGAAGTGTAAATGGTGGAACAACGACGACATCTTCCGATTATTACAAAATGACTGAGCAGGATATATTATATTGCTGTAATTGTTTGCGAAACGCAAT
The DNA here is from genome assembly GCA_029286865.1 of Teinopalpus imperialis. Taxonomy (NCBI): domain Eukaryota; kingdom Metazoa; phylum Arthropoda; class Insecta; order Lepidoptera; family Papilionidae; genus Teinopalpus; species Teinopalpus imperialis. The sequence goes on from JAGSMU010000041.1 coordinate 69,766, forward strand.
TACTCATCGTTTTGCCTAGATGAAGTTTGACAATACAGGAAGACAGAGAGAAGGACATTCATAAACACATCAATGACGTGCTACTTGACGTAGATTATTCATGTGCTCTTTTCCCAATTTAACACATACATATTGATGTCAGGTAAGGATCAAACTTACGACGTAGCAGTCAATATTCTTACTCTACTATTACTATGCCACTAGATATATATAGCTTTAATTTTATCTCTCGAATACTGGGTAACATATATAACGCCCCGTGCATTGCGTATTTAACACTGATAACCTTAGCTGATGAGATTGAATTAACAACAAACAAATCTATTATTGTATATAGAATATTCATGGTAGAGCTCCGATGAGGCTGTATTCTGGCTCCAACATAGTTGACCGACTCATTATATACCTTAATATTACATAATAAAAATTAACATAGCCTTACACGTGAGTAGAGAATTGGAGACCTAGTTTGTGATAACAAGGCACTTTATCACATTCCTTAGGAGCGACAATGTACGTACATCTTGAATATTGATGTTCATATGATGATGGATTTAGATCAACGTGGACCGCAATCATCGCTTATCTTTAGTTTACCTGTGGATGGTCTGTCACCTTAAGTATGCATCGTAGCGATGAACAGAAATTACAACTTCTATCAACAATCAATTGACAAATCTTGAGTTTTTTGAAGCTGCAAAACATAGTATGTTGTATTTTGTACTTCATTCCCGTTTAGCGTTGATATTTTGAGTTTTTTGAAGCTGCAAATCATAGTATGTTGTATCTTGTACGTCATTCCCGTTTAGCGTTGATATTTTGAGTTTTTTGAAGCTGCAAAACATAGTATGTTGTATCTTGTACGTCATTCCCGTTAAGCGTCGATATTTTCCTGTGCACACGTTGCCAATGGATATTATTAATGCTATTAAAATACCAGTTCACTATTAAGTATATAACAATAGTTGTTACGCAGTATTTATTTGCCTTATACAACTCTATAGGTTGATTTCTGATTCAAACATGTGTTATTACATGATAGAGCTGTGCCTAGTATGAATTTATTTATTTATTTGAAAATACACCAATAGCACATATAAATATTACACATTTCAGAGAATGAATTTTTAGATAATTATATTTTGATACTCGTATCAACAACAATGAAATGTGTGTACATAATATGGTATTAAGTACGTATATTTTATTGTGAGAAATTGACAAAAAATAGTTACGTTGTGGACGAAAATATATGGTTGGCTATATTGAGGAAGGAAAGTAATATTGAGATTACACTTTTTTTTGTGTTTTATCAACGCTTGGTCCAACGAAAGTATATTTTAACAAAATTCCAATCTAGTCACACTACTGCGGCGTGGCGTACGTTAAAATATCCATAAATATTTCGAAGTCATTTTTGTATCATCATTTCTTTTCGATATGTTGCAAATTCAAGATATTATTAATGAATATGGGATAGTCTTGTTTCGGAACTTTCGGAGTTTTCTGTATATATACCGATAATGATGACTTATAGATCAATGATTATGAACTTAATACCACTCGTATTAAGTTCCATAGTACACAAGCAACAAAAGAAAACAACCAAAGGCAACTTGATTTAAAAAAAATACAATTAATTGTGTTTTTGCGTACCGATTTACCACGTATTTTTTATTGTATTGAAGGTCACAAACACAAAAGTGAATTCACACCTGACGGTAAGTTATGATTGTAGACTATGACACCTACATGCATCCTCGATAGGGAATCATAATACAAATGCGTCATCATCCCTGAGGACTAGGGTGGAACACTTCATCAACAACAGTAAGAGTTTTTAAATTCATTCACTCACAAGATGAAACATAACAGAGATATGCTGCTATTTTACGCCGATATTCTATGAGGGCGTGATCATTACCCAGGAGGTAACAAATAATAATTCCAAAACATTGTGACAAACCCATTAATATATTTTCTACTTGACTTTGCCAAAATCCAACTTGCCGTGGTTGTTTTCCATGTCTTTTTTTCATCGTAAGGAAACTGCCTAATCAAACCCATTCGTGTTACAACCAATCACAACCTAAGTATATATTACTAAAGCATTTGGATTTTATTGAATTGTTATGGATTTTATTTAATTTTTTTAATTAAAAACGTTTCGAGTGATTTCCAGCACTCCAGAGGTGTTTGATGTCCTGAGATCTTAGTTAAACTTGGCTACCGTTGTCCTAAAATTATTAATTTAATGGCCGATCGGCAAATAAAGGGCTAGCAGTATCTCAATGTCTTGCAGTGGTATGTTTGGTTTTGAATTTAATTTTAATATTTATAGGATCCTTATTCGGTGGTAAAACCCAGCCATCTCTTCTATGGAAATTTGGATATTTTTTTAATTTCAATAGCCTCACGTATCATTCTTGATAGGAATTAGTGTCCTTTTGACCGGTATTGTGGTTTATCAAATCTGACTATAATTCTGTGTAATATTTTTTATTTATGTCCTTGAGTAATAAAATAACACTATACAAAGCGTGCATCCGACCCATAATGACATACGCAAGACCCGTCTTTGCGCATGCCTCCCCGCGTCACATTCACCAACTTCAGGTAATACGAAATCGTTTCATGCGCAAGGTCACCGGTGCGCCGTGGTTCTTGCGTTACGAAAATCTACCCATAGTTCTAGAGCTGCCGACCATAGCAGTACCTGAAGCAGGCTTCCCGCTGATATTTCAACTCTACTGTCACACACCCAAACCCGCTGATTATAAGTGCCAACACTTAAAATCCCATCACGAATCATAAATTCACCCGCGTCCGAAGGAGACCGCAGAGCCCTTCATAAAACACTAAAAACGTACATTGCACCTTCACACCGACCCCGCCAAAGGCGAGGGCGTCTTAGTCAAGATTATTCCCGATACCACCATGTCAATACAGATAGAAGCGTCACCGGAGTTTCTTCTTCTCCAGCGCCCACGTATTCCGAAGTGGTGGTACATTGGATATCCAATAATAATAATAGTGATATTAATGCCGATAAGAATGAAGCCACTGACCGAGCCGAGTTCGGCCCCCTTGGGCACCCTCGAGTCCAACGCTTTCGCGGAACAGGGTAAGGGTCCAAGCCAAGGCTCCCTCTCGGGAGCCATTGTACTAGTTACCCACTTATAGAGTCTGTAACTGTAAAAGCCCTCGGGATAACAGCAGCCATCAGCCCGATTTTTTTTATATTATATTAATATTTTATTTTACAAGACATTCATTACATACATATGTTGATACACACGAAAAAGATTTTTTATCTTCTTGATATTTATGCTACGACTCAAGATCTAAGGTATTATATCTGATATTTAACCTGAGTTTGACTTTTAAAAAAATTACGATATTGTTTTTGTTTGTATTGGTCTGTCGAAGTAACTCATTAGCGAAACTAAACAGAATACGCCTTATTTTAATTAAATATTCACAAAATCTCGTGTCGCCCGCAATCAAAAACGGCCAATCAATGTTAAAATCATGTTATCAAAGCTTCCCAATAAATCTGGATATATTTACCATAATTCCTACACTAAGTTCTAGTCTTTACTTTGTAAGCATTAGCTGCTAACATCTTATCTAAGACTTCTGAAAATTTACCGTTTCCTTTGACGACCAAGCTCTACAATGCTACGCATTTCTAAGGAGACATATTGAAAATATGACTATTTATAATATAAGATAGACATGAAATTTTCTTCGTATAGATATAAGAGCACTCTAATTATTTGTCGGCCACTAATGCACACAATAAGAGAATTTTTCCAATTACATAATATTCTCTGTGTCAACAAAATATTAAATCGTTCATAAATAGAAGCGATTATATAGTTTACACATATATAGACACACTATATAAACCTATGTACCTTCAACATCTTAAGCTATGTCATAGATTCGATATAGATTATATAGCTTAGAAGTATTATACAACAACATTAAACATCGATAATATAGATAAGACCCCACCCCAATTAGTAGAGACACATCACAAGTAATGTCCCATTAATTCCGCATTGACGGGGGGCCACCCCTGCTAATTGCAGCCACCATTAGGCTCAAATTGCCTAATTACTAAATAACACACTGCCCAATTCCCGATCTCGGATGACAATTTCGTCATGTCTAACACAAATACAATAGATTTATATATATTTTATATCAAAGAAATACATCGCATGGACATTTCTTCTGTTCAGAAAATGCATAAAAACACGTTGAACATATATCAAAGTATATTATAAAAGATAAAAAAAAGACACCACTACATGATGTCCAGCTGTATGATTGCGCTAACCATTAAAGAAAATTTCAGTGTAATTTTTCCGCTTTGACCTTTCTTTCTCAGGGAACGGTTTAACATTTTTAGTTCTAAAATTTTGTGAGCGGTAATTGTGAATCAAGTCAAAAATCAATAATAAACATTATTCTTATCAATTTTAATCAATACTTTGACAAACAGGATCCAACTTATTAAAATAACAATGCTCGTGAAATAGTGGTCAAAGCTATCAACTTCAATCACTTACGAGCCGCGAGTTTGTTTTCCCGCCAATATTTGTGTAATACAAATTATTGGCTTTCTCTAATAAGTCATTTAAACTTTCCTCTGTTATTTCACACGCATAATGTGCACGGGAATTCTGAGGTCACTATAATATATCCTGCACAGTGGATTTTTTTCATGGCTGATGGCCACTATTGGTCCGCGGGCTTTACAGCTTCACCGGTTTGACGCACAGTTGATATCAACTAGTAATAGTCAAAAAATATCGCCGTGCTCGAGATCTATCAAGGAGACGTTTCAATATTGTCCCTCTGCATCTAACATTACGTACTATGACATCAAGTAACTTAATATATTTATTGTTCGAGTAGACTTATTTAAGTAGTGATATATTTGTTGTTCATACTCCCCTAAAGATACATGTGTAAGAGTTTATACTAGTGTACGTACGTGTCTCATTTAAGCCCAAATTCCTCAGAAAAAGGTAAAATATCGAAATAACTTTTTACAAGCTCAAAATTACAACAGTGGATTATCGGATCGCTAATACTAGATTCAACAAATAGCTAACACTAATATTTGAAGGAAAACTTAAATTATTGGTTTGTGCATTGTTTTTAACCCTTATGATGAGGGACACGGGAAAAAAATGCATACTGCGCTAGATGATAATATCGGCTAATCTTCCCCTTATTAACCTCTGTCTGGTGTATTAGTCATTGGTAGTTTGTCATATTGACCGCCGCATATATTTTATTCGTAAATATAAAAAAATATCATCGACCCACAAAAAAAACTAAAAAGTACATTCTATGGAAGTTTGAAGTGGGGCAAACTTAAAGTTTATCTGGGTCCATGTTACTTTTTAATTTGCGAGAATGTCATTTGTTTTTACATCGTCCTCTTATTTCGTGGTGCTGTTACAATGAATTTAAGTCGTAAAAATTAGTCGTTCAATGATGTTTTACAATTTTCAGCTTATGTCTATAAGCTTATCTATGAGTGTAAGAGAGTTGCCAAAGACTTCAACAACTTAGAAATAGAGAAAAAAACTATTTTCGCCTTTGGCATGGTTTCATAGTCTATGTGACACAAACCTTAAGATTCTCAAACCCTCATCCAGTCTAACAATTAGGATCTAAGGTAAAGCAATTAAAATATCTTTACCTAACTTTACCCAAAACAGTTGTAAAGATGTGCGCAACACGTGTTCACTTTAATTATCGAAACTCGGTATACTTTATATTACAAGGATTATTTTATTCAATTATTCTATCTTTTGTACTATATATGGAAAGCTGGACTTATTTTTAAACAGATATATGTATTTATACGTGCGTATACACATATATAATAAAAATAAAATATAAAAGGTTTGGTATTCGGTTTATCTATGGGTCTTCTTTTTTTTTGTTCTTTTGTTTATCCTCTTCTAGAAATGAATGCAGTTCTGGTAAACAAGTTAGAAAAAGTTTAAAAATAAATAAAACGCCCTTTTCAATACAAGGTTATCAGAAGTTAAGGATGTCACTACATTTAATGTATTATTATGACAGAAGTAAGGAGGAACAAAAGACCAAAATACATTCATAAAAAAATATGAGACTGACTGAGACTATTTTTTTATAAAATGTTATTTTGTTCTTTGTAGTAACATCTCCTTAGAGTTGCTTTGTTGAGTTATTTTGTTATGTGAAGTAGCAACTCTAGAGAGTTATTATTTTAGAGTCCGCTCAAGTACAAGCTGGGTCTTTTCATAAAAGCACCAACAAAAACAAAAACTCGCCTGCACTAACCACGCTTGACAGGTGTATTTTTAAACTCGGTGTCGGTAGCCTTGTTGTAGTAATGCTCTCCACAGCATCTAATAACATTTTGATATTCGGATGGATTTATTTATTTATTTGTTTGAATATGTGTGTGTTACAGAGTTTATTATGTGACAATACCATTTTTGATGTACAAATATAAAAGTTCATTCAAATTTATACATAATTATCCTCATTATTATTAAAGGAAACTAAAATAAAGCACTTAAATATGTCAAATAATATATATTATTAAGTTTATATACATCGTTTGAGTTTATATAATTCGTTAAACAACTTTCTTATAAATTTTCTCGATAATAAATAACACATTTATTTCTTATTATTAAGATTCAATAATTATTTTATTAAACAAAAACTTTAAGGAATTAGCTTTTTTTGGTATACTGCTGAATTGTTTCTTGTAATATATTCAAACAAATTGTATAGCAAATTTTGTGGATCCTATTAAGGAACAATTTCTCTAGATTTATCTGTGTATCTGTATTCAATACACTAAACTCCCAGCAATTACATACAGTTCTGGATAATTATTAACACCACTATAAATCGGCCGTCAAAGCTTTGTCATTAGTTTGCAGGCTGAGGTCGCCAAGGAGAATACTTTTTAAAAAGAATACAGATTACCAGCGTGAAATACGCAGATGTATTTCGTTTTCTGAGGTTAGGGATACGGAGGCCCAACAACAGGTAACGGTAAGGCATTCTATCATAGTCCTCAAGTATTATATAATAATAATGATATTAATCCTGTTTATTGAGAACAAATGTATGTAGATATCATGGACCAAAGTCATCACTGACCATCAGCTGAATTGTGTCCTCGTTTGTAAACCCTTTAAATAACCCATTATTAAAAAAAACCTTAAGCTTATCTAAGAATTATCGTAGAATACACAATCATTAACTAGTTGTTTTAAAAGTAAACGCAATAAAAACGAAATTTTATGAGTACCATGCAGATGATATTCAACCCAACAACTTTCTGTTTTATTTAATAATTATGTAATAATCGTTACTATTTGAAACATTTAAACGAGTTACTTGCTACGACCTTTTGCTCTTTGGTGGAATTATTTTCATAACAGGTCTATCCTGCATCGGACGAAGAGTCTCAACCGGTTCCTTGAACATGTTTTCGGTATGAAAATTAATCATAGTTATAACGACGTTATAATAAAATATATACATTAAATTACTGTTACTAATCAAACTGTAATTGTAGCGTTAATCTATTATACCTATCCACGGAGCTCGTTTTTAAATAAATGATACATGTACAAAAAAAGCCAGTTGAATCTCCAGTGCCGCCGCCAATGAATGTCATTGGCGGCGGCACTGGAGATCACCATTTTTGCTTTGGGTGTTCATGAAAATTAAATCTGTTAACCCACAGTGGGGCCGCGTGGCAGACAACGAAATAAATAAAAATAAAACGGATGTTTTGAAGACATAAAGTCCACCAATAAATCAGAAAATAAAACTAAGATATTACTTCTCCAATGTTGTTTCTATATTTTAATTATTTATTTAGGAGGTGTATCTTATCTATATCTCTATTATATATATATCTCACATGTCTGGAGCATACCCTAAATTCCGTTAAAACAAATTGAACAATATAGTTAATAATATACTAAAAGATCTTTAAAATTCTATTTGTATACATTTTTAATCATTTAAAGTCCTAATTCAAATCATTTTACACCATTAAAATTTGTTTAATATTTCGAAATCTAACCACCGTAGGTGTAGTAGTATCACATGGTATTGGTTAGGTTAGACAGATCGAAAGTATGCTATAAAAAAACAAAACGGCAAAACCAGTACCATCACACAACCATTTCCACCACAAAATTAATATGTGGGGGCCGCTATCTGATAAAATGATGTAAAAAGTTGGTGATTTTTTTTGGAAATGTGTTTCATTCTATTTACCTTACTTTTAGAAAAAAAACAAAATTATTATTTGTAATAGTTATATAATCTTTAATCAATAGTAAATGAATCAGGGGAGGCTGCGTTTCCGCGTGGCGTGGTGGTTATAGTATATACGGTTATAGTATATATGTATGTATATTACAGGTAAAGAGGCATTCTACCTTAAATCTTCATAGCAGAAATCATTGTCGGGTAATCTGTGTACTCGTTTCTGCATCCACGTGGCCTTGTCACCTTCCTAAAAATATAGGCCCTGATGTTGAACATAGTCCAGTTGAAGACAATATTTTGCAGCACTTATTATTGTGTGTTTAGATCTGATTATATTTTATGGATGACATAGAGACCTAAACTTTTGTTTGATCTTATCATAAGGTCGACCGAGTGCATTTATGCTTATCGAAAATATATTGCACGATGGTAATCCTGTTCGGTGAACATCATAAAATATAAGATGTCCTCAACAACAAGTTAAGATGAAAGTGCTGGGGCGTCGAAATATTATATCGTATCATTACCGGAGACGATACCCACTAAAACACTTCCATCCTAATAAAGCTGGATACACTAATATAAATAGCGTTCAGCAATACAGTATCGTAAAAGTACGCGCAACATGATAATAGGATCGTGTTGAGTGCAGTATTAGCCAGGACCTCGAAAGTTACGAGTTTTGTGATTCAATTATAGCGAACACCACATTTGACTTTCTTCGACATTATCGAGTTAGTCATTACTCTCTACTTTTACCGAGTATGATAATGCAACTAATTTTCGTTACTATGTGAAATTTTATAATTTAGTCCTCAGATAATTTGACTACATAATGATTATATTTTATTAATTTGATACGATAATTTGATTATACAGTTTCATTAGTTAAATATCTCGATACTGAGAACACATTGAACGCCTCTCCTCTAAACACAATCAGACCTTCGTTCCGTCGCTGGTAAGCGCATAACTTGAGAACGGCTTGTTTTGATTATCATTACCCGTTATGGTTATTTCTTTTAAATATATTTCTCCTAATTAGGTTTATATGAAAAGAAAAGTTCTGCGATAAATTGATAAATTTTTTCTATGGAATTTTTGTATGAACTCAAGATCTTAACTCACGATTCCAACGATGGATAATTTACACAAATTCATGACCACGTCTGTCTGGTGAACCAGTAATAAATAAATACAAATAAGTAAAATTTAAGTAACAACTTATATGTTACATAAATAATAATTCAGATTGACCTGCAAATCAGAAACCAAGTACATTCATTGACATACATTGTTTAACAGTGGTAGAGCTTACCTGCAGTTTGTTTCTAGCTGCAGAATGATCAGCCCGACCGAGGAAGGACGCCCTCACAGAATACCAACATAAACTAGCAGCATAATGCTGCTGTGTTTCGTCTGGTAGCGTAAGGATCCGGAGACCTTTATTACTGGTAACGAGGCGTTCCACCTCAGTACTCATGGGTGACAAAGCATCTGCATTATGATTCCTTGTAGATATCATGGGCCGCAGGAATCACTTGCCATCAGGTGAACGGTGTGCTCGTTTGTTAAGCTCAATGTAATAAAAAAAAAAAAAACAAACGTAATCTCGTGTTTGTATGCCTACATAATTATAATTTCATCTGTATCTATTTTCCATTCAGATTGGAACGATAACGTCCATTCTAGTCATAGCGTTGGCAGTACCGACGTACGAGCAGAGCACGCCCCACTCGCCGTGCCCCAACGTGTTCATGTACGAGCCGTCCGGCACGGAGCCTGGCCGGTGGTACGGCGTTGTCAACTTATCCACAGACAGCACCCTCCACTCCCTGTGGCTCAATATTGTCCTCGATACTAAGGCGGACATACTTGGAGTGAGTGGTTTGCACGTTTTCTTTTATTAACAAGTTTTAACTTCATGATAAAAAAATGGCTATTATATTTTATAGTAAGTTGCAAATGGATAGTACAGAACTTCTGGACATTTTTTAATTTGCTTAATTTTTTTGTTCTTGTCAAGGTTTAACAGAATAAATCTGTACAACACTTTCTCGGCCAATCAATGATTTCTCCTACAGTTAGCCTATATATTTTTTTACAGAATTGGGTAGGAGATGTTACAACAACAGACAACGTAGATTTTAAAGTTGAAAACACGAAGATGAAAATCCATGCTGGTCCCGCAGTGGCGGTGCGCTTTTTCGTCCAATACAATCCCTTAAAGACCCCGATACCACGACTACAGGCCATAAGGCTTAACGGTCGTGAGATCTGTAATGCCAACATTCCTCTACCAGCACCTGATAGACCTGAAACATCCCAAAGTCGTCCACAGACTGGTGGATCCGATCAAAACCAGGAAATAAGTAGACCGGTCGCAAAGAGACCAGTCGAGAGTAGACCATCGATCAGGCCAGAAGACACGCCAATAACCAGACCCGTTCACGGATCTCCATCAAGTGTAGGGCCCGTGTACGTACCAACTGCAAATCCACCGATAGACCAGGTCAATGTCAACCCTTATGTGATGTGAGTTCTTCTCGATGACTTTAGTCTTCTTTCTGATTCTATCCTCAATAAATTCTGTCAGTTCATATAAAATTTAAAATGAATTAATGAATTTCACAAAACATAACAAACAGTGCCTATGGATAAAGCGTGTAAAGATTAAAATTATCAAGTTTTTCTTACAAATTTTATGATAAACTTTTATTACCCAAGCATAACTGCTGAAAAATTTTAAAGTTTAACTTCTTCTATATTTTTAAGGTTACTTTTTTTATGAAATATTAGTATAAATTACAGTATTTATTATATACCTCAATAAAAGGTTTAAGAGTAATATTATAAAAAAAATTATATAAAATTTTAAAAATTATTGAAACGTTTTTTATCGCAAAATTAATAAAACAAATACTAATTTTAATGCTATTGCGTTGCCATTTTATAAATTATATTGAAATAAAAGTAAAAAGTTTTTCGTAAAGATATTATTTTTCTTGCTTCTTCAAGGAGGTCATTGCATGAGTTCAAAACAAAAAACGTATCTCTATCTCTTCAATGTTCTATCTCTCAAAAATCATTTAATAGATCACTAAATAGTAGTCTAAATGAATAGATCTTTCAATTATTAACAATTTCATGTAGTCTAACCATCCGCTTTTTAACAGCGGTGATGGCCGGGGGCCAGGACAGTCTGGCAACAGGCCAAACAATGGGTTCGGCCTGACCACCGTTACTTATGCTACCAGCACCACCACGGACAGCAGCGAAATTGATGATTTCGATAGTCCAAGGTAAGCAAGTAAGGATTTGTCTGGCAACACTGCGGCAGCGTTGCAAGACACTATTTGCTTTGTATTACTAAAATATATCTAAAAACAAATCGCGCTTTGCTTACCTATTTCTTTTATTCATTCCCTTTTTTTATTACATTATCACAAAAGGGTTTAGTTATCCGCTCACACGCGCACGTTTAATTATTAAAGTGTTAAAATGCCGCAAATAACTTGCATTATCATAACAAAAGGTTCTCTTTTACTTAGCTGATAACTAATTGCGACGGGGGATATACAATTGTTTTGCTGTACGTAGTGACTTTTTGCATTATTACTTCAAAAGGTTCTCTTTTATTTAGTTGATAACTAATTGCGACGGGGGAAATACAATTGTTTGCTGTACGTAGTGACTTTTTGAATTATTACTTCAAAAAGGTTCTCTTTTATTTAGTTGATAACTAATTTCGACGGGGGAAATACAATTGTTTGCTGTACGTAGTGACTTTTTGAATTATTACTTCAAAAGGTTCTCTTTTATTTAGTTGATAACTAATTGCGACGGGAGAAACACAATTGTTTTGCTGTACGCGTTGACTTTTTATTGCACTTCATTTAACTTATAAAAACAAGAGATCCTGTTTTGCTTGCAATAGGTGTGCATTTTCGAGATTAAACTTGCGAAATGCGTAATAGATGTTTTTTTATAGGATTGAAGAATATTTATAATACAAAAAATAAAACAATGAACATCTAAAATTATTCCGTAGTTATGTTTGTTCGCATGGAAACTGACCGAATCCATAGGCTATGTTTTCTTTATGACACGTTAATAATACATATAGTATTAATATAGTTAGTAAATAAGTAATTTTAATAAAATATTTATTTAAATTACTTATTTTCATTTTTGTAGTTACATTTCAGTTTTGTAGTTTCGTTTACATTCATTTTGATAGTTTACCTATAATGCATTTTTACAAGCCCAAATGAATATTAATTATCAGATATTTTTTAGTCATAACAACGAACAGCTAAAAGCTACGATAATTATAATGCTTATAACTTTGTACACTACAATTGTTAAGGCGAAAATAATTATAGGAAGAGATTACAGGTATTTGTAGAAAACAAAATAATCGCTTCCTAAAAAGTCTACTGATAGAAACAAACTATACTATCATTTTACGGGAATGCTAGAAATACGTGCTCCGTTCCTAGTCGAGCTGATGACTTATTATTGCTATAGATTTAAAAGAGCTGCATTTTGGCACCACTATTTATAGTTTTATACGATCACTACCGTGATAGAAGTAAGGTTGATTGCGAATTGAAATTCTATTAGTTTCCAATTTTTTTATATTTCCCACAGTAAGCCAGACCCCAGTCTCTATTTCAGCGGTGGCCTGCAGACCATCATTGTACCAAGCAACTCCAACAGCGGCTCAAACAACAATAACTACAACAATGACAACAATAACAGCAATAACAACAACCGTAACAAAAGGGTAAGCTACTTGTATACTTGATTCATGTATAAACTGTAAACGTATCGGTGCTTTTATGTAAATTATTATTACAAAGATGAGCTACAATAATAATATATAAAAAATAAATAGTACGTTAATATCAAATAAAGAGGTACAATAATACGTAATTAGCAAAAACGAAGTATAATAATACGTTAATAATAAAAAAGAGGTATAATAATACGTAAATAGCAAAAAAAGGTATAATAATACGTTAATAATAAAAAAGAGGTATAATAATACGTTAATAATAAAAATAGGAATAATAATACGTTAATAGCTAAAAAAGAGGTTTAATAATTCGGTAATAATAAAAAAGAGGTATAATAATATGTTAATAGCAAAATAAAGTATAATAATACGTTAATAATAAAAAAGAGGTATAATAATACGTTAATAATAAAAAAGAGGTATAATAATACGTTAATAATAAAAAAGAGGTATAATAATACGTTAATAATAAAAAAGAGGAATAATAATACGTTAATAGCTAAAAAAGAGGTTTAATAATTCGGTAATAATAAAAAAGAGGTATAATAATACGTAAATACCAAAAAAAAGGTATAATAATACGTTAATAATAAAAAAGAGGTATAATAATACGTTAATATCGAAAAAAGAGGTATAATAATACGTTAATATCGAAAAAAGAGGTATAATGATATAATAATACCTACTAATAAGTAACGTTAAAAACGCAAACTGTGACTGATATTTGAAGTAAGTTCAGTACGCGTTCCAAAGTTTGTGTGGTTTCTGTGACGCAAAGAAATGATGAAAATGTAGATGATCAAATCACGTGAGATGTTAAATTAGCTTTAAATTAGTTAGTAAGTAGTAGTTATAATAGTAAAAGTATTTAAACAAATCTCCGTTTTTATCATTTCCCTGCGACATATAACTCAATAAAAACGTCGGTTACTGAAAAGTTAAAATAAACCCGATAAAATCAGTAAAATAGTCTTATATATAGTCTAATAATTTCTATACAATAAGTATTCGTGTAAATATAAGAAATCATTTTTCGCCTCTATTTCAAGCATCATAATTAAAATATTGCGTGGAACTTAAGCATATTTTTTAAACTAAATTCAGGGTTTTAAACCAAAGACAACTAGATCGCTTGTCGGAAGTCATTTTCTTTTTTTATGTATGAGGGAAGGAAATCTTCAATGCGACCTAGCATTAATCGCTGGACATCCAGTGTACTGTGTGCTAGTTTTTCATCTTTAGTTTTAGAGAAAAGGTTTTGCAGCATACTTTATAGTGCCGTATGCATTTTTGTGTCACGGGCACTCGCTCGTCATCCTCTTACCTATTCTGTCATCACACAGCTTGTCAATAGTCGAAAGCTGTACAAAGAGTAAGCTCTATGTTCAACTTTCGACTATTACTACACATATGTATGATATATTGCTATAAAATAAGCAACACTATCAAGGACACGGGACTGACATACAATGTAAATAGGCACGAAAAAACAACAACTTGTCTTGTAACAAGACATTGCCCAGGCTTGTTATCGAAACCCATGACATGTTTTGAAGCCAGTTACTCCGTTTTACTGCACGAGCTTTTAAAGCTCTAAGGTGTTATAATTACAGATACGGTCGCTTCACGGATTCTCACTATTAACTCTAAATAATGAATTAATATTTATTGTTTATATTATTATTCGCATTCAAAGTGACCTCAACATTTTTACTACTTTTTTTAATTTTATTAATTACAAATTCAAATACAAAGAAACACTGTCACAGAATTAAACCAGTTAAACAGGAAAATACGAATAGAATAACTCTACAACAAATCTAAAATAAAAGTTTACTTTTAACTTTCAAAAGCTCATATGTACATAATATAATATTAATTCTTAGTTAAGTCACGCAGTAAAAGTAGCTAGACCAAGTATAGATCGTTTTGACCAGAGAACGACCGTCTCTACAGACAACGTAAAACTACTTATTGTTACTGTCTTGTGTCTGGTGAATGAAGACATCGTAGACTCAATTACTGATTTTTAACCTCAGCAATGATAAAGCAATTCGATTCCTTATCGAGTATGGATTTTGGTGTATATGAGGTAACTTTGTGCTTGTATGCGTTACCCAAATAAAAAAAACTATTAGCTGGTAACAGTAATAGTTTTTTGTTTTCTCTTAGAAGCAATTTTATAAGTATAATATAAGTATAACGACGTTTACCTAACCAATCGAGATACTGTGGTTCAATTCTTGTTACGATTTCCAGCCAAGGTCAGTTCAATGAGATCAGAGAAAGCTTATATTCAATGTAGGAGGTACAGGGCAACATAACCACCCAAACAGGAAAATCAGTTGACATTAGGGTCAAAAATAATTGTATCCAATACTCATGCCACGCTATTAAAATAAACGTCTGAACGAAATGAAACGTAAACATTTACATTTAAATTATTTAGTTTCGGATCTTGGTACTTCCTGACACTAAATCTGAACCTTTCCAATATCCTATTGTATATGAGTTTCATCGGAATAGGGAAGGGCACGACAAGTTGGTGCCTCGGTGTACACGAAAGCTTACAGCACTGTAACGTCTGGCAATAACCAGAAGTTACAGCCGTGGTCGAAGTTGATTAGAAGGACATCCTACATCCGTGGACATTAATGTAAAAGTGAATATCGGTTAGTTATAATATCGAAAGCTAATTCGCTTATAATAATTAAAAAAAAGCAAGTCGTACAAAACTATGGGCCGGTAAAGCCCCACTGTAAGTATAGCAATGAATTCAAAAACGAATCCGGTTGACATTCCGCGAAATACGACGTCAGAACAGCTACATGTAAATGTTAATATGAATGTGGGAAGATAGAAACAATATTATTTAAACAAACACGACGGACGTTAAGAACTTACTAGACTTCGATAAAAGAGGTTTATTGCTTTGTTTATGAAAATATATAATTTTTAATATTAATATACTTATATATATATATATATATATATATATATATATATATATATATATATATATATATATATATATATTGAGAACAACAAACATATAAAGTTAATAGATTTTTTTGTGGGTCTATTCTAGAGCTTCTCCTACAGAATAAAAAAGGAATCACGCAAATGGCCGACATTTCCGAGAAATAGTTGTTTATATCGCGCACCGCAGTCATCTATTTCGTGAAATGATGACATTTCATGAAAGGGCCACCTCTGGCCTGCCTTATCGATTAATGTTCAACATTTGCTAATTTCCTAGCCCACACTTGGCCATGACAATGAAATTATAAGTGTAGAGATTCCAAGAGGAATCAGGGTGTTCCCGTTCTCATTATGCAACATGATAATCCATTAGTAGCTTCTAAATCAAAGATATTGCACCAATTGCGTCACATGTGTTAATTCTAAGATGTGGTTATTAATATTTGGCTGCGTCATGAACTGACCGTTCATCAGTCTTTTCAACTGATGTATCAAAACTAAATGAAAAAAAAAATTAAATGGGTTAGCAAAAATCGGGTAACTTGAGGTTTTTATTTGTTTTACTCGTTTTTTTTTAGTACGAAACTAACAAGCATTGGACCATTTTAGATTCCTGGTTAAATGTGCCAACTTTTAATGCCACTTGCCAAGGCTCTCTAGTACATTTTTTTAAAGGAGGGCCTTTCAAAGTCGACAAATTTTGAAAATTTTAAATTCATTGTTTAACAAATTAGTCTTAATTCTAGGAAACTTGGGGCAATCGTGTCGTTATTTTTGACTGTCATTCAGATATGTTATTTAGGGTTGGTTCCAAAGTTTAAATGAACAAAAATAATAAAAATTAACCACAATAACCGAAAAATGATTACAGTGCAAATTTCTAGGTTTTTCTTAAAATGCCCATAATTTTCAAACTGTATGGTATAGATTTTTTTTCCTGATTTTTCTTATGATGGTTACAATCAATCCTGTCATCCCGTTTCGGCTTGACGTTGAGTTCTGTGACACCTATATATAAACCATAAAAAGGCCACCTTAGCCTTAAGTTAATTTACTATTTTATGTTGGTGTCAAAAACTATAGGAGCTAGTTGTTAACTGCGTCGTTACATTTAACATTTTAATTTTGAAGTAAAACTTCATTATTATGCGACTTGAAAATAACTATTTTAGGCAGTTTAAGCATTTATAAAGGCGGGCTGTCTTGCGTGACTATAGTTTTAGTGAATATGTGTTATAGTGTATACATAACTATATCTGTAAATAGAATATATTTGTATATATGAAGTATGCTTTTATTTATTTCTATTCTATTTTTATATCAGTTCAATACTATTATTATTTTATTTATAAATATTTGAAAATTAAGTAAAAAATTCATTATTACATCGAAAATAAATAAAAGTAAAATAAATACATAACAGACATAAATTTTAATATTTATTAATATTAATTTTATTTTTATTTTTTAATATTTATTATTATTAATTAATTTCATTATTTATTTTAAATATATTTTCCTAGTAATTAAATATATTAGCTGTTAGTTCAATCGCACGTAAAGGTTACACGCATTCTATTTTATAGTACATTACTTTGTAGGTTATTTTTGTATGCAAAGAAATATATAATTATTATATCATTTTCAGAATCAATGCGGTAAGGTAACGTTGAACAGTCCTAACCCGTTGGTGGTAAACGGTAAGCCGACATTAGAGGGACAATGGCCTTGGCAGATTGCTCTTTATCAAACACAGGTAAGTAATGAAAAATTAAAAGTAATATTAAGATTTTCCAATAAAGATACCATAAGACGCGCTGGATAATTTCTCAAGTATACATTACAAGTATACAAACTTCAAAGCTCATCTTCATATATATATATAATATACGATGGGTCGGGGGAATATTTTTTTCGTATTTTCTATACAAATTCAAGATTTTCTTATATATAGTTTATTTACATTTTGTTATAATATATATGTGCAATTTTTTGGACAACTTGTTGCTATTTTGTAGGTAACATCTCAGTAACAACTCATTGTACTGTACTGTAGACCTGTAAGAAGTATGAACTGTAGAAGTTTTGGGACTTCTGATCAAAAAACTGCAACAAGTAGTTTTGTCAGTCCTCTCTTAATGTTAACCTAACACTACCTAAAGAATTCTGAACAGACCGAAATAGGTGCAAGGTCTGGGCTATATGGTGTGTGGGATGCATTAACACTTCCCAACTAACCTCTCTCAATATTTATTTATTTATAAACTTTTTGTACAACATATGCACAAAGCGGACTTAATGCCCAAGGCATTATCTACCAGCCAACCTTGGGAGGATTGAAAGAAGAAAAGAAACATACAGTACATCTAGATACTTATACAATCATGTATACATATCATTACATATTATCTTTGGAATTTATAATACTAATTAAAATAATAAATATTTATATACATTTATATATGTAAAAATAAATATATATATATATATAAATATATACATAATTATTATCGATGTAGTGAATCTGCTGACGCTACTTCCAACAAATGCTTTCGAATTTTGCGTTTAAACTCTAAGCGACTTTTAGCCATTCTGATTTCGAAAGGTAACGCATTCCACAGGAGAATAGATTGAACAAAGAATGCTGAGTGAATGAAATCAATACGATGAGAAGGACATAGGAGAAGTCGGTTATGCGTCGAATGAAGATTTTTATTGTTGACGTAACTAAAATATTGAAAATGAGAAGACAAATAAGTAGGAGTAGAAGAAGAATCCATAAGAGAAAAAAGTGCGTTTAAAGCTCTTAGCGGTCAACGCTGACGGATAGGTAACCACTGTGTTGTGATCGATATAACGATTCGTGATCGTATTTACGGAGATTGAAAACAAATCGAATGCTATTCAGAAGTCGGTCAAGCTTATTTGATGAATACCTAAAGATGAATGTGGCCTGGCATTATCATGATGAAAACCACATTCTATGGATCAATTTCGGCCTCAGCTTTCGGTTTTTCTCTATTTCTTGCTTGAGTCTCATCAGCTGTTGGCAGTGGAAATCCAAATAGATGGTTTTGCCCGGAGGTAAAACTTCATAATGAACGATGGCATTCCAATCCCACCACACACACAGCATCAACCTTATTGCGAGTTAATCCATGTTTCGCTATAATATGTGGGAGCTTGACTGTCCTTTGACTATGATCTTGTTTGCACGTTCTTGTCGTAGATCCTTTTTTCATACCAGTGATCATACTTTACAAAAATGGTTCGGTTTCATTACATTTCAAGAGATAATCGCAAATGAGTACACTATTCATTAGATTTCTTTCAGTGAGCTCGTATGTCACCCAAATAATCATTTTTTTAAAATAGGTCAAAGTGTTTTATGATCAACCCCTTGCTCTACAGCTATGTCCTAACTACTAATATGCCGATCTTGCTCCACTTTTTCATGGATTTTATCTGTAACAGGTACACTAGAGCGAAATTCATCTTTGACATCAAAATTTTCCGGACTGCAAATGCAAGAATCAATTTTGTGCTATCTTACTGACACATCGTTAAGTCCATAAAGGTCATAATTTTTTTTCGCGGCTTTTATCGCATCATAATGTTTCGAATTTCTTCACTTTCTTCACTCATTTTGACGGACAGAAAAACAATATAAAAATGGCGGAAACCCGTTTTTAATTTTTATTGTCTTTAATGGTATCAAAACCAACCGGATACAAACTACAAATGCAGAGATTTTAGTGCAACGTTTACTTATAAAATACGAAAAAACTTTTTCCCCGTCCTATTATAATAACAGAACATACGATAAGATATATACAGTCAGCAACATTATAATCATTTAAGTCCATCTAAGCACGGGTCGAACGTTAAGTGATATACAAGATAGCGAGTTTTCCTAAATGTAAATAAATATTTTTTGGATGTATACTTGAAAAAATTTTATCAATTTTGCTAAACTTTTATATGATTTTATTATTTTTCTGTATTTTTGTTTAATTAAAATTACGTAACTAAATGGTATATTGTTATTATATTTATGAGGTATGAAAAATATTGCAATGAACGCTCACTGTTAAGATTAGAATAAGTTAGTAACATTTTTATAAGAATTAATAAATTTAAAATTTAAATACTATACAATATCGAATACACACATTGTAGATAATAAAGGTCACACAAAAAAAAGAGAAGTGATAGAAAAAAATAATGTAAGATCTTATTACGACAGACGAAACTAAGATCTTATTTTTATTCTGTAAAAGGAAGAATGAATCCGTCATATATCTAGATGCCCGTTGTCTCATTCAAAAGCTTTAACTTTCCAGACAGTTGACAGCAAATACATCTGTGGTGGTACTCTAGTGACACACCTGCACATCATCACGGCTGCGCATTGCGTCACCCGCAAGAGCTCCAACCGGGTCGTCAATAAGAATACGCTCACCGTATACTTGGGGAAACATAACTTGAGGACTTCTGTACGCGGAGTACAGATTCGACTAGTAAGTTTGACGTTTGTTTTTTGTGTGTTTCGACAATAAATATAAGAGAATACAAGACGATGATAGCCTCTTTTAATTTAACGTTAAACGAAAATCAGTAGTTTTAAACTTATTTAAAACTAATCTGCTTAAGCTTCTCCGCGAAACGAGCCGTTAGATTAATTTAAGTGATCACTTATCACAATTACCGTCTATAACCATTTATTTATGAAGGTAATGGTCATAATATAATACATAGTTAAATGTCTAATGGTCAATGCTTGCCACTCATAATAGAGATTATGATCTAACATAATTGCAGATTGCGCAGATGCGTTAATTGAAGACTTATAATTAAGTAACGTATTTCCGTGTTAAAATTTTATCGAGTAAACTTGTCAAATTTACAGGTCACGTTTACTTCAAACGTTTTAATCAAAATATAACATAAAATCTGACTAGGACAATCAATTGTGTGAGTTCTGTTTACTGGACTTTTGGGTAGCATACTAAAGTATACGTAATTTGTACACTATTACGTGTATAAAAAGATTCATAGAACGTTATATAAACACTTGTGATCAAGCAAATGTGACACAGTGATCGTTCATTCAGAAACTAAACATCGTGATCCTGAACATAAACTAATCACCACTAACTGCTATCCTACTCCATCTACGATTGACTTCACGCAAAAATTTACGAACTATTTTCTCCCTTCCAGATAGAGGAGATAACAGTTCACCCACAGTACAACGCGTCTTCATTTAGCAAGGATATGGCCATCCTTACGATGTTGGAGACAGTGCAGTTCACCGACTACGTGCGGCCCATCTGCCTTTGGCCTGACAATCAAAGTGATCTTAGCTATGTCATTGGCAAGAAGGGCTCCGTGAGTATTTCTTTCCTTCTACAAGTAAGAGCGAGGGTTTTAGTAATCAAAGGCTTAATGATAACTGATTCCCGAAAACACGACTTAGCGGCGTAGCCGCTACTGAGGACGTTTTTAAACGTATACTTTATTAACGACTCATAATGATTACTTATTTGGGTAACACTGAAGGTACGCAAAGTAGTATATGAGAAAATTATCCAGCTCGAAGCTCGAGGACCATAGTAAGGAGTAAACAGAGCACGCAGTCATTAGAAAAACGAACCAGCCATTTGTAAAAACATCAGCCGGTAATTGTTAGCTATCAATTAGAGACTTAATTAATTGGCTGAATGGATATTGCGAACACTGTAAGTTTATTTTGCGGCCGACTGGAGTGGACTTTCTGTTCGCTCTGGGAATTAAGCAAAACTTCCAGCATTAAAAGAGACTTCATATTGCGATATAAAAACGTATTCATCGCCTTTACTATTCTCTTATTCATATAAATTATCATATTGTAACCTTTTTAACGTTTATATTCGATATTCAGGTAAAGCGTAGTAAAAGGTAGCGTGTAATTATTATTTGAGATTTTGGTCTACCCATCTCAAACAAGTCTGACGTACAATTTGTAGATTGGACTCGGGTATCACCTTCTAGAGTACCTTTTGCTAAAATTTGTTTGGCAAATATGCCAAACAACGTGTTTGCAAATATTTTTTTTATTTTTATTTAATTGAGAGTCACAAACAAGAACACAGTTAACCAGATGATGACTCTGGCGAACCATGACATCTACATTCATCGTTGTCAAGGAATCATAATGCAGATGCGTTGTCATCCTTGAGGACTTAGATGGAAAGCCCCGTCACCAGTAATAAAGGTCTCCGGAGCCTCACAGTGTCACTTGGAAAATAAGTACTATTTGAAAAGCAGACAACGCTTGATGACATAAAACTTCTATTTCTCCCGATTACTATATACATCGCTATTATTATTAATATCTTGTCTTCTAATTGCAGGTGGTCGGCTGGGGCTTCGACGAGACTGGCGTGGCGACAGAAGAATTGACATTGGTTGAAATGCCAATTGTCGATCAGGAAACCTGCATCAGGTCATACAGCGACTTCTTCGCAAGGTTCACTTCACAGTACACTTTTTGCGCTGGCTACAGGGATGGTAAGTATCGACTCGCAACTAAATCAGCTTATTGTTAGCTCATGTAAAGTTTACATTGCGAAGGTGAACAGGTAACAAAAAAGAAAATATGTACAATTATATTTATTTATTCTATTAGGGAACGATAAACACCTTACTGGTAGTAAGTGATTCCAACGGCCCATGACACCCGCATTGATTTGTAAACTTAATACATTTGGACATTTGAGAGCTAAGAGAATGCTTCATAACCATTCTCAAGATCGTATTTGTTCAGAAACGCCGCGAGTTTGTTTTCATCACCACAAACGTTTGTTTGTCCGGTCATGAGAAACGATTCCATAATTTCACCGTAGATAACTACGTATGTAAAAAAAATTGCATTTTCGTTATAAACGCACAACTTATATCCACAAGTTTACTTCGATTTAATTAGGTCTACCGCACTCCAAGACTAATAATTCCTCCATTTCAGACTCCGACTTACTCCCGCGGTCTTCTAATTATTATAATATACGAGAGACCTTTGCTTGGCTAGTCTAACGTCTGTGTGTGTAACACAGTGTTGTCATCAGGATAACAATGATAGGACTTCCTACTATGCAAAAGAAACAGGGTGGGGGACCATAGACTTGTGGTACAACAATATTCACGGAAGTTAAGTCTGAAAATGAACCGTCGTACCACTGCTCTGCCCAGTGTCGAAACTAGGGTACTGATTGAAGCTGTGTTTTGTCCGATGAGTCCTTTATTACTGGTGATGTCATTCCACCTCAAGCGCTATGGATGAAAACGTGAAAATATATATGCCATTATGATTCCACAATAATGAATAAATTTAGGTGTCATGGGCAACTGGAATCGCTTACCATCAGGTAAAGTACGTGCTCTTGTATCATGGTGAGTTTTTAGTTAGTTAAAAAAGCAAGTTTCTTGGAGGAGTTGTAATAATATAATAGAAAAACATAATTCTACTGTCACCTGGACTCTGGACTGGTGCACACCAGTACCAGCTCCTTCCATTTGACGGCATTCAAAGAAGAGTAGCTTGAATCGCTGACCAGGTACTTTCCAATCGGCTCGATTCACTGGCAGTTTTTATCAAATTTATGGTTGTTCGCATTAATTCCAGCCGCCAAGTTTAAAAAACGTACATCACGACAGAATTCAAAATTTCATCCTCGTCATCTCGATGGCTGGCAGTCCACCGCCATTAGTTTAATGCTAAATTATCTGCCACGCACAATTACTTTGTGGAATGAGCTGACGTCAGAGGTATTTCAGAACCGATACAACTTCTGGGGACCTTCATGATATGAGCCTTCATCTTTCTTCTAGGCTCCTTTCTTCATGGATAGCGGTGATCACTTACTATCAAGTGATCTGCATGTTGGTGTCCAACCTATTCTATAAAAAAAAGAACTAGAAACGAAGATAGCTCAAATGTAGTATCTTGTCTGATGTGGAATCTAAAATTCACTCACTCGCTATTAAATTAGCTAAACAGTATTTCTCACCTCGCAATAGTAGAAGAATCTATGGTATTTCTACACGGTCTATCTCTCCAGATGCTTTATTTATTAATATTAAATGCTTCATTCATTACAGGGTCGCTCGATAAACGAACTGGATTCAGGAAAAGTAGGTCTTTATATATACATTTTGCAAAATTTAACAATCTAACTCGGGCTTTCTAATTTGTACTTAAAGAACAACTTCCACCGAAATATTAAAATTAACTTAATTCTGTTGCAAATTATACTTTATATGTTACGGTAGTGTTTGTAAATTGGTTTTATTAACGGTTTGCTTCAAAATAACGGCTGTAACTTTTGCCTTCTAACATTTAAAATGTTTAATTAGTATTATAAATATTTAATGAATGCAGACTTTCGGTTCTCTATTGACTTTCCTTTTAGTTCTATTATTTTTTAACTTAGTTTTAGAGCTTAGACTAATATATCTTTAAACATTTATAATATCCGTTTTTAATAATTAAATTTAGAAGTAACATTCATTTAAGTTCGTATTTAGTATTAAAATATTAGGAGCAGCATTTCAATGGATTGAACCAATAAACATTTAGATTTTATATACTATTAATATACCTTAACGCCAAAACAAAAACTTACGCATATTTTTTTATAAACAATTTTTATATTTCATAAATATTTATGGAATTTCTCTACAATCTATTATTATTATTTGTCATTAGGAGCCATGGTTAATCAAAGGTCGCACGATCATCTTAAATTGACAATGTCAATTTAAATGTACATATGTGTGAAAATACAAATGATATAATACGTTTTTCATAAAGGTATACTAGTAAGAAACAGATATAAATATATCCGATATCTTAGCACGTACTATGTAATAGGTTTGTTGTCATTGTGCCTTGGTTCTCGTGGACAACATTTAGATTATTATTTATTATTAACAATTTTATTTCTCATGTTACAGGTACTTCAGTTTGCAATGGTGACAGCGGTGGCGGTATGGTCTTCGAATTAGGCGACACGTGGTACATTAGGGGTCTTGTCTCACTGTCTGTTGCCAGACAGAACGAATACAGATGTGATCCCTCGCATTATGTCGTATTCACCGATCTGGCCAAGTTCTTACCTTGGATACGCCAGAATATCAATAATTATTAAAATGATTACAAATCCTATGAATAAAATTAATTTCTTCATTTTACTAACCGTATCTGTCAATTGTCAAATAACCATTTGGACGTTTGAATGAGTGACATTAGAAAAACATCAATGTCCGAAATCATCGACTTTTGGTGCTGAATCAAACATTTTTAAAATTTTATATTAAGTTGTTTATTTATTAAAAACACATAAAATTACAAAAATATAAGTGAGTAGTATTAAATTATTATGAAATTCCCATTTTTTTTTCATTTATACTTAAAAGAAATAATATTTTTGAGATTTTTTTTAATCCATTCCTTAATTTACATAAATAGAAACCTGCTTTTATTCAATAACAATTTAAATACCTTGAAGGCCAATTCCATAAGCTTAATTTGATTTTACAGCCAAAAAATGTCAAAACATCTATCTTCAATATTACATAGTTGATGAATCAACATCAATCCAATCAAATCACATCAACAACAACATCCAATGTCAAATATCTATGAATATTTATAATCCCTATCTTGTTTCTACAAAAATGAACCTGTCGACTTATACTCTATTTGATCATTTTTAGCAAACCAATATCTAATTAATGGATGACTAAATTAAAACAAACCTGATATATTTGCAGTAATGAAGTAATCTAACCCTGTACAATTAAATATACTCTCGGTCTCAGGACATTTTAAATTTAGGTTAGCTATAATTGGTTTCATTGATATACCACGCCAGTGCAAAATACAATGAAATACACCTACAGACATTGTTATAAGCTAGGGCTAGTTTATCACACTTACATCCGTAAAACAATGTTTGCGTCTATGCTCCTTTAATGCTTGTACGTAATTACTTTATAAGGATTTCTGTTATTCATAATTTCATTAGAGGAATAAAGTCTTTAATATATAGTCTTATTTCCGTTTTCAACAACAGCCCCTTTTAACAAATTTTTAGAGGCTACCTATGTTAGTTAACCCTTACCGATAATTTCATTTCACCAAACATTGAGGTAAAACCTTAACACTTAGGTGACTTACTTAGTTTAAGGGTTCATCTGCACTCAAAGTTGGTCCGTTGTGACGCCCCTTTTGTTTAAAATGTAAGAATTATGTGATATAATGTAAGCATATTTAAGAACTAGCTAATATCTGATCCTGGATTATTTATTAGGCTATGAATTTACATTTATATTTAGGGAAAGATCAAGCTTGTCTTCAAAACTAGTTCCGAGGCCAGTTTTATCTTTTTTATACAAAACTAAACTAGTTTCCTGATCACGGGTGAGTAATATTGTGTTTATTCATATTAGGTTTTTATTATAATCAGCCAGATCCTAGATACCTGATTAGCGCGCCATTATGGCTTCTGTCGGAGTCGCTGAGCTGGTTTAGCTTCAGGTCTACTAGGTTGGAAGTTCTGGTCTACTTGACTTATCAATAGGCAAAGGCATTTGAGATCAATGGAGAGGCGTTGGCGATTAGGCTAAATGTAGCGGAAATCTTGCATAGAATTTGGCACAATGCGCTTCTTTCGAAGCTTCCTTCGCATGGGCTTCTCGAGCAATTAAGCAACTGCAGTTGCAATTTGCTAATTCACTCAAAGGGTCACTAGTTTTCTCACTAATAGTAGCATCTAGATCGTAGACGCCGGTACATGCTCCTATTCGAAACCAGTGAATATTGGTGTTACCCAAGGTGGGTTGCAAACTCTTACTCTTTTTCTTCTGAAATATTGTAAATTCGTAACATTCATTGCTTTGCAGACAACAGCACGGGGTATACGTTGTACACTAGCCACCCTAATATTTCTCGAAAACACGACGAGTGCCAAAACAAATATGTGGTCTAGATTAGAGATCGAGTCGAGGTTATGTTAAACCAAGTCTCGAGTTGAGGGGTGCCACGTCCTCGTGTGCCTGCCACTCAACCGTCCAAAACTGATGGAATTACATCGGCTGGCTCCTCCGGCATGCCCGTAGCCCGCTGTATTTTGTTCAAAGACCCCAGTACAACGATAATGGGGTACGTCGAGGGCTTGCCTTAATTGGCCGGTCCGCGAGAAGGAAATCTCTTTAATAAACAGACAGCGAAGTCTTAAAAACCTGTGGGCACCAGACAAGCCCCACAGTATATAGTCTTGTCTCTCCCCGGAAAGGCGTCATCCGGAGATCGACCTTTTATTTCGTCCTTACTCGTGGGATTTGTCATGGAACATTCTCATAACGTAGTGTGTAAGGAGAGAGAATCAGCGCAAAGCGTTGAATCTATAATAACAGTGGATGGCCCATCAAAATCTGGGGGTAAAAAAGCGGAGGAGGAGGAGGAGTCAAGGAGGAGCCGTTTCGAGGGAACTAGCGATCCCGGCACGAGACAGGCGTGGGCGATTTGTGCGCCCTAGCACGCCTGTAAGTTTGGGCGGTGAGAGCGACGGCAACACGTCGGATGCGTCGCTCATATCCACAACCTCGGAGGTGTCCGCAAGGACGGGAAGAAAGAGGAGGGCCAAGCCTGCGACGGTAACGGCCGATAAATTACAGGTGGTCGCAGCGGTCGAGACGGAGAATGAAATAGACGACGAGGAGGGTATTTGGGACCCCACTGGTCCAGGCCAAGATGAGGGCGAAGGCTAGCCAGTGGGTTTTGCGCTGTAAGGTGGTTTTGCCCAACCACCAAATGTGGAGAGGCTGGAGCGTGAGAACTCGGAGCTTCGCCGCCAGTTGTCCGAGCTCTCGACCAAGGTAGGGAACATCCGAAACATCAAGCAGCCATGCCTACTACTCAGCGAGCTCCTAGCGCTTCGAAGTCCCGAAGCGTGGACGAGGGGCTCATGGAGCACTTGAGGGCTCTCATAGAGGCGAGGTTGGCTTCCTTCGAGGCGAAGATTTTCCCTGAGATAGTAACCTAGCCCCCCTTGGGAGTGCGGGCAACTTTCCGCAAGTGCTACGCAACCGCTACCGCAGTCGCTGCTTCAGTGCTGCTTGCAGTGGCGACGGCCACTGATGGAGGTGCGCGCAAGCACATCATGGGCACAAGTGGCCAAAAATTCCAAAAAGGTCAAGGCACGACAGCTGGCGGCCCCCGCGGTCATCAAGGCCAAAACAAAAAAGGCGAAGCTCATACGCACTCCGTTCTCATACGCTGCCGTGACGGTGACGCTGCCGAATGGCTCCTCTACCTCTTACGCAATAGTGATGGAGGTAGAACATCGGCATCGAGTCCGCCAAAAGCGGGTTGTGACCGGTGGTCCTATTGCAGTCCTTGCATTGCGGGTCCTTTCCGAAATAAACGTCCGAATTAACCACCCGGTCAAGTCGGGTAATAATCGCGTAAAATACCTCTATGATGCCGTCAGCCCGAACGAAGTCGCGGTGGCGGTGGCCTAGTTGGAGGGAGTTCGGCGGACGACCTTAAGGTCGGAGAGGTCCAGGGCCCATGCACTGCTTCCGGTGCGTGGAGAAAGGGCACGTTGGTAGCAGGTGCCCAAACCAGGTGAACCGGAGCACACGCTGTTACGCTTGTGCGGAGACTGGGCACAGGGCCAAGTGTAGAGCGCCTGCACACAAATGTCCACTGTGCTCGGACCTGGAGTTGCCTTCTAACCATCGTCTTGGTGAGATGCGCAAGAGAGGTAGGAAGGACATGGCAAGTCCTACCTACACAAGCGTGGCAGTCCCAGCCGTAACTACGCGCGAAGGCTCGTGAATGGAGGTCAGCTAGGCCTCTAGTTCTCACCCCTCAAGGTCCTTCAGAGCAACCTGAATCACTACCGCAGCGCTCAGCACTTGTTTATGCCGACGATCCGGCCCTTTTGGGAAAAGTGATTAGCTCGCTCTTTCCAAAGGGCCGATCAAAACCCTTAGTCCACCCCCAATCTTCGTGGGAGTAGTGGCGAGGTGGGGATGGCCGTACAGGAGCTTGCGAGGCCGGAACCTGACGGAATTCCCAGCCGGGTCTGGCTGTTGAGTCTGTCTACCCTCGGGAACAGGTTGAGGTAGCAGTTAACCAACTGCCTCCATAACTCCTCGTTCCCTAGGGCCTGGAAAGAGGCCCGACTGGCCCTCTTGAAGAAGGCAGAGTCGCAGATTCTCCATCTGCGTACCGTCCCTTATGCCTGTTGGACGAAGCCGGGAAGTTATTCAAAAGAATTCTTGCCGCCCGTCTCAACGAGCATCTGTCGAGTGTCGAGCGAAGCGCAGGGGGATTACGGTTGCGTTCCTTACGGCGATTCCGCGACCCCTCGCAAGCGTTGGTGGCGATCACCGTGGGGTTTTAGTCGGCTCGAGTCCGACATAACCCATCCTCGCCTCACGAGGGCGGGTGTGCGTAGGCATTTCCCCACACAAAAAAGAACTCTTGGGTTGAGGCCAAATAAACGTACACCAATTTAACCCTATGAAGACATAAGTTTCCGCTAAAAATCTCTCTTTATTCTTTCTATTTAATTGTTCGGATTAATTATTGCTGTCGAGTTTTTAAAATCATAAAAATATATACAAACGCTTAATTTATATTTATAGAGTTACGTGGCAATATCAACTACACGCTTATCACTGCTGTTTCCATTATTAACTTAGCCTAATATATGACTTTTCAATGGAATGAGGTGGTAACACCGTACAAAGGTGGTAAATAATCACCGAGGCTCTCGGCACCCCCATTCATTCTTCATAAGAATACTCCCTTTAATAAACCACTAATAAACTTTATATCAGATAGCGGATGGCACATTCGTGTTTACTTCGGAGGCCCAGTAATTCATAACGAGCCATTCCATCTCTCCTTGAGGTACGCATATTTATTCTTATAAATTTGTTGTGCGTTTATGGGCTAGTCATTAGTTTTGTGCACTCGTATGTCACTGATACTTTCGTAAAAGAAATATCTCTATAGACCACAATGAACGTTTTAACTCTACCCCCACATTTACTTCCACTGTAATGTGGAACAATCGAGTGCATGATAATTTGTATTTACGATTGAACATGTCATATGAAAAACTAATAAACTCAGTTCCAGTAGGCTCGCATTATAACTCTTAGGTCAGATTTGATGAAAAGACCGTGTCAAGCGGAAGATCTTAATGTATGTATTTGCATTACCGGGAAATATAAATTTAAAAAAAATTGCAAACAATGCAAATAACAAAACAAAAAAATTGTTTCTCATAATAAAAAACATGTAATTTTTCTCTATATAATAAAGAAACTTAAAAGAACAAAAACAATTCGTTACACTATACTACATTTCATGAACTTATTTAAAAAAAACATATAAATCGTTAAATACATAGATTAAAAAAATCTAATTACAGTTTGGAGCTGCAAGAGAACAAAAAGTAAAGTTCATCGAAGTTTCCGATTAGGTAAGTAATGATAAAATAAATTAATCTTTACGGTTGTTCATCGTGTAATGTCATGTGTACATTACACACATGTGGTAATAATAACGTATTACAATGGAACACGTTTTTAAAACACTTTTTGCGATAGCGTTCCCTCGCGTTTTTATGAAAGTAAACTCCTCAAAACAGTTTAGGACTCTTTTCGAATATAGATTTTGAATATATCATAAAGTATTTATTTTTTATTTTACTTTTAATACTAACTTAAGCATTTAAACTTGAAGATTTGATATTTTTTGAGTAACAATGTTTGAAGCTAATTCTTTATAATCTAAAAAAATCACACTTTTATGTATTATTAAGCTACAACGATAATCTTTTGAATAAAAACCTGAGTAAAAAAGTATTTTGGCTTTTTAAAATATAACGACCCCGGCGTAATATGACATATCTTCATTAATGCGTTTACAATTTAAGAAAACTGAAATAATTAAAAAAGAACATTAAAGTATTGCAAACATTACATTACACGAAGCGACCGCTTATATTTAAGATGAAACACAAAACGTCACAAAGCGTTAAATAATAATATTAATACAAAAATCAAAGGGCCACAAAAGGCAATTAATACGACATTTATATGTAAAATTGATAAATAATGTATTAGCCCTACAGGAATGGAATCTAAAGTTTCAGTCTCAAGTTGAGGCATTGGAGTTTAAATTGGGCTCGTACGAGCTAAGACTACAAAACTTGCAAAATCATTGTTTATTTTTTCTTAGATATATATATATATTTACGGTATACACAAGTACGTCGTTTCCTAAATGCATTCGACCACCATTGACTTGTTTTGTTTGATATAAGGGTTGTTACACATACTGCATGTTACACATTCTGCATGTTGCACATTCTGCATGTTGCACATTCTGCATGTTGCACATTCTGCATGTTACACATTCTGCATGTCGCACATGCACAGTTCACACATTCTTCCCAAATAAAGAAACATAAATGTCTAAATATAAAAAGAGTGTTTCAGAATCGTTGGTATGGTTTTCGGCTAATTTCAATTGCCAGACGTTTGTAGCCGCGGCGTATATCAGGAGAATACTAACGTGCAAGTACTTATGCGTATATTGAATAATTCTGACTGCATCATGTCGACTCGAATGAGGTAGCATAATGCTGCTGTGTTTTGTTTTCTGAGTTTATGGACCCAAAGAGCCAGTTACTTGTAGCAAGGCATTCCATCTCATTCTCCCAGGAAGACATATCCACAACCGTGCGCTTTTCTTTTCTAACTTTTTTTAATTTCTTGCCACGCACAACTACTCTGCGGAATCAGCTGTCGTCAGCGGTATTTCCGTACCGATATAACTTAGGGACCTTCGAGAAAAGGACGTACACCTTTCTTTTAGGCCGGTAGCGCATCTGCGACTGCTCTGTTATTATGGATGTCGATGGGCGGCGGTACTCGCTTACCATTAGGTGAACTGCTTGCTCGTTTGCCGCCTATTCTATGTTTAAAAAAAAACTACATTTTGAATGTTAGATGTTTATGAGCCTACTAGCCATCACGTAACATCTGTTGAACAATGTGCCCGTTCGTCAACTTTACTTCCATCCACTAAGTCTTGCAATAGTACACCGCTGAAAAAAAAACATCATACACTAAGATGGAACGATGATCTACACAAGTCCGCGGATAAAACTAGATGCTTAAAGGAATGGTCGACCTTTAACGTAGTGATCTGACATATAATTGACTCGTATTAAATAATAATAACTAAAAGCGCTCCTTATACACAAGATGTACTCTGAAATTAAACATAAAACTTTTCTTAATCTTTACTCCGTTAGACAAAGACCGGACGTCTGCATGTCAATAAAGCTTTTTAAATTAAATTAAAATTAAATTTACCGCACAGGTAATAAGGTTGCTATTCGCGCATATACATTATCATTTGATGGTATAATATTTTAGTAATTATAAAAAAAAAGGGTGAAAATAAAAGAAAAACCTCAACTTTTAAAAATATCAATTCACCATTATTTACAACGACAAGTTGTCTTGACTAAAACAATCCATCTCTTGTTGAGCAGCAAAAAGAATTGGTTAAACTAACTTCCTTGAGGTGTTCAAGTTAGTATCACAGTATTTATATCATTAATGAAGAACCTTGCTACTAGATTCTGTCACCAAAACATGCAATTTATTTGTTCTTAATAATTTCCATTTTTTATTAAATTCGAAACTGGAAGAAG
Source organism: Teinopalpus imperialis (assembly GCA_029286865.1). Lineage (NCBI taxonomy): Eukaryota > Metazoa > Arthropoda > Insecta > Lepidoptera > Papilionidae > Teinopalpus > Teinopalpus imperialis. The sequence continues at coordinate 102,658 of JAGSMU010000041.1, forward strand.
AGCAAATGACAATATACCATTATTCGCAGGGATCAAAATGTTATAATATAAAATCTTTTTCGACTGAGTCTCATCGGAAAACTAACTCGTAGCTTTCCATCTAAAATCCCCAATTTAAATTAAAAATAATTTATAACAATAAGCCGGTTCGCATAAAAAATAGTTCCTCAATAGCATATATTCCGACATCGGCGACAGACCAGGAGTAAAATTTGTATAAAAGTATTTCATCTATGCAATAATCTATTACCCGAATCGGCGACAATTTATTTTCACCATTCTTCAAGAAATCTTTTCACTCAATTCTATATTTCATCATAGTCTATATTTCACTCAAAAACAGAACTATACATTTTTCTCATCTGTTCCATAGCCTTCGGTTCCGTATTGGAAAAATTTTACAACCACTATTTCACAACAATTTAATGCCACTACCAATATGGCGCTGTACCGTTCCGACACCTTTGCCCTTTAAACCTATCGTCGGGGAAGGTAGGTGCCCAGGGGAGGTTCCGGGCTGCCCTTTGGGGCCTTGGATTGGCCTTTGATTGGGCATAGTTTGGATACGCGATCCGCGCATTCGCACAAGCACCAGGTCTACAACCGTTTCTTGGAGTGTTGGGGTAATTACCCGCTAACGGTGGAGAAGGGAAATTGTCCCACGGCTCCGCCATCATACAATTCCCACAGGCCCAAGAGTAGTCATCTGCGAAGATAAAATAATTAGCATTGAACTGTTGGTAATGAAATTATATTATATCGTAAATTTAACAACATAAAGGAAATTTAAAATAAAATATAAAAGTAAAGGTAAAAATAGGTAAAAACAAGAACAAAATGTTTCAAGTAAATATCAATTGTACCTTTTTTTCGGGCTAGTGGCCGCTGTTAGCCCGAGGGCTTTTATAGATTCACCGAGTTAAGAGGTGACCTAACGCCTATTGCGCTCAGCCGAGACCCCTATTAGTAGGAAACCAGCACAAGGGCTCCCGAGAGGGAGCCTCGACTTGGGCCGTTACCATGTTTCGCGAGAGCGTCCGATTCGAGGGAGCCTCGACTTGGACCGTTGCCATGTTTCGCGAGAGCGTCCGATTCGAGGGTGCCCGAGGGGGCCGAACCTCGGCCCGATCAGTTGCTTGTGACTATGGATTATCTAAATTAATATCTCTATTATTATCGTCATCAATTGCATGTGGAGTTTTAGTGTGCAAATAAATTGGAGTATAACCACGAACGAAACAAGAAACAATGTACACAAGGTTTTATATTTCAATTTGATAATTAACATTATTTTCCCTACAAACATTTATGTAATTAATAAATAATAATTTAAAAATGTTTAAAGAGATAATAATACCTTACTTAACTTTATTAACTTGAGACTAAAAACTTGTTTTAGTTTTGTTAATTGTTGGAAGTATTTTACATAAGCAATACCAAAAAATAAATAATATTAGAACCGAGATCTGAAATTAACGAACACGAATAAAATACAGTAATTTTCAATAATATTTATTTTTATTAAACTACCATTTGGCCAGAATTTGGAAGAATACCTTTACATCTTTCGATCCATAAACACGTTGCAGTTCGACACTATAATAGAATTTCTTTTATATATCCAATCACTTGCAACACTGCGTAAGATTTATCAATTGAAACAAAAAATAATTTCAACAACCAAACTAACTGTCTCTTACACATTGTTGCACGAACTTAATTTGAAAAAAAAAACACAATCATCAAAATTATTTTTAAATACTTCTCACAGGTCTGTCAAGTAAGCAGGGCTTAAGTTCTAATAGTATTTTTACATAAAGTAGGGACAGAGGGACACCCAAAACACAAAAAATATATTGGATTTTGAATTAATTATCATTTCATCTGCAAACTACATGCTTTATAAATATATAATTATTAAACTGTGTACATACAACAATCGAATATACAATTATATAATTATTTTTATCCTAAAACTTATATGTAAGTAAAACATCTAATATGCGCAATGTCATAGTAGTAAGAAAACAAATTACTTTTCTAATTTGTTTTAGTCTTTTAGAATGTACTCGACAAACAATTTTCAACTTAAGCTCTCAATGTTACAAGTACATTTAATTGTTTTTTTTTAATAAATAATTTTAGTCTTTGATACATCAAAATTTTACCGTAAATTTTCTTTTCAATTGAAAAACTAAAGCTTAGTTGTACTTTTATTTCAACAAGTTTATAAGTTAAGTTAAGATAGCGACAATTAAATACAATAAGTCACACAGATAGCATATTCTTGTCAGGGGGCGAGAAGGAGTATTTTGGTTTATTCAATATAGTAGGAAACAATTCACACAGACACGAGACGAAAAAACATAGGCACGCGTTCGATACGCTTTAACGTCTGTGTGGTTTTACCATTACCATTCTGCTAGTGACTTACGAAATTATGAATATATTTAGATTCAACGTACATAACAAAAAACATGTTAATAATTGAAATCGTAAAGTATTTTTTAAACACTTCCTATTAATATTTATAAATTGAATGAGTCATAACATAGCTATCTGCCTCTAATATGTTTAATACAAAATAATATACGGTTCATGTGTAATATATTTTTGTATTTTACAAATCTTATAACCTTTATAAACACTATCTACTTAACAAAAGTAAATTGTCTAATTTGCAATCGAATATAGATTATAAAGAATTGAATATTACTATTTATATATATATATATATATATATATATATATATACATACACTCGACATAGACTTTTAGACGTTTTTATGAAATAATGATGTGACAAATGAGCACACAGTGAATCTGATTCTCGTGCTTCTGTTACCCACATTAATCCAACATATGGCGTCATCATAATGCAAATGCGTAGTTTTTTTCACACAAGGTATTATTACAGATATTCTGTGGCAACGTGGTCGTACCCCAGGTTAAGCCGACGTCTTTGTGCTGGATCTAGTCAAAAGCAGCGACGTAGCTGTACCGCTATAAAGCTTAGAAGATATAACGTAATCACCACACTTGTCAAGAAAATTGGCAATGGCGGTAGAACTTCGACAATGATTTCTTATTCCAATTCAAATAAACTGATTAAAGCTTATATAGATTATGTTCACTTAAGGTTAACACTTTTAGGCACAATTCACGTATGAAAACTAGTTCTAGCATTCTAGACCTACTGTCCATATTGTGGGAAAGTCCATTTAAATCTAAACCATAACGACATAGGAATAGAGATCATATCTATATTGTTCCAGTAGAAATCCCCACTGAGCTATATTTATAAAACTCTACCAATTCAATAATAATTATTATAATTCAATATTTATTTTATTTAGAGCCCGCGCTGATTACAAACTAAATTATAGTACGATAGTCGTAGACTGGCCATCTATCAATTGTTCGATTACTGCAGTTAATTAGCGGTACTTTAATTTCTTTATAATATGGCGGTTGACAGGCGTACACACAGTTCACCTGATGGTAAGTGATATCTCTGTCTCATGACCTCTACGTCCATCCCCCACAAAGATCCAAGATGGATCCTGGATCCCTACACTCACCATACGAAACGTAACATCGTTATGATGCTATTTCACGATTATATTCTATAAGGGCGTGGTCCTTCCCCGATGGAACTGACCCAATCATACTAATATATAAGAATAATAATTAATAAAAAATAGATTATTGGATGCAGACAGATTATTGCAAGGAATGCTTTAAATTATAAACTGTTAGACGTTTATTTCTAAACTGTTTATTATTATTATATATTTCAGCCTAATTTGTGTTGGCAAACTTGTCGAGTTTAAAGGGAATCGTACAGCCTCTTAAGCCTTTATTGTCGTCCAAATTATAACGAGGAAGTGTACACGCTTATATATTTATGGTAATAGAAATACCTATCTAACTATCGATCGATCGAGTTTGTGGTCTGCACGAGCTCGTAACCATCCTAAGGGACGTAACGTTGCCATGGATGTCAGGACGTATGCCATACAATGTAAATAAGGGAGCATTTAACATTAAAATAATTTCACTTTCTTCACTTTTCATACTAACGTTGAACTTCGATTTTACAAATAAGTGTATAAATAAACCCGAGTACCTTAAAAGAATTATCATTTAAATATAATAAAAATTTTCATGCTTTTCAACTTCATTACACGTGTAAAGAAAAGGTGGACACTGGCCTCTATGACTTATAATCACCGTCGACGATTAAATGTTGTGAATACCACAACTCAAGGGTTAACTGAAATGCCTCAATGAAGGTATATAGGGGAATTGCATAGCGTTTTGCCAAAAATCAAGGCTAGATGAAATGGAACGTGTTTTGTCACAACTCAGGGCTAGATATATGCCTCGGTGGCGGTAATTGGAACGTGTTTTGCCACAACTCAAGGCTAGATGATATGCCTCGTTGATGGTAATCGGAACGTGTTTTGCCACAACTCAGGGCTAGATGAAATACCTGGTTGCTCGTTATTGAGAGATACTAAAAATGAATCCCTCGAAAGTTTTAATATGCCCTAGTCAAGCCGGCTGACACTACAGCGTCTATCACCAAATACGTAAATCAGTACTCGGTCTTAATCACAGTTACCTTTCTTGCTCACTGTGTGCTATAACTTAATTTACTTAACATTGTGATAAAAGTCTGTTATACAAAATAGAGAAAAAAACGTCCTAACACCCACGGAACGCAGACTTGACATAGGAACAGATATAACAACAGGAACAACACTCATAGACTCAGAAACACCTAACGAACACCCGAATCACGGTTGATATTGTCAATGTAACGGCACGACATACAGCGGACAAGACAGCGTGTTTGCGGTGCCATGTTTTGTTTATTTTTACTTTTAAACCTTAATTTTAAAGCTGTCAACTGAAATATGATAGTAAACCCAAAATTGTACACCCTCAATATGAAACGTTTGCAAATTACAAAACACCCACACGAACGTATTGCAGTAATCATTGGAAAAAAAAATAACTAATAATTCCGCGGACCGGTTCCCGACAGTAGCCGAAAATGTAAATATTCTATATTGAACTTTAATTAGCAAGATGGCGCACGTGCGGTAGTCGGCCGGCGTCGATTGTGCCGCGATATCTATCGACCAATAACAGCGCAAGGTTTTAGCGCGCGTAATACTCTACTTTGCCAATGGCAGATCGAAGTTAACCGCGCTATTAAAATAAAATTTACAACAAAAATAGTTAGTACATCGGGTGGAATTATTAGGTGTGTAAAACTGTACGGTAGTAATGCTGGTAAACGTTCCCCGCGATATCCAAATGTTGTGCCATGAATAATTTTTAAATTTTATTAATTTAATACAAGTTCATGGTACAATTTATTTTCATGTAAAGGGTATTGATGTCGACAAGTGTTAAGTGTTGCTACTACAACAAGTAAGTAAATAATGTATAGTTTATTTACCCTAATAAATAAATAAGAGTTTTTCATATTAGGTCAATATCACTACATAGCAGCATAAAGAAAAATTTAATCATCAAAACGTTCGCTTATCGTGTTAATCTTGGAAACTATTCAACAATTTTTGTTTACGTTTTCAACATAAATTGATAATAAAAAAGTGGAAACGTAACCACCAGAGATTTTCGAGGAGGATACTTTATAAATATTTACACTATTATTATAAAGAAAATTTGTTGTATTGCTAATTATTGAGTGTTGCTGGCTATTTGTAGTAATGAAAAAATATAATCGTTTTAATCTTTATAACCTTTGAATCCGTTTTTGTTTCAGCAGTGCATCAATGGCCGGTAGAACATTTACGACGTTCAGACCTCATCATTAATTTTAGATTTGAACTGAAAAAAAGCAATTATTTGAATGAAAATTATGTTGAAAAAGGAAATTATTGCGCGTGGGCACATCAGTTTTAATTTTTTAAAACGTGTTCTTTAATTATTGTGCACATCTATTAATTATACATAATTCCCTCACGAGCTTGGTATTTTTAGAAGCATCGTTTTTTAATTGAGTTATATTTAAAAACATATAAATTGTCTCTGAATCCTCTGTAAAAACCGCCAAACCCTCTCATGTCCGCTGTGTGTCAAACCTTTGAAATACATACGAAACTAACACCAAATTAGATTAAAACAAACTCCTTCCTTAACTATATAACATAGAACGCTAAAATCCTGCATAGTTTTTTATTTTTATAATATAATGTATAGATTATACACATAATTTATTTAAAAATTACACAGATTGCTAAAAATTAAAAATGTGGGTAGATAAAAATTATACATCTCTGGAATGATCATACTTTTTTCACTTGATACTACATACTTCTCGGTGGATTCAATTTTTATGTCAAATGTTTAATCTTATAAACTGCTACACAGATAAATAAGCAACAATTAATTTCCAAAACGTTTGAGGATACGAATAAAATAAATGCGCGTAACTTTGATTTTTTAAATTAAATAGCACCACGCTATTAGATTCGGAATTGATTTAAGCTATTACGAAGTTACAAACGCATAAAACTTTATAGGCGTAAAACAGCTACACAAACAGATTAAAAATTTTTAACTGGAAAATTTAATAAGACAACGAAATAGAAATGCTGCTTTATATATTAGTATAAGATATATATTCTATTTGCTCCGAGAGTAAGAATTATAGATGGGAAACTATTATAAAAAAAAATATATATTTGAGATTTAGATGTTTACGTCTATTATACATTATTTTGTCGAGATCTTTTCATGAATATTGAACACAAACTAAACGATATATATACACTGTTTACAAATATATTTAAGTAAGCAGTAGAAATGACCATCGTTGCTGATGATGATATTAATTTATCCCTAATGGGAAAGGCAAAGGACTTTCGTCCATACAGCCAGGTCTTATTCATATGATCTGACCACCGTTGCTTAGTCTAAAGAAATAAAGGAATGCGTTAAGGTCATCGACATCGATCCGTGGCAGAGGCGTGGCGATGACATGCTTCAGTGGTATTTCTTTTTTAGAAAATATGATAAAATGATCAGACAGATACAATATCTGAGAATCTTACTATGTATATATATGACATGTCCGTTGTTGTACGCCGCAATATAAGTTATACATCTTAAGTGTGATCTTACGGGTAGGGTAAACTTCTGATAATGTGATTGTATTTTTATCAATACCCAGCTTTAAATTTTGTACATCGATTTAAATCGAATAAATTGGTTTAATTAAACAAACCCTTTAAATTATATTTTGAAATTGTCAAATAGATCTGGGACAATTTATATTGTTAACGTGCATTGTATGGTGGTCCACATTTATTTAAACAAAAAGAACACGCTCAATACGCCTAAAGAAATATAACTTCCAATGAAATAGAGTAGTATATGCTGTTAAAAATGGCACAGTTGTAGGAAAGAAATGTACATATTAACGCAACCTTATCGCCAATGTAACATCACCGAAATATTGTGTTTATAAAAATAGACATGGCTCTATGTTGTAAAATGCCTTTGTTTTAACTGAAAATGACAATTCTTCAAACTGTCAAGTTGTATTTTCTTTTTATATTTTTCATATTATAAAAGTTCTGTATTATAAGGAAAGTTTCAACTGCACGCAGTTTATTCGAATTGACTAACCGTCGACTGCAAGGAAGGTCTGTCTGAGGTCTGAATAATGGCGAATAGTTAAAATACATTTTTAGGAAATTAGGGCGGGACAAATGTACCATAGATAAGTGATATCAAAGCCTGATTACATCTACATACATTGCCGATAAGAAATCGTAATGTCGCATCTGCATTACTATTACTTAACAGCAAGTCACCCATGAACTGAAATTAAATGTCTTAACAATTAAGAAGGATCCGATTATTTTCTCTCGTCAGATGATACAACCAATTTTACTAAACATGTGTCTCTTTATACGTCATCCTGTGACTTATAAGAGAGAGAGAGAGAGAGTCTATTCCCATCACATAGTTACAAATTTGCCTATTTGTAACTATGTGATGGGAACAATTTAAAAGAGAAGATTTGTAAAACCTAATTTGTATAAAAACATTTGTATTTCTTTTGTTTGGTTTCCATGCACTTTGCATGTCTACTTTTGCACGGTGATAAATTATAGTTAAATTAATATGCACTAAAAAATCATAACGGAATCCATCTTCTAATCCTGGGCTAGTCAATGTCTCCCTGCTTGAAATATATTGTCTGTTAATAAAATGTACACAGATAACTACAAGGTACCTATGAACCTTCTAGAACGTTTTAGAAGTCAATTACAATGGGTTTGTGCGAAAAAGGGGTCCCTTAGTTATATAATTGAATTCAATAGTAGGTAATGCTGTGTTTGAAAAAGTCTCAAGAAATAACTTCGTCTTTAAAAAAAATGCAACAATTAACAATATTTAAACACAAAACGAAAGTTTTATACGTTAATTATTTTTTTTAAATTTCGTTTACATATTTTCTCAGTCTAAATACTCGATTAATTTTGTGAACATTTTTTATTTTATTTTAACAAACTATTAATGCCAAAGGAAAATTTAATATTTAAAACTTTGATACTCTAAACACATCTTTATATTCACGCTAAAAATATCCACAAAACAACCCACATAGTAAAATGTGTACTATAACGTTCTTAAATATGTAACATAGAAGAAGCATTAAGGATTATAACAGTGGACAGGGGTATTCTAAACGCAAAAAAATATTAAAACCACACTTTCGGTGTTGAGGGGAATGTTTAACGAACTATAGGAATAATGTTGCCAGGTTAATGTAGAAACGCTACCAATTATTAATTGTTAGTTATGATACACACATACTTCATTAAACCTTTGGTAAACTACGCTAACTAAATTTCGAACATATTAATATTTTACACGTTTAATTGACATACACATTCTGATGCATTAATACGACAACCGCGTAAATCTAGAACTAAGTAATAATTACCAGCTATCGCCACTAATTGTCAAATAGTTTGTATTAACTTAATTAAATCACATATTACTGCAAGAAGCTGGCTAAAGGCGCGCGGGACATCCCATAGAACATAACCAAATCGCTTTGAACATAATATTATCGAAATAAATTACTTCCATAATTGATTTTATTATTTAAAAAAGTTCCCGAAAGTTCAAACAAACACAAACTTGGCAAATTAATTTATAGTGTTTACTACTACTAAATTAATTATAACTAACAAAAATATAAAAACTTCATTTCTCCACGGACTATGTGTGTTCTAATTTTTGCAGATATATATTTTCCTTTGAATTATAATATAACATTTCCTTGCTTTCTCTATTTAAAGTACATAACTGACCAAATCTTTCGTATATATAAAATTACTGCCAAATGACCAACATTTGAAACGTTTCTAGACTTTAAACACTAAAAACTAGTAAACAATTTTACAATAAAATATACTTGTAAGATTATATAAATATAAATAAATTTTATTTTAGACTACAATTAAAGAACGTCGTAACAATTTATAATAAACACAATAACAAGCAATCCTTCGAAATTATGAATACCCCCTAAAAATTCCCGCAACACCAAAAGCGCCTTAAACCTTAACCAGTACGTTTCACACTACACGAGACAAACATAAAAGTCCAAGGGTGTTTCATATCCTTGTGTCGGACAGGCGAAACTTCTTGCAGTAAAGCCCTTTTCAAAACGGGCGATGGTGGGTGGCGAAGGTCGACTGATTGTATAGGTCACGCCTGTACAGCCGATTGGTGGCTGTGGGGTACATACCGTAGTTCGTCGCATAATCGTTGCGACTGTGCAACATATCCAGTTGGTCCAGACTGTGGTGACGTTGGGGTACCACCGATGCTGATTGATATCCGAGGAGGCAGCGTGCGGAATTAGAATATTTTAAATGGTCTTTTTTTTGATCTACTCGATTACCTATTTAAAACATCGACTGTTATTTTAGTTCGGTTGATCAGCGTGGTAAAGTGATAGATGATGTCCTTAAACCACCAGTTTTTTTTAATTTGATATGTTAATGGCATGAAATAGAACATCATTATATTATTACAAATGTCGTCATTGTAACAGTCCGCTATTAAATGTAGACTCCAGTTTTTTTTTAGTGCTTATATAAAAAGTGTTCATATAACATAAAATTTGCGAGTGCGATATCTCGTTATATTAAAGATATTTGTGAAAAACAAAAGGAAAACGCCCAAAAGAAATCATATATACAAAATTATGGTGCCAAGCTTCTACTGAATAACTACTCAACTTTTTTTTACAACTTTAGGGGTGGCAATCGAGCACACAGTTCTCCTGGTGGTAAATGATGATCTGCCTACATCCGCCATATACATATTTCCTCAACAAAGATTCAAGACGAGCATGCGCTGGCAGTCCAGAGGTCTGAGATGGAATGCCGCGTTAATTATAATTGGATCCATATGATGGAATTATATTATTTTTAATTGTCTATGGTCAAATAAATCTAGTAAAGGTAGCTGTGTATACTTTAATTTCTTTTTTTTTAATGCAAGTAGTGCTATTAACTTAACTAACATTTCGGTTAACCACTCCAATTATTTTTACCCCGTGGTAGAGCTAGACTACATATTATTTCTAGCTGCAGAATGAATGGGCCAGCTCGACCGAGGTATGTTCACGCCCTCACAGAACAGCGTAAAATAGCAGCCTAATGCTTGTGTTTCGTCTGGTGAGCGTTGGGATCCGGAGACTTTTATTACCGGTGACGAGGCATTCTATCTCAGTCGAGGGTAACAACGGATGCATTCTGATTCCTTGCCAAGGACGAATGTAGATGTCATGGGCCACAGGAATCACTTGACATCAGGTGAACTGTGTGCTCGTTTGTTAATAAAATAAGCTTAAATTCTTGTGCTTCTTAGATTCACGATAATAGTGGAATGCCGGATTCATGTCTACGACCCCAAGTTTCACAGACTGTATCCATAACCATTAGAATTTTGACGCTATCAATTTAATATAAAACTGGTACAGCCTAATGTTATGTTTATCGCGAACACTGAAGTCTGCACTCCACAGATTAACAGATTACGCGTAAGATTTAAAGAAATCTTACATCCGTATTGATATACGAACTATCATTCCAACTTGAATGGTATATGTTCCCAATGTCTCATACAATCTAATTCGTAGAATCAAAATGCGCATTCGCTGTTACTCTTGAGAACTAAAATGAAGTTCCCTCGTTAGCAATTATATCTTCCATTCCTTTCTCTCACTATATTTTTTTAATACAGGTCACAAACGTGTGCACAATTCATTGATAGTAAGTAAGAGTGGTAAGAGATTACTAGGACCCATAATATCTACATCCATCCCAGACAAAGATTGAAGATGCTCATACGTTGTCAGTCATGAGGTCTGAGATGGAATGCATCGTCACCTGTAATTGGTTCCCTGGGCACACCTCATATCTCAACTTTCTTTATAGTGTTTTTTTTTTTTAATTGTCTATGTCAATGAAAGGAAATTGCTCATAATTGGTGTAATTGGATCACTGGATCCCTACACTCACCATACGAAACAAAGTTATGATGCTTTATCATGCTGGTATTCTGTGAGGGTGTGACAATCATTTCATTTTGCAGTTAGAACCTAGTGACGTCACACACTTATGTGCTAACGTGGGAATATTTAAAAAATTCGAAGATTACAGTGTTAGAGCTACGCCGCAGTCTGTTTCTAGCTGCAGAATGAACGGGTCAGCTCGACCGGGGTAGGGCCACTGCCTCACTGAATACCAGCGTAAAATGGCAGCATAATGCCGCTGTGCTTCGTCTGGTGAGTGTGAGGATCCGGAGACCTTTATTACTGGTGACAAAGCGTTGCATCTCAGTCCTCAAGGGTGACAAAGTATCTGCATTATGAATGCTTGTCAGGGATCAATGTGGATGCCATGGGCTGCTGATCCCTGCGATCACTTAGCATCAGGTAAACTGTGTGCTCGTTTGTTAATAAAATAAGCTTAAATTCTTGTGCTTCTTAGATTCACGATAATAGTGGAATGCCGGATTCATATCTACGACCCCAAGTTTCACAGACTGTATCCATAACCATTAGAATATTGACGCTATCAATTTAATATAAGACTGGTACGGCCTAATGTTATGTTTATCGCGAACACTGAAGTCTGCACTCCACAGATTAACAGATTACGCGTAAGATTTAAAGAAATCTTACATCCGTATTGATATACGAACTATCACTCCAACTTGAATGGTATATGTTCCCAATGTCTCATACAATCTAATTCGTAGAATCAAAATGCGCATTCGCTGTTACTCTTGAGAACTAAAATGAAGTTCCCTCGTTAGCAATTATATCTTCCATTCCTTTCTCTCACTATATTTTTTTAATACAGGTCACAAAGGTGTGCACAATTCATTGATAGTAAGTAAGAGTGGTAAGAGATTACTAGGACCCATAATATCTACATCCATCCCAGACAAAGATTGAAGATGCTCATACGTTGTCAGTCATGAGGTCTGAGATGGAATGCATCGTCACCTGTAATTGGTTCCCTGGGCACACCTCATATCTCAACTTTCTTTATAGTGTTTTTTTTTAATTGTCTATGTCAATGAAAGGAAATTGCTCATAATTGGTGTAATTGGATCACTGGATCCCTACACTCACCATACGAAACAAAGTTATGATGCTTTATCATGCTGGTATTCTGTGAGGGTGTGACAATCTGGATGAACCAATCATTTCATTTTGCAGTTAGAACCTAGTGACGTCACACACTTATGTGCTAACGTGGGAATATTTAAAAATCGAAGATTACAGTGTTAGAGCTACGCCGCAGTCTGTTTCTAGCTGCAGAATGAATGGGCCAGCTCGACCGAGGTATGTTCACGCCCTCACAGAACACCAGCGTAAAATAGCAGCCTAATGCTTGTGTTTCGTCTGGTGAGTGTGAGGATCCGGAGACCTTTATTACTGGTGACAAAGCGTTGCATCTCAGTCCTCAAGGGTGACAAAGTATCTGCATTATGAATGCTTGTCAGGGATCAATGTGGATGCCATGGGCTGCTGATCCCTGCGATCACTTAGCATCAGGTAAACTGTGTGCTCGTTTGTTAATAAAATAAGCTTAAATTCTTGTGCTTCTTAGATTCACGATAATAGTGGAATGCCGGATTCATATCTACGACCCCAAGTTTCACAGACTGTATCCATAACCATTAGAATATTGACGCTATCAATTTAATATAAGACTGGTACGGCCTAATGTTATGTTTATCGCGAACACTGAAGTCTGCACTCCACAGATTAACAGATTACGCGTAAGATTTAAAGAAATCTTACATCCGTATTGATATACGAACTATCACTCCAACTTGAATGGTATATGTTCCCAATGTCTCATACAATCTAATTCGTAGAATCAAAATGCGCATTCGCTGTTACTCTTGAGAACTAAAATGAAGTTCCCTCGTTAGCAATTATATCTTCCATTCCTTTCTCTCACTATATTTTTTTAATACAGGTCACAAAGGTGTGCACAATTCATTGATAGTAAGTAAGAGTGGTAAGAGATTACTAGGACCCATAATATCTACATCCATCCCAGACAAAGATTGAAGATGCTCATACGTTGTCAGTCATGAGGTCTGAGATGGAATGCATCGTCACCTGTAATTGGTTCCCTGGGCACACCTCATATCTCAACTTTCTTTATAGTGTTTTTTTTTTTTAATTGTCTATGTCAATGAAAGGAAATTGCTCATAATTGGTGTAATTGGATCACTGGATCCCTACACTCACCATACGAAACAAAGTTATGATGCTTTATCATGCTGGTATTCTGTGAGGGTGTGACAATCTGGATGAACCAATCATTTCATTTTGCAGTTAGAACCTAGTGACGTCACACACTTATGTGCTAACGTGGGAATATTTAAAAAATCGAAGATTACAGTGTTAGAGCTACGCCGCAGTCTGTTTCTAGCTGCAGAATGAACGGGTCAGCTCGACCGGGGTAGGGCCACTCCCTCACTGAATACCAGCGTAAAATGGAAGCATAATGCCGCTGTGCTTCGTCTGGTGAGTGTGAGGATCCGGAGACCTTTATTACTGGTGACAAAGCGTTGCATCTCAGTCCTCAAGGGTGACAAAGTATCTGCATTATGAATGCAGATACTTTGTCACCCTTACCTTACCAAATAAAAATATCAAATAAATACAAATATTAACTACACTTGAAGTTGTTTCATGCTAATTTCCAATTAGTTCAAAAGTTAATTGTTTAGTTATTATTTTAAACATAAAAATAATTTAAAACGATTTGATAGTGTCTTGTATGTTTTTCTTTTTATATATATATATATATATATATATATGTTTATTGCAACACCTATCATACACATATCTTACCACATCCTGGGATGACTGGTAGAGAATGCCTTTGGTATAAGTCCGCCCTTTGTGAACTTTGAACTTTGTTAAGGTTAATGCAATAAATAAATATGTATATATATGAATATATATATATATATATATATATAAATATATATAAAGAAAAAAAAGTGTGTGTACGGGCGTTTGTCTACGACATAAAATCTAAAGTGTCTTAAAGTGCGCCTGCAATGTATGCCAACTAAGGCAAAAACTCCTCAAGGATTAATTCTGCGACGACGGTATGTTCATCTATCGACTAAGTGGTAATAAAGAATTATCGGCAGTTAATAATAAGGAAGTTTGTGTCCATTTACAGAACAGTGGGATATACCAGACCGATTCCTAACACAAAAATACAAAACGAACAGGACAAAATGTGCCACTCGGTACACTCAAGCACAAAAAGGTGAATCTAAATAGAAATGATCCACAAACCTTGTGTGGAGCAGTAGGGCTGACTAAGCCCCAATACTTTCTTTGATAGAGGCATTGGCCCTGTAACGGAATGTATGCGACCTATTATTTTTACTAGAGAATTTAATTTTTATAATAGCATGTAAATTTTATAGTGATACGTGCTACGCCGCTTAATTGTTTATTTCTAGCTGCATAACGAATGTGTCAGACCCCTCCCTCAGAGAATACCGGCGAGTAAAACGCTGATTTGTTTCGTACGGTGAGTTTAAGGATTCGAGGACCCAATTAAAGATAAACGAGGCATTCTATCTGTCCTAAGGGTGACAACGCATGTGGATCCTGAAACTTTGATGTGGATGAATATTGATATTTATAGGCGGTTTTTAGATGAAATTAGTATCTTTTGCCATCCCTAATCTTATTAAGAAAAAAAGAAAATTATGTGTGTATGATAGATTCAAAAATTTAAAGGGGAAATATAAATATTTATTTATTCCAGTAGTATAAACTGCCAGGTCATATAAGCATTATAAAAAAAAGTCAACTTTTGTTTTTTAGTTTTAGAATAAAGTGACAAGCGAGCCCACACGGGTCCCCGGTGCCATACTGCCGGTGCCGGTTAGTTTACTTCAGTTCATTACCGGAAATTTAAGGTTTTTTTTTCTATGGGGTTAAACAAAAAAACACACTGTTCACCTGACGGTAAGCTATGGCTGTAGCCCATGAACATCAACAATAATCCTCAACATGGGTTTAAGATGCAAATGCTTCATCAGCGTCAGAAATGAGATGGTGGAATGCCTCATCTGTTACTCTTAATATAATAGCTTCCAGCTTATAGTGCATATTCTATTATATTTATTACCTGGCTACAAATAATCAGAATCTGAGCCCTACATCATTTGAATCCTCTTTCGATGCCAATCTTACGCTACTAAACGAGTTTGAAGTGAACGGAGAAATGTGGAAATCTGAGATAAAGTAGTATTTTGTTTTATTTATATTAAAATAATATTTTAGTTGTTTTATAACTAACTGAATAAAATCTATGTAGTCTAATAAAGTATACATATAAAATTGACTATAGTCGACGCATTTTAAACCGAGTCGTCGAGCAATAAATGTCACTGATAGTAGGAATGTGCACGCAATGCAACCCGTTATCGATACTTAGCTAGTACCCGCGCACGCGGGGTCGATGCGTCATCGTGACCTCCATTAGCACTCTGACTCCTGATTAGTCGTTACGAGTACGAGTTGTTGTTTTTCTATAAATATAAGATTTTTTGTTATGACACTCATTACTTACGCATTACGATAAAA
The DNA here is from genome assembly GCA_029286865.1 of Teinopalpus imperialis. Lineage (NCBI taxonomy): Eukaryota > Metazoa > Arthropoda > Insecta > Lepidoptera > Papilionidae > Teinopalpus > Teinopalpus imperialis. The sequence goes on from JAGSMU010000041.1 coordinate 118,880, forward strand.
ATAGCACTTTTCAGGGCCACATTACGATCTATACAGTTTCTCTATGTTTACGTCGAAACTAACATTTTATCTTACAAATTAAAAACTTTTATTTTCGAAAAATTATTCCTATTAATACTTAACATAATTAAGCATATCGATCGTACCTATCCCGCTATCGATATACACCTCTACAATTCTTACGCACATTACTACACCTCTAAGACCTTTAAGAGCGAGCGAGACAGACAGATAAATATGATTTATGACCCGAAGCCTTAGTTCATAATGCGTCGAATATAGTTACGAAATGGATTTGTCTGAGCATGAGCTTTGTGAAACCAGTTTCGCAAAGCCTCTACTCTATATTAGCAAGCTAGTACATTGCGCCAAAAAAAAACTATGTAAAGCGAGATGATATTAAAAAATTATGATCCCTATGTAATTCAATAATCAATAAACATAAATACATATTATAACAAAATTATAATAACATAAAATCAGTTTAGTGTTTTATTTGAAAAATATTCACACACTGGTATTGAGTCCATCAGTAAGAAGATGAGATAAAAAAAAACTTATGTAAGAGATGCATCACATACATAAAAAACAAAACCGGACTAAAAACGCTTGGACCAACTTCGTGCTACCCTAAATGGTACAATTGAAGCACTTTTGTGACAATAATCAAATACTCCATTAGTTATATTCACTTTCAGGCTAAAAATATTTAAAAAAGTGGCAAAAAAATTATCTTGTGTTAATTTTTTTGAAACGTCAACTTCTAGTGACATCTAGCGGGTATTCAAATAATGGGTAATGGTATTAATGATAAAGGTTTCTGAATTGTTTGGTGCTGTGACCTTTTTTTCCACACAAATAAATTTAAGTCAAGTTAAGGCGAAAATGTTAAAAAAAATCAAACTCTGTTGTGATGAAAGCCGGCCGTTTTTCAGTTGAAAAATATTTAAAAAAGTGGCGAAAAATTTTTCTTGTATATATTTTTGAAACGACAACTTCTGGTGACATCTTGTCTAGCAGGTATTCAAATAATGGGTAATGGTATTAATGATAAAGGTTTCTGAATTGTTTGTTGCTGTGACCTTTTTTTCCACACAAACAAATTTAAGTCTAGTTAAGGCGAAAATGTTAAAATAAACTAACATCTGTTGTGATTAAAGCCGGCCGTTTTTCAGTTGAAAATATTTAAAAAGTGGTAATTTTTTTTGTGTATAATTTTTGAATCGTCAATTTCTAATGACATCTTGTCTAACAGGTATTCAAATAATGGGTAATGGTATTAATGATAAAGGTTTCTGAGTTGTTCGGTGCTGTGACCTTTTTTCCACACAAACAAATTTAAGTTCAGTTAAGGCAAAAATGTGTAAAAAAACTAACCTCTGTTATGATGAAAGCCGGCCGTTTTTCATTTAAAAATATTTAAAAAAGTGGCAATTTTTTTTCTTGTGTATAATTTTTGAATCGTCAATTTCTAATGACATCTTGTCTAGCAGGTATTCAAATAATGGGTAATGGTATTAATGATAAAGGTTTCTGAGTTGTTCGGTGCTGTGACCTTTTTTCCACACAAACAAATTTAAGTCCAGTTAAGGCAAAATGTGTAAAAACTAACCTCTGTTGTGATGAAAGCCGGCCGTTTTCAGTTGAAAAATATTTAAAAAAGTGGCGAAAAATTTTTCTTGTATATATTTTTGAAACGACAACTTCTGGTGACATCTTGTCTAGCAGGTATTCAAATAATGGGTAATGGTATTAATGATAAAGGTTTCTGAATTGTTTGTTGCTGTGACCTTTTTTTCCACACAAACAAATTTAAGTCTAGTTAAGGCGAAAATGTTAAAATAAACTAACATCTGTTGTGATTAAAGCCGGCCGTTTTTCAGTTGAAAATATTTAAAAAAGTGGTAATTTTTTTTTGTGTATAATTTTTGAATCGTCAATTTCTAATGACATCTTGTCTAACAGGTATTCAAATAATGGGTAATGGTATTAATGATAAAGGTTTCTGAGTTGTTCGGTGCTGTGACCTTTTTTCCACACAAACAAATTTAAGTTCAGTTAAGGCAAAAATGTGTAAAAAAACTAACCTCTGTTATGATGAAAGCCGGCCGTTTTTCAGTTGAAAATATTTAAAAAAGTGGCAATTTTTTTTCTTGTGTATAATTTTTGAATCGTCAATTTCTAATGACATCTTGTCTAGCAGGTATTCAAATAATGGGTAATGGTATTAATGATAAAGGTTTCTGAGTTGTTCGGTGCTGTGACCTTTTTTCCACACAAACAAATTTAAGTTCAGTTAAGGCAAAAATGTGTAAAAAAACTAACCTCTGTTATGATGAAAGCCGGCCGTTTTTCATTTAAAAATATTTAAAAAAGTGGCAATTTTTTTTCTTGTGTATAATTTTTGAATCGTCAATTTCTAATGACATCTTGTCTAGCAGGTATTCAAATAATGGGTAATGGTATTAATGATAAAGGTTTCTGAGTTGTTCGGTGCTGTGACCTTTTTTCCACACAAACAAATTTAAGTCCAGTTAAGGCAAAAATGTGTAAAAAAAACTAACCTCTGTTGTGATGAAAGCCGGCCGACCAGCCCGCGTAGTAAGCCGCTTTCTGTTTTCCGTGCTCTTCCGCCACCTGGAAATTACAAATAGGTAATTTTTACCTTTTCTAGCATTAGATCCACGAGTTACTATGTCATGTACATCTCGCGAGGCTGTTCCCGGCACATAGCGCCAGTACATAAAATACTTTTACGTTTTTGATATACGCATATACTTCGAACAGAAAATATTCAGGAACATCTGCAATTTTTTTTAACATTACTAATATTCCGGTTAACAACTCCAACTAAGCTGAAAATGCTTGTGCCAGGAGATGGTTCCCGACAATAGTCTAATGGTGGATTCGAACCTACGACCTTAAATTTCGCAGACCGTACCCTAAACCATAAGGCTAACTATTTGTTTTTAGGTGTTAATCAGAGTTTTGAATTTAATCATATTGCTGGCCATCAAAATCGATATTTTAATTATTTATTTTTTTCAAATTAAATTGAGAGAAACAAACTGGCACACAGGTCACCTGATGGTAAGTGATTCCTGTTGTTGCCTACTATCTCATACATAACTACGAGGCGATCTGTAAAAGTTTCCAATAAGCATATGGACGTAATTGGCTCTTACTTATGCGCCATATATAGACGAAGCCCATTTTCAGCAATAGACTGCTTAAATTACCACAATGTAAAACATAGTGTTCCGTTACACCATCAATAAATTATGCCATATTGTTATGCGTACTTTATAGGTTGAATAAATATGGTTTAAGAACTTCTTAGTAAAGTTTCGTTTAAATTATAAATCAATAATTTTAAAATTAGAAAACAAATGCAAGAACGACCGTTATGAAATTAGAAAAAATATAGATTTTCGTGCAGAATAATTGTTTAACTATTCCCTAATATTTATACAAATATTATACAATAACGTTTTGAGTTAGTAAATAATCGAATATATTTATTATAAAATTTAAATATATATAGTAGGATGTTACGGAGGTTCAGAATCGGAGTTTTTAAATTTGTTTTATAGGATTCGGAATCGGAATCAGAACCAAAATCGGAAACGAGGACGAAGGTAAATAGGAAATGTATTAGGAGCAGTTCAAAATAAAATAATACGACTATCTACCCGCAACCGGTATACATGTCGTACGGGGAATCCCGGTTTATAATATAAACCTGTTTGAACGCGCCGACGGTCTGCTTTCGCCGCCACTCATATATGCTTCGACCTCCGGTTCAATAATACCGGATCTGAAGTCGAAATCGGAGGTGTAATATCAATCGGAAGTTTCGACCTTTCGGAATCGGAATCGAAAAAATCGAACCTCCGTAACATCCCTAATATATAGCAAAGAAGTAAAGAATAGTTAAAGATCTATAGGCAAAAAGCAATGTTATAATAAAATTATACAAGTCATACCTTGACATTTAACGGTTCCGTACCACCCTCTGGTATGACGTTATTCAGAGCCGCTATCGCCTCTTGTGCCTCCTCTCTTTTGTCGTACCTAAAATATATATAAAATAATAATTATTTTTATTGTATTGCCTACCATCATGATCTATGGTCCGACCAAAAATTGGCAACACCTATATATTTTGTATGAATTAGATTTTGGACAAAAATGATATCTACAGGAGAACGAGGACCAACCTCAACCTTAGACATGATGCAGATGCAGTGTGAGGACTAAAATGGCAAGCATCGTGTTTTTCTGTTCACTCTTCGGTTTTTGAATCACCATCGTAACAGCAATTTTATATTTATTCCCCTAGATTTTTATTTATATCCTAATCAATAACCATCAACACCAATACGTCGTCACCGCCTCGAGCGCCTCTTCTGGCTCGCTACCACCACTCTGGCGTAGGATGCAAATCCGGTTGTACACCCTCGCGTCCATGTCCGCCAGTATGTCCAGAGGTGGAAAGCGAGGCAGGATTGTCAACGCCTCAAACATTACCGTGCGGTATCCTCGTACGACCCGTATGGCCATCCTACGCTGGACGCTGTAGATCTTAGTCCTACGGCGTCGGATGGCCAGCCTCTTCGCCCAGACGGGCGCCCTGTACAAGGCTACGGATGGTACGACCCCAGCTTAGAGTCGGGGGACCTCCTCCCTCGGTCCCCCGAGATTGGGTAGCAGTCTGTGCAGATCCCCGCTACCCTCTCGATCCGGGGGAAACCTCTAACACCTAAATTAACAGAACGGTTACAAAACGTCTACATCTAGTTCGTGTATGGACTGCCCAAGTTCGACCAAGTCTCTGACTATCGACAGAGGCTTGGTTGGCTGCTCATCAGGCTGCGTCGGGTTGAGCGTGTTCTCGTCTTCCCGTACAATGTTCTATTTGACCCTCGATCTTCCCCCTAACTGAAGGAGTGTTTTCATTATTTACGCTACGTATGGTAATATACATACATCGTGTGCCATATACTAAGTCTGGTTACTTTAGGGGTTCTGTCGCTGTGAAGGCTACGCACTTGTGGAATGGTCTACCACGTGAAATTCAAGAGTCAAAGCCACTTGCTATTTTCAAATCTAGACTGCATAGCCATCTTCTGAACAAAGTCGCTCCCTAAATTGACTATTTTACTTATATAAATATGTATATAATTACATTTATGTATAATGAAGTTTGTATAAACATATTATTTCATGTGTCCTGCATATGTTTATTTCTAATCTAAGTGGAGGCTTCTGTTCAGTAATTATTCTATGTTTATTATAACCAATTCTTGCTTTTTTTTATTTATTCTTGACTCTTCTTGTTACGCTGCCATTTATTTATTTATTTTACCTCTCCCGTCCTACAGGGTTGCCTGGTAGAGATCGCTTATAGCGACCGCCCTTGCCCACATTTAGGTTATAAGTTTAGTTTAAGTCAATTGATTGTACCTACTTTAATGTGAGCAATTAAGTGTTGATCTATCTATCTATCTATCTAAAATAATAAGTTATCCTTAATTTTCTGTACCTGAGCCGAGATTGACCTGATTTCATGTCGAGTTCATTCTTGTTTTTATGTATGTCTGCAAATTGGTTAAGCCTGGTGCTTGGTTATATAAACCAACAGGTCACCGAGGTTTCCTAACAACTGCCAATCGAAGACAAAAGCTAAAAACTACCTGATTGTACGTTGTTTAATCAAGCGGATATATGTTAGAACGAATGGAAAAGTTCAACAAAACCGTTCAATGCGTAAATGAATGATATTAACGAATCGCACTTTCATTTCACTTATTCGTTCACTCCACTCACCTAACAAAAGCGACGCCCCTGGGCGTGCCGTTGTTCTTGTCGCGCAAGATATGTTTCTGCACGATGCGGCCGTACTTGCCGAATATGGTCTCCAACTGTTCGTCGGTGATCGCCCGCGGCAGGTTGCTCACGTATAGGTTCGTGTCCTTTATATCGTCGCCAGAAGGCCGTGCGTATGATACCTGGAATACATACAATGTGCAAAATAAAAAAGAAATATACAGTTGAAGATGTGTTTAGTGAATATACCGCCTTTGAAAAAATTGAGGACTGAGATGGAATGCCTCGTCACCAATAATAAATGTCTCCGGATCCCTACACTCACCAGACGAAACACAGCAGCGTTATGCTGCTAGTTTACGAAGGTATTGTGTGGATATGTGTAGACGTAGTCCCACCCCGGTCGAGCTGACCCATTCATCCTGCAGCTAGAAACAAACTGCAATTTACCTCTACCACTGTTGTTAACTAAATAATTGAGTTCATAATTAATTATTGAAATGTTCCAGTTTAGTTAATTAGAGTGTTTACTTATTTTTGTTCTAGATTTACATAATTTCCAAACATCAAACAATTATAATCGGTGATAGTCAATATATTATCAACATTTCTTATTATAATTTGTAGAATACTATTGATATTAAACAATTAATGCTTAAATCATTACGAGTACGAAAGAGTAACATGAATGTATGCTCGCCTTAGAATAACAAAGAGTTGGAGAAGACTCTGACGGCTTATTCTATTAAAATATAAATTGTTTTACTGCTAATGCTACCCTGCAAAAACTTCTGTTACATTCTATTCCAAAAAGCGTAGTCTCAACTATCAAACCGAAAATTCCAGCTAAGCACAACTACTCTGTACGAATCTGTCGCCAGCGGTGTTTTCGAACCGATAGCGCATGCCCGCAGCGCTGCTTGTGTTGCGTATTTTCATGGGATGCTTGCTCGTTTGCGACCTATTCTATATAAAAAAAGCCGACCCGTTCTTGGTGTGGCTGATTCATGTGTTGTCTCATCTCGGTATTCTTTTGGAGGGGGGTTACCATTTTGCGGTGGGGAGTTTTATTTTTCTTACAAAAAAGACTTTTTGTGATATCCTTCCAAAATATGCCAATTCAATTTTTTCAAACATAAACATAATGTAACAATTATCTATTAATACGATTTAATTATTGGCTAATGTATATTTAAATGTTATGAGAATTTATATTCACGGTAACAGGGTTACCTTTAAACGTTTATTTCTCAGCCGGTATCCGTTGAACGTCTCGATCGCCCTCGTGGCGTCCTCCTCCCGCGTGAAGTTCACGAACCCGAACCCGTAGCTATAACCAGTCTGAAAAGGTCATGATTATCATCGTCATCATTGATGATAGAGATAAAATAAAAGGGCATGAAGTTTTAAGAGTACGTTTCCCGGACCGCCAGGAATCACCAACATGTATAATACCAAGAGTGACATACTAGCACACAGATCACCTGATTGACAGTACCGCAACGACTGTTTTCTCGTCACCAGTAATTCGGTCCCAGGTTCCTTATACTCACCATACAAAACGCAGCATTGTTTCGGTGCTATTTCACGATGATATTCTGTGAGCGCGTGATACTTCCCCGGTGGCGACGACTATTCATGGTGCAACTGGAATCAAACTGTTAATCAAAATCAACGAAGAAAATATCATGCAACTCAACACACCTTGGTCACTGAGGTAATTAAAATGTTCAATAAACACACATAGGATTAACATAAATGAGTTATTTATATTTAAACGAAAAATACGATAATCTTTTTTCCGAACATAAATAAACGTGGAAGTCATTTGCAAAATTACTTTTGTATCCACGATGGCATATGCGATGTGGATAAGTTCCAATTTCTTCCTATTTCCTATTTCTTTTGTGAGAGTAATAAACTAGTTCGATTAATTTTCTATGCAATAGCAGCCTAGGGTGTCATGGATGCTCCATTTGTCATCGCGTAATTCCATGAAGCTTTCAAAAGAAAATTCTTACCTTAAAGTCCTTCATAACTCGACAACTCTCTATCGGTCCTATGGTCATGAACATAGCGTACAAATCCTTCTCGGTCATGGTTTGGGGTAGGTAGTTGACTATAAGGTTGGTCTTGAAGTTGTCCCCCGCGGCGGAGACCCCCCCGCCCTCGGACATGCTGCCCCAGCAACGGGCACCAGCGCCTATACGCCCCCTATATTGTTGCTGGATTTGCTGAAGCGAGAAGAAAATATAAATTTAACAAACTAAGCTTGAATAAAAATAATATTATCAATGGATAAAAAGTGATAGGAAGATCGATAACCCCAATAGATTGAGCGACGATCTGTGCAACTTTGCGGGAAGTTTAAGGATGAAGAATGAAGGTGATTCAGGATCGTTGTTTATGGGGGAACCCTTTATTCACCAGGGGACCGTTATGACGATTATAGGCAGTTGTTATGATAATGATGTTAACAAAAAGTGACAGACACAGCTACAAACTTTCAGTGAGCTGAAGCGCTAGTCAGGTTTCGCTACGAGCTTTTAGCTTTTGGCTTGATTCTACTGAGTAGCACTTAGGCTCGGCCATCCATCAAGCTACATAGCTTGTAGAACCGATAACCGATGAGCAAGAAAGGTCTGAAAAGCTTGATAGGTTCTAGTTTTATTTACGTAACTTAAGGTGACAAATGCACAAAGTTCACCATCTTCATCCATCCTCTACTGAGTAGCACTTAGGCTCGGCCATCCATCAAGCTACATGGCTTGTAGAACCGATAACCGATGAGCAGAAACGTCTGCAAAGCTTGATAGTTTCTAGTTTTATTTACGTAACTTAAGGTGACAAATGCACAAAGTTCACCATCTTCATCCATCCTCTACTGAGTAGCACTTAGGCTCGGCCATCCATCAAGCTACATAGCTTGTAGAACCGATAACCGATGAGCAAGAAACGTCTGCAAAGCTTGATAGTTTCTAGTTTTATTTACGTAACTTAAGGTGACAAATGCACAAAGTTCACCATCTTCATCCATCCTCTACTGAGTAGCACTTAGGCTCGGCCATCCATCAAGCTACATGGCTTGTAGAACCGATAACCGATGAGCAGAAACGTCTGCAAAGCTTGATAGGTTCTAGTTTTATTTACGTAACTTAAGGTGACAAATGCACAAAGTTCACCATCTTCATCCATCCTCTACTGAGTAGCACTTAGGCTCGGCCATCCATCAAGCTACATAGCTTGTAGAACCGATAACCGATGAGCAGAAACGTCTGCAAAGCTTGATAGGTTCTAGTTTTATTTACGTAACTTAAGGTGACAAATGCACAAAGTTCACCATCTTCATCCATCCTCTACTGAGTAGCACTTAGGCTCGGCCATCCATCAAGCTACATAGCTTGTAGAACCGATAACCGATGAGCAGAAACGTCTGCAAAGCTTGATAGTTTCTAGTTTTATTTACGTAACTTAAGGTGACAAATGCACAAAGTTCACCATCTTCATCCATCCTCTACTGAGTAGCACTTAGGCTCGGCCATCCATCAAGCTACATAGCTTGTAGAACCGATAACCGATGAGCAGAAACGTCTGCAAAGCTTGATAGTTTCTAGTTTTATTTACGTAACTTAAGGTGACAAATGCACAAAGTTCACCATCTTCATCCATCCTCTACTGAGTAGCACTTAGGCTCGGCCATCCATCAAGCTACATGGCTTGTAGAACCGATAACCGATGAGCAGAAACGTCTGCAAAGCTTGATAGTTTCTAGTTTTATTTACGTAACTTAAGGTGACAAATGCACAAAGTTCACCATCTTCATCCATCCTCTACTGAGTAGCACTTAGGCTCGGCCATCCATCAAGCTACATGGCTTGTAGAACCGATAACCGATGAGCAAGAAACGTCTGCAAAGCTTGATAGGTTCTAGTTTTATTTACGTAACTTAAGGTGACAAATGCACAAAGTTCACCATCTTCATCCATCCTCTACTGAGTAGCACTTAGGCTCGGCCATCCATCAAGCTACATAGCTTGTAGAACCGATAACCGATGAGCAAGAAACGTCTGCAAAGCTTGATAGGTTCTAGTTTTATTTACGTAACTTAAGGTGACAAATGCACAAAGTTCACCATCTTCATCCATCCTCTACTGAGTAGCACTTAGGCTCGGCCATCCATCAAGCTACATGGCTTGTAGAACCGATAACCGATGAGCAAGAAACGTCTGCAAAGCTTGATAGTTTCTAGTTTTATTTACGTAACTTAAGGTGACAAATGCACAAAGTTCACCATCTTCATCCATCCTCTACTGAGTAGCACTTAGGCTCGGCCATCCATCAAGCTACATGGCTTGTAGAACCGATAACCGATGAGCAGAAACGTCTGCAAAGCTTGATAGTTTCTAGTTTTATTTACGTAACTTAAGGTGACAAATGCACAAAGTTCACCATCTTCATCCATCCTCTACTGAGTAGCACTTAGGCTCGGCCATCCATCAAGCTACATAGCTTGTAGAACCGATAACCGATGAGCAAGAAACGTCTGCAAAGCTTGATAGGTTCTAGTTTTATTTACGTAACTTAAGGTGACAAATGCACAAAGTTCACCATCTTCATCCATCCTCTACTGAGTAGCACTTAGGCTCGGCCATCCATCAAGCTACATGGCTTGTAGAACCGATAACCGATGAGCAGAAACGTCTGCAAAGCTTGATAGTTTCTAGTTTTATTTACGTAACTTAAGGTGACAAATGCACAAAGTTCACCATCTTCATCCATCCTCTACTGAGTAGCACTTAGGCTCGGCCATCCATCAAGCTACATAGCTTGTAGAACCGATAACCGATGAGCAGAAACGTCTGCAAAGCTTGATAGGTTCTAGTTTTATTTACGTAACTTAAGGTGACAAATGCACAAAGTTCACCATCTTCATCCATCCTCTACTGAGTAGCACTTAGGCTCGGCCATCCATCAAGCTACATAGCTTGTAGAACCGATAACCGATGAGCAGAAACGTCTGCAAAGCTTGATAGTTTCTAGTTTTATTTACGTAACTTAAGGTGACAAATGCACAAAGTTCACCATCTTCATCCATCCTCTACTGAGTAGCACTTAGGCTCGGCCATCCATCAAGCTACATAGCTTGTAGAACCGATAACCGATGAGCAGAAACGTCTGCAAAGCTTGATAGTTTCTAGTTTTATTTACGTAACTTAAGGTGACAAATGCACAAAGTTCACCATCTTCATCCATCCTCTACTGAGTAGCACTTAGGCTCGGCCATCCATCAAGCTACATAGCTTGTAGAACCGATAACCGATGAGCAGAAACGTCTGCAAAGCTTGATAGTTTCTAGTTTTATTTACGTAACTTAAGGTGACAAATGCACAAAGTTCACCATCTTCATCCATCCTCTACTGAGTAGCACTTAGGCTCGGCCATCCATCAAGCTACATAGCTTGTAGAACCGATAACCGATGAGCAAGAAACGTCTGCAAAGCTTGATAGGTTCTAGTTTTATTTACGTAACTTAAGGTGACAAATGCACAAAGTTCACCATCTTCATCCATCCTCTACTGAGTAGCACTTAGGCTCGGCCATCCATCAAGCTACATAGCGTGTAGAACCGATAACCGATGAGCAAGAAACGTCTGCAAAGCTTGATAGTTTCTAGTTTTATTTACGTAACTTAAGGTGACAAATGCAAAAAGTTCACCATCTTCATCCATCCTCTACTGAGTAGCACTTAGACTCGGCCATCCATCCAAGCTACATGGCTTGTAGAACCGATAACCGATGAGCAAGAAACGTCTGCAAAGCTTGATAGTTTCTAGTTTTATTTACGTAACTTAAGGTGACAAATGCACAAAGTTCACCATCTTCATCCATCCTCTACTGAGTAGCACTTAGGCTCGGCCATCCATCAAGCTACATAGCTTGTAGAACCGATAACCGATGAGCAAGAAACGTCTGCAAAGCTTGATAGTTTCTAGTTTTATTTACGTAACTTAAGGTGACAAATGCACAAAGTTCACCATCTTCATCCATCCTCTACTGAGTAGCACTTAGGCTCGGCCATCCATCAAGCTACATAGCTTGTAGAACCGATAACCGATGAGCAAGAAACGTCTGCAAAGCTTGATAGTTTCTAGTTTTATTTACGTAACTTAAGGTGACAAATGCACAAAGTTCACCATCTTCATCCATCCTCTACTGAGTAGCACTTAGGCTCAGCCATCCATCAAGCTACATAGCGTGTAGAACCGATAACCGATGAGCAAGAAACGTCTGCAAAGCTTGATAGTTTCTAGTTTTATTTACGTAACTTAAGGTGACAAATGCAAAGTTCACCATCTTCATCCATCCTCTACTGAGTAGCACTTAGGCTCGGCCATCCATCCAAGCTACATGGCTTGTAGAACCGATAACCGATGAGCAAGAAACGTCTGCAAAGCTTGATAGTTTCTAGTTTTATTTACGTAACTTAAGGTGACAAATGCACAAAGTTCACCATCTTCATCCATCCTCTACTGAGTAGCACTTAGGCTCGGCCATCCATCAAGCTACATAGCGTGTAGAGACCGATAACCGATGAGCAAGAAACGTCTGCAAAGCTTGATAGTTTCTAGTTTTATTTACGTAACTTAAGGTGACAAATGCACAAAGTTCACCATCTTCATCCATCCTCTACTGAGTAGCATAGGCTCGGCCATCCATCAAGCTACATAGCTTGTAGAACTGATAACCGATGAGCAGAAACGTCTGCAAAGCTTGATAGGTTCTAGTTTTATTTACGTAACCAAGGTGACAAATGCAAAGTTCACCATCTTCATCCATCCTCTACTGAGTAGCACTTAGGCTCGGCTATCCATCAAGCTACATAGCTTGTAGAACTGATAACCGATGAGCAGAAACGTCTGCAAAGCGATAGGTTCTAGTTTTATTTACGTAACCAAGGTGACAAATGCAAAGTTCACCATCTTCATCCATCCTCTACTGAGTAGCACTTAGGCTCGGCCATCCATCAAGCTACATAGCTTGTAGAACCGATAACCGATGAGCAAGAAACGTCTGCAAAGCTTGATAGGTTCTAGTTTTATTTACGTAACTTAAGGTGACAAATGCACAAAGTTCACCATCTTCATCCATCCTCTACTGAGTAGCACTTAGGCTCGGCCATCCATCCAAGCTACATGGCTTGTAGAACCGATAACCGATGAGCAAGAAACGTCTGCAAAGCTTGATAGTTTCTAGTTTTATTTACGTAACTTAAGGTGACAAATGCACAAAGTTCACCATCTTCATCCATCCTCTACTGAGTAGCACTTAGGCTCGGCCATCCATCAAGCTACATAGCTTGTAGAACCGATAACCGATGAGCAAGAAACGTCTGCAAAGCTTGATAGGTTCTAGTTTTATTTACGTAACTTAAGGTGACAAATGCACAAAGTTCACCATCTTCATCCATCCTCTACTGAGTAGCACTTAGGCTCGGCCATCCATCAAACTACATAGCTTGTAGAACCGATAACCGATGAGCAAGAAAGGTCTGCAAAGCTTGATAGGTTCTAGTTTTATTTACGTAACTTAAGGTAACAAATGCACACAGTTTCAAAATAAATCAGACTCAAAAATATGTTGTGACACTTGAGTATCGATCGGAGTCTAAGAATCCCTAACAGCAAACAAACACTGACTAAATAAAAGTAGATTTAAGCTGAGGCCTGAATAAGTTGCCTCGTTACTGGTAGCATGGCATTCCATCAATGTCCACAGGGGTGACAACAAGCGCATCCCGTGTCTTTGGGCAGCAGTTATCATTTAACTTGTGCTACCGTACCGTGTGCTAGTTAAACAGATGTAGTCTCATGAAAAAAACTAAAAGCACTATCAAACGCAATAACCCACTAGACGTGGCGCCGATCTATGCAAGAGGTAATGTTGACCTTAGATGACGATGAAATAATAGAAAACTTAAAAACATCGAAAGTGTATTTATTAAACCAACTAGGAACAAGGCGTATAGGGATGATCCCTGAACCGGAACAGACAGCAGGATAACATTTATTCCATACAAGTTCGTCAGTAATTACATGATGATGATGAGTTATTTATTTGTCTACCAATTCAAATGAACCAAACACTTGAAGTAAATCCAAGCTTATCTGTATAAATCACTAAAAAACCCTGCAATTTGCTTCAACTATTGTCGAAATTAGTTGTAATGTGAAACACACAGACAAAAAGTTTATATGTGCATTGGTTTATAAATATAAAAAGTACGTCATTACGAAACACTAGAACAAACGGCCGAGTGCCGTGATCTTATAAAGGTTTCATGTTTGACTGCGGAATATAAAATTATGTGAATGTAGTTTTTTTTACATTTTTATACTTTCCGTTCTCTCGCCACACTCACAGAGTAAGTGTTTCAATTATGAATTAATCTGACCCACTTTTTGATAAACCCATTTACGTACTTATCTAGTTTCCATACCAACCAATAACATTTTTTTTTCTATAATGAATATCCAAGCTCCCGAATGTTTACCAGTGGCTATACAGAGATAGCATACGATCCACTTTCTTAATTTTAAGCCCTATACGGTGATATGTTTCTTATGTGATTAATAGATACTGGATACGCTAAATATTGATAATACGAAGCATTCCAACTTGGAACATATGGAATTTATTGAGGATAATTTTAGTCGTCATGGGAGTGATTTTTATATAGAAATAAGGATTACAAATGAACACACAGCCTCATCATCACAGCATCACCTAAACAACACTGCAACTTTTCGGTCTCAATATGGGTATAATGGCGATGTAGTAGCAGTCCACCGTAGCGGTTCCACACGTGTTCGACCGTGTTCAACCCCGGTAGTATAATTTAATTATGGCCCAGATGATATCATTATCAACTGCGCAGAATATAATATGGTGCTGTAATCTATCGCGGAAATGTACGTACTGGTCGTCGCTTACCCTAGTCCCGATGTAATGCATATGCAACCAGCTTGAGAACGAACGAAGATAAACAACTTGCGTTGTTATCCCCGAAGACTAAGGCAAAATGCCTCTTTGCGTAATTATTGGGTCTCCGGTCATCTGTATAACCAGACGAAACATCACAGTGATTTTACGCTGGTATTCTGTGCGTACTTGTTTTCCCAGTTGACGCGTATCTATTCCTGCTTTATTATAAAATAAATCCAAGACGTGATAAGGAATTTTAGAGAATAGATGATTGGAATTCATCAACAGCGAACAGTGATAAAGTTTCGTAAACATCTACCTTAGGTCTCAAATTTACTCTTACTTTTTTATGTATTTTTATATGAAATAAGAGCTACCGGAGACTTTTGTGGCGACATTCAAAAACTAATTTTCATTTTCAGTATCTCATATTTTTTATATTGCACTAATAAAAATACAAAATGAAGAAAGTAAATAATAACGTTAAAAGAATTCGCTTTTTTTAAGCACTACAGATTTTCAATCTCCCATAGAGGTTCGAACGGGCTAATGTCACATATTTCCGGAGTTTGGATGCTTACAGTAAAATTAGCTAGCGTGGTAGGTAGGATAGTAGGAAATATTGAAAATTTCTCGGAGTGCAAAGGATTAAAAACAATTTATTTTTTGAGTATGACTATTTCTGTTGGCTCTAATGATCTCGACAGCTTCACCGAAATAGACTCAGGGGTCCGAGAGTAATAGACGACGATGCTGGCTTGAAGACTAGGCATTAAAACGACTACAACAAAGAGGGGCGAGTAGCAAGACGGTCTTAAGAAGGCTCAAATATCGGTTTCAAACCACTAAGGGATCTCGTTTCGACCGGCTCTACAACAGTTTTATTGTAGCTTCTGTTAATTAACAATGGACGGCTGTTAACGGCTATGGTTTATTTAACGGCTAGTGATGCTATTAACGGCTATGGTTTATTTAACGGCTAGTGATGCTATTAACGGCTATGGTTTATTTAACGGCTAGTGATGCTATTAACGGCTATGGTTTATTTAACGGCTAGTGATGCTATTAACGGCTATGGTTTATTTAACGGCTAGTGATGCTGTTAACGGCTATGGTTTATTTAACGGCTAGTGATGCTGTTAACGGCTATGGTTTATTTAACGGCTAGTGATGCTATTAACGGCTATGGTTTATTTAACGGCTAGTGATGCTATTAACGGCTATGGTTTATTTAACGGCTAGTGATGCTATTAACGGCTATGGTTTATTTAACGGCTAGTGATGCTGTTAACGGCTATGGTTTATTTAACGGCTAGTGATGCTGTTAACGGCTATGGTTTATTTAACGGCTAGTGATGCTATTAACGGCTATGGTTTATTTAACGGCTAGTGATGCTGTTAACGGCTATGGTTTATTTAACGGCTAGTGATGCTATTAACGGCTATGGTTTATTTAACGGCTAGTGATGCTATTAACGGCTATGGTTTATTTAACGGCTAGTGATGCTGTTAACGGCTATGGTTTATTTAACGGCTAGTGATGCTATTAACGGCTATGGTTTATTTAACGGCTAGTGATGCTATTAACGGCTATGGTTTATTTAACGGCTAGTGATGCTATTAACGGCTATGGTTTATTTAACGGCTAGTGATGCTATTAACGGCTATGGTTTATTTAACGGCTAGTGATGCTGTTAACGGCTATGGTTTATTTAACGGCTAGTGATGCTATTAACGGCTATGGTTTATTTAACGGCTAGTGATGCTATTAACGGCTATGGTTTATTTAACGGCTAGTGATGCTATTAACGGCTATGGTTTATTTAACGGCTAGTGATGCTATTAACGGCTATGGTTTATTTAACGGCTAGTGATGCTATTAACGGCTATGGTTTATTTAACGGCTAGTGATGCTATTAACGGCTATGGTTTATTTAACGGCTAGTGATGCTATTAACGGCTATGGTTTATTTAACGGCTAGTGATGCTATTAACGGCTATGGTTTATTTATTAAGGATAATTTTAGTCGTCATGGGAGTGATTTTTATATAGAAATAAGGATTACAAATGAACACACAGTTCACCTAAACAACACTGCAACTTTTCGGTCTCAATATGGGTATAATGGCGATGTAGTAGCAGTCCACCGTAGCGGTTCCACACGTGTTCGACCGTGTTCAACCCCGGTAATATAATTTAATTATGGCCCAGATGATATCATTATCAACTACGCAGAATATAATATGGTGCTGTAATCTATCGCGGAAATGTACGTACTGGTCGTCGCTTACCCTAGTCCCGATGTAATGCATATGCAACCAGCTTGAGAACGAACGAAGATAAACTTGCGTTGTTATCCCCGAAGACTAAGGCAAAATGCCTCTTTGCGTAATTATTGGGTCTCCGGTCATCTGTATAACCAGACGAAACATCACAGTGATTTTACGCTGGTATTCTGTGCGTACTTGTTTTCCCAGTTGACGCGTATCTATTCCTGCTTTATTATAAAATAAATCCAAGACGTGATAAGGAATTTTAGAGAATAGATGATTGGAATTCATCAACAGCGAACAGTGATAAAGTTTCGTAAACATCTACCTTAGGTCTCAAATTTACTCTTACTTTTTTATGTTTTTTTATATGAAATAGGAGCTACCGGAGACTTTTGTGGCGACATTCAAAAACTAATTTTCATTTTCAGTATCTCATATTTTTTATATTGCACTAATAAAAATACAGAATGAAGAAAGTAAATAATAACGTTAAAAGAATTCGCTTTTTTTAAGCACTACAGATTTTCAATCTCCCATAGAGGTTCGAACGGGCTAATGTCACATATTTCCGGAGTTTGGATGCTTACAGTAAAATTAGCTAGCGTGGTAGGTAGGATAGTAGGAAATATTGAAAATTTCTCGGAGTGCAAAGGATTAAAAACAATTTATTTTTTGAGTATGACTATTTCTGTTGGCTCTAATGATCTCGACAGCTTCACCGAAATAGACTCGGGGGTCCGAGAGTAATAGACGACGATGCTGGCTTGAAGACTAGGCATTAAAACGACTACAACAAAGAGGGGCGAGTAGCAAGACGGTCTTAAGAAGGCTCAAATATCGGTTTCAAACCACTAAGGGATCTCGTTTCGACCGGCTCTACAACAGTTTTATTGTAGCTTCTGTTAATTAACAATGGACGGCTGTTAACGGCTATGGTTTATTTAACGGCTAGTGATGCTATTAACGGCTATGGTTTATTTAACGGCTAGTGATGCTGTTAACGGCTATGGTTTATTTAACGGCTAGTTATGCTTTTAACGGCTATGGTTTATTTAAGGGCTAGTGATGCTATTAACGGCTATGGTTTATTTAACGGCTAGTGATGCTATTAACGGCTATGGTTTATTTAACGGCTAGTGATGCTGTTAACGGCTATGGTTTATTTAACGGCTAGTGATGCTAAAAACATTACTAACATTCAATTAACCACTCGCAACTTGACGCACAAATAAGGTTAGTGCTAGGCACTGTCTTCGTACCCACGATACGATATTAAATTATAAATATATTCTCTGCTCCCAAAGATAGTCTTCTTGTAGAGAATGCCTTTTGTGAAATCAAAGAGTAAAATAAATAAATAGATATTATGGTGTGCGAACCATTACCGAACCATTAGGCTATTGGTGATTCTTTGAACACGGTGAAACTGTAAAAGCCCTGGGGCCACAGCGGCCATTAACACGAAAAAAAAAAACACAAAATTAACCTCGGGGACCCTTGTGCTGGTTACCCGCTAATAAAGGTCTCGGATGAGCGTCAGCGCTAGGTCACCTTTCAACGCGGTGAAGCTGTAAAATTCCACAGACTAACATTAGCCATCAGCCCGAAAAAAACATTATGAAACTTTCTTTATGCTCTCTGTAGTAAAAATGTGATATGTTTTCACGAACCAGCAACATAGTCCTGCTGTGTTTCGTACGGTACTTTCTCACTCTTATTAAGCAACCGAGGAAAAATATTTATACGTAACGAATTGTCGGTTTTCGATTCTGAATTGTATTGTACTGTTTGTCCCGTGTTCTTGTCACTGCATTTGAACCTTCCTCCGGTCTCATTGCATACATGCATTCAGAACAGGGAAGGGAACAACGAGTATCTGTGATTATGGCACTAAAAAATATTCTGCTTTAGCTAATGTCATCTGGTAACAACCAGAAGGTATCGCCGTGTTCGACGTCGGTCGGGAGGAAAGTGAATTGGATGAAGTTTTACTACAATAACCTTTATTTCACTAACGCTTATAGGACTGAACACATCGAATCGCCTTTTGCACTCCCGATAGCAGTTTTTTTTATTTTATCTGTAGATAATCAGAATGAAGGAGAAACACCACTATATCTTCTCCTTGATTGTTGACACACATCAACACGTAAAATGCGGATAAGTGCAGATACTTTACAACTGCACGGTTCGTGACATACATATTATGTGACGCTAATGCGACACTAAAACTTGAATGTAACCTGGATCGAAACTAGTGGACTAGTTGAATTTAAGTTACATCTTTATCTTTACAACAGTGCGCCGCGTAGCAGCTGGTTGATACCAGAATATCATATGAAAATTCTACGTCTTAAAAGTGTAATACTTAGGTCATACTGAAAGATTCTGGATTTTGATAAATAAGACCAGATATTTAATATATAATAAATTTATTGCTTTTCGTAATGTATGCAACCTCAATTAACACAGTTTTGTCACACCTCTTTAATGGCTTCGTACGCATTCACCGCGGCTCCCGGGCTTGTAAATCGTAAACCGCTAAGTTTATCTTTAATTTTCGGAAATGAAAAAGAAGTCCCACGGTGCTAAGCTCTGAGCTATCAAATGCATAATCAACACCACCTTTGACGCCTTCAAAAACGCATTCCTTATCTTAGGGGAATGTGCGGACGCGTTATGGTGGTGAAGGAAGACGTTGCTGTAACATATTCCCACAGTCTTTTTATTATAACTGTACCAGTTCCAGAAACTTTCAGTATTCCCCACGTATGTATTGCTTTTGGTGTGTCCTTTCAAATAAAAATATTTTGGTTTACAATCGAACCGAAAAATCTAACACAAATTACTCCCATCAATTCGCAACTATAGATTAACCTGCTACATCGGATTTGGAACAATACAAAAACAAAATTAATTAGCTCAAATTCGATATATACAGGGTTACTGATAAATAACCAGTGTTTAATCATTTTTAAAAATCAGAAGAAAAAATTGTATTTAAAGAAATAATATTTTTTTGTTGCATTTTTGACTTATTTTGAGAAATGCTAAATAACATGATAACTCAAAAATGTTTCACTTTTGCATAATGCATATGGGGGTTAAAATTATGGCAATAAGTCACCCATATCACCGCCCAACGGGAATACGTCGAATTACCAATAACCTTGTATAACATTGCAGCAAAAGTTCCAACGATAAGAACCTTATTAAACTCAATACTCGGTCATTTTGGATCGATTGATGTCGCCTCTTGTTGTTAATTTCTTGTAGCTATTGAATACTACGCTACGCTCTACACGCTAGACGACTTCAAATGCACACGATATAGTACAATGAACGCTAACAAAAAATCTCATATTCGTCCCCACACCGAGTACGAAATAAAGCAATAAGATTGCAGTACGGATGCAGTGTCATAAACACTAGATATACAACACTGCCAACTTCGAAAATTGTCAAGTTGTATTGCACATATTTTTTGACTGGAAATTAGATTTGAGGTCTGCGACATAAAGTCAAATCGGAACGGATATGTTTCGTCGTGTGAGTGAAGGGATCCGGAGACCTGGTGACGAGGCAGTTCATCTTAGTCCTCAAAGGTGACAACGCATCTGCATTATGATTTCTTGTCAACGATGAATGTAGATGTCATGGATCGCAGGAATCACTTAACATCCGGTGAACTGTGTGCTCGTTTGTTACTCTCAATGCAATAAAAACTGCTCTAGCCAAGCTTTGATAATACACGCCCTCACCTCCGACCGTAGTACACCTAGCGGGATTTAATCCGAGCTGCCCATTGTCATTATGTGGGCCCTTGGGAATGGATGACGTGGAAACACTATAACTAATTGACATGTAAAAAATAAATCAGAAAATATTAATAATAAACTAAATAAATAACTCTATTAAAATTTAATAATATAATAATTTGGCGGCCACCCGAGAATGAGTACTGTAGCAGTAAACTTTAAGATATATCGAATTCACAGCGCTGATAATTTCGTCTTCGTACATAATTAAAGTAATAAGAATTGCCTACGTCAAGATTAATTATGTTATATATTGAGAACGTAAGAAAGTACAGTCAAAGAAATGTATTCAAGTACAATTTAAGTCACAAATATGGACCGTTACGCCTTTATTACCGGTGACGAGGCATTCGAACTCAGTCCTCAAGGGTGACAACGCATCTGCATTATGATTCCTTGTCAAGGATGAATGTAGATGTCGTGGGCCGCAGGGATCATTTACTATCAGGTGAACTGTGTGCTCGTTTGTTACTATCAATATAATAAAAAAAAACAAAGGGAATGCGTTTATCATGAGCTGCAGAAATCACCATCACTCTGAACTGTGTGTTTGTTTGTTTGTCACCTTTAATACAATATGGGAAACACGGATCATCTGCTCAGTGGCGGACTTATTACGACGTCACACGATATATTTTTTTAATTTATCTCTAAGACATATAGGTTTTCCTCACGATGTTCTTCATCGCAGAGCAAGTATTCAATCAGCACTCAAAAGTTTCATTGGTGAAAACAAACAATTTGTAAAAACTCCGTTTGAGTTCGATCACAAACCACTATGTAAAAAAACTTGAGTACACAATAATAGGTATAAATACGAAAATTTAGATAAAAGTACGATTCACCGTTTCATAAGCGGCATGCAACGCAACTAGGAAACCTATAGCTCGATGATTTTCCTCGTTTTTAGGTAAATAGGTCGCGGGTTGAACTTAAGGCAGCTACCATCTGCCGTAAAGATTGTATGAGCTTCCGGAAAAAGCGCGTTAAAAGATGTCTACTATATCGACTACTAACACAAGCACAGCTATTTGTGCATTACAATCATAATAGCTCCGACGGGAAATCAAACCCAGGATCCGGGACTTCCTCGCCCACCAGAACAAACAATCTTTAAAAACACGCTCAATTTAAAACGTAGACAAGATTCAACTGTAACTGATAGACAGAATAGAAATCCTAATAGCCATAATCTCTCCACTTCCTCTTGTTACCTTCTTTTGTTGAATCTTCTTATGAGATTGAGTATAGAGAGAATATTTGAGTTAGTCATATTATTAATTATGATTAATTATTATTATTAATAAGTAACAGTGGTAGAGCTTCGATGATGTATGTTTCTTGCTGCAGTATGACTGGGTCGCTCGACCGGGGAATCCCCCCTCATTGAATACCAGCGTAAAATAGCACAATAACGCTGCCGTTTCGAGGGTAACGATCCTGAGACTTATTACTGGTTCAATCTTATCATCAGTATTAAGAACGCATATGAATTTTGATTCCTTATCGGGGATGAATGATGTTCCATGAGCGCTTTTGTCACACACTCCCATATTCAAACAACAAATCAAGTTGTATTTAATTTATCATTCCTGAAGACTAAGACGGAATGTAACACTAACAGAAATATTTAAACTTCCCATTCCAACCCTCTAGAACTTAGTGATAAACCAGTTTCAACATAAAATTTCCCTACGATGGAAATATTACTTTCGTTTTCCTGAACTTGTGCCAAAATCAATACTAAAGAACATGTTAAGATTGAGATCCATAAGGCTAGCCAACTTTAAGATTTAACATCGTTAATCGCGATAGTTCCTAAACCGAGTGATATTTAAAATCTTGTGGCGGCGCTGGCGTGTAACAAGCAACGAAATAATCGATCACGATATCAGTTTCTAAAAAAACATGGTATATCTTGGCCGCTACCCAAAATAGCCATAGCGGAAGATCTCCCCTTTTCATCCTAAGGCCAAAGTCTTACAGAAGACAGGCTAAAATAGTGTAGGCCAATCCACATAATGGCCAATTGCATACGACGAGATGGGGTCAGTGTAGAACGCACCGCATTCCGGTGCGCCTTACCTAGAGAGAAACGGGAGGGAGGGATTTCCCTCCGAAGACGGACTACCAGGCCGACAGCGTTGATGCATGCGAGAAGCTTATCCGTGATCCTGACGAAGACAGCAAAGATGGAACACAATGGAGCTTTAGTCGGCGCGAATCCTACAACCCATTATTGTTCCGGCGGGAGCGCGTACGCATGTGGGGAACACCCACTAGCTGGAACGATAACCTATCGAACTTTATAGGAACTAAATAGATGCAGGTGGATCAAGATCGAGCTTTGATCTATACCGTGAGGAAGGCTAAGACTAAAATGATAAAGTACAAGGGGTAACCGAACGCAATACGAATAGGTCGACTTATCAAATAGACGTTATATAGCATAAGAAAGCGCCAATTTTTACCGACTATACAATTCTACTATTGCAGGCTTCGGTCAACAATAAAACAAGATGTCGAGTCACACGAAAAATCAAAGATAATTAAAAAAAAATTATAATTACAAATTACTTCTCCACATAAACTCCCGTAGAATATAATATATATGTATGATCACTTAGTACTCAAAAGGTAATTTTACATGTAAAAGCCACACTACACCTTTAAATTACTGTTTATTATAATTAGTTTAAGCACCACCAAACCAAAATACTTAATTTTTTTAGTTATTATTTATATATTATATTATTATATTAATTACCCCGGACTAGAATAGTACAAAAGTTATGCACAACATAATCCGGAAATTAGAGCGGGCACGAAACGGCCCTGTTAACTCACCGTTCACTTTCAGGCAATCAGCCAAAAAACTGGGGCGTAACAGCTGACCGTGACCCGAAATATTGTGCGCTTATGCTTCCCCTCCCTTGACGGACTGTCAGTACATTTACATATTTAGGTAAATTCACGTTTAGGATAATCATCGCGAACAGCTACCATCATCATCGTCAGCCTCATCATCTGGATTACTAGACCTCTCCCAAACTTAACTCGATAAAAATAGCTCTGTGTAACTATATGTAAGTGATAACTGCGGTCGACAAACACCTACATCCATTCTCAAGAAGGATTCAAGGTGGTTTAGTTTATTCTCAAAATTTAATGCATATTTCGAGTAATTGTATCTCCGGTTTAAGAAACACATTTTTTTTTCACATAATATTAGGGGTGGCAAATTCATAACACATCTAATGGTGAGAGATGACGGCGGCCTAATAAATCTACATCCATCCTCAATGAAAACTTAAGATGGGAATACCTATTTACCTATGATAGGGTTACCGGACAAACACACTAACAATACGAAGAACGAGAAAGTGAATGAGTAGCTCTTTCAGGCTGGTCTTCTATGAGGGCGTGTTCCTTCCCAAATTTATGGTGCAGTTCAAAAAATAAAGATCTCGAGAAAGACTCGAGACAGACGATAATGCATGGTTACCCCTGAAATGTATAAAGGAATACTATACCAGTAATTACGTAAGTTAAACTTGAAGTACGGCGTTGGGGATGAATTAAAATCACGAGTGTGGTAACCTCGTATTAAGAAACATTGAGTACGATGTGAGTTTTCGAGAAGTCGAAAGATGCAGGGGGATTATATTTGTGGCAATATAATGAGGAAGCCTATATTCAGCAGAGGACTAAGAATGGGATGAGATTATGATCTACATAAGTCTGTGTATCTTAAATGTAGCATATTGGAGATTGTTATTTAGAAATGTTTTGAGAATCCATGGCAAATATAAGATCCATGGATCCAAGAGTAACGCTTTGGTGTGTACAATAAGTAAAGTAACGTGATATTAGATAAACATAGCATATGTTTATCTAATAAAGCGTTTATAATCCTACTGCAATTTTATATGACAAATCTGCACACAATTCACTGATGATGGCAACTGCTTGATGCGGTCTACAGAACCACCAATAAAATAAAATATTTGACTTATATTCAAACTACGCAATGAGCGGACTTGTCGTTAAAAGTAATCTTCCAGACAACCTTTGGAAAAATAGGTAGTGAACGATATAAAAATCTCGTGCGAGGTAATAGATAATTGTAAAATATATAAATGAGAAAAATATACTTAGTAAAGTAACTATTTAATAAAAATGTAACATCTATTTATATATAAAAAAATTGATGATGACTGATTGATGACATCTATTAATTCGGAAATATGTATAAAATGAAACCAAGAGGAAAGTGAGTGATCACTAGAAAGGATAATGCAGTACGGCTTGCACGTTTTATGAAGATCTCATTCCAGACAGGCATTAATGAAAAGAACGACAATACGGATAGACGTATCTATTAACTATACTAACTTACTGTACTCGATATACCGGCGACACGTTCAGCACTACACTAAAACGAAGAGACTGGGGAATCGCTAATACCTTGTACGTATAAAGTTATTGGAGAACTTATCTTTACATAGCTACAAGATGAGCTCTAGTTTAATTTAAAAAAACGGTGCCATAATCAAAACCAACACACATAAAACTAACCGGCACAATACAATTAAAAAAGATTATAAAAAATACAACAGGAATAGTAACCCCACCCCCGAGAGGCGGAAATTAAAAATTCTTATCTGTGACAGCAACAGATAAAAAAATAAACAACACGAAAAAGCTGAATTAACGTGTCCAATAACGTGGCTGCCGAATTTTAAAAATTCTAGAAGCGCTATTAAAATAACGGATTTTTTAAGCCTTGTCACTTATGTAATAAGGTCACTTTTCGGGTTTCTTTTACTCCACAAAACAGCAACGCTAAGATACTATTGTACGCAAGTATTATGTAAAGTCTGTGTCCTTCCACGTTAGAGCTGCAGACTGATATTATCGTCGGCGTGGCTGAACCACGTAAACCAAATGCGGAGTTGCTACTGTGTAGCTTTTTTATACTCGTAAAAATTGTCATTTTCACTGCCATATATTTCATTATTTCCACAACTCCGATGGTAAATAATTGTAAACCTGTATTTCCAAGTAACAAGGAAAAATATTTGATGACATAAAGTTACCCTGACTACTACAGAATTCTGCTTGCTTGTGCCACAACTGCCAGTATCAATAACGAAATGGGACTAAAAAAACAATAAATTGTCTATATTCGTATTAGATATTTGTACATTGTATTCCACCTTTATCACGATACCAAGCACAAACAATTATTTCCAAAACATCCCATGTGTTTTTGAATAAACTGTGACAGTTTCACATAATTCTAATAACTGATATGACTCTGATAAAAAATCATATACGCCTTATGAATATATGGCGTAGGCGTAAACAATGCTACAAAACCCGCAATGTATAAACAATCCAAAGAATCACTTTAAGCCACGACACGCCCACAGAGATCTTGAACTAGCAACGAGTCAACAAGAGCCCCTGGCAGAATTCCAACGTAAATGGAACTTGCCTCTTTATAAAGTTACCAACGCGTTACTTACCGACTTCATTAATAATGTATCACGAGTACGTCGTTTGCTTTGCTTTTCATATAATCACTTTCCCGCGCGTTTTGCGCTATATGTCAAAATATGTTTTGTACCAACAATTTAATGATAAAATAATATGCAATACCTAGGTAACATTATTTCATTTTTCATATAACAGACTATATACAAGAGAATAAGTATTCTCTATTAATCTATTTTTCTTGGTTATGGGCATAGCCATTTATATGTTGTATCCTTTGAAATATATAGATAATATTTTATGGTATAATAATAGTTTATAAACCCTGTAATAATCCAAGCTTTTCTCTAAAGAGTCTACCTAAAGTATGATGATGTAAAGTATGAGTATGAAGTTACAATTGTAGTGAATGCAAATCAGGGAATGACATAAGACTGTAATTAAACACAGAAACGAATTTTTTGAGGTGGCAACTCTAATATATGATCTATTTTAATTTTACACAACCCTGTAACATAAATATTTTAAACAGTGTCAATTTTTATTTTCGGGCTGATGGCCGCTGTAAGCCCGAGGGCTTTTACGGTTTCACTGGGTCGAGAGGTGACCGAACGCTTATGGTCGAGACCTCTATTGGTGGGTAACCAGCACAAGAGCACCCAAGAGGGAGCCTCGGCTTGGACCGTTACCCTGTTCCGCGAGAGCGTCTGACTCGAGGGGGCCGAACCTCGGCTCGGTCAGTTGCTTCCGTCTAAGAATTATCTTCATTAATATCTCTATTATTATTATTGGCTATCTGTACCACCGCTTCGGAATGCGTAGGCGCTGGAGAAGAAGTGGCGCAAGAAACTCCAGCGATGCTTCTATTTGTATGGACTGGAGAGAACCGGCCAATAACATGGCGGTATCGCGAATAACTTTGTTTGCAACGCCCTCGCCGTTGAGGGTGCAATGTACATATGTAGTGTTTTACGAAGGGCTTTGGCCCTGGTGGTCGCGTCGATGGGGTCTTCTAGGGCGTGCCTCGGTCTCCTTCGGACGCGGGTAAATCTATGATTCGCGATGGGATTGTAAGTGTTGTAAATCTGCCTGGTTGTTTTATGTATGACAACTTTACTGTTTTAATAGCTATCTATATATAGTTATTTTATCAATATTAAATCTTACCAGGATATTATACCCTTACAAGAACCAATTTGTGTTTTCACAATAAACAAGAATAATAAACTTAAAATAATAAAATAACTGAATAAAACTGAACAAGAAGAAAAATTATTGGAAAAAATTGCATGATCACATTGAAACAAATAACAAAAAGTGAGCTTTGTTATACCATGGCCAACAGGTTTGACTTATACTCTACATGGCCTATATTCTTAAATTGAATAAGTTATTCAATAAAAAAATAAAAATATGTACTTTTTGTACATCATTTTCACACAATGTTAAGCATGATAATACAAAAAGTTGTATCAATAGTGTATTATACGGTACTAGAAAAATATAAACTAAAAAACCAATATAATACATACATATGTATTATTATATTGGTTTTACTTTATATGAATTAATTTTATATATATGTATTTTTTTTTATATCCAACAGTTTAATAAACAGTTAATTTTACATATGATATAAAACACATATCCTAACTCCTTTAATTTACTCCTTTAGTTTTTAAACAAATACAATATAATGTTTTTTATTTCGATTTCTAAAAATTAACAATAACATTTTGCTTAAATTCATTTTCATAAAAGTCAAGTTAGCAGAAAGAAGTAACATTCCATACACATACCGCTATACCTCCATAAGGAGAATAATGTAGAGTAGCCCAAATCCTCTACCGGGATATGTTGAACTTTAATGACCACAGGCATAAATTTTATCTAGATGTTACTCAAACCTACTAGTTTAAACTACAAAATAAAAGTTAACACATAAGCATACTTACATTTTCCAATGGATTGAAACTCCTGTCCCAACTGCTGACAGGAGTACCTCCAAACAGATATCCTGGATATCTCTCACACATTTATCAGACTTATATATACAGTATACTGTCAAATAGTTACTAACTAGCCACTACTTAATATTGAGCAAAACCTTTATAACTCCATAGTGAGATTAAGTTAAAAAGTGTTAAAATTTGAACCCTTCTGATTACTCTGCTATTATATATACCTGGAAAGATATAAAGAAATATGTACAGTTACAGTTACACGGGTTAGAAAAAATATTTTTCTTTTAATTGATTTAGATGTAGTTATAGCAAGCACTATCCACTCTTAACCTGCAGTGTTTTTTGTAATAAATGTGACAATGATTCTATAACTTGATACTGAAATGTTATATTGCCAATAAGTTTGCTATTTAATCACTAAAAAATTGTTTAGGAACATTGAATGAATACTATATATAAAAGCAAAATGCTGTTATCTGGATTTTTTTTTTATCAGAATAACTAGTGCTCAACTACTATCACACCTCTTGGAAAATGGCAATGTAGCCCTAGATGGTAAATGCACTAACTGGTTTTCTATGAGATGAAGATATTCTCATGTACACCCTAGAACAATTGTTCTAACTTACATACTACCTAAATTTCTTATCAAAGGGCTGGCAGACTTTAATGATCATCACATAATGTGATAATTAGATTGATTTAACATGATGATGTGGACTGGCCTCTGTCAATCTTCTGCAATACATTATTTTACATTCAATCCTATCAGATTGGATCCTTTACTTTTACCTGAATTATCCATCACAGATTAGGCGGGATATGTTATAATGCTGTAACTATAAACACTGTCTTATATTGCCAATTATGTCCTCCTATGAATATTGATTAATATAATAACAATGTATAAATTTTAGCATGACAAATAACTAAGATCCCAAATATCTTATTCTATGTTTACCTATCTGCTTGCTGAGTAATGATTACATCAAAAAAAATCAAAAAAGGCTTATATTCAGTGGTGGACTGTTTATATACTGATAAACATCAACATACAATCATCAAATCATCAATCAATTGCAAATATATATATTTATATAAATAAATAAATATATATATATGTATATATATATACACATATATACTTTCTCATACAATCTAATTAACACAATAAACTTACGGATTTTCAAATTTTCTAGAGACAACAATGTTTAATGATTCATACTCAAATAAAATGTCTTAATATTCACTATTTACTTTAATTATACTGCTGAGAACTACACAGTAAACACTGTGGATCTATAATAATAAATCGAAAACTAACAAAATCATTTAACATAGTGTGAAATCATTTATTTTAAAAACAGTATTAAATTAATCATATCGAATCGAAATCGTAAAATATGTTCAAAACCAGTCTAAGTAAATAAATATTTTGTAAACAAACAACAAATTATTTTCACAAATGATTTTGTTACTTTAACATGTAATCAGCTCAGTAAAATCGTATATAAGTAATAATTATTATGGTATTTGTACTAAATGATCATACGCTCATTAAGTATAAACGCTACGCTGAACAATTATAATTTTTAGGAACGACGCGAAATATCAATATTTTATTGATTTTTTAAATTGGGAATCCTTAGTAATTCGTACTGTCTATATTTATAAATATTCAACCCAAGTTTAACATACATACAACATGAGGTCTTTTTTAATGTAAATAAATAGTATATGAGTGCAAAGATAATATTAAATGTATATTATAGAATAAAAATACAGAAATATTTACGTGGTAAGTTTGACAATCTACTATAAGCTACTAAGGTTAAATATTGTTTGGTTGTAATTTTTAATCACAGTACAAATACTTACACTAATTACGTGTAGAGCCGTAAGGGTAAGTAGTATAATCTTGAAATACTGGCCTATTCAAATTTAGAAAGGTTATAGAGATTTAAAATAATCTAACAGAAGAGAATGAATCAGAAGTTCAGAATTCATAAATGACAAATACAGATGTTGCATTTCAGCACATATACAGATTACGCAAAATTAACCTAAGAAATTCGTATTCAGAAACAGTCACAACATAAAATAATTTTATTGAGTTATAAAAATCAATAATTTTTTTTGAGTATAATTATAGATATAACTTTTATGAATTATAATGTTTTGTTAAATTTCTGTTCATAAACTATTGATTAAGTTGTTGTATCTGATATATAATATCAGATTCTATGCGGAATCTATTCCTAAAAAGTGACTGAAGACCACTTGATAATTGTTCAATTCATGAGAGTTTTCATCGTAAAAAAATATGAGTTTTATTAAATTACATACATTTTAAAAAACATCGGAACATCAATTTCGTTCATACGAGGATCAGTATTCGATTTAGGGATTTAGATTTTTTTAAATATCGGAATAATTTATAAAGAGAAAGATAAGTAAAGAGAAATAATAATACAAATTAACAAAGAAATTTTTTAAATTCACCCGAAATGCAATCAAATCAAAGTTAATACTCTCATGATTAAATTACTTGTACTGTAAACTTACTATTAGACATAATACTAAAATTTATTAATGAATTACATAAAAACTTTCTGATTATATAAACTATTTTTTTAAAATATAATATATAAATATAATATTTTGAAAATATATATTAAACTATATTTTTTAATATCAATTTAATTATACGAATTTAATAGATTGTTATTATTACATAATAATAAGCAAGATTATTATACAAACAATTTTTAAATCCCTAGAAAATAATTATTATCATTATTTGAAATAATTTGGCAACTATTATGATAATTTATTGCTATTCCGTCGTTCGATACAAGAGGAAACAAGTTTCAATAATATCAAAATGACTTTATTTAATATGCCATCTTATCTTGTTCGTGGTAGCCGAAAATCGGTTGGTACCTGATAGCACTTTGACTACTACAAGTCTTTTAATAATAAGGGGATCTTCGACAATTTAGCGCCAATGTAAACTATGATAATTTAAATTTAATAGAGAATATACAGTATACGTCGTAAAATAGTATTTAAAAGCAAAGGATATGTGATAAAATATGGCAGTATTATAATTATATGTAAACAGTACAATAAAGTACAGTAAAATAACTCTTGATAATTTAATATGTATACTGTAAGTATTCAACGATTCAAAATAAATCTGTTTTTAATATACCGGTATTATTTTGTAAAGTATTTAATACTGTTTAAATGTTGTAAATAGAAACTGTCTGTACAGCTGGTACCTTAGCCTTTTCTGAGTCTTCACAAGTGTTTTCTCTATTCTCGATTCTCGAGTTGCCAAAATAGTACATTGTATTATCTATGTGCCAAAACGTCATCGTGCTACGGTTTCTTATGCCGCCATTTTGTGATTTTGTCCTTCCTTTCTCTCGCGTGAACTAGAGGATTGTTGACCGTATATGATAGGATGTATACATTATTAGTGATTTTTTAGTGTTTTGTAATGTTTTCTATATTTAAATGCGTGTTTGAAATTAAAGTCGTAGAATTTTTGTAGGTAAGTCAGAAAAATAATTTTATTCCGGAGCTATTAGCGTGCCCCAGTTAAACCAGTACATAAAATGAATTATTTAATCATTTAAGTTATTCTCTTTTAAATTAACGTTGTACTTTTTGACCATTGCAATTTAGTTATTTCAATAAAAATCGTAGTGAAATGTTATTTGATGACAAAAATGTTTTTGCTGTCTTTACGTTCTCAATATTAGAAATTTTACAGAGAAAATGAACAATTAAGTTTATATTTTCCTTAACAGCACATAATTATAAAATGAATGATAATTACTATTATATGTTATGTCATCATACAAATATTATGGACGTTTGTTATTTTAATGTTTCCCGTCGCCATTTTGTATATTTTTGTCCTCATGTTATTATTATTTTGTCGCCCTTAGTTTTTACGTACAATGTTTGCGAACTTAAAATTTCAAATTAACTTCCAAGTAATTTAAAGTATTTTCATTGTAATTATAAACGCAAATAAGTGAAAGTACATTTTATTGAAATTATAATTCATAATTGATTGGACAAAAATTTAATTATTACTTGTCTCAATCGGCTCATGTATCTTAAATAAGCTGGTAATGTTAGGAAAGTTAAAATGGTAGGATTTTTGTTTTAAAGTAAAGAAGTTTATTATTGATAGTAAATATAAGATATAATGAAAATTTTTCACAACTGAGGGTTTATTTTTATGAGTAATAAAAAGTAGCTACGTTTTTATTACTCATAAAAATAAACCCTCAGTTTATCTGTAAAAGGTATTTTCATACTGAAAAAGGTTGTCTTATTGATTGACACAATTGATTTTTAATATCCTATTGAGCTGTGGTAGTCCCAATTTTCAGGCATCATTAGTCCGTAATCAGACTAAAGATTACATCAATAAGGAACTTGCCTATATTATGATAATGAGAGATAACATTTTTTTACACACAAATTTTCGAATTCTAGTTTTAAATATAATGTGTATGTAGACTAAATTAAACTCAAATCAAAAAATGGAAAGGATGTTTACCTTTTTTATAGGTAACAAGCACAGCAGTGAAAATGAGTGTCATCATAAGACTCCAGAATCTTCCATGGTCAGCCAATGCCCTCGACATTAGGAATTTCTTTCGGGGGCTCTCCATACCTGAAGGGGGTGTTCACATCGTAGGAGGCGAGCTTGGAGATGCGTTCATTGCTTTCAGGTAGCTATTTGTAACCTTCTCAAATATATATCTAAAAACTGGAGTTTTATGTTAGATAGTTATTATTTCTTTCTCTGTAAAAGTGATAAAACGGTGTTGTTCTAAGTTTTGAAATTGTAGATATAAGTTTAAGGTATAAGATTAATAAATGGACTATTATTTATGCTGTCTTTATACCTGAAAAAAAAAAGCTTTACTGACACTACAGATACAATAAAAAAATAAAAGAAAAGGATTCTTAAATACCCATTTATTTTTTACATTTCTCTTATATTTTATATCAACACATTATACAACAATTTCATATGATACATAATACATTGTTTGCCAACAAATAGATAGGATTAGATAGAAGCATTAAAATAATAATAATGGTCTTTTTGATGGTTACACTTTTTATACAAGTGGTAAGTATTTTCAATGCCTTCATAAAGATAAAGTTAAAAGTAATTCCAATTTTTCATGCAAGAAGTCACTTAAAATATTAAATACATGTTGGTTATTATTATGTTAATAAATCAGTTGTTATATGACTATTTTCACTATATGTCAAACAATACTAGTTCCTCAAGGCAGTATGATCTAATAGAATTATTTTTTGTATTTTTTTATCGATATTACATATTGTAATACAGAGTACTTGGTAAGTTTAAATTTCCATATTTAGGCAGTTTCATACGCAAAACTAAAATTGATAATATCATATGTCCTATATATAATGGACAATGTTTGACTATAAAAACATATTATTGGTCTCCAGTTATGTACAACTGATAAGAGGTGGCAAATGCAAAAAAAAATATTCCTGTAGCCTAAGACATGTCATTCATCCTTGACAAGGAATCATGTTGCAAATGCATTGGCAACCCCAATGACTAAGATGGAATACCTTGTTACCAGCAATAATTTCTCCTGTTTCTCTTATTTGTTATATCTGTACATGTGTATAACACAGCAGTGCAAATCAACCGCAGTCTACTTGTATAAAAGTATATCGCCATGAAATATATATGCTTTTCTTAGTCATGTTAAAACTAGGTTATTGCTGTGTTGACCTGCCTATGAAATACTTAAAAGCTTTTTTTAGTCTCAAAAAAATGATGATAGAGCTCAACACCGATTTTGTTCTTTCTTATTATGAAATTACAAATCGACACCACTATACACATGTATGGAAACAGTGTTTAGTGTACTAAAATAAGTATAGATGTAAATTATGCAACTTGTGTATTTATAAAATATCTTTTACATACAAAGACATAGATCTGTAAGAAATAATCAAATGAGGTGTAAGGGCGGTGTAATTACGCGATCCGATGGATGACCGCGCGGCTTGTTATCGCCGCTTGTCGCGGTTCGTTTAACAGTAATTATACATTCTCGATGATTCATTCTCAATGTTGTGGTTTAAACGTGTACACTCATATTTGTTTTACAAGTGTGCAATTGCGAATTATATCCCCATTTAGAGTGGTCAATATACAATTTAAGATAGCTAGCTATCTTAGTGACAATGGAGTATAACGCTTACCATGAAACTCGAATCTCTGTGTATGGCATTTGTAGATTCATATCAATTTAACAATTTACCATATAACAGTTCAATGTTAACTTTATTTCTATTTTATAAGTATAACAATCGGTTAAGATATTTACATTATATACGATACCAAGATTGATTAACAAGCACAGCTCACCTGATTGATGGTGATGACTGCATATATCAAAGACCTTCATCCTTCACCAAAAATTCAAGATCTTGGTGAATGTGGTGGACCTTCTCCGGTCGATATATAAAAATGCAAAATGTTAAGAAATGGGCACAAAAACTTTACGTTTTATCACTATTAGCTATCATAATAATTCAATTTTAAAATTATATAAAGTAAACTGAACTAACTTTTATCGAAACAGGGTAGACTATTACTAGTGATATTCTCATTTCACCTCACGCGTAACAGTACTCCAACATGCCAGGGGGTCAACCTCACGCTGCATATTGAACAGACAAAAGAGTTAATTTATTTTGTATGGGTCTAACTCAAAGGCAACAGAAGAATTTGAAATCATCAATTTTAAGTACCGCCATTTAAAAATGGTACATGTCAAAATTACATTTTATTGGACAAGTTATTAATTGTTTTCTAAAAAAAATAAATCCTGATCCAGTTCAATTTATTTTAAGTAAGATCAAAATGTGAAGTGTTGTTAAAGTAATATTAGTTATTTAATAAGTTGAATTCCGATTAAGATAAACACAAAATATATTTGGATCTAAAACTGAGCAGCCACTGAACCTAGTATACAATTAAACACAGTTCCATTGATTCTTGAAACAATTTAATATTTTAATTTTATATTTCTGTCATAACGATTAAAAAATTGTATAAAATCGAATGGACTACTTACAAATATACATAACTAAAACACTACAGAAAATATTAGTTACAATTTTGAGTACTGTTTAACCGTGAGTTTAAAAGTGGAAGAAATCACGAATCATAGTGGTACCTCTATAAAGTGGAGTTCTGTATCCAACAGTGGAATCTTTATATCGTCTTTTACTTCAACACGGCGGTTAAAAAAGATATAGTAAAAAAAATACTTTATCCCTTTTACCTTCACTGTACGGTGACAGTCGTGTCCGACTCTGAGATATATATAGAAGATTGT
This sequence comes from Teinopalpus imperialis, assembly GCA_029286865.1. Classification (NCBI taxonomy): domain Eukaryota; kingdom Metazoa; phylum Arthropoda; class Insecta; order Lepidoptera; family Papilionidae; genus Teinopalpus; species Teinopalpus imperialis. The sequence goes on from JAGSMU010000041.1 coordinate 154,676, forward strand.
TTCTTACCTCTATGTAACACCAGGAAACAAAGTTTCTCTTTGTTTGTAATATTAGGAGGTGATGAACGGACGCAGTTCACCTGTTGGTACATAATTAATTAATAAATTGGCAACGCATTTGCGACTCCTCTGGTGTTACGGATGTTCTTGGACGGCGGTGATCACTTACCATCGGGTGGGCTGCATGCTCGTTTTCCACCTATTCTAATCTATATATTTCTCTATATAATAATAATAACTGCGACCCATTACAATGCGTTATCACATCTGAGGACTGAGATGGAATACCTCGTTACCTATTTCACGGTATTCTGTGTAGACTTCGCCGGTTGAGCCGACCGATACATGTTTAGACACTAACTGCAGTTTGTACTCCTGTTAGCAACACTATGGTCATCTATAATGCTTATTGCAAATAAAAAATATTGCTTAATGGACTAACAACATGCAAAATTAAAGGAAAAGCCATTACTGAAAAGACTGAAAAACTTAAGTACTTATTAAATATTAGAGGTATGCCTGTTGAGTCATTATTAATTCACGATTTAAGCTCTTGTCAGTGGATTAACATCTACTTTGAAGAGGTGTATTCAGGAAATTAGGGATGGAAAATATCCTGTAAGTATATATAGAATATATCCTGTCATTTTCATAGAATCCCATTACTTTCCTCTGTTGCTCTGCATATTTCTATCCATATATATGTCTGGCCGCAAGTGAAAGCTTTGGGTATAATGGCTTAGAAACCTTCATAAAACTAAAGCACTACTCCGCTTAAGCCAATAACCAACCACAGTTTGTGACTAAAATATAGAAGTGGGTATTCTCTCCAGCACCGACAGACCGACCAGACGAACGTGTCCAACGCGCAAATCTAGTCAATAATTTTCTTTTTATCTTCACTTTTTTCTTTTTTTTGTTTGTGTTTTGGTCAATCAACACTACGTGCGCCTGCTTTGAGTATGCTTTGTGGATATGCAATGCACGTCATCATTGTTGGTTATGATCGGGACGCCAGAAATATAAAAAGAAACCTTAATACTTCTATTATGAAGGTTTTTTATGGATATTTATTGTTAATTCGAAGGCTCTTACAGCTTCTGACCTGGTGTAAAGGTGATTGAGCGCTTATGATGCACAGCTCAAACCTTCGTAATGAAATTATGTTTAAATCGAGCACACCTACGAGAATCCTTTCAAGGTATGGCTTCGTTCAAAACTAAATGGATGACTATTCCAAGAGGACGATATTCACGTCGTATATCTAGGACTTAATGGCTACTTAACCACAACATCAAACACAACATTAAGCACAATATGCCTAGTTGGTTAACGATACCCTATACGTGGAACACCTGATGAAGCGGTAATAACCTGAGCAAAAATCACTATCGTGCATATATATGATTTGAATAACAATTTATTTCTTTTTAACTTTTTAAATATTATCAATTATTTCTAAGCAGTTTTACCTCATGTTATTTAATTTGTTTTCTCCGAAGTCACATCTAATTTTGTCATATCGTCCAAGGAAACCCTTGGACATTGCTTACCCGCTGCTACGAACAATCTATTGCGATCGGCTCGACTGGAATGAATTTCGCCACAACACCAGCAGCAGTCGTAGCGGTTGTTGATTTAGTACGGTGGGTGAAAGAAACTGGTTACTTACTGATGGGGCATACCATACTTATCCTATGAGGTGACAATGGATTTGCATTAGTATTCCTTTAACGGTATGACTGAGGATGGTCAGCCGCAGGAATCGCCAACAGGTGAACTATGTGGCCTAATATAAGTAGCTTTACCAGGAACTTCCAAGCTACACAGCCCGTAGTAGTCCAAGTTGAAAAGCCCTATTTACAAGTATAAACTAATGTTCGGGCACTTTAAATATATCTATATTGGTAGTCGTGTGGAAATGTTTGCAACACTTCACAGGACCTGTATTTACGACGACGGTAGATTTTTAAGTTCAAATAATGAATTCCTTATTTTCAAAAAATGATTACTTTGGTATGTAGCTATAATGCTAACTTAAACAGGATTTAAATCTGAATTTAGGAAGATGAACTTGTGCTCTTCAGAAGGGCCATTTAATTGAGTTCGTCTCAACAAGGTTTTACTAGAATAAGAAACCTCTGAGCTGCCTTCGAGATTTAATCTAATTATAAGAAAAGATTTCAGAGTTGTAAACTTAGATGCATTACAATTGGAGGAACACCTTGACGCTTAAGATTAAGCTCGCGATTTTGTTGGCCCCAAAAACCCTATTTAAGTGTAAAATTAAGAAATTAATAAAATATCAACCCCTGTACACACATTCACACAACACTGCAGTGTGTACACAAGCATATTCGCTACATGATCATATTGCTGTGGGTGGTTCCGTGTACCCTAAGCTCTTTAGACAGAAGATTGCATAATAGCAATCAATGCTCGCAGTGCGAACATACATGACGTTCTGCGGTGGACAGCACCCCATTTAGTATTCTGAATGATGACCCCCCAAGTGGCAGATCCGTAGTTTCGCCAAACCACAAACTTTTAATTTAAGAACATGTAAATATTTTAAAAAGTTATATAAGAACTAATTGATTATATAGATACCATAGTCTTTTTAATTTTTTGTTGTTTCCTTTAAGCAAATTGATTAGAACAATAAAACTTCTTTCGCTACGAAATCTTTTGTCCCTGCATTTGTAAATTATTACAATAACAAAGCGCCGAGATTCGATGAATATTATAGTATGTGTTTTTCATAAGAATAGTGGATAGTAAGAATTATTTTTTGTAAAAAAGCAACAAATAATTCAACCGAGAATAAATTAGTGTATCTGGACGTACTTAATTATAATTTTTAGTTTCTTAAATATTAGCGAGTTTAAAAGGAAGCAAGGTGTCAAATGAGGACACTGTTCTTCTGGTAGATCGCTTGGACGCTGCGGTCCCATGTTATTTACGAGCGATGTCGCTGGAGGCTAAGGTGATTGCCAAATCACCATTAGAAGTCTTCGAAAGTATGCACTGGAGGGACAACTTAAAAACTATGCGCCGTCCTTAGGCTATAGTACTTTATGATAATATAGTATATACGTAGTTTTTTTGTGTGAATTATACCATCAAAAAGTTTTTCTTCGTCGCTGAGAAAATGGTAAAACCACACTTAAAATTGTAATGTGCTGGCACCGGGAATCGGACTGGGGGTTTGTTAGCATACCGTAAAGTTAAAAGCGACGCTAACAAACTGATCTACGCTTCCATATTTATGACATATATTGATGAAATTATATCAGAAACTGGAAAACCTTGCTTAAACTACAAAATAATCTAGAAACCTAATTAGTAACTATTCCTTGAATACTCTCTACTATTCTAATCAATATACTTCTAATTGCTAGGCATTAAATTAAAATATAATTTTTAATTTATGCTGTATGGAATATGTAATTTTTTGCTTACAAAAACTCGGATAAATTAAAAAAATATTAAAATGGAAATAAGATCATAAAAGCTTTGCCACTAGGGTCTACACACTAAATACTCTAGAGTTAAAAAAACACGTTCCAAAATATATCGCCATTTTGCTACTGTCATTTGTAAATTACCGGTGATGAGGCATCTAGTTGTCCCATGACGATGTAATATTAATGCAGATACCTAAAGGATAGAATGTGAACTTGTAAATGAACTGCGTGATCCTATATTAATAATTTGATATATATTTACATAAAAAGAAAGGATCTTAGAGGACGGCAACGATGCGACCCCCTTTTGTCACTGATGTACAGGTATTTGGAAGCTAAAAATAACATTACTATCAAACTTTAATGTGGGTTGGGTGCCAATAGCGGACTATAAATTGTTGGGAAGGAAGATAACCGTATTGTGGGTAAGATAATACGGTAATAGTGCAGGAGTACGTGTACTTATCTCCGCTTGTTAGCTTTAGCTGTGAATTATTGACATTTCTGTATTAAAGTGCTTTTAAATACTTTAAAACTCACTTTAACTCGTCTGAATCTACTTAGGATACATATCTTAAGCTATTTATAAACCGTGTTATGTAAAATTTTAAGCATTTTGTTGCTTAAGACACGTTATAAACACACGTAAAACAGTTACAACAATTGTGTTATTCTAAATTAAGATTACTCCGGTCGTATGTTATCTACAGATAAAGGAAGGCAAAGACGTATGTGCTTTCATTTGTGGGCTACTTTGACGACATCATATCCTGCGCATCAGATCAGAACTTGTCTCCATAGTCTGGATAAGTCTGGACGATATTAAATACCCACGGGCGATAAAGGCAAATATGCGAAGTGGCCGATTTAGAAGAGCCAGAGTACAATTATTACTGCTTATACACATTATGACGAAAAATTTACAACTCTCGAGACCTAATATTTAAAAATACGCCAATGTTATACCTGGTATTATCAAAATGAAATTGTGTGCCTAAAATTAGTTATATCCTAACAATTTTTTCTAAATATTTCAAATTCACTTACACGATGTCTATGTCCTGCAATGTTAGGAAAGTGAGTATGGCGACTTAATACGATTGAATGTTCGTATATCAAAACTTAATCTCACTAAATAATGACGTGAGCAGCATCGTAATACATCGCATACCTCATGTAACAGAGCTTACAAATAAACCAGCCCTGTGTTGGTTGGTAAGTGGTGAGAAAAACGTATTTAATTAAACGTATGTATTTGTAATGTATATATATATAATCACCTAGTAAAATTCATCTAAATTTTACCATAATTTCAAGAATTTCAAACTAAAAATGTTAAGATAATACAATTAATCGTAACCTATTGTTTAGATGGAAGAAAAGATTGATTTAGATACCTCTTAAAAACATGTTCCAGGAAGAGAAGAACGACACTGATACGGAATGTACAAAATAAAATTTTTTTAAAACAGCTACTTAACACTACAGATGATGAATGAGGAAACGAAAAACATTCTATTTGGATATTTATTATTTGTGGATTTCGCAAATATTGCATTCGGCTCGGGTGCATAAACCAATGTGTATATTGTGTTTAATACAAAACGGCGGACAAATCGTTGGTAGCATCCTTTTAATAAAATATATGTATACCCTTGGCCCTTTGCTGAAATGAACATCATCTATGTTTGGTAAGAGGCACGGCAATGGGATTATCAGACAATGCACGTTCACACACGTTTTACATGCCCACAAAATTTCCTATTACATCGTTTGCGCTAGATGGTTCGGAGTACGAGCCGATCGGCGTTTCGCGCAGCCAGTATGTGAAAGCTGTACCGTATACCTATTTACACCTATCATTGTACCAATAAGTGCGTTGCACATGGGTGCAAACAATGCGTTTCTTGGCTTGGTCGGTTACGCTCTGAAAACATATTTTATGATTTCTCCCATAAGGTGACAGAATCTGAGTTGTCATTCAATGCCTATTCGATAAGTTTGGAAAATGGCTCGGACGCAGTGTAAACGATAATCATTTGTGTGCCGCAAAGTACAACAAAAAATTAAGATAATACGGAAACTGCTTACATTTGATGATTCTATATAAAATATTTAACACCCTTGTTTAAACCTAAAATCGTGACATGAACGATACAATGTTTTCGTATGCCCTTTCCATTAGCAAAGCTTGCCGTGCTTACCAGCCTTATCGTTATCGATGTATGGGAAAGCTTCACCCACTGCAAGGTGCCGCGACGTAAGAATACCATCGCCTAACATCGTAATCGATACCAGAAGATTATATTCCTGGTCTAATAATACACTGGAAAACGTCTAAATATTCTCCATTCACTCGAGGTGAATGACGCCTACCTTTTGTCAGGTTAACTTGATGTCGTTGCTATTAATGGATGTGTACAGAAGTTGTATTTTACTTAAAACAGTGGCGAACTATGAAAGAAATTAACCGTAGACATGGCACCTGCATTTGTGGCAGGGGTCGTAAGGATCACTTGTCAACAGGTGCAGATGCGTCACTTTTTCTTCATAAAAGTCCAATAACTTTTATTTTTAACCTTTATAGAAGAGTTTTCGAACTGTGAAACCTAAATTATAATGTCAGTTGGAATAATTTGTAGTTGAAAAATGACACGTTATAGTTATTGTTGCGGTATCATCTATCTTCCGTCTCATTCCGTCGTTAGCCTTCCACCACGACGTGCAATGATAGAATTTTACAAAATTATTTATGTGGTTCACGACACTACTGACCATAGTTAAGTTCCTTAAACACTTTCATCTCCATCTGATTAGGTCAATTGTTATCAGGATCATAATCATTGCATGGTATAAAAATCTATTCCATCTAGTATTAACATCGGCAATAAATTTAATGGAAACCTTCGAGAATCAGTCTAACCAATTATTAGTTAGACTGATTCTCAAAGGTTTCTATTTATAATTTTTAGATATCAGACTTATTTTATTTGCCAAAGAAGTTATTAATGTAATAAAGGGGATCGATAGAATACTTGTTCTCCTTATAGATAATACATATTTTAGGTTTATTTCAAACGCTGAAGGAAACTCCTGTAGCTGAGAGACATCTTGTTTGATTGCCGACAACTTCAATAGGACTCAAATATTGAGTGCAACGTTGTTTTGTTGTAGAGGTTTCCATTAAAATTCAAGGCCACTGACATTAGATCTACAATAAATCACTGATCTTATGCCTTGATAACACTAAGGATTAAGATGGGATAGCTCGTCGCCGGTCATTGAACAACGAGTCCGTCACCACCCATCGAGACACTTCGTTAAATATTCATCAATATTTTGAATGGTGGTCACCACTCGGGGTCACTGGGCTATGTACGTATAAACGAACACTTATAATATAAAAGAGTCTATTTGTCGAGTGACGATATTTTTTTCTTAATACTACAAATTATTGATTAGAATCCTGTTATTTTCTGTTCTGCCAGTAATGTTGGATTGTACAAGTCTCTGTTATTCTTGCGATTTCTTTGGTTATATAATAAAAATCTTGTGTTTAGTGTACAAATGCAAATATTAACAAATTTATGTCAATGGATAAATTGGCTTAAAATGACTTATACTCTTATAGATTATTAATCGCAATAATAGTGACAGATAGAGTATCCGAACAAATATAAGTAAAAAGACTATAAAAACATTGATATACAATTAGTAATCGAAAAGACTGCCTGAAATAATTATACAACCACGTAACTGATATATTTCAATAGTATGTGCAAAAGAAAGTATCATCATTCTAACGTGATAGAGTGAAGTTGCGGCTAAAAACTGGGTCGTTCAGCACGAATGAATCGGCACTGGAGCGGAAGAGGAACTCGCTCTCACGGTAAACGCCTAGTGCTTCGAACGGGGAATGAAAAACTAGAAAACATTACTGACACCGAAACCATCTTAATCGTAAGGTAACAAGGACATAGGTTGTAGGGATAGCTTATCATCAATGTATGCATGGTTAATACTCTGATTTCTGTTAAAAGAATCTTGTGACTTTACCGAGTTTCATTTAGACAACGGTAGGCAACTGTTATCGGTACTGTGTTTGGTGTGAATACAGTAACACTGCAGAGATAATGGAGGTACTAAAATAGATAATGGAGTACTAATACGGTGACAATTCATCGTGATATAGCACATGAAGCTATCTTAGCCCCCTTGAGGGGGAATAGGAGAAATATACAATTGCTCTTTAACTCCAGGCAAAGTTCATATCTTAGACAGATACCTAATTTCTATGGCTTTATGTAAGAAACGAGCACACAATTCCACTTGATATTTAATTATTACTGTAACCGACTATGTGGTGTCTTTGACAAGTTTGCGTTTTCACCACTTATGACATAGTTGGAACAATAAGTAATAGAAAAACTCTCGTCTCTCACAGCGTGTGCTTATTTCTTACCAATAAATACTTAGTCTCTTAGGTGGTGTATTTAATCTGTTGATGTATTTACCACTAAAAACGATAGTGAAATATATATAACAATATGAACAAAGCCCTTCTAGATATCCAGTTTCCGAGCTCAGTCCAGTTTTGAATAACTACAAAGATTTACAATTTTATTCCCTACTATAATAATATTTTAAGCAAGTAGGCACACAAAATGAGAGAGCCATTCCTTTTACGTTAGAGATACTCATGTCTATTAAAAAGAAGGTGTGGTAATGTCTCCAATCCATCATCAAATCTCGGCGATCGCTGACAGAAGATATCGTAGCGACCAATTAAAAAAAAACAAATGGTGAATTCTTAAAGTTGAGAATTAAAACAAACCATATCTTCAGACGGACGATCATTTTCATAATGCCATGCTCTAAAATAGCAGTGTGTGTGCCCTTTGCAGGTGTGCGTGCATGCATAAAGATGGCGTTCATGTAAAACATGACTAAGACAAACAACGAATCATTCACGGTATAATATTACTTGTGAAACTTTTTTTTTGTATATAGAATTAAGAGTAACAAACGAGCACACAGTTCACCTGATGGTAAGTGATTCCTGCGGCCCATAACATCTACATTCATCCTTGACAAGGAATCATAATGCAGATGCGTTGTCACCCCTGAGGTCTGAGATGGAATGCCGTCACCAGGGATAAAAGTCTCCGGATCCCTGCACTCGCACTGCAGACGAAACAGAAGCGTTAAGCTGCTATTTTACGCTGGTATTCTGTGAGGTGCGTGGTCCTACTCCGGTCGAGCTGACCCATTCATTCTGCAGCTAAAAGCAAACTGCTGTGTAGCTCTACCACTGATACAATAAAATATGTGACATGTCGCGCTTTATGTATGTGAAAGTGGTAAGGCTATTGCAGTACCAAAAACTAGATGTTAACGATTTGAAAAAATAACAGTAGTAGTGTATGGTATCAGACAAGTAGAATTCGAAACATTTAATTGGATTTAACTACTTTACACAAGTATTGACCACAATTTAGAACACTATGTAGTTGTTATGTAAACTAACTATCTAAACTGGTTCAGCTCCCAACATTCCCCCCACACGGACATCGAACATTTTTCGTTGAGATTGGAAAAAGAAGTACACCGTTTCCAATGATTGTCTGCTATTCCTAGGCATATATAATTGTGTTATCAAATTGTTTCCTTCTTACCAGTTTTCTATTCGTCATATAGATCAACGATAGGATGCTATTGTTCTCACTGCAGTGTCAATGGCTCGACTAGACCGGAGCCCTCACAAAATACCATCGTGAATAAGTCGGCACAACACTGTGCTTTCGTATGGTGAGTTTAGGGATTCTGATACACTGGTACTGGAACTGATTAACGAGACATTCCAGCTCAGTCTACGTGATTGACAAGGTCTCGTGCGCCATGAATGTAGGTTGAAGATGGAATGAGATGCTTACGGACCTCAGTCATCGCTTACCATCAGATGGCAGGTAAGGTAAAACTGCATTTGTTAATCATAGCTACCTAATTCTACTGGAAGAAAATTTACAAACCCGATGAAGTATAACCGTTAAAGTGAAATTTAAAAGCAATTTTTCAGGTGTATATATACAAATCAGTATAATTAAATTTTCGCCACTAAACATGACGACAGTGGCGTGTTATATCTAAATGTGCCCTTAGCTTACGGTTTCCCAAGAAAGCTGTGCCTTCAGTTAGCGGCCGTAATAGCAGTGGTGAAAAACAAGCACACTTCACTTTAGGTTAGATATGACTGCGGTCCATGACATCTCGCACACATTCAAGATGCGTATGGTTCGGAAAACATGACGAACGTAAAACGGCGGTTCCACGTGTTAGGAAACTTGGTAAATACGGCCACCGCTCTAGTGGTGTGAACTAAGTTTTTAAATTTGACTATTATTTTTGCTTGTAATTAGTATTAAGTTGAATAATAACTTTTCAATACCATTGCCAAAATTTGATACTTCTGGTGAATCCATACCTCTAAACTAGAAGTATCTATTCGAGTCAATAAATTTTAAAAACCCCTAACGACCGTTGAATAGCATAATATTAGTGTCGTATAACATAATTATCATATTAGCTACTTAAAATTACTTCATAAAAATATTTATTCTGTTTAAATTATAAGAAAAAAATATTATCCCCACTGCTCCATTGACTGCTGTATATATTCACGCTATTAAGCGCCGTATGTAATTACGGCAGTCATACATTAATGTTAGGGCATCAAACGATGCTTTCTCAGAAACCAACCTATAATCATCATTTACACAGACAAGGTTTAAGTGGTGATATTCACAGTTCTATTGTGGCCGTCATGCAGCGAAAACGTAACTATGGTAAACCGAAGTTTAGAGGTCTTGCGTACAGGAAGCCGTGAGTATATCAAAAACATTATCGCAAACATTTTATATGCTCGCCAAGTTTAGTACTTAAGGTGGAAATCTTGAACAGCCTTTTTGTTTTAATTTGCTGCAGACAGTATTTTTGAATGATTTGTCCCCACTTCTGGGAATGGTAAATTGTCATTGCTGAAGCGGCAACTTGCTTTAGAAGATGTGAAACATTCCGACAAGAGAACTGTGCAACGCATGCTGGACATGAGCTAGTGCGTTATAAATTTACGACAGCTTCTGTTTAAAGTGCCTTATGATTTGTAACTGACGAACTTTTTGGACGTAAGTCTAAAGATTTAGTCAAATCAACTAGGCGGGATGAGAAATGCATTTCCTCCATAAATATTAGATAATAACTCGTAAAATGTGAGTGACTACATAAGAAGCCAGGTAAGGAATAAGTTTTAAAGTAAATTAAGTTTATTTTAAAACTATGTAGGTGTCAAAATACGTATACATCAATGGCTGAGGGCGGAACTGCATGTCATGTCCTTTCATTCATCACATTTTTTTCCCGTAAAATGCTCATACATAGTGTATGTAACCACTTTAATATAATTCTTCACACAATCCATCCGTTTAATCCTTGGTCTTCTTGTATCGCATCGCGAACTATCTAAATGCTCAAGTTCTAAATGGTTTTGATTTATAGGCGGACAAACTGTCATAACAAACTAAATTATTCGAAATTCATTTTGAGTGCACAGTGAAAGAATGGGGCACCGAGTATTTATGCCTTAATCACGAAAGTATGTCTAATTAAAAAAAGTGTTAAATTATGTTTAATATAAAAACTCCTATGACAAACCGCGTAATGATCTAATAGCATTGCCCTGGTGCTCAATATATAAAAACAATTCAAAATTTTCGTATATGCAAACGAAAAACTGCCCTGTGTGATGTATACTATAATTACTTCTGCAGGAACAATGTCATTAATGCTAAGATTATAGAGGCCTATGAAACCTAATATAAGAGGCCCATGAAACCTATGATGCTCTAACTACCCTTCAAAGTAATTAAGGTCTGATCATAATCATAAAATTCACGTCGTCGTATATACTGGCACTCATTCGTCATTTCTTCCCTATTCATACTATCGAAAGAAGAAAGGAAGTTCAGGTGCAGTGTCAGAGACACGACAACACATCCAGGTTTAAAGACCAACAATTCGTGATTCACATATGTAGGGCCTTGGCAGGGAATATAAGCCAAGACTACTGCGTAGCGAAATGCTCTGACCAGTAGATACCTACGTTCGCGGAATGAGGAAAAGTACTGAAAATAATAAATCATTTTTTTTTCCTTTTCAATATATTCACTTGAAAGACTAATACAATAGACCGTTCAATTAAAAAATGTTTTGTCCTTTTCTGAAAAATACGAAAAATTGCGTCCTTAACTATACAACGGTGGTTAATTTTCTTCCCATGCAGTTCTCTTTTAATTTTTAGCTAGTTATAAGGTGGAAGATTTAAAATATCGAAGCCCACCTTATGCAGGGCAGCCAGCACTACCACTCTTGTGCACGGGAGTATTGCCGTGAACAGGTAGGACACCTTTCGTTAGTTTTCCCATTAATTTTTCTTTAATGGCTTCTTTTAATTACTCCAAAATTGCTTAGTATTCTCCGGTTATGGAAACACGTATATTTATAATCATTAGAATTGCTTCTGAATCACAAAAGAGTAACTAGAGCTTTCCGACCGACTGTGACACCTTGAACTTCTTGGGAGGTGATGCACCTTTCAGTTTCCATTGCACGGAGTCAAGTTACATGTCTAATAACAATTTGACCCAATAAAATTCATGACAAACGTCCAAAATAGAACGGGAATATGTTATTGCAGCGGGATAAGCATTCTCGGCACCCATCGTTCGCTGACATTAGTCATCCCAAGATGAAAGAAGATGAAGAATTTTAAAAATGGTCGAATCACATACAAACCTTTTCTCCCAGCTGTTTCTTCTTTACCCGAGCAATTCCTGGAGTGGATACCATTCGTGCCGGTGTACCACAAGGCTCCATCCTAGGCCCCATTTTATAAACACTACACCAACTACATATTACGCACTCGCGGTGTAGAGCTGTCCGTCTTCGCCGATGATACTGGCCTATACGCGTCTGGATTCAAACCAGACCTCTTTCTATAAACGCCTCCAATCTGCAGCTAACACCTAAGGGAAATGGTTTTGAAAATGGAGGATTGAAGTTAACACCACCAAAAGCGCAGCCAACTACCTCTCGACGAGGGCGTCGAAAACAAGGTTATTTGCGTAACCGTAATGTCACAGGCCGGTTCTCACCAGACAATAATAAAAGAAGCGTCGCTGGAGTTTCTTACGCTACTTCTTCTCCAGTGTCCATAATATAATAAATATAATAATAATAACGATAATAATTGAGATAGATAATCCTTAGTCAGAAGCAACTGACCAAGCTGAGGTTCGGCTCACTCGGGCACCCTCTAGTCAGACGCTCTCGCGAAACAGGGTAACAGTCCAAGCCGAGGCTCCCTCTCGGAAGCCCTTGTGCTGGTTACCCACTAATAGAGGTCTAACACCAAAAGCACTCGGTCACCTCTGAACCCGGTGAAAATGTAAAAGCCATCGGGCTAACAGTGACCATCAGCCCGAAAACAATAAATCCTGGAGTGGTCACTTAAATAGGCCGTCTATGTATCGTCTTCGAGTGATTCCCTGACTTTGGTTAAAGATACTTGTGCCACTTGTAAACCATCGTGTTTCCTCGGCAAGAGTCCTCGTAAACCGATGACATATTTTCCATTACGGTTTGAACAGACTTTCCCTGCATGGTAAGGAACTTTATTACGGCGCGATACACGATTTTTTCCATGTTTCATACTTTCTTCCCTATTTAGTTGCTTCCTCGACAATAGTTAAAAGACTAATGTATAATTAATGAAAAAATGATATTCTTAATTGCATTTATTACTACCCGCAAGAGTTAACTAGAAACTTCGCTCGGATGACGTAAGAGCGAGGTACTGACTCTCAAAAAATATCATCTATTTGTCAATTTTTTTATGGCTTATTGTATTGGTCTTATAATAGTGTTGTCTATAATTAAATATAGTAACATAATTAATTATACACAACAATTATACAAGTAGAAAATTTAAATTTTTTTCATACTTAAACTATTTACTGGTTATCTATTGATTGTATTCCAGATAATTTGCACGCCGATGTCACTGCCACTGTCTGTACAGTAGCTGTCACAATCTGAATGACTCTCGTATCCTAATTGAATGATTAGTTCCTGTTCGTGTGTTTCTTGGATTCTTCTTTTACCCAATATTCTCTGCGTAATATATCTACGTGATTGACCTCCTTTTTCCAGTCATCAGGTGTAATCGATGCAATTACCGGTAGCCATACATGCTCGCTTGATGGCTTGTTCCACGGGAAGTAAGCACGATTTTTTTTTTCGATTTTAAAAAAGGTTATCACTTTTAAAATAGGATTTCGTTCAGCACTGCGTATAATCTTACCCATGTTTACATAAAATTATCAAACTGATAGAATCAGGTAAAAAAAACAAACAAAACCAGACGTACGTACGTTAATTGTGAGATTGCTAACGGTACTGACGCGTCGACGGCGAGAGCGGTAAGAATGCAGGGGTCGGGAGGGGAGCGCGCATTCCGCAAAGGTCTCAAGTTAACTCTTGCGGGTTGTATTCCTTATATATCTATAAGTTTTCATATAATGCAGGGCAGTGAAGGAAGACCTATAAAGGAATCCTACATCTGATATATAAATAAAATTATCCACTAATCCGATGTGACCCGCGTGACGAACTATAGTCCGATACCTCTTCTTTACACTATTACAATTAATTCAGGAAGTTAAAAAGATTTTAAATTTCTTGGTCTACGTACGGCTGCGTGATTGCTGTACATCCAACAGGTGACAGCTTCTGTTTATTTTATTTTCATTCTCAATATAAATGCTTATAATTGATGTATATCCTTTTTCAAGTTCCGTTTTACTGAATAAAAAAAAATCACATCTATGAATTATTATTAAATAATACCAAGCAATGTCAATTCAAATAATGAAAGAATAACTTTCAGAAGAACTTAATCTGAATTAAACATTTGTTAATAGGCTTTACCCTTGGTTTGATAGTATTGCGTCTCGTGTCCACTGCCTCTGGACCTTTCTCAGTTCTTAATGCACATGCTTTACGTTGCAATAAGGGAGGGAACGACAAGAGAGTGCTTCTGTCTCTGCCCACGATGAGTTACTGCATTTACAATTAAATATACGGACTTGAGAAGGATCTAGTTAAAATTTGAATATGTCTTGAATTCTGAAAATAAAATTTTATTTTCTTACGCATGTAAATATTATATTTGATTTATCTCGTATATAACACTGAGATTGATAAGTAACACATATTTTGATGATTAATGCACAATTATAATCGCTCTCGTAGTAACATTATGTAAGTATCACTAAATACAGGGTAACGAATAACTGGTATAAAGAATGACGAACGAGCACGAGTTTATCTGTTGGTAAGTAATTACAGCTGTCGATGACACCTCTATCTATCGTAGGTTTGCAATCTAGCAGCTATTTAGAATAGGGCTAAGGTACCCCCAGCCTGTCATATAAAACTACTAATACTACTACTACTCTCTAACTTAAAAAAAAACTGTATTACATATAATTTGTTTCTTGTTTATATAAATATGGAACTTTGTGCTTAATACTCTGGAGATGGGCGTTAATACCTGCGACACAGTTTATACTACAGCGGCTATCATCGAACAAATTTGTACCTGTATGCTTTTTATGTTCCAAATAAAATATCATTATTATTATTACTAAAGCGAGATTATGGGTTCGCGGGCGATCAGGGTGGGTTTTATTGGGAAATCCCACGTAACAGGATATCATATGAAGATTTCCCCCAACAGAAAAAGGTACGCAATCCAGGTGCATATCTGGAGGACCACAATGGGCAGCGTCCATTGCCAGTTATTGAGATCTCCAGTCTCTTTTACTTTGTAAAAGTTTGACGACGATGTAGTATTGTAAAGCGTAATCTTTCCCTGGTCCAGACAAATGAAATACTACTGCCAGAACGTCGTGTTGTTCGGAGATCTATTGACATTTAAAACTTATTTACTGCATTTGAGAAAGCTATATATCGTACATACCACTCTAAGGACACATAAAGATTTACAATTCGACCCTATCAACATAAAAAAAAGAAATAAAGTTTTTTGCCCCACACAGTATGCTAAAACTTTATTTTTTAAACGTCAGTTAGATAAACTATCACCCCAACTATACAATAAAATAAATAAATTTATACATTTACCCTATGAATTTTGACGAATGTAAAAAATATATGGAATAAAATTTTAACCTATGAAGAGCCAGAAACTTTCTTTTCATTTATTAATATATAAAAATATCTACATACACTTGCAGAGAGTATAAACCAAATTCAAAGAGCATTGTTCCACCTTCGCCCACGTTTCTCAAATCATTATAATTAACTATCTTTATTACTAAACAATTTTGAATGTTTTAAAACTAATCTTGGCTATGAGCGGGTACTTCTGTCACAGGTATTTTTTTTACTTAAAAGAAGGCTTGTGCTATGCGATGTAAAAAAATTGAAAAATAAAAGTTAGAAACTGGATGAAGGTTTATAAATGTTGAAGGCGGAAACCTTGTTACGGTATTTAGGTCTCCAACAACAATGATTTACTCAATACCAATATGCACTTAACCACTTGAAACGATTTCGAACTATCTTAAATACTTGCGCTTTAACTAAACTTGCTAGCTGTCATAATGTGCAAGTGGAGTGTTCATAGTAGCTCCTGAGAAAATGCGGGCTGAATATATCGTAATGAACATCGCTAATAACGTATTTCTTATTATAAACATTAAAATAAACAAATCATTTTAATTATGTTGTATAAGCCATGCTACAAATAAGGAAAATTTACAGTTTGAGTTGATTGCCTACACCGGGAATACGACGCTTTCGCAGAAATAAAATTTCAGTTTATCCCGGTTGTGTCGTATAAAAAAACTAATTATCTATTATTGGTAATGAAGTATTTATCCTAGTCTTTCAAGATGACAATATACCTAGCTCTTCACTCGTCATCTAAGATGGATGTAAGCGTTATTGTCCGCCACGATTATTTACCATCAAATGAACTGTGTCGTAGGTGTGGCCACACCCTTAGTTTTTTAAAAAGTAGTAAGTTTAATGAGGTAAAAACAATGTAAATTTATAAATAATCATTATTTATATAGTATTTTAGCCGAATTTGAGTTCTTAGCTATGAATTTGTATTTTTTTTATTACATTGAGAGTAATAAACGAGCACACTGTTCACCTGATGGTATGTGATTCCATCGGCCCATGACATCTACATTCATCCTTGACAAGAAATCATAATGCAGATGCGTTGTTACCCTTGTGAGACCCGAGATGGAATGCCTGTATACCAATAATAAAGGTCTCCGGATCCCTACACTGCCAGACGAAAGAAAGCAGAATTATGCTACGATATTACGCAGCTAGTAACAAACTGCAGTGTAGCTCTACCACTGTCATACGTACCTGTCACATGTATACACGTATATGGTGGTCCAGCAATTGACCATAAATTAATTAATGTAAGGAAAATTGTATGAGTTCCCTTGCTAACCAATTGTTCTGTCTATATCTTTAAACTTATGCTATAATCTTTAAAATAAAACAAAGATAACTCCAAAAAATACTAGTTGAGATTTCAACTTTTTGCACTTTATAGAACTATACTATAAAATATACAAGGAAGGCAAAGAAAAGGTTTTCCACGCAGAATATATTAGTTCCAATAATGTAAGAACGGAGGAAGGTTTTATGCAATTTAGAAAAGCTATATAAATCGACGCGTTTACAATGTTGAAGTATCCTTATTTGAACGAAACATTTTAATTGTATATAACGTTAAAAGTAGAATGATTTCAAAGGTATTTTCGTATATATGTATTTTACTGAATAGACTATCTGTATAAATATAATATAGATTTAATTCTCTCTTGTTACAGTACAGATGAAGACGCGCGTCAAGCTATGATGCTAGATGGCGGGAAGATCAAGGAGATTCAAGTTAAGTTGCTCTTAAGCTCGCGCTCGGAGATGCACAAGGTGATAGAAACTGCACGCCAAAGCGTTCCTATACTTGCACTGGCAACCTCCGCAGCGTCGTCTCCCGTGCCCGTTCCATCGCCCATTCAACTATCCATTACCCAGCCCATGTCCACTCCCCCCAACCCTCCTGTAACCGCCCCAACAATAATCACTCCCTTTTCTGCTGCGTTAGGCACAGTACCTCTATCCAGCTTCGGCATACCCGGAATAGGGAACCCCCATGAAATTCCTCAACCGGCTGTAATAGAACCACCAGCGCCGATGATCAGTCCATCAAGTAACACTCTGAATGGGGACGAAGACGACGAAAGAAACGAAAGAAAACTTAGCAAAGAGAAGGATAGAAGGCGCACACGTTCCCGATCGAGATCACGGGATCGGGAACGTAAAGATCGTAAACGGGAGAGACGGGACAGATCGAGGTCGAGGGAAAGACGTCGCCGCGATCGCAGCCGCAGTAAGGACCGACGCGAGCGGAAACGAGATAGAAAAGAACGCAGTCGTTCGCGTGAAAAATCACCTGGGAGGCGCTCTCGAGACAGACGGAATAAATCTCCTGTCGAGCTCCAGGAGAAGAACATCGAGCTGAACATAACGGCACCAAATCTGCCATTCGTAAATTCCATGACAACAAATCAACCACCGATGCTGATGATGCAATCTACAATAGTGCCGAACGGCCCTCCTTGTAAAATAGACTCGCCCCAAAACCGCTTCAACGATCCCGCAATGGCGGAAGCATTTAATAAACTGCAAGAGCTAGGAAAGAAAAGGAATCCAAATGCATTTCAAGGCGATCAGTCTAATGGAGCTCCGAGGTTTACTAACCCTCGGGGAGGTGCCAGTGTGGCCCGCGGGACCGGCTACAGACGCGAGGGCCGTGTGTCCCGTTTCGACGATCAACTGCGAGATTGTTGTGTCGCCATCAGGAATGCTCCGACCCACACGAGCTATGGTGACGTGCGCCGATTCTTCCCCTTTATTATCGACAAACACGGTATCAAAATGATTAATGACAACACGGGTCGCCGCACCGGAAACATATTCGTGAGATTCTGCGACGCCCGCTCCAAACAACTCGCGTTACAGCGAAAAAACAATGAGCTGAAAGGCGCCATCGTTTCTGTTGAGGATTTGGATGATGATTCCTATGAGAGCGCAGTCGACTCCTACTTGCCTTATCGAGAGGAAAATGATGATGAAGATGTTTCGCTCGTCATCACCCACCACGAGTCTGCCCGCAACCCTTTCAGCGTATTGAAGCTCGCTGACCTTCCAAACTTCGTCAAAGAACATGACATTATAAAGGCATTTGGTGATTTCTCACTCTTATCAATAATGCTCAATGATTGCCGCATGTCTCGGTCCAAGGTTGCATTCGTCCAGTTTGTGAAACCCGAAGACGCGAGGTTAGCTTTGGAACAGAAAGATTTATACCTGTTCGGACGGCGACAGCCAACCATTACGCCCGTCACTGACGAGGAGTACGAGAAGGAGAAGCTTGAACAGCTAGAGAAACCAGCGGAACCGCCGCGAAGAAACGAAATTCCTGAGGAACCCATTGTACCGCGTGATCCACGGCAGCGACGCCAACTAATGGATACTGGGCCACGTCCACAAAGCGGACCACCTACCCAGCCTCAACCACCGACACAGTTTTTCCCTAATGCGCCTTTCGTCGCTCAACAGAACTTTGGCGCACCGTTCAACTCCGGTCCTCAGTTCGGCAGTTTTCCCAGCGCCGGCGCAATGGATCCGCGCACTGCCGCAGCCAACTGGGCTAACCGACCCACATTCCAGAACCCTGCCGACCAAATGCCAGCTGTAACGCCCAACCCACGTGTCGTTTCTACTGACTTGGATGAACAGCCGTTGGACTGCGTTCTCATGAAGGGATTGCCTCGAGAAGCCACAGACAGGACGATAGTGACGTTCTTGTCGGACACCGGCGCAGTGCCAGCGAGGATACATTTAATGCTGGACGCCAGCGGCTTGCCGTCAGGGGACTGTTTCTGTGAATTTCGTTCTGCACTAGAGGCAAGACAGGCGGCGTCAAAACACGGCAACAATTTGGACGGGTGTCGAGTAACGGTCGATTTAGTTTCACGAAAAGTAGTTGATGACGCGCTAGAGGGACCGAAGCAGCCAGAAGTAATGAATAAGCCTCCGCAGCTGTACTATGAACATCCCCGTGGTAGTTTCGCTCCACGGCCATATCGAGGGCGCGGGAGTTTCGACCGTGGTGGATTCGAACGTGGCTCTTACCGTGGAGGTTTTGATCGAGGCGGGTTCAGGGGACGAGGGATCTGGTCTGAACGTGGAAGCCGTGGCTTTGAACGCGGACGAGGCCGGGGCTTCGGCAGGGGTCGAGGAGGCTTCGCAGAAAATGGGAATCGTGAGGTCCAAAACGAAGAAGAGGCCGACCCAGCATTAGAAGGCTTTGGAGCCCCAGGTTGCGTTGTGTGCATGGAAAATGTGCCCTTCAGAGCTACGGTGGACGACATACTGGCGTTTTTCTCAGACTTTGAGCTCACGCAAGACGATATCATCAGACGATACAACGAGCGTGGGCAGCCGACTGGTGACGCGCGGGTGGCGTTCCGAACGCCCTTCGACGCCCAACGAGCGGTTAAAACTCGCCATACAAGCTCCATTCGGGATCGGAGAATCGCGCTAAATATTCTATAGCACGAAGTGTTCTCTGTTCCAGACACTAATTCCTCGGACTAAAATCTGTGTAAATAAAATGACATTACTTCCCACCGTCTTGGGAATATGGCATGTGTAGCAACGTCGTTTGCTTTCAACTATCAGCTACTAGTGGTAGCCAGCGGATTTATTAGGCATATATAAATAATAGTAATTTTATATTAGGGAGTTTAAATAAAACTAAAGATATTTCGTAATTAAATTCGTGGTTTTTATTTATCCTTTGGAACTCATTTCGGTGACGCGGGAGTACGTTGAACGTGTTCTTATTAAATGAATACATATCGTATATTCAAACCTGTACTTAGAAATTAATTCGTCAAGGATTGTTCAGTCCCTGCGACACAATACATTTTTAGAATACGACAGTGAGAGCATTGCATATACACATTAATATAATTTTCTGTTTCACTTTCAAGCTACAAACGGGATAGGATAAAAATACTCAAATGTTTCCATTGCATAAAGCCATTCGATTATGCTTCAATCGTTTTTACACATTTTACACAAGATATCTGCTCTCTCATAACGTACGACGCTCTTACATGTAAAGGCAGTGTAATTCCCTGATAAAAATCAATGCGGTATACACACAATAATCAACATATCTGACAATTTTACCACTTAATTTACACCGAACGAAACTGGCCACAAAATATTTTTTATTATTTTAAAAATTATGTTCACTTTCATCCTATTTATTTATTATGATATACATAGAAGTAAAGCAGATTATTAAAATAGATATTTTGTATTTAAAAACAGATGTTATTTACACAATCCTATTCCTTTAAAATATAATAAACAAATAATTATGCATGTAATAACATAGACGATTCATGTACAGAAATAACTATGTTGCAAATTTAAAATACTAGTCTTTTATTGATTGAATATATATATATATATTCATTATAAAAATTTGAAAATTTGAGGCTAATTTCGTTCGTAATCAAAACCTTAAACTACTAAAGATCAACAAACACCGAATATTTATTACCTTAAACATTCAAATTTGATTAAATAAAATGTGTAGATAATATCATTGTAGTGCAAAGAAAGGGACTTCTTAAAACTAAACAAAGAGAAATGACGAATACTGCCTTGTCACAGTAACCAATTATATGTTTGCGCTGTGACACAAATAAACACTAAATATATATAACTTAGGAGTTGTGATAAATTAAAAATAGTTGTAATTACACCAAGGATCTAGTTCTCATGATTTTTTATATTTCTAGTGTATATATATATTAAAATATTTAGTAGCAAATATTAACTAATTAATATAAAAAATCATGTTTTAATATTGCAAAATGGCTTCGCTATGAAATCACAATAGAATCATTTTTTTTGCATACATTTAAATAATTGCTTGTTTAACAGCTTTAGAAGAACGCGGATATACAAATATGGAAGATTTAGAAATATCAATAATATTTTGTAGTTATTACATAAATATAACATTTTATACTCGAGTTTCTTCTTTACTTTTTAAAACGTAAATAGGTTTTAAAAATAATTTTTATCCTATAATTAAATACTCTCGTGATTTTGGCCTCTTTATTTCCTTATGCACATAAACCGTTATATTTCAAGACCTATAATTTAAATTCTACTGAAACGAAGAAAACAAAATTGAAACAAATTATTTTGTTCGCTTACTTGTTGCATTAAAACTAAACGCGTCGACGCCGTTAATGGTGCGCCCACATCTAGCGAGAAAACGACTTAATTTACACCCATCAGGAAGAGTTAACACACATCAATAAATACAACGATTTTACACAATAGAAAACAATAAAAGCAAAGCTTAACTATTTAGAGTTAAAACAACGGAATCACTGTTAGTGAGTGACTCATGGAATATTTGCTTCGTTTATCATATTGAAGAGTCCCTAAAAACGTTCAAAAATTAACTTATATAAAATGCGCCATAGTTTTATTAAAAATGGACACGCGTCCACCGTTTAAAAACCTCAACAACACTAGTAACAATTATTTAGCTTTAATATTATTGTAAAAGGTAACAAAAGATTTTATATCAAGTAGACTCGGAAAATAGTAGACATTTATTGGAAATTTTTATATATAATAGACATCTTAAAATAAATTATTAAAGGCATATCAAATGCTTTTTAGTTTAGTCAGCAACACTATCCATTTTTATTATAAATGGCATCTGTAACAAATACTCGACTAATCTTTATAAAAGTACATCTAACTAAAATACACATATTATGTTTAAGATCTATTGAGCTCTAACGTTACGCTTTATATAAAAATATGTTACAGTTCATATAATGTCGGTCGATGGTGACTTTAACAACTATATATCACTAGGAACTGTGATGTCGTCCTTCCAGTTGCAGTTGCATATCTACTCACCAGACGATATCAAACGCGCAGGTTATAGTATAGTGCTGCAATATTTCCTTATTCTAAGCAACGTAATTGCATTGGGATTGGTAAAAAAATTGGATGTAGCGTGTATCTGTTATATCTGTATATATCATCACAATATATCCAAAATAATAATTTGTGTATTACGGTCTAATATTAAACTTCTTAACTAACCACCTGTCGACATGTCACCTATCTAATAATGTAGTGAACAAGTTTATAACATGACAGACACTTTTCTTCTGATAAGTATAGAAATCTCATTTAAAAAAAAGTTTATTCATAATTTATATGTTATACACTGTTACTGTCTGAATCACAAACTCAAGTCCAACCATTGACACCGATCAGTATATGCTACACTATCAATAGTAACTTCATTAGAAAGTGACAGAAATGAAAATAACGTCATCTACATGGTCCCAACTTCAAGAATACAGAAGAATACAAATTGTATAAAAAGTTGTATTACAAATTGGTGATGGGTAGAGGACAGCAATGATAAATCATAGTTATATATATATATATATATATATATATATATATATATATATATATTATTATTATTATTAACAGTGACAAAAAATAAAATAATCTAAAAACTGGCATGTAGCACAGTGCTATCATATTGCTACCTTTTAAGAAATTAAAAATTAGCGTTATGTACTAAATTTAGTCCTCCGCCCATCACCCAAAACTTTACAAATGTATTTATTTCTATTATTAGTGTTATAAGAATGCCTTACCCGTACACATTACAAGTAAAACGTAAATAAGTTATCAACACGGAATCGAATGCTATTACATACACAGATTTCCATTATGTTATATTTGAGACAACAATTATTAATAATTTTCAGTATATACACATTTCTACGCGGAAGACAAAAAAAATATATTTTCCGACTCCTATTCAAATTTAAACATGTAATATGGACGTAATAAATTAGATAAAAAAAACCTTTCAAATACGACCAGACCTATGTACTAGTTTTAAAAGAATCAAAAAAAGACTTCAAGGAATACTTATTGTCAAAAGCGAACCTAAGATTTGTAATAGGGTGGGGGAAAGGCCACCTTAGGTAGGAAACCAATGTGTCCAAAATAAGGAACGGTTTGAAGAAACTTGACAAAATCTACACAAATAAATTTAATCTGATGCACCGTGTCCATATACGTGAGCGCCAATTGTATATTTTTATAAATTTTGAAGAGAATTTACATTTCTTCAAAATTTATTGTTTATATATTCTAGGAAATCAGTAATTTTAACACAATGCTTGTGTAACTTTATTAGCCGAGAGGGGTTAGCCAACTGCCCCAAGGTTTAAATATTATATTGTAAAACCATTTCTGCAAATTAATGATAACATTTAATGTAAGACTTAAAATTTAAAAAAAAATTGTTACTTAAATGTTTACTTTACTTTGCATATAAAAAAAAATCGTAAAAAGCCATACACACTCAGCGACATAAATGTGCGCTTTTTTTTTAAAAAATATAACAATCTCATGATTTCTTTAAAAAACTTTTTTAACAAGGCAATAAGGATCAATGAATTCACGTTCAGTCGATTAGGATAAGGCATGTGAACTTTTGCCCATAACATTTTTTTTTATATTAATAGTGGAATCTTTGCAAAAACAAATTTGGTACGATTTGTATCGATTATATTCTTTTTGTACGTGTACATAGTTATCAAAATAGCTTAGCTAATTCTATAAGGTAATCGTAGAGGTAAAATATTCGAATTTCATTTATTGTATCGTTATATTCCGTTCTTTTTAACTATGATCTATCTTTGGCTTTATATTACTAAAACAATTTTAAGCCTGGCGTTATAGGGGTTGAATTTATAAAATTTAAACTCCGGACAGTAACAACTCGACTTTCTTATATAAATTAAAGATTATTTTAAATGGAAATAAAAATATGTAATGTACATATCTAAAAAAAAAAGTAACATGATTTAAAAATAAATAAAAAAGAAACATTGATTTAATCGGAAAAATTAAACTTAATGATATTTAAATGACCTTTTACGAAAGCAAGTATTACATTGTAATATTTTTATAGATATTCTTACACAATTTTATATCAGATTTCAGTTAAACTGACATAAAAATATTCATAAAAAGTATAACTTAACACACACACATTAAACATGCTGACAAACATAAATTTTCTGAAAGTTCAAAAAATATGTGATGCAAAATTAAATTCAATTAATAAACAAATGTACATTAAATGATTAAACACTTATTCTTCTACGGAGAGGAATCAAGAAGAGAAGATAACATAACTAAATAGCAGACAAAGACATACATACATACAGACATTGGGAGGTTGTGGTATTTCTTTTAAGCTTCTCTTCAAATAATTCAGACACCGTCTCGTAATGATTCTTCTAAGTCTCTCTGCAGCAAACATGTTAGTATATTATTATTAGCTCTCCCTTTTAAACCATTTGGGTTACCTAATACCTAATAATTTTTGATGCACTATATACAAATATATCTCCTTGTCTGGGAATCGAACCCTGGACCCATGGTTATCAGATACTCTGACCACTACATCGCACTACGTGAACACTGTCCTTTTATCCGGGAAGTTCATTGATTGTATGACCTTATAAAAATAAATAATCAAAAATCAATTTAGAAATTTAGAAAGATTAGATGTATAAACATATGTGCTATGTTAAAGTGAAGAACATAACGTCACATTCATCTTCCCTAAGAAATCATGATGCGGATAGGTTGTCATCCCTGAAGACTAGGGTTGTAACCAGTAAAGTCTCCGGTAGGTGTTTCAATCGGCGGACGAAATACAGCTGCGGTCAGCTACTATTTCTGGCTCGTATTCTGCGAAAGCATGGTATTACACCAGTTCCTTAGTTCCCAAAGTGACCACCAGAGGAAAAAATCATGAGCGGTGGTCCACAGAAATTTATTTGCTTTGGATAGTGAAGAACTAAAATGTTGGCTTGACTTCACCTATGTACCAATGTAGGCAGATAATATTTTAAGAAGCTCAGCGACTGTAACTTGTAAAAACTTGCATCAACCAATCAATCAATTAATTAATTAACCAATCAAATCTAACTTTTTTCAAAAACTATTAATTCATGCTTGGAACACAGCCGCAACGCAAATTTCCATAGTAAGATCTAATCTTCACATTTATGTCGTGTTTTGGGAATGTTGTAGAAATGTAGCTGCAGGGGGTCCACCGGAACCAGCTGAGTTTTGGAAGTGGTTTATGAGAAAAATAGTCTGGGAACCTCTGGTCCAGTTGACTCGCCCTTCTTGGACTGCAGTGAGTTTATATCTGTGGTTCTCTACCGTGTAAAATGTGTTTGATTTATTTATGTATAAAGAAATAAGGTAAGATAGTAATAAATAAAAAAAGAACATTCAAGATTGAATGGGCTAAGTAATTTTTTAACAAATATAAACAGAAACAAATCAATCATTAAGTGGGCTTGGCAAACAATTATGATACATTTGAAATATTTTTTGGGCCTAATATTTAGTTTAGCATGTGACACAGGAATTTCATGAAACAGATGGCAACAAATGGCCACAGTCAGAATTTCTGAATCTTTGTAGATTTTTTTTTTCATGGCTCATGGGCCACTGTTAGCACGAGGGCTTTTACAGTTTCACCGGGTTGAAAGATGAGGATGGGTCGAAAGGTGGGCTAAGGTCGAGCGTTTAGGGAACTCAGCCGACAACTTTATTAATGGGTAAACAGCACCAGCCTCAGCTTGGACCCGGCTCGGTCAGTTGCTTCTGACGGATCAAGGGATCTTTGTTAAGGATATACCTCCTCCGATCGCGATAAGATAGTATTACTTAGCCCTCGCAGTATATCAGCGTGAAATAGCAGCATATAGCTGCAGAGTAGGTGAGTGTAGAGAGATAGATACCAAACTACAGGTAAACAAGGCGTTATATATCAGTTGTTACTTCTCGAGTATCTTGAATTTTTGTTGAGCGTGGATACAGATGTATGAGGAACAGTTATCAAATCAGATGAACGATCTTGTTTATTTACTAATTAAAAAAACCATCTCAGCTGACCACTGTGTTTGCCAATACAAGGTTGCCACTCAAGAACTTTACGTCCCTATAGATTATAAGTTCAAAGGGCTTGTCTTTATGCTGTATCGAATTAAATTAACTTACTTTTTATTATTGGCGCTGATAGGCGTACTATGGTTAGAATTCTCAGGGCTGTCACTAATCTCACTGGAGCTCCTTATATCACCTTCCATCTGTAAGGTAAATAGTACAAATGCTATGAATTTTAATTAAAGCATAACATAAGGACCTAAATACAGGTAAACATGCATTTCAGACAGTTCTACGGGGTAATAGTAAAGATTTAGAAGATAATATGTATTTATATACTATTCCCACTGCTGGGCATTCGCATGGCTCCATTGTTTGACGGACTTCAAATGTATTCGAAACATAAAATTTTGTCAGTTGATGCATTCTAAGTAGTAAGCGTCCACTAATGAAGGGTTTCCGGAAATTACACCCGTAAGGGGGTAAAATTGGTAATGAACGATTGTATAGAAAAGTCCATAATTTTTAAATTAACAAAAACGATATTTCACATACTTGCTTTTGTTTAGAAATAAATGTATACGGTATATTTTTTTTAAATAGTATATCGAAATTTTTCAAAATTGTTGAAAATCTATATGGGATGACTTAGATCACTTTTGAAGGAAGAAGCAATGAAATTCAATATAAAAGCTTCTTATATAAAGTTTTAAAAAATTATAAATAAGTTTACATCTAATATCGATAGATGGCGTTGTGCACTATTTATGAATCGCGCTATGGTTTCGTTAGGCATCTTTCAGCTTTTTTAACTACCAAATTTATTTTAATATACATATATCTACACATGCGAAGCTGCAGTCAACAGCGAGTTATATACATTTCCTTCACCAAGGAGCTAGAGATAAATCAGCATTTAAAATTGCAATTAACAATTTATTTGGTGCCGGACCGGGTATCGAACTCGGATTTCTGTCGTACCGTGAATTAAAAGCGATTGATTATTAAACTGAGCTACCACGGCACTGTCTGAATATGCCTATGTCTTTAGTTACCTCTATGATATTGTTTTCGTTTCATTTGAAGTATTCACAAGTTCACAATTGAAGTGTGCGTTATCACTCACCATGCCGGCCTGTATAGTTCTATATGCGATCTGCAGTATGAGGAAGGTCCATATCACGTGCAGCACCAGGAGTAGGCAGAGTAGCGAGTTGAAGATGTAGTACGCTGGGAACATTGGCAGCAGCATAGGCGCTCGGATTGATGTACTGGAATAGCACAAGATTAAATATCAAAACAGAGGGTACAACAATTGATTTTTTATGGAACTACAGGTGACAAACGAGCCACGCTGGACTGGACCAGGGAAAGATAATTACATGGACAATTATAGTTGGGATCCGGAGATTCAATTACAGGTAATGGGGCCTTCTATCTCAGCTCTCGAGGCATAACTTGATGAAACACAATCTACCACTGGTTAGTGATGATATATATATATATATATATTCCCATAATAAAGAGATTTTAATTGTAGTTCTAGATGTCACTTAACAGCACTGAAATGGAATTGCCTTGTTAACGGTGATTGGGTCTTCAGTACTCACTGCAAGAAACATGGCAGCTTCATGTATTGCAGATAGATAGATCTTATACACTAATCCTATGATCAGCAGTGGACCATTCGACTGAAGTGATTTTTTTAAATTAAGTTAAGAGTAACAAACGAGCACACAGTTCACCTGAGTACAGAGGCAAGCGATTACTGCGGCCCGTGGCATCTCTTGACAAGGAATCATAATGCAGATCCGTTGTCACCCTCGTGGACTGAGATTGAATGTCTCGTCATAAAGGTCTCCGGATCCCTACAATCACCAGAACGAAACACAGCAGCATTATGCTGCCATTTTACTCTGGTATTATGAGGGCGTGCATTCTGCAGCTAGAAACAAACTGCAGTATAGCTCTAACACTGTAAGTGATTATGATGACATATAACTATGTCCGCCGAAAACGTCGTAGAAAGTTTCATGGTTCATCCACGAAAAATAATCACTGCAGAGATGCGTTGAAACCACTTAGGGACTAATATAGTATGAGGCCTCGTAGCATTTAATAATATATACCGTCTTTTTTTTTTCACTTTCCAATTTACTAATAAATTAACTGAGACGAATATTTTTTTAATTATGACTATACAACTCGAAAAGAATATACATAAAGAGATATGACCTTATAATTAGTAAAATCCTTTCTCTCAATCTCTCATCTCAATCAGATTTTTTTAACAGTTCCCTTATGAAAATTCAAGTCGAGAAGGTTTCATTGAAATATCAAATGCACTGTCATAGAAAATGAAAACAGTGGTGGAGGACAATTTTGCAATTAAATTCTAGCAGAAACATAAATTGCTCAGCACGACCAGAGCAGAACTGATTATATCACAGAATAGCAACATAAGATAACATGTGAGTCATATAGTGTCACTATGGCTGTACTATATGAATGGGGGAACTCAATTACATGTAACAAAGTAGATATTCCATTTTATATACATTTTGGATCTTTGTTGAGGATGGAAGTGGATGGAAGAAGCATCACTCCATCAGGCGAACTGTGTGCATGTTTCTCAACCTTGATATTATAAAAAAAGCATCACATTGCTGTCGTGATGATGCCATAAAGTATGATAGACGTATCAAGCGAAGCATCACATTGCTGCTGTGATGATACCATAAAGTATGATAGACGTATCAAGCGAAGCATCACATTGCTGTCGTGATGATACCATAAAGTATGACAGACGTATCAAGCGAAGCATCACATTGCTGCTGTGATGATACCATAAAGTATGATAGACGTATCAAGCGAAGCATCACATTGCTGTCGTGATGATACCATAAAGTATGATAGACGTATCAAGCGAAGCATCACATTGCTGCTGTGATGATACCATAAAGTATGATAGACGTATCAAGCGAAGCATCACATTGCTGCTGTGATGATACCATAAAGTATGATAGACGTATCGAAGCGAAGCATCATTGCTGTCGTGATGATACCATAAAATTATGATAGACGTATCCAAGCGAAGCATCACATTGCTGTCGTGATGATGCCATAAAGTATGATAGACGTATCAGCGAAGCATCACATTGCTGTCGTGATGATGCCATAAAGTATGATAGACGTATCGAAGCGAAGCATCACATTGCTGTCATTGATGATACCATAAAGTATGATAGACGTATCAAGCGAAACATCACATTTCTTTAAAGTATGATAGACGTATCAAGCGAAGCATCACATTGCTGTCGTGATGATACCATAAAGTATGATAGACGTATCAAGCGAAGCATCACATTGCTGCTGTGATGATACCATAAAGTATGATAGACGTATCAAGCGAAACATCACATTTCTTTAAAGTATGATAGACGTATCAAGCGAAGCATCACATTGCTGTCGTGATGATACCATAAAGTATGACAGACGTATCAAGCGAAGCATCACATTGCTGCTGTGATGATACCATAAAGTATGATAGACGTATCAAGCGAAGCATCACATTGCTGTCGTGATGATACCATAAAGTATGATAGACGTATCAAGCGAAACATCACATTTCTTTAAAGTATGATAGACGTATCAAGCGAAGCATCACATTGCTGTCGTGATGATACCATAAAGTATGATAGACGTATCAAGCGAAGCATCACATTGCTGTCGTGATGATACCATAAAGTATGATAGACGTATCAAGCGAAGCATCACATTGCTGTCGTGATGATACCATAAAGTATGATAGACGTATCAAGCGAAGCATCACATTGCTGTCGTGATGATACCATAAAGTATGATAGACGTATCAAGCGAAGCATCACATTGCTGCTGTGATGATACCATAAAGTATGATAGACGTATCAAGCGAAGATAGGAAAAAAATCCCGCAACCTCAAATGCTCCGGACACGGGCTTCGACGAAGGTTTGCGTTATCGCTACAAATATAGCCAGGGCGTTGAGGAGTTGTTACTGCAGTCGTACGGTACCATAAAATTTCAGTTGAAAATGTTGAGGATAATTTATGAATATGAATTAATGCAATCGCTTGATTCATTTTATAACAGATGAGATTCTTCGTCCGCGTCTGTCCCTTTAAAATAAATTTTTATTTTTGGTTTAACCCAATCTATAGGAATTTATTTACAACGAAGGTTTGTACGTAACGTTCACCGCCCCTGCAGCAAGGTTTCATATAAGACGGATTCGTTTGGAAAAATTTATCGTTTGGATGGTGGAATGATGGGATGAAGAAAATTCTGGGAACCTCTGATCTAGAATAAGTAAAGTAAACTCTATATAACGGATTTGTATAGCATATAACGTGTTTACATATTTTTGATTTAATTTAACAACCATCTGATGTAAATTAATTCACCCACATTTATCCTTGATAAAGAATCATAATGCAGATACGAACGAAGATTAAGACGAAATGTCACGTCACTAGTATGGCCAATAAAAGGGGGTAGTAGTGTCAATAGTCTAACGGTTTAGGTAACGGTATGCCAAACTTAGGATCGTAGATGCGAATGCGCCATTAACCTATAGCCGTGACACACCAACCTAGCTCAAGCACTAACAGCTTAGTTGGAGTGGTCAACGGGGTGTCAT
Organism: Teinopalpus imperialis; assembly: GCA_029286865.1. Taxonomy (NCBI): domain Eukaryota; kingdom Metazoa; phylum Arthropoda; class Insecta; order Lepidoptera; family Papilionidae; genus Teinopalpus; species Teinopalpus imperialis. The sequence continues at coordinate 186,110 of JAGSMU010000041.1, forward strand.
TAATTATAGCACTTTTAAAATATATATTAGGCCTAGATGTACTTTATTTAAATTCGGTGACTTTAATTAATTCGAACAACACCTCAAAAAAATGCCAAGAGATTCACCGTCTCTTCGCAAGGCCAATATCAAGTCGATATTGATTTAATAGATAAGAGGTCTAAGCCTTCTATGTCATACATAATAAATAAATAAATAACTAAATATCGAAGGGGATGTGAACGACCATTTAGGATTTTCCTCGGGTACCGTAAGGGTTAGAGAAGAGGAGTGTTAGATTATCTATTATCTTATGCCTTCAACGAATGATGGATCTTATTTTTCAGAGAGTAAATTACGATCAGTGACAAAGAACAGCTATTAAGGTTCACAGTTAGTACGAGGGATACTAAAAACGCCATCAGTGCCGGTAACATCAAGTCCAATAGAGAAACTATACACAAGAGGGAATGATTTACATTGTAATAATACCGAAAATTATAGAACCGATTTATTTTCTTACAGTTAGACTATTTATATACAACATGATTTTATACAAATAAAATAAATAAAATAAAATAAATAACATTTTAGCTATTACTATAATTGCTAATATGTTGTCCAATGCTACGGTTTCCGTTATGCGGTAAATTTGACCTTATCATAAACCAAATGAGGTTGCAAGCTAACCTCCATAGTAGGTAGAAGGGGAAGATGCCAATCCTCGTGCCAATCCACACCACAATGAGGCAGAGGAATAGCACGTCGCAGGTTCTCTGGTAGTTTGCGTACTTCGCAGCCTTCACCGCCTGGAACATTCGTTTGATTCATAAATATTGATACATTTTTACAGTTATATATATTTAACAATTATTAAAAATTATAATTTAACAGTATATTAAGTATTTTAACAGTGGTAGACCTACACTGCAGTTTGTTTCTAGCTGCAGAATGAATGGATCAGTTTGACCAGTGTAGGACCACGCCCGAACAGAATACCAGCGTAAAATAGCAGCATGACGCTACTGTGTTTCGTCTGGTGTGTGCAGGGATCCGGAGATCTTTATTACTGGTGACGAGGCATTCCATCTCAGTCCTCAAGGTTAACAACGCATTATGATTCCTTGTCAAGGATGAATGTAGATGTCATGGACCGCAGGAATCACTTGTCATCAGGTGAACCGTGTGCTTGTTTGTTACTTTCAACGTAATAAGAAAAGAAAAAAAAATCTCACATGTGCGTCTGTGTTTTCTTTGGGTACGATATCTTATCATCTACCTCATCACTGGGCTTGCCAAGCATCTTTGCCAAGATCGTCGTAAGAGTCATAATGAAAGAAAATACATCTTATATTTCTGAACGTCAACTAAGTAGAACATTTTCATTCTGTGCTTATGTGTTACATTCAATACAATAAAAAAATATAATAAAATAATCGACTTCATTGTAATCGACATTTTCTTTTACATCATTGCTAAAGTATGATTTATGGTTGCTGTTCGGTGTTTAGACTGAAACTTTTTTATTATGACCTTGACAGTAACAAACGAGCACACAGTCCACCTGACGGTAAGTGATTCCTGCGGCCCATGACATCTGCATTCATCCCTGACAAGGTGTCATAATGCAGATGCGTTGTCACCCTTGAGGACTGAGATGGAATGTTTCGTCACCAGTAATAAAGGATCCCTGCACTCACCAGACGTAAAACGGCATCATTATGCTGCTATTTAAACTGGTATTCCGAGGGGGCGTGGTCCTACCCCGGTCGGGCTGTCCCATTCATTCTGTAGCTGGAAACGAACTGCAGTGTAGCTCTACTGCTTTTCTATTCTCGAAAGCAATAAAATAATTTAAGGATAATTAAAATAAAGTTCATATTTTTGGGCTAGAATGTTTCATGAATAACATGGTGTCGGTTGATAATAAGCACCACCGAACTAGGTGTTTCACGAGTGAGTGCTTTTGTGCCTACGCAAAGGATTACTATTATATACTCTGTGCAGTTATTCATCTGGTAATAATAAAAGATCAGAAACATCAAACGGCCCCAACGGAATACGTGCGTTGATAGTTCATAATCGGCATATGTTTGGGACGGATTCGTTACAACTAGCATTTAATTTTATTTCAATAAATCGTGTAATTGTAGGAGGCAATAATGTTAAGTTGCTTATATATAAACTTAATTTCTTTCTTTCTTTACTTTCTATCGGGTAATAAATCAATGCCAATTGTTTATACTTAGGAATACAAGCCGGTTTTTTTTTTTTTTTTCGGGCTGATGGCCGCTGTTAGCCCCAGGGCTTTTACAGTTTCACCGAGTTGAGAGGTGACCGAGCGCCATAAGCGCTCGGGCTTATGGCTCTCAGTCGAGACCTCTATATATGGGTAACCAGCGCAAGGGCTCCCAAGAGGGAGCCTCGGCTTGGACCGTTACCCTGTTTCGCGAGTGCGTCTGACTCAAGGGTGCCCGAGAGGGCCGAACCTCGGCTCGGTCAGTTGCTTCTGACAGAGGATTATCTTAATTAATATCACTATTATTATTAACTACCTGTACCACCACTTCAGAATGCGTGGGCGCTGGAGAAGAAGTGGCGCAAGAAACTCCAGCAACGCTTCTATCTGTATGGACTGGAGAGAGCCGGCCAGTGACATTGCGGTATCGCGAATAACTTTGTTTGCGACGCCCTCGCCGTCGGCGGGGGCGATATGAGGGTGCAATGTATGTGTGTTGTGTTTTATGGAGGGCTTGGGCCCTGGTGGTTGCGTCGTCAGGGTCGTCGAGGGCGTGCCTTGGTCTCCTACGGACGCGGGTAAATCTGTGATTCGCGATGGGATTGTAAGTGGCGGCACTTACAATCAAAGGGTTTCGGTGTGTGACGGCAGAGTCGAAATATCGGCGAAGCCTGCTTCAGGTACTGAGCTATGGTCGGCAGCTCAAGATCTATGTGTAGATTTTCGTTACGCAAGAACCACGGCGCACCGGTGGCCTTGCGCATGAAACGATTTTGTATTACCTGAAGTCGGTGAATGTGACGCGGGGAGGCATGCGCAAAGACGGGGCTTGCGTATGTCATTATGGGTCGGATGCACGCTTTGTAAAGTGTAATTTTATTACGCAGGGACATTTTGCAATTTTTATTAAGTAACGGGTGCAAACGACCTAGGACGAACGCTGCTCGATTCCGTACGCGGTTGATATGCGGACCGAAGAATGCTGAGTCTTTCATCTAATGTGACGCCTAAGTATTTGACTGTCTTTTCCCAGGGGATTGGACGATCAAATAACTCTATAGTTTGGAGATGCAGCGTTTTGTTGCGCCGAGAGAAGTACATGGCTGCATTTTTGGTGGGGTTAACCTCGATCCTCCATTTCCCTAAGGTGTTGGCTGCAGATTGGAGGCGTTTACAAATAGCGTCTGGTTTAAATCCAGACACGTAGAGGCCGGTGTCATCGGCGAAAAGGGCTAGCTCTACACCGCGAATGCGCGGTATGTCGTTGGTGTAGAGTGTGTATAAAGTAGGACCTAGGACAGAGCCTTGTGGTACTCCGGCACAAATGGGGTGAACCTCGGAACGCGTTCCCTCGACGCGGTAACGAAAGGTTCTATTTCGGAGAAAATCTCGTATGATAAGTACGAGTCGATCTGGCACACCGAGCTCATATAGTTTGTATATGAGCCCGTTGTGCCAGACCTTGTCGAAAGCTTTCGCCACGTCGAGAAAAAGTGCCCCAGTTTGGTACCCCTGAAGAAATTTACTGAGGATGTGCTCCGTGATGCGGTGCACTTGATGTGTGCATGAGTGTTGGGTGCGAAACCCGAACTGCTCATTGATTGGCAGCCCTCGGGACAGCATGAAGTCCTTGAGGCGGGTGAGGATGAGCCTTTCATATACCTTACCCAAGACTTTGAGTAGGCTTATAGATCGATAGGCTGATGGATCGGTTGGATGTTTTGAGGGCTTGAGAATCCCTATGACATCGGCTTCCTTCCAGGTGTTCGGGAAGGTGCCATTGGATATGGCCGCGTTGTAGATTATCACCAGTAGGTGTAAAATGGACATGGGTAGGAGTTTCATCACCTTGTTGGTGATACCATCGGGGCCGGGAGCCTTGCGTGGTCGCAGGTTTTTAATTATGGACTCAACTTCGGTGCATGTAATTTGAGTGACGGAATCGCGAGGTGGTTCCTTACTCCTCCGGTCGACCTCGCTGTTAACCATTTCAAGGTGAGCGGCGTCGATCGGTAGGGTGCTCGGTGAGCATTGGAGCTCGAGATTGTCAGCCAGACATTCGGCTTTCTCTTCGTCTAAGAAGGCGGGTGGTTTATTGGGACGCGCTAAGGGAGGCATTGTTTGGGCGTTGCCCCCTTTTAGGGATTTGGGAAGTCGCCAGTAGGCGAGATGGGAAGGTTCGATGTTGGAGGTGATTATCCCACCGATCGTTCCTATACTGGGCTATGCGTGATCGGACTTCACGCTGAAGGGTACGTAGCACCAGCCGGTTACTTTCAGTGGGATATAAGTCGTGGGCACGAGTCGCCGCATTCTTGCGCCTCATTAGGTCCTTTATGTCGTTTGGCAGGGTCCATCGGTGGTCTTCCACCGAGGGAACCTGCCTCGAACAATCCTCGACTACGGTCTGGATGTGCCTAGTGAGGGTATGAACTGCGAGGTTCGTGTCGTTGACTGAAGATATGTTCCTAGGAATAGCATCTAGGTGCGGTGATGTGGCTTCCCTCAGGGCGTTCCTGAGTCGGTGCCAGTCTACAATGGTTTTAATGGAGGGTGAGGTTGGGGCGGAGGGCCGAAGAAGAACGGGGTGATGATCGGAAGCGAGCTCATGGATTACCTCTATGCCTTGGAAGGCGAGATTGATGTTCTTACAGATAGCAATATCAAGCACATCCGGTGCGTGACCCAATATGTATGGAAAATGGGTAGGCGTAGTAGGTGCTACGACGTCGAAGTCGAGTGCGTCGCTTAGCGAGTCTAAAGCCAACCCCCGGGGGTTGATTTTAGTTGCATTCCACCGAGTGTGCTTGCTATTGAAATCTCCTGCCAAAATGACTGAGTTTCCAAGGGAAAGGAGCGCCACGAAGTCGCTTCGTAATACTTGTGCGTCACGTCTGCAAGGCAGGTAGACGGACGCGATTGTGATGGGGGCGTGGCCGGTCATGGCTAGCTGACAGACCGAGGCTTCTAGGAAGGTTAGGGTTGGCGTATCGACGGGCACGCAGTGCAAGGACTTTTTATAGTAGATGAGAGTTCCGCCATTAGCGGCGGAGGTTCTATCATTCCTAATGATGTTATAATTCGCAATTTTGGGATTGCGAGTGTGCGGTTTGAGGAATGTCTCTTGCACTAGGAGCACGTCGACTTGGTGATCGCGAACAAAATTGAAGATTTCGTCGCGTTGATTATTAATACCGTTCGCGTTAAAAATGCGACGTTAAGGAACGCGGTTTTACTCTGCCGTTGTAAAGGCCCTCTATGCTTGAAAATTGACGATGGCTGACACTACATGTTGGTAGCGCATTGTGGCAGCAATCCTGATTTCGGGCTTGCCATTGGAGTCCCTTAGGGCTTTTGCAAGGGCTGAGACGTCGGCGCCGTTGAAAACGGCGGCGAAGCGACACACAAGGTCGAGGTCGCTTTCGTTAACCGGCCGTCCGGCTGATGGAGGGGGCTGCTCAACCGGTTGAGCGATGGTCACTACGCCGATAGGAGTTTTCCATGCGGGACGTAGAGGTCGAACAGGAGCGAGAATAGGCGCGGGAGCGGCGATCGGTGCGACTTTAAGTGCCGGGCGTTTCGGCTTGGGAGCCTTTGGGCAGCCAAGGTAATTGGCTGTGTGTCCCTCTGAGTTGCATAGGACACATGCGGGGGGCCCGAAAGCAGCCAAAAGGGCCTTGTCCTTGGGTCTCGGACAGTCGGTGGTGCCATGGTCACCCAGGCACTTTACGCATCTGGGTTTCCCGAAGCAGTTGCGAGCAGAGTGGCCATATAACTGGCATTTGTGGCACTGGCCCGGAGGGCCGTTTTTATGAGGGCGCTCTATTGTGAGCCTAGAAAGGTGGCAGCACGTTTTTAGGTTAAATACCTGCTTCCCTGCCTCGGACCTTTCGAGGGCCACAATTACCATGTTGAATGGCTTTTTGTTATACCCACTGTACATCCTATGCACGGATAGGACGGGTAGATTCTGAGCCTGGAGGTCCTCTTTGATGAGCTCTGCGGAGATTTCCCGCGGAAGGTTTTTAATAACCACTCTGAGTTGGCGCTCTTCTGCCAGGGTGTAGGTGTGGAAGAATACACCTTTGTCTTGTAAGTAGCGGGTGACCGCTCTATGGTCATCCGTGGTTTCTAGCTGCAGTTTAATGCCTACAGCGGTGGGGATCGCTTGATATTTATAGCGATTGGAATGGGCCGATACGACAATCGGCCATTTATCTTGTGCCTGTATGAAGACAGGCGGCGGGCGTTTCGATGGCTGTGAGACAGCAGAAGTTTGGGGGGTGCCAGTAGAGGCGCGCTGTGGAGCGGCGCGAGCTTGCTGTGAGGCTGCAGAGAGGGTGCCATGGGGTTGGGCCACAGATATCGATGACCGGGGAGAGGGGACATCGCTTTCCTGTTTTTTCGCCTTGGGTGGCGGCGTCGGGGCGGGTGAAGCTCGCTTTTTACGCTTCTTTTCCACCAGCGTGAAGTTGCTGGTGTCTTGCGGGAGTTCCTCGGGGGACGAAGGGCTATCTAGCTCCATTTCGGATACCGAGGAGGAACATGAGGCAGAGGCCCTTGAGGAGGACCTTGAGGGTGATTTTTGCCCCTCCGGTAGGGGTTGCTCTTTTATAATGTCTTCGAAGACATCGGGGTATTTACGCTTAAGGCAGCTGACTAAGTGCACAAGGAAATCCATGGTTGGATTCTCCATTGTACACAAATTATTAATATTATTACTACTATTACGCGGGATGTGTGGCCTCCGGTGGGGTGCCGGGGTGAGTAGCCGACTTGAGGATGTGTGCCTAGTTGCGTAGCCCTAGTGCATACAAGTGTCAATCTTATTTGTGCACTTGGGTGTGTGCTTAGACCTAACTAAAAATACGCGTGAGACAATTATAAGTCTAGCGGGTTGGTCAACCTTGGCTAGGGCACTACCCAAGGCCAAGTTTACGTCGACTCCTTCCGCTATCTTGCGTTTCCCAGAAGGGGAACCGCGGGCGTACGGGGCTTGCCCTACACTAGCTTAGTTAGCACCGCAAGGTATCCACTAGTGTAACCACCCAGGTGGCTTTACAATTGCTTTCTGGGAAACTAAATTCCGATCACAATAGCAACAGCAATAAAAATTGCTCGGTGTATTGTTCTCGGAACAATGGGTGCGCAGGTGGCTTGCTCGGGGGCAGGTAGCTCGGGACGATCGTGGCGGGGAGCCGGGCGACCGTTCTCGGCGACTGCTGAGCGTCGAATGATATAAGCCGGGGACTGAAGGACACCGAGCCGCCTTACATCAGGTACAAATGCCGGCACTGATTTATTACCCGGGATAGAAAGAAAGAATTGTATTCTTAAATATAAACAAATTCTTTCTTTACTTTCTATTCCGAGGAATAAATGTCGGCAATTTTCGTACACGATATAAAGCGGGTTAGTTTAGTCAATATCTTGAAGAATAGGGCAACGGGAATCGGGCCTGCCTGATTATGTCGAGGTGGAGGAGTTCTGCTCACCCAGCTAAATTAACCCGAAGACTACACAATAAGCAGTGTTACATTTCCTTTAGTAAATCGTAGTTAAGCAATTGACTAATATTAAGTGAGAAAATCACGTCACCTCAACAAATATATCCCCAAAGTCATGCAACAGCAGCACCAGAGTGCCGATCCTGTGAAGGTTGCACACCCAGCTGAAGGATATGAGCGCAACGGTGGCGATGTGGTGTATGAACATCTGCCAGAAGTCCTTGCGGCGCACGTCCCAGAACTGCGATATGGTGAGCGACAGGTAGAAAGCGGCCGATATCATGTAGTACCACCAGATGTCGCTGGTAACGCCCTGCCAATAAAGTCATATTATATATTAACCAAAAATCTAGCAGTATTTAGGAAATCATGTTGGTGTACTTATTTATTTAAATATGGAACACCTACAACACAAAATGATTCGCGTTTGCATTTTTTTTTATTACATTGAGAGTAACAACCGAGCACACAGTTCACCCGATGGTAAGTGTTTCCTGCGACCCATGACGTCTACATTCATCCTTGACAAGGAATCAGAATGCAGATGCGCTGTCACCCTTGAGGACCGAGATGGAATGCCTCGTCACCAGTAAGAAAGGCCTCCGGATCCCTAAACCCACGACACGAAACGCAGCAGCATTATACTGCTATTTTACCTTTAATCTAAATAAAATATATTTTTAAAATATTTTTCAAATACTTAATTTTTTTTAAATGCGGAGAAGGAAATCCGAATGAAGAGGTCCGCATTATTTCTTGAAGACCATGATATAAATATTTAGATTTGATAAATTGTTTCTTTTTATTTTCAAATAGTTTTTGCCAATATGTCTTATAAATTATTGCGACAAAAACTTTTATTTATTATATGACCTACCTGATACCGGGACTCTTATCAGATGGAATATTAGACTCGAGGTGCCTATACTCTTTTATATATGTCAGGGTAACCTTGAACGTCTTTTTAGAATTGTAGAACACACTCGAAAAAAATTCTCTATGATATTTCCTGAAAAACGAAAAAATACAAACACAACGTGTAATATGATCATTTGAGTGCATTCGATCGTTACCTGGTGTGGATAACCGATATAACAATTATCAATGCTCCACAGCCATTCCTTGTTCCAGAGTATACAGAGCCCGAAGAGGAAGTTGCCCGTGTGGAAGGTGAACTTCCACACGTTCTCGCAGAACTTGATGAGGGTCGAGGGCTTGTCCTGAGCACGCCGGAGCCGCCACCAGCGCTCCACCTGCCTCTCCGTCATGTCCAACTGCTTCGCCAAGCCGCATGGCTGGAAAGACAGTATTTCTATAATTAATGACGGTGATATATCAACGACTTAAAAAAGAAATGCCGAAAAAGACTCGTACGTATGTCATATATTTGTTTTCCTTATATGCCCTATGTGGTTTAATAGTGCAATAGCTACGCTGTAGCTAGATTTTAGCTGCGGCATGAATGGATAAGCTCGACCGGGGAAGCACCATGCCCTTACGCTTCGAATGTAGGTGGCACGGGCGCGCTGATATTTCTTACCTGCTTGTGAACTGTGTGTTTGAAGCCAAATTTATACCAGAAGAAATTATTAAAGAGTAAGAGCTCTTTTAAGAATAGAAATTATTTTATATCAATCTTGTATACGATTAAATATAAAATGAACATAAACCCCACGAAGGCTCAAGTTTGCGCGTTTACCGGTAAAAAGATTCCCTTTGTCGGATCTCCTTATTTTGAAAACACTCCCCTAGCTACCTCAGCTGGTATCGGAATCCTTGGCGGCGACATATCGAGCGACGTTCAGTTCCGCGGTCAATTGGAAGGTAAAGCCAAATTGGCTGCAAAAAAACTGGGCGTGCTTAATAGAGCGAGACAGTATTTCATGTCGGCACACTGTTTGCAACTTTACAAAGCGCAAGTTCGGCCTCATATGGAATAATGTTCTCATCTCTGGGCCGTGGACCCCAGTACCAGCTTCTTCCGTTTGACCGCATTCAACGGAGAGCGGCTCGAATCGTTGATGACCAGATACTTTCCCATCGGCTTGATTCACTGGCGTTGCGAAGAGATGTTGAATCTTTTTGCATTTTTTACCGAATTTACCATGGGGAGTGTTGTAAGGATTGTTTAAAGCTCTAAGAATAAGAAGGTTTTGTTCGGATTAATTACAGCCGCTGAGTTTAAACATCGTACATCGCGACAGAATTCAAAATTTCATCCTTATCATCTCGATGGTTCCACCACTTCACGCGAAATTTCCTGCCACGGACACTCTGTGGAATCAGCTGTCGCCAGCGGTGTGTCCACCTGCCGCCTATACTATAAAAAAAAATACTAAAAATGAATTTATAAACTATACGTATCTGTAAATTGGAAATATTTAAAAAAAAAGAAGATGATTTATAGGACAAGTAAATGTATTACGACCATTTTGCCTATTTGTTTGAACATTTCTAACGGAAAAGTTTAACTAATTTGGATGAAGCATTTTTAACTTTAACAGAGGGTGGCGGTTCTCCAGGAAACGATTGACAGCTGGCAACGGGTACGCAACGGCTTTGCCATCTGATATAGAAAAAAGGGTGATAGTAGGGCCTCTAATAGTGTTTTTATATTTCAAATTATTTTAAGCTATTGGTAATTTTTATCGGTAAGATTTTTTTTCTTTTCTTTTACAATGTATGCACTACAACTTCCACAATATCTCTCCACGCCACAGGTTGACTGGTAGAGAATGCCTAAGTCGCAAAGGGCGGATCCCTTTTTGTACCAATAAAGTTTAAATAAATAAATTTATCTAGACGAAGCCGAAGCAGGTCAGTTAACTCATAATAAATTTATTAGAAAATCAAGAATTCACATTAAATAAGTGCTTTTAACTCTTTATAAGTGCTTTGACCGCGTTAGACACGCCATGGTAAAAGATTCAAATTTATTTAATATTTCGTGCAAGTCGTTCGATTTTCGGAGAAAACCTAACTAAATAATTAAGAGGAATAAACTTTAAATTAACACCACCCGATAGGTAGTTATTAAAGTTAATTTTTTTTAAGTTTGTTATTCAAGTTTATTCAGGCTGTGGTGGCCGTGCTAGGACACGATTTGCTTGAACATATTTCATAAACGATTTGAATTCGAACTCTGAAATTTTGTAGAGTCCATCAACCACATGAGGTGCCGTGACGGATATTTCTCTAATATCCTCTCTACGGGTGTGTGTGAGCAGTACTCTCCACACACACCTTCGAAATACATAGGCTTGTGCGCAACTGGAAATGATTATTTTGAAGAGTCAAGTCACAGAAATTAGCGGCAAAGTTACTGCTAACTTGCAGTCTCTCTATCGTCTAGCATTTATTTCCCATAAAAGCAAAGGTCAGCTTGTCTAAACGTTAAAATTGTCTACCACTGATTATGCAGATGGGTGTTATCCGGACCTCTCACTTGATCATCTTAACAAGCTGGAGCGCCCGTTGAACAACTGCATTGGATTCATTTTTAGCTTGCGTAGATATGACTATATCTCTCAATATCGATCTCTCCATTTTAAATGATCCGTCATCACAAGATCAAATGCAAATTCATTTGCTGTCCGAGCTAAGGCCAGTAATATAAACAGTTTTAAAATTTGGTTCGTGACCACTTATTTAAGTTACCTGAAGTCAGATAAGTTTATCATCCACATATGGAATTTATTGATAGCTACCGCTATTGTATTCTATTCTATATATATTTATACATATTTGTATGTTATATTTATGTATGTATTATGTATTTATACATATATCTACGTATTATTATTATTTATTTATTAGTTTATTGCTACACCTATCATACACATTTCTCTCCACACCTTGGGTTGACTGGCACAGAAGCTTTTGTCATTAAGTCCGCCCATTGTGGACTTTTAACTTCGTTAAGGTTAATGCAATAAAGATTAAATAAATAAATATACTTAAGATACCCATAGTCAGTTAACTCCATCCAATATAGAATTGGTACCTACCGTTATTGCATGTACGTATGTTTATTTATGAATCTATATATGTAATTATGAATGTAATTATTACATTGGCCAGTTTTCTTTTTTATTAATTAGTTATAATGCTACAGCTGTCATAATATCAACACACCTTGGCTTTACCAATATACCAGCTGTTAAAATTTATTTTTAAATTTGTAGTAAACAACATAGTAAAATTACAAACTATTGTATCGTATTGTAATAGGTAAATGCAATACTTGTAAATGTAACATTACGTCCAAAAGTACTAAAGGAAGTAAAACTTAGTGTAAATACGATGTAAAGTCACTACCTAACCATAACTGTTAATTGCGTTGGGCGTTTAGTGGTTTGTGTCTAGCGATTCTTTTAAAATCGAAAGATGACATAGGCTTGATTGTTCGTTGAAGAAAGTTAGTATTTCTACGCTTGTCAACTAGTGCTCGCCAACTTTTTATGCTTATTTTTTGAGACGGTAGAAACACACAACGCTTACTGTTTAATACTCCCAAAAGGCAATCAGGAAGTTTCTTTACTTGCTTAGACAACGCTGTAACGAAATACCGGTTTAATATAGTTATTTACCACTTGTGTGTTCATCTGAATCTTGAATGAAAGAAACTGCAGATACCTTACTGATGTTCTCAGCGATGTCAACGTATCTGCACGATTCCTTATTGGGGATGAATGCGGAGTTCATGGACCGCAGTAATCACTTACCATCAGGTGAATTGGATTATCTTTTTGTCATTCCCTAATATCATTAAAAAAAGAAGCTTTGTTTTTTATTTATTTTTTACTGACGTATTTATATTGTGAGTGGCAACCTCGTGTTGACATTCGCAGTGTAGGACCAGCCCTCATTGGGTGTAACGTATGCAAGTCGGCGGGAAGTGCGATGTTGGCGGTTCGGGATCCTGCTACGTGGCAGTCTGTGGGGGAGACGTATCTTCAGCGGTGAACTTGTGACGGGCTAAGATGATAATGGTGATAAAATATATCGTAAGGCAACATATACATTTGTTTAGTTAACATTGAAAGATCTGGATGGAATGTCGAGCTATGGAAGTTTGGGGGAAATCGATGGACGCCATTTGCGAGCATCTTGGCTATGTGGGGGAGATACGAGTACGACAGTGTATTAATTTTTGGTTACGATGATGGTAATATTTAAAATAATATAATAAATAAAAAGAACGTTGATGAAAATAAGAACTGTTTTATTTCCGAAACTGTTTTTGTTTTTAGTTAAATTAAGTAATTAAGTATTACATACTTTTAAAAATATCACATAGTAATAAAACAAAGGCTACCTACCCGCAGCATCTTACTGTCCACCCTGTACACCCATATCGGAAACTAATGATCACTTATAAAGCTATTTGTAGATAATTCCTATTGAATGATACTTACGTACCGTGTATTTAATTATTATTGTATATGAAACGAATACCTAAGCGGTAGACTGAGGTATTCAAACATTGTTCTCAAGGGTGATTACACGATAAATTCATCTTTTGAATAATCTCCATGGGTCTGAACCTTTCACTTCATACGAAACGTCACTTAAAGAGTTCAATGCCGACTACGAACAGAAGTCCTTGTTTAATTTATAATATACGGGGTAACACTAAGGTATTCAAACATTGTTCTAAAGGGTGACAACACGATAAATTCATGTTTTGAATAATCTCCATGGGTCTGAACCTTTCACTTCATACGAAACGTCACTTAAAGAGTTCAATGCCGACTACGAACAGAAGCCCTTGTTTTATTTTATAATATACGGGGTAACGAATGCGCTCACCATTCACCTGATGGTGAGTGATGACTGCCGTTCATGACATCTACATCTGTCCTCAACCAAAGGTTCAAGTTGCACATCCCCATATCCCAGACACGACACAATACAGCAGCAATATAGTGCTGTCTCACGCTGTTATTTTGTGGGGGCGTGGTCCTCCCGGCTCGAGGCGAACATTTATTTTTATTTTTATGGAATAGGTGACAAACGAGCAAACAGCACGTAATGCACTGCCGGCTTTAAAAGAAGATGTAGGTTCTTTTCTTGAAGGTCCCTAAGTGGTATCGGTTAGGAAATACCGCTGGCGACAGCGAATTCCACAAATTAGTAATGCGCGGCAGAAAAAAGTTCTTCATAATTTTCTGTCAGGCAGCATGGTGGATTGCCAACCATCGAGATAATGAGGATGAAATTTTGAATTCTGTCGTGATATACGATGTATAAACTCAGCGGCTGGTATATTAATACTGGCAAGTCCTCAGAACACAAAAATAAATAGAAATGCAACATCTCTTCGCAATGCCAGTGAATCAAGCCCATCGGTAAGAGCCTGATCATCAATGATTCGAGCCGCTCTTCGTTGAATCCGCTCAATAGGATGTAGCTGGTGCTGAGGTGCACCAGCCTAGAGATGAGGACAGTAATCTATGTGAGGCCGAACTGGCGCTTTGTTAAGTTTCAGACAGTGTTCCGACACGAAATACGGTCTTGCTCTATTAAGCACGCCAAGTTTCTCAGAGGTAAAATGACCTCTGACCTCTACCCTTCAAGTGACCGAGGAACTGAACTTCGCTCGACATTTCAAAGATTCCGCTCCTAGCTGAAAAACGGGGTGTTTTCAAAATTAGGAAATGCGACAACGGGATTCTTTCAAGCGGTAATCGCACAAACTTATGTCTACGTAGGGTGAAATTGGATTTAGATTTTGTAATTGCCAATCTGTTTAACAAAAGTCTTGACTTCAGACAAGTTTGTTGCGACTCCCATTGACATGTTCTCTAGAAATATTGGCACGTCATTCGCAAAGATTCATGGTGCTTTAAAAAAATCTATCACACAAAGTGGGTAAAAGATCGCGGCCGAACTGTCATAACGCATGCGGTCATTGCAGGGCGCGGCGTACATTCCATATTTAGAACTCAAGGGAGAAGAACCTGTGAAGATTATGTTATATTATCATATACTTGAGGCACATGAAGTAGAGAAAAGAAGTTTTGAAAGAGGATATATTAAGCCAATCTTTTAAACTTTGGCGTACTATTTGGACTAGTCCAACGGATTTAGTACCGAATGCTTATGTACGCCGTGTACATTATTACATTATACAGTTAGATTGTGTTCTACTTTCTCGCACAGATAAAACATCACTGTCGTCGATTCTGCAGATTCCAAATTTAACATTTCTAAGTCACGAAAATCAAATTACGTATATATAACAAAATGCACGTTCTCCAGCTGTATTTAACAAATCCTTATCAGTACATTTTAGTGTTACATCTCAGCAAGCGACCACCTTTAGAATAATTATCTGTTATCTAAAACGCTCGTAACTAACCGCTATCAGTAAAAAAAAAACTTACTACCTCCTTGACATACGGCTTATCAAGTTTGCAGAGCAAACTGACTGCGGGAGAATTGTACGGTGGACATTTTGTAATGTATTCATTTTTAAATCATCGATTTTATACTAAATGATTTTAATGTCAGCGATTTTTATAAATGTTTTATGCAACCTCGCAAATAGTAAGGGCAACTGGGCAGGACATATCATAGTGCTTTAAACATTTGCGCAAACAAATCGTCTTTCCATGTAATACATATACAATAACATCGAAGGAAATTCACATACAGTGTCAGGGACACGAGACATGCATACAACACACGCTACCCCGAAAACCAATCATTTGTAATGCATAAATTTTGTTCCTTGGCTGGGAATCCCGTGAACGCAGAATTGAAAGTTCAATTAAATTTAACATATAATATTTAATTTTTCCAAGATAAAAAATTGGGTAACCAAAAGATCAGTATTATAGAAAAAACTAAGTAATAAGACAATTAATAAAAATACAAGCTTTCGCACTCCTACGCTCGCACACCAACGTAGAAAATAAAAACTTAAAAAAAGTTTCCAAATTATCTTATACCGTTAGTTCACTGAGTAACAAACGAGCACACAGTTCACCTGATGGCAAGTGATCCCTGCGGCCCATGACATCTACATTATTCCTTGACAAGGAATCATAATGCAGATGCGTTGTCACCCTTGAGGACTGAGATGGAATGCCTCGTCACTAGTAATAAAAGCCTCCGGATCCCTGCACACACCAGACGAAACACATCAGCATTATGCTGCTATTTTACGCTGGTATTCTGTGAGGGCGTGGTCCCACCCCGGTCGAGCTGATGCATTCATTCTGCAGCTAGAAAAAAAGTAGAGTGTAACTCTACCACTGTTTAATGTTGTCGTGAATACGTCCTAATTCGACTTTCTGTCCATCTGAATACTATACAGTAATATATTTTATACATATATATATATATATATATATATATATATGTATACCTATATACGCTTTGAGAAGCCTTATTGTGGAAATGAAAGGTAGTACGTCTATTGTATTTCTATCGTATGCTGAACGTAAACAGTAAAGTAGTGCCTCATACATACAGTGGTGGTCAGGTAATTAGACACCTATTTAACTACAACTTATAACTTTATGGATAGAACTTTTTAATATGCTTGACAAAATAATGTTAAAGTTAATGTAATGTTTCATGATCTCAATATAGTTTATAAAGAAAATAGCTCTCGTATTTTATCCATTTTGCCATGCATTTCCAAGGAACCCGCCTAAAGCTGTCCTATATATAACTTATAAAAACTAACTTTTTGTTAATTCTCAATATTAACATCGTTTTGATCCTTTTCGACGAGCTACTATGGGATAAAACAAAAGTTGCGATTCTTTTTTTTTCGGCAGATGGCCTCTGTCAGCCCGAGGGCTTTTACAGTTTCACCGGGTTGAAAGGTGACCGAATGCTTATGGCGCTCAGTCGAGACCGCTGTTAGTGGGTAGTGGCACAAGGGCTCGAGTGACTCGTCCAGAGACTCGGTAGCGATTCCCCTACAAGGAAGATCATTCTGATTTTTTATGACGAATGCCGGTCGTATAGGTGCAAATGCATTTTCACCCCCTAAGGCCCGCGGGTCGCTACACTGACTATATGAAATAATGATTCAGTGAGTGCGTGATACTACCGGTATTTTTTGAAGTTTCGAGGCGCACGTTTTTCCACAATGGTTTCCTTCAACGCCCAGCATGCGTAATCTGTGAGTGTATATAAAATTGGTTTGTTCCCTTAACGTAAAATTAATAGCGACCGCCTGGACAGTGTCTATTACGGCGGCTTTAACTCTTAAGAATGTTTCCGGTTCACTCAGATGAACACGCATTTGATTTAACTCTTAACTTAAAATTAAAAATCAGTTAATTGATAAACCATAGCTACTGTTATCAGCGGCGTAGGGTCGAACAATAAGAGTGCAAGTAACGGGAATATCGGAGCACGATGCGACAACTATATATATATATATAGTCTCCCAGAAGCCAGGCAGGGGGCGGCGCAAGCGGCGGTAGCGGATCCAGTGGGGGATTGAGACGAGCATAGGCGTGCGATTTTGAATGAAATGGCTAAAACAATGAGCGTCTTGTCTTGCCATAGCGATTCTCCAATAATTAGTATGCTTCGACATTTTTTTTTCTGCCTATAACTATCAGATTGATGTGCTCTTATCAACTACTAATGGTTGACACATAAAAAAATACGTGATCGTAAATCGTTTACGTAATCACGATATGCAATGGCGTGACAAGCCTTATCAACGATTGTATGCAAATATCTTTGATAAGGATTTACTATTAAGGCCTACATTAGGTATCTAAAACAAATAGTTCAGTATATACTTTTTAATTACCACGTTACGTGCAATGATCATTTTTTATGACACTAAGGAACATAGATTAGCATACAGTTCACCTGATGGTAGTTAGGTATTTCTAAAGCCTATATACATGCGTTATTAACCTGGGTTTGCTTGTTTTTGGACGCAAAAATTACTATATACCTGGTTAGTAATGAGAAAATAATCTCTGATCTAGACGCGGTGACGGTGATTTTGATATACTGAAAAAGGCAGAAGTGGCCTATTGGATTATACGGGTGGTCTTTAGCCGAACCTCATTATCATATCATTGGGGGACGGCAATAGTTACTTTCACAGCGATACCTGTACGGTACGGTACATGACTGGGTTTAGTTAGCAAGGCATTCATCCTCCACTGGACTATTTTACATAATGGAGAAGATAGCGATATTTTTTATATTTGGAATGGTAAAGATGTGTGATTGAACTTGCATGTACGCACAAAAATGACAAGAATGTGTACGATATTAAGAAAAATATTTAATAATAATAATATTTATTAACAGTTTATTGCCACAGAAAAAATAAACTAATTTACATAAACATTATTATACACTTTGGCAAACGGAGGTGACTCAACTTTTGCTGAAACAGGATTATAGTCCCGTGCAGCACTGGTTTTCAACCACTCCCATCTCCCTTAGATGTAATGCGGGAGTCATGAGAATTGAGGGCTTCCCGATCACCATCTAAAAGTTATATTTTACAAAGTGTTTATACGCAAAATAAAAAGTAAGTTTGAGCAGACAAAAGACTAACTAATACTACTATAGTCGACACATTATGAACTGAGGCTTCGGGTCATAAATCATATTTATCTATCTGTCTCGCTCGCACTTACAGGTCTTATGGAGAGGTGTAGTGATGTGCGTAAGAATATAGTTATGAAATGAATATAATAGAGATGCATATCGATAACGGGATAGGTACGGTCGATATGCTAAATTATGTTAACTATTAATAGGAATAATTTTTCGCTATCTGAAAAGTTTTTAATTTGTAAGATAAAATGTTTGTTTCGACGTAATCATAGAGAAATTGCATAGATCGTACTGTGGCCTTGAAAAAGGCCGTTTTATCTTTGCTAGGGATATTTCTTAGTTCTTCAAAAATCCTCATTATATCCACCACGTTAGAAAATAAATTCTCCATTGTGCGTATATAATTAAGCGTAAGTAATGTAGTGAGTGTCATAACGAAAAATCTTATATTTATAGAAAAACAGAACAGGTATCATGCGAATGAAGGTCACGATGACGCATCGACCCCGCGTGCGCAGGTACTAGCTAAGTATCGATAAAGGTTGCATTGCGTGCACATTCCTACTGTCAGTGACATTCATTGCCCGACGACTCAGTTTTTCAGTGAGTGTGTGCGATGTTTTGTTTTTTCGCGTTATTATGGTCGTGTAAGTACAAAAAAGTCTTTCAGATTCATATATTTCCAGTAGGTATTTATTATATTGTATCAATTAGCGACGTATAGACAGGTTAAGTAAATTATAACTATTATCATAAATGTGGTGCCCAGTCGAGGTTCAAGGCGAGATAAACTCGGCTCGATCGAGGGAATGTTTAATTTAATTAACAAGTTACCGAACTCACGCATAAATACATATATAACATATACATTATAACACTGGTTTTAGATGCAGAATGAATGTGTCAGCTCGACCGGGGTGGGACCACGCCCTCACAGGAAACCAGCGTAAAATAGCAGCATATTTTTGTCATAATTGTGTGCGCGCTTGTTATAACGTAATAAAAAAAAACACATCAATGTCATTAGAGTATAATCCACTACATTGGATATTGGCGGAGTTTACGTGTTCGTTTTTTTATGCACTATACATACATGGTTTCTCATAATGTTTCGTCGATCGTGGACCACATGCTAAACTAGAGTACAAATAGGACCTATATAACCAGGTTATTTAAAATACTATTGAGCGTTAACTGCGTAAATCGAAACAAAAATAATAATTAAAATCTAACGGTAGACCAGGTTATAAAACATCAGAACGTATACACTCCAGTCGTCCCGTGACCATAAACATATTAGTGATGTAAAGTATTTGGATTTAAAACATAATATTAAACGCGAGAAAATTCATAAATATACTCGTCAAAAGATGTTTTCTTCTTACTTTTCCAATATACAGATTCACACACGTAGAGCACATTAGTTGGTTTATCTTTATTAGTTGATTAAAGACTGCGAGTAGAATAATGAGTTTAAACTGCTAGAAGTGACCTTTAAGTACTGGTAACGAGGCATTCCCTCTCAGTCCTCAAGGTTGACATCCCATCTGCATTATGATTCCTTGTCAAAGATGAATAAATGTCATGGGCCGCAGGAATCACTTGCCATCAGGTAAACTGTGTGCTCGTTTGTTACTCTCAATGTAATTTAAAAAAACGTTTTAAAGTACTATATTATGCGTATTAGCACGGCTGCATATATTTTAGTGTTGCCCTTCTTATACGATAAAACGTGGACAAATAATTCATATAGCAGGTTTATAGCTACAAAACTGTCACAGTTTATTTGTTTTTAATGTATGTCGACACGTTCTTGTCATATGTTATATTTATGTAATCGCATTGTAGTAGTGTTGGCTCAGTATTGTTCGTTTATTCTTTTAATTCTACGTACCCGAGCAACCAGAGTTCGATACCAAGGCGGTGAAGTAGGACATCGTGAGAAAAGCTATATGTATCAGAAATGACAAAAAAAAATTTTTTGAAGGCAAGTTAAAATTCCGCAGTGAAGCCGTCTGGTGGACGTCTTCTCTATCACCCTTTATAAAGAGGAGGCATACGCCCAATATATATATATATATATATATAAATATTTTGGTACCTTTAAATATTATATAATATGTATACTAATACAAGTATAAACTAGGCAATAGACAAGAATGACAATTCTATTATCGATGTCTAATCTAAATCTAATCACCTTTTAATTTTATCACGTTTTACATACACATTTACATACAATACATGTGTATCATTTTAAGGATACGTTGTGCTCAGCAATGGTTATACTTGATAATCTCCAAAATTTTGGTCTTTTAGATATCCTTCAACTTTAGAATTACATAGAAATCACTAGGGGCAATATCTATTGAGGAATCTTGAGACATTCAAACAAAACATCTTGAACGTCAAGTTTCGCAAATACGTACTCACTGTACCGATACTGATTTGTGATGTTGATGGCATACAGTTACCAAAGAGCGCACGGTTCACCTGACGATAAGACATTTCTGAGGCCCCTGACATATACATTTTGAAATATAATCTGAATTGAGATCCTTAGAGATATCTCTGTGGTCAACACGGCAGCATCATATATGTATATATATGCTATAGTATTATGGTATATTACTGGTATTCTGTGAGAACGCGATTTTTCCCCGGCATGTAAAACTTTATATGTAAATAAACGTGATTAAAGTTTGCATATATATAAATACTTAATGAGTTTCTAAGAATCGAATTAAAATTTCATCACTATCTCAATTCACAGGGAAGTAGTCGTTTTCTATAAGCTATTTGACGAAAGTGTTCTTTATGGGAAAATATTTCTGTGCTTTAAAGTGGGGCCTTCCGACCGGGTCCACGCGTCGGTCAAGACTCATATTGGTACACCAGAAATTCTTAGTATTGACACCTTGTTTCAGACATTGCATTCGAACTATCCATGTATGTACATATATGCAGATTAAGGAAGGCCAGAGATCCACGCTAGTTTTATTACTTTGAGAATAACAAACGGACACACAATTCACCTGATGGTAAGTGATTCCTGCGGCCCATGACGTCTACATACATCCTAGACAAGGAATCATAATACAGATGATTTGTCACCCCTTGTGAGCTAAGATATATATATATATATATCTCAGCTTTCAAGGGGTATATATTATATATATTATAATTCCGGAAGAATTCGAGCAAACACAGAGAAATTCCCTCGTATTTCCGTTTCCGTGTTCGTAGTTCGTAGTTCGACGTAAAACAAATACAATCAGGAGTGAGGAAGAATTAGATAAAATGTGATGACTGACATCTGACCATCAGCGGAGAACATATCAGAATTATAATTCCTTATCTATGTATGTATGTAGTCGAACTGTACTTTTTTTATAGTATAAGGGGCAAACGTGCATGCAGCCCACCCGATGGTAAGTGATCACAGCCGCCCATGGACATCCGCAACCGCACCAGAGAGAGCAAATGCGTCGCCGGCCTTTAAGGAAAGTGTAGGCTCTTTTCTTGAAGGTCCCCAAGTCGTATCGTTTCGGAAACACCACTGGCGACAGCTGATTGCACAGTTGTGAGTGACAGTGTATTCGTTTATTATCCTCAAATACCACAAAACATGAAGGTGTTGAGGCATTTGACCCGCTCCCAAATAAAATACTAAAAAGTTAAATACAATCTATAAACAGCTAACACAAACATTTGTGTTTACGCTTAGTGGACACGTTACGGAAGTTTTAGAAGAAACTTTCCTTCTCGGACTCTTTCGACCGTTCAATAACGTAATGATCAGCCACGCATGAGTAGCTCACAGGCTAAGCGCCTAATTACTTAGTGGCGGTTACAAGATTCCTACTCCACTCAAATGTATTATTTTTATTCTAAATACAATTGGAAAGGAGCACACATTTAAACCTTATGATGATTAAACAATTACCACCTTTTCCTACATTTCTCGATAAAGATTCCATATCACAATATACCAAAGTCAATAAGTAAAATTATCAATATTAACATGAACTATGTCTTAGGAAATAACTTATTTTTGAAGAAATAATTGTTTGCTTTTTTATTTTTTTGAGAATAACAAACGAGCACACAGTTCACTTGATGGCAACTTCATAATCCGCGACCGACGAAAATATTATGAGAACCTATGCATGTGTAAAAATACATAAATAAAAAAACGAACACGTAAACTCCGCCAATACCGAGGAACAAACGCGCACACAGTTCACTAAGTGATTCCTGCGGCCCATGACATCTACATTCATCATTGACATGGAGTCATAATGCAGATGCGTTGTCACCCTTGAGGATTGAGATGGAATGCCTCGTCAACAGTAATAAAGGTTTCCGAATTCCTACACTCACCGGACGAAACACGACATTATGGTGCTATTTTTAATATTAAGTTTTAAACCCTGAAATACCGAAAATACTTTACATGACTAATATGTTTTTGGTCACGGGACGACTGGGGTGTATACGTTCTGATGTTTTATAACCTGGTCTACCGTTAGATTTTAATTATTATTTTTTGTTTACATTTACGCAGTTAACGCTCAATAGTATTTTAAATAACCTGGTTATATAGGTCCCATTTGTAGTCTAGTTTATCATGTGGTCCACGATCGACGAAAACATTATGAGAAACCATGTATGTATAATACATAAATAAAAAAACGAACACGTAATACTCTAATGACATTGATGTGTTTTTTTTTTATTACATTATTATAATAAGCGAGCACACAGTTCACCAAGTGGCCCATGACATCTACATTCATACTTGACAAGGAGTCATAATGCAGATGCGTTGCCACCCTGGACTGAGATTCAGTGCCTCGTCACCAGTAATAAAGGTCTCCGGATGCCCACTCACTCACCATACGAAACGCAGCAGAATCATGCAGCTATCTTACACTAGTATTCTGTGGGGGCATGAACCTCCCCCGGTAGAGCTAACCCATTCTTTCTGCAGCTAGAAACAAACTGCAGTATAGCTCTACCGAGAGGGAGCCTCGGCTCGGGCCGTTACCCTGTTGCGCGAGAAAACTGACTCGTGGTAAAACCAAGCCGCATTTATAAGCTAGTTAGCTAGTCGCATTTAAAAGTCGACGTGACTGGGAAAAGACCACGCGTTCACAGAATACCAGATTGATATAGTATATATATAATGCTGTTGTTTCGTCTAGTGAGTTAATGAAAACAGACTTTTGACTGGTGACGGGGCATTCCATCTTAGTTTTGAGGGGCGACGGTAAATGTGTGTCTTGGATCGCAGTAATAACAATAAAGGGAAGAGTGAGATCTATTGTTATCCCCTTTATAATACAAAATAATATAAAATATTCGAGCAAGGGGGTCGGCACGAACGGACAAGGATCACGTCCTCACAGAATACCGGGTAAAATAACTAACTGCTAAACGCTGCTACGTTTCTTAATCTCCTATACAGATGACAAGGAATCATCTTATTCCTCAGGGATGAGAAAGAAAGTGAATCTTGAATCTTTTGTATATGAGATGGACCGCAAGAATCACCATTAAGCGTAAAGTGAGATCTTTGTCACCCTCTATCTATATGATATAACAAAATAACATAAAATATTAGAAAAAGCAATCGAACCTAAGACTGCATTTATTTAGGTGGGAGGTCACATGTTTACCTTGCTTGCTTTGATTACCTTATATTTTACAATACTAAGATATGAGTACGGTTTTTATCTTTATTATATACGAATTCGTTGAGACAAAAAAATATACATCTCATTTAAATATTTCGTGTGTAATCTAGTAAATGTTAATGAAATACATATCTTATTTAAGTGCCGTGTTAGCAAAAAAAAAAATAGGGGCACGTGGATCGTTGCAATTTTTTTGTTCCTGTTTCTTTATTAACAAATTGTGTGATTTATTTATTTGTTTACTTATTATTTATTTATTTATTTTTCACTCAATGGCACACAAAAGGTTAATTTAACGTATAAAAACAAAAAGAAGATATATTTCCTGGACATATCAAATTAGGCGTACGAGTACATAACGCCCACCAAGAACCGTCTACGAAGTACAAATTTATTTGATGTCCCTCTTAGAATAACGAAATATGCCCAGAGCTCAGTCTTATATAGGTGTATGCAAATCTATAGTGATATGTTTGGAAAAATTGACATATTCCATCTCAAGCGAAATCAGTTTCTAAACAATGTTTCTGAAGCACTCCTGAATTCGCCTTAATAAGATACATGCGCTAAAACACAGCCACGCATACGCACGCACAGACGCACCCACTACACTACAGATTAAAATATATGTTACTCCTGTTGCACATACATCGAAAAAAAATATGTATATAGTTGTAACTTCTTTGATGGCTAAATATCCTTGTTATTTGTATTTGTTTACTGTTTCTTGTATGCTGTGAAGTTTCCTAATAAAGTAAATAAATAAATAAATATAACACACGATGACAAAAGGTACTACTACTACTGTATAAATATCAAGTAGTCTAAAAAATAACAATCAATTTACAAGTAGAAATACAGCTCAACATTTAATGTGTTAACTAAACTGTCTTAAGGAATTATACAAGACAAAAGTTTGTGAATGTGTCTTTATTCTTTGGCGTGTTCCTTCCCACGCTAATGCGACAATAATTTAATATGAATAGTACCCTTTTCTCGTTAGGCTCGTGCCACTGTTGCGCAGAATTGATATGATAATATATTTGTTAATTCACGGGCTATCTTCCAGTCCAGCCACCTAACGGTCAGAGATAACTGCGGCCCATGGACATAATGTATGATTTACTATCGATGTTAAATGTGAGTCATGAAACACGGGCATCATCTTAAAGGGAAGACTGAGATCATTTGTGGTCTCCCTTTATATCACAAAAGAACATTAAATATTCGAGAGTATATATAAATCAGAAGTTCCCAGACTTTTTTTACTCATAGGTCTAACTTTATTTTTCAACTTTCAAAATTTAGCTGGTTCCGGTGTACCCCCTACAGCTACATTTCTACCGTATTCCCAAAACTCTAAATGTGGAGTATGCAAGTTTTTACAAGTAACAGTCGCCGAGCTTCTTTAAATATTATCAATGTAGGCTATTGATAGGTGAAGTCAAGCCAACATTTTAGTTCTTCACTAACGAAAGCAAATAAATTTTCCGCTTACGAATTGTGAACCCCTTTTTTTGTCACGCCAACGTAGGCTCCTGGTCTCCCGACGATCCCTGGGGGACCACCTGGACTAGTCTAGAGGAAGATTTTATATTATGTAAATAGACGGAATACTTCAGAAATTTAAATAAATTTATTTTTTATGTTGTATTTTTTTTAATTTATATTATATGAAAACACTAAAAGATCTTGTTTGATAAGCATCATAAAAACACTAAGCCATCCTGTAGATGATTCAAATCATTGTCACTTCGCACACCTTTATATTTTTTTTAATCATCGGCAAAGAGAGTATTTATCATCAATAAAAGCTTAGAATAGAACTGGACTCAAATTTGATCCTTGCGGCACGCCAGATGTAGCAGTGTAGGAGTTCGAGATTTAACCCACCATGTTATTACATCTAAACAATCGTAAACACTACGGAGAATGTACAACGCACATTGCCTATTTAAAGAATGTGTGTCAAAATTATCACGCAATGTATGATGTGCTGGTCAGTACCGGGATTGAATTTGTGTCGTCATTGGACTAGAATCTAAGGTATAATATTTTTAACCCTTTTTGAAGGCCTTAACCGTACCGCGTTCTCTATTTATCCCTACGTTTCCCGTTTTTCTTATAGGACTAGTAAGATGTGCTAGGAAAACACGAAGATATCGTTTCGATAATTTCAACCCATACATCAATTATCAATATTTTCTTTACAAAATAGAATATTGATGATAATTCATGCCTCAAAACCATTCTGAAAGTTATAGGAGCTCAATAATTGCTCAAGGCCGAATTGAATTTTACTGTCATCAAATCAAGCATTACAACTTGAGCTTTGGAGTCATTGGAGAGGTTTGCCGAAAGGTTAACTACTAGTGACCTAGACGCGGGTAAATCCATTATGCCCTGCCCTGACGCAAAATTGCCAGCCTCTAGATAATTAATATATCCTAGATCCTTGAGATTATGGATAGGAGTTAAACTTAATTTCCTCCTTCCGCTTCCATCATTTGACATAAAGGCGCACGGTGTTCCTTTCCTTTCGTAATGGTCATCCCTCGTATCATATTGAAACGAAATAAATTAGTCCTTTATAATTCGCATGGCAAAGGACTGAAATAATTTAGCTGCATGGTATTTTCACCCAATAAGATGTGGTGTCTTCAAGATAAAAGGGAATAAGCATTTAAAAATCATTAGGAATTACTATTGCATACGTGGATTGTTTTTGTTACGTAACATCAGCGGGATTATTGTCGAACATTGGCTTGTTAGTGGGAAACAGTACACTTAAACCATGCCGTCCATTATCCGTAGGTAACTAAAGACAAAATATTAACTCTGCTTAACAGTTTTGTCTTTAGTTAACTATTTTACTATTACTTTTGTTTATATTACAGTTATATTTTTAATTGTTTTTAAATGTTAATTAGAAAAGTACAAAAAGGGAAATAAAATATATTGGAGTAAGTCGTTTCTGAACTAGCTCCAAATAACTGTGTTATCCACCAAACCACAAGAAGTCGTCAGAATATTCACACAAAAAGACAAACCTGCTTTAATTTAGGTGATGCTTTATATGCAGCTTCTAGTTTAGGATTGTTGGGTGCTTTCCTAGGTCTTGTGTCCTTAATGCCTAGGTATTTGCCAAAAGGGGCGTAGACAAGCCTGTAACAAAAGATATAATATTACTTGCCTTGCAAAGTAGCAATGGATGATACATTCAATGTGAAGAGATCCAACACAAAGAGATTTTTTGTAGGTCTGGCTTTCGTTTTTTTCACAACTTGGGGGCCTCACCATCATCATAAACCTTAGCAGGTCCCATTTCTAACTTGGTTCAGAGCATTACGTCATGCCCTTCCATGCATCCTTTATTTCCGTTAATTCTACATCCATTCCCACTACTACAATGTCATTTGGACGCGAAATTTATTCCTTTACTTTTTTTGGTTTATATGCTGTTTCTGCTCCTTTACATCTACGTCTATCTCCCCACCAAAGAATCAAGACGCACATACGCTGAGCTGCTGAGAACTGAGATGGAATACCATGTTACCAGTAATTGGACACCCGGATCCCTTCGATCTATTCTTATCGTACCTAACAAACACAACAACGTTAAACTGGTATTCCACGCTAGTATTGTGTGGACGGTCTTTCCCAGTAGAGCAGAGAGTCAACGAAGAACGAAGAAGTTACAATTGGAAACGAGCTATAGCGTGATTCTACCACTATAAACTTGTTATTGCCAGGGTAAGAATTTTGGGTTTTCGGAACGGACTTATTTTGCACCATTAGGCAATCGCCCAATCTTCGTGCGATTTTCGTATAAGCATTTAAATAAAAGTTTAGCATATCATTAATATTTCTGGTCGCTTGGCGTAGTTTTCGAAATACCTTCAGCAGTTTGGGACCTATAAAATCCGAAAGATGACATTGACAACAAGACATATGTGCAACATATTTCTTGTTGGCCGACGCATCTAAACCCTCTTCGGTTCCTGAAGGTCGTATTGGACTAAGGGAAACGACAATCCCCCCCGTGGCTTGGTCGCCCATGGTGAAGCAAAGAGGAACCCAAACGGCCAGCCTAAGACGCTCTGAGGAGGCCGCTCAGGGTGGGCTCGTAAAGAGCTCGCCTCGGAAGCGTGTCGGTGGACTGTTGGGGGCAGAAGTCACTGAGCGAGGCCGTCTTCCCCGCCCTTAGCAGCAAAGGCAGAGTCGCGTAGAAAGAGGAGTGTCGGTGTTTCGTTGCCGCTCTCCCTATCCTCCGCGACTCAAGCGGGTTTCGCACCGCATGATGCGGCTGCGGTGGAGCCGCGGGGAAAGAATGTCGGTGTTTTTTGGCCGCTCTCTCTGTCTTCCGCTGCCAAACATCGGTCGGCGGTGGAGCCGCAGACCAGATCCGCCGCAGGGGGCTGGGATCGCTTACTGCTTTCCTAGCCCCCATGGCCTATAGGGGGCGGACTCGGGGGAGTCCGCTTCCCACCTACAGAGGAGGCCGAGATGGAAGGCGCGTCCGTGTTCCGGCGTATGGTGGGTATGCGTAGGCATTTCCCCATTAAAAAAAATAAAATAAAAAATAAATAAAGGGGAAACGACAATTGTCTCAATGCTTGCGTGAATAATTACAGCATTAAAACGTGGTTGGCAGGTAGCAAGGTATGCAGATCTTCGCTCAAATAAGCCGCTTCCTGGCTGATTTCTGCCAAGGCGATCATCACATTTTATTGACAGAAGTTTGTATCGACTATAAATTGCAACTCTGAAGTCATTCTTTGTTTTACAGTAAGTGTTCATGAATTTTAATAATCGTGTAATGAAAAGCCTCATTGACGAAGTAATTGGTGTAGCTGGTTAACAATGGTGTAAGGTGTGAAACTGACAAATAACGTAACACCGGCTGCTTTGTTAAAATGTAACAAAAGATTTTTTCCTAATCTATTTGTAATCCACTGGTCACTAAGGCTTATTCATGAGACATTAGTTACGACGAAAATTAGACGAAACCTATAACTAGGTTCAACTTAAAACGCTAGTTAGAAAATTTTACAGTTTCTCATAATAGTTTTGAATTAACTCTCGCTTGACAATAAGTTACAGCAGAGCAATTAACCGGTGTTCTTTCTTCATATCTAAAGTATATATAAAAACGTTCTTCATATAATTCATCTTTGTCTACAACTGTATCGAATTGTTACGTATGTATGCATGTGTATATATATATAATGAAGATAAATGTTAAGGTTAATGCAATAAAGAGTAAATAAATAAATAAAAACTCGCTAAGCAATAAATTATAGTTTATATCGTATTTTTATTTTCTGTAATTATTAAAGTTTGTATAACAATTCTTAATATATTCCATGCTTGATTGATTGCAATGTAAAAAAAAACAAAGGAAAAAGAAGTGCTACCCACTTTTTACACTGAGCTTAACTAATAATTTCAAATGTGACACCGGTTAAGGCCATTTCCGCACTCCGTGCACTAATTTTTTTGTATGTAAATTACGAACTTGATAAAACTAGGTTCTATATTAGCAATATAAAAAAATACGGTATAAGCCGCCGGAAATTCAAACCAACAATAACGAGAACATCAGTCCAATATAACAGTAAAAAGATATAAACACGAGCGAATTATTAAAGCTTTAAAAAAATTCACGAAAAGGAAGTAAATTTTTATTTTCTTTTTTATTAAACTGAGAATGACAAATGCACACACACATCTCACCTTGCTTGCTGCCTGCTCGTTCGCCACCTATTCTATAAAAACAAAAACCTAATGGTGGGTGATGACAGCCTCACATGAACACTGCTGGTAAAAATCCTCAGATTCAAGATGCACAATCGATGTCACCCAAAAGGGACTGTGATGCGGACAGAAACAGTGTCTCCGAATCCCTTTCACGAAACAAAACACAACAGCCTAATGGTGTTATTTTACACAGGCTTTTTGTGAAGGTTTCTTTTCCTGTTAGAGACGACCCATTCATGGTACGGCTAGAACAAATTGCATGGTACCAGTACAAATTATAAACTATCAAAATAGTTTCAAGAACTGAACTACTTTTAGAAAAGGTGGTTCTGAATTTGACCTGAATGCGAGTGTAAATATTGTTATAATTAAATTTATGTGGCTACTAAACAAACGTACCAAACTCTATATATATATATATGTATATATGTTTTGTTTTTTCGTATTACTAAGCCCTTGCAGGCAATTGCAAAATTTTTATTCATATTGATTTCAACATATTTTAACTTAGAATAGTGTAAGTTTCAATGAGATCATTTCAGTCGCTTAAAAAGTATGGATTTTTTATCTCAATATTTTTTCACTTATTTGTTATTTAATCTGACCATCTCTTCTTTTCAAAATACTTTTACTAAAAAAATATATATAAAACTATAAAAAAACAGAAGCTTTGCGACCAGCAAAATCAAGGATAAAAGAATACCGACGTAAAGAAGTAGTATAACATGAACATGCAATCTGTTTGCAGCTCATTTATTATCACATTTTATTAAAAAATATATATTTTGTTTTTGGTAAGGTTTCCTGGTTCTACTAGTCAGCAGAATCAATGGAACCAGTTACATGTTAGCGGAATACGATAGGGTTAGCTTTAGTAAGGCTTCAAGTATTTCGCTTGTTTAAAATGCGCTTGTAAGTGCTCGGTCAACACATACAAAACTAACGCAGAAGCCATTACAAATAAGTAATTCTTTGTGTCTAACTTGAAACAAACAAACAAATTAAATTCACGAACGTTATGTTAAATGAGGTTTTTGATATTCTTGATAAAGGACAATATAGTTTAAGTATAAAACGACTTTGACTTCCAAACGGTTTTTATAAATCTTTGATGTCTCCCTAGCTTGCAATGACACCTATATGGTGTGATGAGTTTATATGATGCTTGTTGATTTATATTGTGTGCTAGCTGACCCGACAGACGTTGCCCTGTCCAAATTTCATTAAATTTATTTGTGATCGTTTTGTGAATTTGTGAAAATTATCCATCATTCGGATCGTGAGCTATGGTTTTTGGAAAAACTTAATTTGCACGTAACTTTTAATAAAAAGCATTTTTATTTATATAGAAGGCAAGTAATTATAAATGTATTGTTATAATGTTATATAATCGTAATACCAGCCAGAAAGGCCTTAGCCGTCGATAAGCCTTGTCTCACAGAACGGTTGCAATCGAAACTTGCTGTTACATCAGCGGGTTTGAAATTGTTGGGCACAATTTAAACTGCTCTCAGGTCAGTTTTTTTTTATAGGAAAAAAGGGAGCAAACGAGCGGCGGGGACACCGAGGTGCTCATCGACGCCTATGGACAACCGCAACACCAAAGGAACTGCAGATGTTGCCGGCCGTTAAGGAATAGGCTCGCTTCTTGAAGGATCCTAAGTCGTACTGGTTTGGAAAAACCGCCGAGGACCGACCGTTCCACAAGGCAACTGTGCGGGGCAGAAAATTACGCGTGAAGCGCACAGTAGAGAAATGCCAGCCATCCACGTGGCGAGGATGGAATCTGGTGGTCTGTCGTGTCGTCCGATGTCGGCGGCAGGAATCGTTTAGCAAAATAAAAGTTAGTATATAGTAGATTCATGGTATATTTATTCAACGTTTGGGGTACGATATCATTCATAACTATTTTCTCTTCTCATCGGTGGTTACTGGACTTTCAAAGAGACCATCCATTGCTGCTTCAACCATGTATCTAGAATATCGTGATCATTATGATTTTTGCGGTGATATAAATCCTAGCATGTATGTCTCAGTTTTACAGAAAAACACTGGCTAAGATTTGTGTTTTGTTATTGTTATTATAACATTAGGTTCACAAAAGAGCATACACTGATAATAAGTAATTCCTGTTACCCATATTGTTCCTGGTGTACTTTTTTTTATAATATTAGGGTTAACAAAAACCACACAGATCAAGCGAAGGTTCACAATTCTATCAAGGTCTAATCAGACCAAGTCACGTCAGTTGGGAATACATGACTTGCTTCGGGATGAAGATTATTATTACTTTCCTCAAATATCGTAACTAAAGGTTCTCATTTCTATCAATAATCTAACCATCTATAATATAGCTCGTGGCAATTATCAAGGCCACGACGCGTCAGTTAGGAATACATGACTAATTTCGGGATGAAGCTTATTATTATGTTCCTCAAATATCGTAACTAAAGGCAGTCATTTCTATCAATAATCTAACCATTTATAATATACCTAGCTCGTGACAATTATCAAGGCCACGTCGCGTTAGTTGGGAATACATGACTTGTTTCGTGATGAAGAATATTATTACTTTCCTCAAATATCGTAACTAAAGGCTCCCATTTCTATCAATAATCTAACCATCTATAATATAGTTCGTGACAATTATCAAGGCCACGACGCGTTAGTTAGTAATACATGACTAATTTCGAGATGAAGATTATTATTATGTTCCTCAAATATCATAACTAAAGGCTCCCATTTCTATCAATAATCTAACCATCTATAATATAGTTCGTGACAATTATCAAGGCCACGACGCGTTAGTTAGTAATACATGACTAATTTCGGGATGAAGATTATTATTATGTTCCTCAAATATCATAACTAAAGGCTCCCATTTCTATCAATAATCTAACCATCTATAATATAGTTCGTGACAATTATCAAGGCCACGACGCGTTAGTTAGTAATACATGACTAATTTCGAGATGAAGATTATTATTATGTTCCTCAAATATCATAACTAAAGGCTCCCATTTCTATCAATAATCTAACCATCTATAATATAGTTCGTGACAATTATCAAGGCCACGACGCGTTAGTTAGTAATACATGACTAACTTCGGGATGAAGATTATTATTATGTTCTCAAATATCATAACTAAAGGCTCTCATTTCTGTCAATAATCTAACCATTTATAATATACCTAGCTCGTGACAATTATCGAGGCCACGACGCGTCAGTTGGGAATACATGACTTGTTTCGGGATGAAGACTAGTTTCCACTAATATCATAGCTAATAATTCATGGCCTTAATAACTTCATAAAAACAGTCAGTGTCACCATGTGCCACTTTCCGTCTGCCTAATGCACCAGGTCAGGGGTAAACTATCTTTGTTGTTTTGTTAAAATAGCATTGATCTGTCGACTAGCAAACATACCAATAGTGACGAATATTGATGATTTTTGATATAACCGGTATATACACTAATTGTTCTTGTGTTTCAATTTCATGTTTAAACGTAGATTCGTTTAAAATAATAAACAATAGAATGTGCGCTCCCTTGTAATCTTAAGTTTCATAAAAAATCTAAATTAAAAGCTATAATGGAAACCAGGTGGGTTATAGGAGTACACTTATCGTCACTTTATATATTTTTATTAGTTTATATGTACTGAACATTGTTAGTACTACATTTACAGAATAACAATATTCTTAAAAATAACTTTGAATATTAACATCTATTAGTAATTTTCAAGTGTTACTTGAGATTTCTAGAGATTACTTGAATAACTCCCTTTTGCAGGACGCAAGTGGATTCAAAATAACCAATTTATGGAGCTAAGCTCTCATCGACGGAGTAATTTCCAGATTTTTACGTACCGATACGCAATAAAATTAAGGAAAAAATCCTTAATTTTATTGCGCTTGCTCTTGTCGGACTTTTGCTCTTTCTACTTTTTTTGTTTTGATTTTCTATAATAGTTTTTTAATTATCGTATCGTATATTATAGTCCCAAGATTCTCTTTTCTCTTTTCATCAAATAGATGAAATTTAGAAATATAACAAACAAAATTACTCAAATTAAGAACATTAAATAATTTATATAATTTAACGCTCACAGAATTCATCCCCAAGACACTGTGATTTTACAGTGAAGTTCAGTTGGCTCGTTGAGAGTAAAACTTCAAATTCGGATTCAAGGGGAACTGTTGCTGTATGTAATGCTTTAAAACTTTTCCGACGTTAAAATAACGGAACCTGGCCAGAAGGATAACTACGCTATATCAATCTGGACTCGTGTTTGTTATCCCCGATCTCTCTGACATTTTATCCCTAATTTTTTAATACTTAAAAATCGGTTTACATTTCCAAAAGAATTTCACTTCTGACACATGAGTTACAAGCGCTTTTTTTATAATTTAAGTTTTCATTAGCACGTTTCTGTCAAACGGGACGCAATTCATATAACTTTTGCTTTCACCCAATGACACATACGAATAAATAAAGAATCAAGGTGCAAATGTGCAGTCGCTGCTGGTGGCGGATAAGTGTGATAGACTGTAGTAGATAGCCTGCCTTTGTCACTAAAGCTGGAATGCTGGAGCGCTGAAATGGGAATGCTAAGTTTCTAATCGAAACCAAAATGTTTGACTTCAAAATTTTCATCGCTCGTATATGCCTTACATCTAATATAATATAATAATCTCGTTTTAAGGGGTAGCTATACTTTGTTCGCAGCAATGATTACGTCATTATATAATATCCTGTGCTGTTGGCAACATATATAAAAAATACTTTTACGTCAACGTCAAATAGTCGAAGCTCAGAATACAAATATCTGAGAGAATAAAAACAACACTTGACTTTATCAAGAATTGGTTTTTACATAGGTTTTATTCTATGTAAAGGTTCCATCAATCATAATGTTAACGGCTGTGCTTGCTATTCTGTATATTAACACACTTTTAGACTCTCTTATCTCAAATATTTATATTTGTGTAATTTTATTACGACATACATACATATATTTTCCATATATAAAGTACTTTCCATTTGTACTCCAAAATATAATAAATTTATATATTTGATGGACGTCAAATTTACGTCTAACCTACATAGAGCTTTATATACATAAATTTTATGCGATAAGGCATATTTTCCATTTTATTATTTTATAAATTATATTAATTCCATCACTAATCAAGAATTGTGATGTTGAGAATCATAGTGAATGAAGCCTTATCTTATTGTAATAAAATATTAGAAACTGAATTACCACTAACACTGGCACAATAGATCGGAATCGATAAGCCGCAGGCCGGAATTATAAGTAAAGCAAAAGGAATATCAAACAGGAAGTTTTAAAAAAACCTAGATGTAAGTTTCGGCTCGGATATTCTGTTCAAAAAATCTAAAGAAAACCTCCAAATTTTCTAGTTCGGAAAGGCTAAACTGTACAAGGGGTGTTCGGATTACCCTTGCAATCTGTCCCCCTTTTTTTAGGGCTGATGGCCGCTTTAAGCCCCAGAGCTTTTACAGTTTCACCGGGTTGAGAGGTGACAGAGCGCTTATGGCGCTCAGCGGAGACCTCTATTAGTGGGTAACCAGCACAAGGGCTAGCCGAGAGGGAACCACGGCTCGGACCCTGTTTCGCGACAGCGTCTGACTCGAGGGTGCCCGAGAGTGCCGAATCTCGGCACGGTCAGTTGCTCTGACTAAGAATTGTCTCAATTAATAACACTATTATTATTATTGAGTATCTGTACCACCACTTCAGAATGCGTGGGCGTTGGAGAAGTGGCGCAAGAAACTCCAGCGATGCTTCTATCTGTATTGACTGGTGAAAACCGTCTTGTGACATGGCGGTATGGCGAATAACCTGGTTTGCGACCGGCGAGAGCGGTATGAGGGTGCAATGTATGTGTGTAGTGTTTTATGAAGGCCTTGGGCCCTGCTGGTTGCGTCGTCGGAGTAACCGAGACGTGCCTCGGTCTCCTTCGGATGCGGGTGAATTTATAATTCGCAATGGGATTGTAAGTGGCAGCACTAATAATCAGCGGGTTGGTGTAGCTAGGTACTGAGCTATGGTCGGTAGCTCAAGATCTATGTGTAGATTTTCGTTACGCAAGAACTACGGCGCACCGGTGGTCATGCGCATGAAACGATTTTGTATTACCTGAAGTCGGTGAATGTGACGCGGGGAGGCATGCGCAAAGACGGGGCTTGCGTATGTCATTATGGGTCGGATGCAAACTTTGTATAGTGTAATTTTTGTACGCAGGAACATTTTTCTATTTTTATTGAGTAACGGGTGCAAACGACCTAGGACGAACGCTGCTCGATTCCGTACCCGGTTGATATGCGGAGAAGGTGAGTCTTTCATCTAATGTGACGCCTAAGTATTTGACTGTCTTTTCCCAGAGGATTGGACGATCAAATAACTCTATAGTTGGGAGATACGGCGTTTTGTTGCGCCGAGAGAAGTACATGGCTGCACTTTTGGTGGGGTTAACCTCGATCCTCCATTTCCGAAACCATTTCCCTAAGGTGGTGGCTGCAGATTGGAAGCGTTTACAAATAGCGTCCGGTTTAAATCCAGACACGTAGAGGCCGTTTTCATCAGCGAATAGGGCTAACTCTACACGGCGAGTACGCGGTATGTCGTTGGTGTATAAAATAGGACCTAGGACGGAGCCTTATGGTACTCCGGCGCAAATGGGGTGAACCTTGGAACGCGTTTTCTCGGCGCGGATACGAAAGGTTCGATTTCGGAGAAAGTCTTGTATGATATTTATTTACTTATTAAAATTATAAAAGGTACAAGATAATCTTAGGATAACAGTGTCCCACAAAACTGTATGCAAACAGATTGACTGTAGGATCCCGGAAGGATAAAACAAATAAATTAAACTATGTAGAATATTGAAAAAAGAGTGCACTTAGTATACAATGTAGTATAAGGTAACTTATCTATTAGATATTTCTTAAGTCATTTTTTAAATTTAAATTTGCTCTTTTCATTCCTAATGCCTGCAGGCAAACCATTAAGTACTTAAGGTACACCTTTTCTCAGGGTTCGGTCACCATTATATACATTGTATATTCCATGCTAAATTAAGACATCAATTAAATAATCGATTATTGTCTATCTGTAGCAAATACAATAAAACGCATGTAGTCAAGTTGACTATACTGGATTTATACTTAGCATACACTGACATGTATGGAATTAGGTTATCTTATTTAGTGATGAATAAGACTTAGAATACCTACATCTATTCTAGATGAAGGTTGACATCACTACTACTTGTTGTTGACATTGACTATCTCTTTACCAATAAATCAATTATACATTAGTTAGCCTAATGATTTAAGGTAAAAGTATGTAAAGGAACAGCTTATATAAATATATAGCAATATATAAATCCCACTGTTGGGCACAGAGTAGGTTCTAGAGGGTGAGCATACCAAGCTTTTTTTTGTTGGTTGGCGGACTTCACATGAATTCGATTTTTTTTTATTAATTTGCACATCCTAGTTTCTTCACATTTTAGTTTGTAGTAAATCAGCACCTAAAGTTCCAAATAACAATTTAATTGGTACAGGCACTGCGAATCGAACTTGGATTGCTAGCATACAGTGAATTTAAAGCGAGTTCTTAGACACAGAGCTACCTCAACAGATCTTCTATTGATTGTGGGTACGGTCTACATAACTTAACGTCGTAGATTCGATTCAGCCATTTGAATATTTCAGTGAACCATATCATAGCACAGGCATTATAGCTTAGTTGGAGTAGTCATTGGAATGTAAGTTACATTAATATAATTACCCTGATTAATATCCCAAGCCTTTAAGCTTAAGCAGAATAAATCTTTTGTAAATGAAATATTAAAATTCATTTGTGGATTTGTGTACACAAAAATAACAATACATAGTATAAATAAGTATCCTGTCGAATAATATTCTAAACTATCTAGCTTTCATTAAGTTTTCACCTATGGTTAGGTTTATATCTATAGTTTAACTAACCTAACCTAACCCTGATATATTAAATATGGTGAGTAACCAGAGACCCAATTACAGAAGTTTGCCATTCTGATCTTGGGAATGGAGTATTCATCTCAGTCCTCAGGGGTAACAACACATTTGTAAATGAACTCTTTGTTGAGGATAGATGTAGGTGTTCATAGGCCACCACTTACCCACAGGTGATCTACATGTGCTTGTTTGTCACCCTTAGTTCATAAATATATCTACAGTATTTGTTATGTAATTCTTAGTTACATAAACATGAAGTCACAAACACAAAGGGCCCCAAAATTGACATACTAAAAATTTTAAAAATGTGGTAGTGAAAATAAAACAATATGAAAAGACTGGAGTGGAAAAGGAGTACATCTTTTATATGAAAAAATTAAAGATTAAGCTTCTATTTCTAGCATTGTTTGAATTAGATTGAATTGGATAATGAAGGAATGCGTCTGACAGCACATGTTAGAACAATACAAGTTGTCAATTGCAATAAAGGTCAATTTGTTGTCTAGAAGTCTGAATGATGTGGGACATAACTACCATTATACTGATTAATTTATTGAATGATACAATTAAATGGTCTCTAGGGTTACAAATGTGGGTAACTAAGCATGAGAGTCTTGTAGTGTGAGATTCTGTTCATAACTTATATTTTAATTGATTGTTTAAAAGTATTTTTTACATATACATATATAAATTTTATTTGTATACAATTTTGAATTAAATTTTAGATGGGTATCCAAAATACTAGCATGTAATAAGGGTTTAGGGCCACTGTGTTTTCTCTGGAGAACCTGATGATGAGGCATTCCATATTATATATTTATATATTCAGGGATGCCAATGCATGTGATTTATGATTCCTTATTTATTAAGTAAATAATGTGAACAGTAGAAATCTCTTACCTTGATATCATAAAAAATATATTAAGGTAAGAGATTTTTGCTGTAATGTTTTAACAGATTGATATTACTAATTTTAAAATACAATAATGTGTCACTCATAAATATATATAGTGTATAAGTATATATTAAAAATTATGTAAACTTTTGATAAGCAAACAACAAATTTATAACAGGATGTAGTCTCTACATTAAAAGATTATATTAAATCTGTATTAATGATCTTATAGTGCTCAACCTGCAGCAGTGTAAAACAATAAAAAAACTAGGAACTGTACAGAGAAAACCTTTTTTGTAACATTAGGAGTTGCAGAGGGAGCACAGAGCTACCTGATGCAAGTATCTAAGCAATAACTGCAGTCAAGACATCTACATCCATCCTCAAAAGAGGTTCAAGATGTGCACCTTGAATCTTTTTCACATGCATTGTCAAAACTTGAGGGCTTATTTGAATTTCTCATTTTCTCACACACAATTCATATGCAGCTGAAACAGCATTAAGCTACTGTTCAATGCCTGTATTTTGTGGTATCAATAACAGAAACAAGGAAGTAATCATATATCCAAGAAAAGAAAAACAATTAAAAAGTATTGTTTTGTAATAATGTATTTTACTTTACATAAAATAAACTTGTGTGGTAAGCCCTGTGAGTAGTAGTCATTACCAAACTGACTATTGCATTTATTTACACCATACTTTTTTGTAACATCTACAGACTATAAAACCAACATCCTCAATGATAAGGTATATTCAAGATACACTCAGGTACACTGTCAAGCCTGAGGATAAAGTTGGAATGCCATTTCACTAGTCACTCAGGAGTAAGAAGAAAGGTTTTATTGAGCTCTGGTTGAACCCTTTAATAATCTAGTCTAGTTGATTCATTCAAACAATAATGGAATCTAACCATATGAACACTACAAAGTCTTTTTTTCACTTAAAATGTTTATATTTCTGTATTGATGGAAATTTATTATTTTCTTTTAGTACTTACTTTTTAAACAATATTTATATATAGCTTTATAATAATATTAGTTTTGTGAATAAAAATATGTTTTTTATGAATTCAAGTACTTACAGAAGAGATAACAATTTGTAGATAATTAATTTTATTTTTTATTTTGTTGTTAAAGTAAAATAAATAGTTTGCTTAAAATCTGAACAGTTTTTTTTCTGTTGTTATATTATTTTAGTAACTAATAATTGTAAGTAATGAATGATTAAATAGTTATTGTGAAATATAAGACTTCAATCCAAATGCATGAATCAGTTGTGAAAGAAATATGATATCAACCTGGTCAAGTGCAGCCATGGTTATATCTTCTGGTTATTATTGCTGTGCGCCAGTGGTGCGTAACTTAGCGTAGGATATATACAATTGGCGTAAACATTCACGCTATGGTAGGGGCTGTCACACATCATTCCCTTCCCTGTTATAGTTGCATGTAATGCATGTTCAATAAGATCGGAGGAAGGTTTAGAAGCAGTGTCAGGGAAACGGGTTAAATATAACAAATATAAAAGAAATATAGGTCAATATAATTGTGCCGGTCAAACGTTTCTATGAGTAATAACTACAATTTCTTGAATTTTTTTAAACCCAAATGCACACACACATAAGAGACTAACGAAAATAAACACAAAAAATTGTTTATTAATGTTAACTAAATGTGGATGAATCACATCCAATTTTATAGCCTCTAGATCCTAAACACATGATTGATATATTTGTAGTAGTCGGTACACGCCCCTCTAAATTACTTTTGAACTTAGAAATTAGGTTATGCACTTACCTTTGTAATACATAGCGTAGACTTATGAACACAAACGCTAACGGTATCGGAAAGAAGACGTGACGATGATCCGTATACTGCACCACCTTATGTGGACCTGGGGCAATATCTTCCCACGTCGTATTTGGCGGTAACCAAACTTCCTCGCTCCAAAAGGTATCTATCAAAGAACGTAACATTTTGAAAATCTAACTCTGCAATAAATGTTCACGTCCGCACTGTTTCGAATTTTATATTACAAATTGAATAATTATTTTTATATATAAGCAGATCAAGTTGTAGTTTGACGAATGACGGACAACGACGGCGGAGCGAGACGAACTGCTGTACACAGATAAACAAAATTACATTTTGTTACAGAAATATAGGTTATATATCACAGACACTAAAAAACTATCAAGCTTATTTGAATACAGATTATAAGCATATTGAGTAAAATGTTATGGCCTATGTTTAGTAATAAATAAAAAATGGAAGTAACAAATATTACGAACAACTAGATACTGTAAGAATTCTGTAAAAGCTTTAGATGGGATCCCAACTGCATCTAGAGAGCGAC
This sequence comes from Teinopalpus imperialis, assembly GCA_029286865.1. Lineage (NCBI taxonomy): Eukaryota > Metazoa > Arthropoda > Insecta > Lepidoptera > Papilionidae > Teinopalpus > Teinopalpus imperialis. The sequence continues at coordinate 227,133 of JAGSMU010000041.1, forward strand.
ATTAAACAAAAAGTTCTAAAACTTAATATTTTTTTTTTCTTGAGCTGTCATACCTTCACCAGTTTCCATTCCTGTTAAGTAGTAAAACTTTAGGTCACAAATGTATTGTATAAATATTTTTTAAATCATCTGCCTATAATTTTTATTTAATAAATAGTTTATTTTCATTGTAACGCATTTTTTGTCACTTTTAAACTTATTGGCAATGCGTGAAATGATTATTATTATTTAGAAATTGCGCACGTCCTAGAACTAAATGAGATTAAACAAGAGCGAGTTGTCGTGACTCGCCCTACAAAACACAATATTTTGTTCCTGTTGCAGTTTTATAATCCATGTAGACGTACACATTTATTTTGAAAGAGCTTCAGGACAAAGGATTCAAAATAGAATTTAATTACTGTTGTAATAATGTATATCTAGTTACAACATATAATGAATTCTATTTTCATTTAAAAAATATCAAAACAAAATAATTTCGACGCAAATGTTTTATTCCCATTATTGATTTTGTAACACATACAAAAAAAATATTGTGCAAGACAAAGCACAATCACACCACAATGGACTTATGACACTACATACAACAGATAGGTGTTATTTAAAATTAGCCCCTATTACATATAATAAAACGACGAAAATAAAAAGCATCTTATATCAATTAACATAGTTATCTTGCGATTATACTGTATTCTTCTCATAATCATAGTACATAAAATAAATACTTTCGATGTATTGTTTAAGTAAAATTTGGATTTAAATATATTCAAATCAATATTCTTGTGTACAATTTTACGCTAAGACTCCATAACTCAACAAGTTGCAACATACTACACATAAGTACTTCAATTTAAGTTTCAACAGATATTTAAAATAAAAATCGAGAATAACATTCATAAAATTTAAAAACCGCGATTCAAAATTTAATTACAAATCTGAACATTAAGGATAAAATGTTTCAAATCAAAACTAAGGATAATAACATATTTTTGACGTTTTCGTTCACTTAATCTTTTTTAAGAGATCACTACTTCAATTATACTGAAAATAAATTAAGACCTTGAATAATCTCTTAACCACATTATAATTTTAATTTCTTAAGTATTAACACCAACTTATCGAAAAGGCACAATGTGTCCTGTGGAGACGGGAGGTGTTTGTACATTTTTATATATGGTCAAGACTCTTTATAATACAATTGGCAACACGTGGCAAAAAAGAAACAATGGTTAATTATAAACGAAAAAAAAAACCCTTAAAGGTTTTCTTTGCACCTTTTATTAGATATATTAGTTTACTGAAGACACAATATTTATTAATGAAAATTATGCAATTTCTTTACTTATGGAAGAACTGATTTCTTAATAATAAAAGCCTGGTAAATATTGAAATTATTTCAATACAATAATTATAACACAAACATTTGCAGTTTAATACGAAGTAGTAATAATAACAGGATCTTAAAGATTTGATACGCACAATGCAGTCGACGTTCATTGAACGTTTGTTTGTATCAATAGATTTTGCCTGCTGTACTAAAAATTAGAGACATCTACAAGGTAATACCACCACAAAGATGTTACTAACAAATTATTTATTGAGAGAAATGCATATTCCAGGTATTATTACATTATTATTCAGTATTCGAACAATATTTGAACACTTAATTTTTTTTAAGAAACATACTGATTTACAACGGTGATGGACCTTGAGTAGAACTACTCGCGAAATGGAATTTTCCCATTTTGTTAATATTTCAAGGTAACTCTAATCTGTAGACGTTTCACTTCACTATTAAGGAATTATTTGCCTAAATGAAAATTATTTTCTTTGGTATTTAATATAAATATGTTCTGGTCAAGTCATGTTATTAATTTTCTTTTTTTTATACTTTCATAAGATACTTATTGAATTAGCCTTAAATTAATTAGTACCATTAATATCATAAAACAACGCCATAAGCAATAAGTAAGCGTATAAATAGGTACAAATATAATTTAAACCTCTACCGTATAATCTATAAAAAGCGTCTTTGGGTGTATTTTTGCGTATTAAAAATAAATTATCATCTACAGTGTGTGTAATATACATACGTATGCGTATATCGCATGATATGATTTTTTGGTATTTTCCTATGAAATTAACATTATTATTTTAAACGTTTCCATATTTTCCACCTAGTGCAGTTTTATGTACACAGGTGAAAAGTAAATCAAAATCCTTTGTTTTAGTTATGTTAGATTTCACAATAACCTTATTTTTAATAAGATAAATTGTGTGTGTATACACAGCTTACTTATATAATATAACTTTTCCTCTTTCATTCTGTGCAATGTTACCAATAACAAATAAATCTTAATCTAGAACAAATTGGTTGCACGAATGTGCTTTATGTATTATTTTAAATACTAAAACAATTGTCCTATCTAGTTTTTTATCAATAACATATAAGGCAGGTTTCTACAACCTATTGATGATCGCACGTTAGTTTATTCTTGGCGATAAGACTTTTAATCACTCTTTTATTTTTTTCATTGCAATTGAATTATACCACTATTATTTTCCATAAAATAAAACAAAGCTATTTATTAAAAAAAAAACAAAATTCAGAATAAAAATGTCATTATGTCCCATTGAAGTAAATCAATTTTTGCCAATATGGGAGTTTCTTATTCAAAACTAAAAGCTTATCCTAATTAGCTTCATTAGCCGTCTCTTTCTCTTTCTTGGGTTTTGTAGACTACATTGAGTGGTAAACACAATAGTTCAAGTCAAATAAATGCAATGCAACATATCGTAACAGATAGTCAAATTACAATCACTATTAAATTAAACATATATAAAACAATTTATAAGAAGTAAACTAAACATATTTTAACAAAAATAAAAAAGTGGGAATTTATTGTCATAACAAATTAAAAACTAAAATTTTTATTAAAAAACTTTGGTTCAATCACGGTGTCCTCTTAACAAATAAATCTAAACCCAACTACATGGTCCCAGGTCATACGGTCCTAAAAACTATAACCTTTTTATTTTTAACTTTTTTACCCAGAGTTTGTGGCTTAATTTATTTTTCTTTACTAAAGGAAAAAGGAACTAATATTCACTTAATTTTAAAAAGCAGTGTCGTTAGTTGTTTTTACGAATATGATATATATCAATTGAATGAATGTATTTTTTTATACACCACTATTTTTTAACTACCGGAAGTAGCGGTGCCCTTACTGAATATGTTTATGGAATACATTTTTAACAACTTTGTCAAAGTAAACAAAATATGGACAGCAATTTCCACTCTCTCTATCTCTCTCTCTCTAAGGTTTGCTTAAATTGGTCAAAGCCTTAATGTTAAAGAACAAACTTACAAAACAAGATACATAAAAAGGTATATGTAATTTTTATTATCTAGATAAAATGTTATTAAATTGAACATCAAATTTAATCATTATTAAAAAAAAACAACCATATTTCCAACAATGAATAAAAATAATACTGAACGAATCATAAAATTGTGACAAATAACCAAAATATAACTAAAATATTTAAAAACAGGACTACCTTATAATATTCCTGTTATTTATTTATTAGCTTTATATTGTGAATGACTGATATTCTAATAGCCAAAAAAAATGTTTTTAAATATTTGTTAGCTAAAATTACGCCATCAGTGTTTTCCATGAAAACAAAGTCTATGCAGCCTTTTTTATTACGCAACAGGAACTCGTTAACTGCCAATAAAACAATTAAAATTTAATTAATATAAAATGGCGTGACACATTTGACACCCGTACATACTCATTTTATATTTATTTATTTTTGGTTAATTAGTTTCTAAAGGAATTCTTTATTTGGTGAATAAAAATAATACGCACATGGCTTTAACCATATGCGTATCACTTCTTTTGTTAGGCCGAAATCTTAGAAGTAAGTCAATAAAACATAACAAATAAAAATTATCAATATACTATAACCTCTTTTTTTACAAAGATAACCTATGTCGTAGAGGCGCACACGCAGGTACCATATTGCTATCTCTTTTCATACATCGCGTGTATTAAGTTCCCATTCTAAGCCAATTATGTGGTCAGTGTACCCCGTCGCGGGACACCTTCCTTCTACGCGGTAAATACACACCACAGTTTAGTAGTTGATGAGCATGCGAGGCGCATCTTTTATGAAATTTTGTTAAGTGTTGCCCGATATTTATTAATCACTGATGTAAAATATATTTGTTTTCTTTTTAGAAAATAATCATTCCACTGACAGGAAACGAAATATGTGCTATACTGGAACGAGAAGAAGAGAGCGGCGGTGATAAATATCAGGAAAACGACATTGAGAAGGAACCTGGACCAGTATAACGTGCTAATATACCCAACACCAATGGAATAGTTGAAGAGATTGCGCTACTGTAAGAGATACAATCTCGACAGAACTTGACTTTTGATTGTAATCATCGCTCCGAGTGCAGAAATTAAAGACAATCACTTATCAACTGATAAGCTATTTGATACTACGTTTATGTGAACAAGATATGTATCTCATCTCATCTCATCATCACTCTGAGCAGTGATAGATTTGATTTCCTATATCAGATGACGTCATTACGGCTACTCGTTCGAGAAGATCTATTCAATTTTCATTCTAATCAGAAATAAGAAGTTTGGAAACAATTTTTAACCCAATGTAAACTGAACTATTCACCGCGTAAACATGCCACACTCGGTGAACAATAACTGGGATTAAAATGGACAACCACTCGATCCAGAATATATATTTTCAATAAACCAAACAAGTATGGCATCAAAATTACAATGATATGCGATAATAGACCGAAGTATATGAGTGAATGCCTAACTTATTCATAGCACATACAACATTACCTATTGTAAGTGTTCCTCCTCGGTACTCCTCGCGAAATAACTTCTTATGGAATGTTAGATGCTGGCGTGAAACAAGTCAAATCCTTCGAAGATTGTGTATATGTTATGATCGTGTGATGAAGATGATATCCTCAAACCAACAAACGGCAAGCAATAATGCATTAAATTCAGACTTTGATAATTTTGCTCAAATGTACTCAACGATACAATGCTCAATGAAGACAATTAGATGGCCAACGACTATTTGTGTTTTTTATTTTTTATTAATGAACATAGAAGTCATTAATTCGTATATAATCTACTGTCACATTGTTCTAATAAAACACGATAAACCTTTGATTCGAAGAGAATACATAAAAACCCACCAAGGCATGTGCGAAACAACATCGAAAATATTCATTCAACGCCTGATGCAAAGATTTATGACGAAGAAGTATCTACAGCACACGTCTAAAAAAGAAAATATCAAAGATGACCTGCGCTAAATGAAAAATAACTAGCGGTGAATTCAAGAATGTAGTTTGTATTATGGTATTATATTCTCACAGATGATAATCTATAATGTAGTTCACATATACGTAAGGGAAAAAAAAGTTATTGTATAATTAACGTCTAATTTTTTCATAGATATCAAACAAAATTTAAAACTACTTTAAATAAACAAATCTGTAATACAGATACATTTTATTTTTAAAACTATTCCAAACCTTTTAAAACAACTAAGTCTGTCCAAATAAATACAAATTATTAGCATAAATTTGGTTCATCAGAAAACCGCGGCGCCTCTGAAACGTGTGGTTATCTTTTATCTTCATACAATTAAGAAACGGAAAAAAGTTTGAAACGTCACAAATTGACATAATAGTTCGTTCAATCCAGCATGACTAATTTACACTTTTAGTGGTGTTTTTGTTTATCACATTGAATACCATGCCGTAAAAATTAATTAATTAACATAATTAATTCTTATTTATGTATATAAATTAACTATAACGAAGAATGTTGCTATCAATAACTATGTAAGGAAAATACTCAAGAAATATATCCCATATAAAATAATAAACATCAGAAATATTTAACAAATTAACTTACCGAGTTAATGGTTAATGAGAAATTTGCGTATAAATTATTGTACAATTTACATATGTATTAAAATGTAATATAACAAATCTATTATCACCGCAGGGGGGCAGGCTTTCTAAGTAGATAGTGGGTTTAATCATATATTATTTCCATGTAGATCAGAATATGTATTTAGTTTTTGTGACTGTTTTTTTCTAAGACTGTATCTCTTATTGATATTATGTATAGTATATAGTGTAATGTGTTGTGATATATAAGCTTTTCATTAGATTAGTAAACTGAAAACAAGGTGCCCTTGTTTGTAATAACAGTACAATAATATATCCTGTAGATCATTTGGTAAAATACTCGGCACGAGAATAATAATTAACCCGTTAGCACCCTGCGACCCTGCCGATGTAAACATTGCACATATATGTGTCAATAATTAATATGCAGATTGCTCAGTGTTACATATACCTGTAAACACTTTTATTTTGTTAACAATTTGTAAGTCAAAAACTGCTTGTAGCCCCAACAAAAAATCTTCTTTCAAGTGAACATACCCAGTCACGAGTCCCTACATCACTCTGTAAAAATAATAAAATATTGCTATGTTACAGGATGAGGAAGACCATAGATAAACTATGTATATGGTGTTGCCAATTTTTAAATTTAATGTTATATTAAATTACTCTATTTTATATATTTATACTTCATCTCAAAAAACAAGTACAAATTTTAAAAAATACTTAAAAAATCTCACTTCTTATGGTTGACGCGGTTTGGCGTGCTGTGGTTCGATTGGTGTGAGCTGTCACTTATCTCCGAGCTGGAACTCCTGATGTCGCCATCCAACTGGAAATAAACATATATTGTTCTTTTATTTAAAAAAAAATAGGGACAAAAGAGCACACAGTTCACATGATAATATTCTGCGGTTTATGACACGCATATTCTTCCTACAGCCTATAGCGTAGTTCTTTACTACATGAAAAAAGAAAGTCTATGGATATTAAGTTTCTTTTTTATTTTATAAATGATTCAAGTTACGAAGCATAATTTAGATGTATTGTTGAACTGTCAAATGTATCCACTGTTGAATTGAGATGGAATGCCATCACCAAGTTAATTACTACCACTGAGCAGGCGTAACACAGAGCTAAGACATTATTTTACACTGGTATCCAAAGCATGCAAGAAGCTGCGATAATATATAATAGTGGCGGTATAGATAACTCTATCGCGAATCTTTCATGTATATATATATATATATATATATATATATATTTATATTTAAAGACATACTCATATATACATGTGTGTGTTGTATCATGTTAGTATAGTTATGTATTTGACTCACCTGTCCAGCAGTGATAGCTTTATACGCGACCTGCAATATTAGCCACGTCCACACCATATGCAAGACCAGGAGTAAACACAGTAACGAGTTGAAGATGTAGTACGCGGGGAACATTGGCTGGTAGTTTTTCGCGCGAATTGATGTGCTGGAATGAAAAAAAAAATACTCACACTTTTATTCAGTTTCACTTTTAGTCAGTAGAAAATGTGTAAGATAAAACGCTATCTAGAGAGATTTTTTTATAACATATTAATAATTTGTGTTTATGTTGTTTGTGGATATTGGTTTCGACTGGGAATCGGACCTAAGACCAACAAATTCGGAATGTGCTAGGGAGAGGCCCAGGCCGCCATTAAATCGTCACTCGAAAACCACGTGGCCTGTCATTCTATAATACATCAATATATCTACAATGAATTTGACAACAGTGAAGATAAAAGCATAACCCAAATTTGGATAAACCATAGCAATCAAGCATAGAGGCACACTATACTCTTCGGTACTTTGTATGACCAGCCTAAAAGTACGTTGTCCATTGTATTTCTTTATGCCCTTCTCAAAAAAACCACCTGTAAGAGAGGTTGCAAAAGGTCTATACTATGACTATAATACCACAAAAATATTTATTGTTTAAACTAAAGAAAATAATGAAATCCTTTTAAATTCTCCTAGTTAGTAGTTTTTTATTTCGCTTTTAAACTATTTTCAGTGATTTACGACAAATTTCATTTTAACTTACTACAACTGAGACCTAAAAACCATAGAATTTAATAAATTTCATCCAAAGCTGTTACATATGTCGCATCAGACCACTGTGGTACGACGTTCAAGGAAAGGGAAGGTGAGTCCATTCCCGTTCTTAGAACGTTATGTACCATGCCGGCCAAAAGTTTAAGACCGCACATAAACAACATAAATATCCATCAATTGTAATAAAATCCAATAGGATAAATAAAAGAAATGCATATCTGCATATTCTATTGTTAGTATTGAATATTTAAAGAAGTCATTCTTTTGTTCACTCACAAGTTATTGGACAATACACATCTATTGTTTTCAAATACCGACAAAGCTGCGCTAGAGCCAGGTGGTAGAGTCGTTATAATATTTTTATAATGTTCTCATTACTTATTACTTTGCTTTTGTTACGTATTGGTCAATAATTAGGATTATTTAGCTCCTGGAAACCCGTGTTTCTGACTTATTATTACCCAAGTTTACTTGGGTTTTTTCACAAACAATCTCTAAACTAAACTAAACTTGTGGTTTCTACAGTGAAAACGTCATAAAATGGGACAAGCTCGAGAAATTAGCAGTTAAGTGCGTTCTGCCATCGTTGTTTTAGATAATGAAGGCAAATCCGAAAGTGAGATTGCTTCGCAACTGAAGTTATCGAAGACTTGTGTCCATGGCACAATAACTCGATACAGGGAGTCAGGCAGTTTTCAAGATCGTCCACGCAGCGGAAGGCCGAGAGCTATGACGTCTAGTGAAGATAATTTCATTGTTGTTACCAGCAAGTGAAATAGATGCTTAACAGCACCAGAAATCCGCGTTGAAGTAAATAAAACCCGAGTTAAACCTTTATCATTGACTACAGTAAAACGGCGACTGAGAGATGCGAAGTTGTATGGTCGCGTTGCCGTTTGAAAACCTCTGCTAAGGCCGCAAAACAAGAAAAAATGGATGCAGTGGGCTCTTGCCCATCAAGAATGGCCTGAAGAGGATTTTAAAAAAGTACTATGGACCGATGAATCCAAGTTGGAACTATTCGGTTCAAAACGTAGAATTTACGTTCGACGCAGTGCCCAAGAAAAGATGATGTCAGATTGTGTAGTCTCAACATTCAAGCATGGTGGTGGCTCAATTATAACCTGGGGTTGCTTCTCTAGTCAAGGAACTGGCGATTTAAAATTGAAGGAATTTTGAAAAAGTACAAAAACATTTTAGAACAAAATGCCGTTTCTTCCGGGTTGCGATTAATTGGAGATGGATTCATTTTACAATAAGATAATGATCCAAAGCATAGCTAAAAATTATGCAGAGAATATTTAGAAGAGAAAGAGGCACAAGTGGTGTTAAGAAACATGGTTTGGCCTCCTCAGAGCCCGGATCTCAATACCATTGAACTTTTGTGGAAAGAGCTTGATTGAATTGAGCTTGAGGAACGTCTGTAATCGTGGCCCATCCTAGCGAGAAGAAATGTGGAATGCTTTATGCAAAATTTGGAACAATATATCATAAGACACCATTAACAAATTGATTGTCCGTATGCCGAGACTTGTGAAAAAAGTCATAAAATGTAAAGAAGGTTTTTTTGAAGAAAATCAGTTTAGCTTAGACTCTTAATATTTCTTTACGCTTTTAATGAATATTGTTTGTCAATTAATGTTCTATTAGATGATTAAACAAGTTAATTAAACATTTAATATTTTATTGGACTTTTACTTTATTTTCCTACTTTAATTAAGGTGGTCTTAAACTTTTGGCCTGCAGTGTACATATTTTGGTCGAGTTGTAAAATCGCTTACAATAAAGCTCAATAATGTGTAGTCATAAAGCTTCTAAAGGTAACTGTTTTTTTTAATAAAAACCTAAAGTATACAATCACACCTACCTAAACCTAAAGTCTGTGAGTAATGGAAGGAAACCGATATCAATACCATTTTTCTTTTTTTTTTTACCATTCATAAGAAACAGAGTTTGTTATGAATGGTAGTAAAAAATAGGTATCATTCCGTATTATAATTTAAAGTTTATAGAAACTATAAACTATCTTTAACCAGCAAGAAATCTATTGTAATTATTTATAATCTATATATATTTGCATCACTTGACATATGATTGTTATAACTTGCATGCCTTTTTAAGGTGTATACCTACGCATCACGCACTGAACTCAAGAAATTCTAAACAACTATGTCTAAATAAAAAATCTGACATAATACTGCAAAGGACATAAAACTTAAAATATCATCCACTTATTGAAATTGTTCAGATAGACTATGAGTGCATACGGATTTTTTTATAATTAATTAATTTAAGTATACATTAAAAATCGTATTTACAATTTTAATTTTAGGTTATATTTACATAATTTAATAATCATATTTATTAAACATCCATAAAAAAACAACATAAATTTATGTATTTTTAAATTGCATAGAAAAAGGCCCTCCACAGATTTCTTGTAGAGTAAACCAACACAAACACGGTTTGGTGGACTTTTGTTTTTTCTTCATGATACTAAGAGGGACAAATACATATGGCATACAGTTGAGTAAGTGATGAATGCGACCGGCAGATTTTCTCACGATGATTTCCTTCACCAGAGCATGTGGTAAATCTGCTCTGCATTGCGATTTACATTTTGCAGTCGCCGATCGGTGACGGTACCAGGGATCGAACTCAAGTTGCTCGTATACCGCGAAATTTAGAGCGAACGACTGGACTTTAAGTTAATACTTCACTATCACCCACCGTGTATATTGAACAATATTTATTGAAACAAACCAAATGAAACAACACGAAAAGGATTTACCAGCAGCCATTAAGGAGTTTCATTACTTACCTACTGGCTGCATCATTAGACCCTCACTATGTATAATGAATAGTTCTTATGAAGGCAAGTGAAATAAATCAAAGTCAATGGTTTTACTGGTTACCATTTATGAGTTTTATTATCAACCTTATGGTTCCATCATAAGATTAGGTGTATGGTACTGTAATGGTCACTATAAAGGTCGGCGGACAAAGCATCAACCTCTTTATGACATCATTATTACATATTTTTTTATTAAAAAACTTAAAACTGTAAAAAATATTGATATGAAATTGAAAACTGAAACATAAAATTCTGATGAAGCTGAATACAAGACAGCGTCATAGTCTAGTCGTTCAGTCGTTCGTAGAGGTTAGCTGTCTCAATATTCGCACCTTCGCATGCGTAGGTATATGTATATTAAAATAAAGCTCGTAGTTTATCATATCGCGATTCAGAAACAGTGCACAACGCCATCTATCGAGCTAAGATGTAAACTTATTTATAATATTATTTCCTAAACTTTATATACGAAGCTTTTTATTTTCATGCTTCTTCCTTCAAAGTGACTAACTACCCATATAAACTTTCAACCAATTCATCCTTTTAGGGGTAACATTTTGAAAAACCCAAATATACGTTTAATACATTTATTTCTAAACAGGTATATAAAATTTCGTGTTTCTTACTTTGAAAATGACGTACTTTAATCCCCTGTTGTACCCCCTTAGGGTTGATATTTTCAAAAATGTAAAGATGAAAAATGTTTCAAAGTGAAAGTAAAATGTTTTAAGAGCACTTAATATCATCTTTATTACAAGATAAGGAAATATTGAGACAACATGTCCTTTACAGTATACATTACAGTACCATATCATTTAATTTTCATAATAAAATACATTTGTAAAGTTTGTATTTGTTTACAAACAATTAGTTACAAGCGTATAATCGAAGCGTGTTAATAAACTGTCCCCTTTTTAATTATTTTGACATACTTCGAAGAATACCCGGAGGGTTCGAATGGAGAAGCTGGCGACGGAATGTACTCCAGCCATGATCCTGTGTCTAGTAAGCTGAAAAGGTAAAAGCATCATGACGGTCGATTATCACAGAAATCATCCGGGTGACCGTAAGAAGATTACGATAACGCCAATATATTCAAAAATTACCGCTCGAAAATATTATTATTTTTATGTAATTATATAGTTTGCACGTGGTAGAGCAACGCTGCAGCTGTGAACTGGCACTAACATGAATAGATTGGCTCGTCTGGTATAGCAACTTAGCGCTGTCGTATTTATGGTAACGTTAGAAGTAGCTAGACTCGACCACGTGTAAAATTTACCTCCATATAATATAGAAGGGGTATATCCCCAGCCTCGTGACGATCCAAAGCACCGTGAATATCGCAAACAGAGTGTCACATAACTTCTGGTAGTTCGCGTACTTAGTCGCTTTTGCGGCCTGTAAAGAAATATGCAACATAACATATAGGGCGCCAATGTTAATTAGCAGTTATTTGGTGTAGGTTATACGATTATTTTGACGCTATTCTTTATGTGTATATATATATATATATATATATTTCTATTGAGAGTAACAAACGAGCACACAATTCACCTTGATGGTAAGCGATGCTTGCGGCCTATAACATCTACTCATCCTTGACAAGGAATCATAATGCAGTTGTGTTGTCACCCTTGAGGACTGACATGGAATGCCTCGTCATCAGTAATAATGGTCTGCGGATCCCTGCACTCACCAGACGATTTTACGCTGGTATTCCGTGAGGGCGTGATCCTACCCCGGTCGAGCTGACCCATTCATTCTGAAGCTATAATATGCGCTTTTTTTTTAATTGTTTGAGACTTTATTGTTTTTTAGCACTTACATAATGTTTGACGTTTATATAACAATACAAATAGGAAAATAGAAACTAAACGCTATATGCTTGTGTGTGGGTGGGTGTTACAGAGAGAGTGAGTACAATATAATATCATCTCTTACGGTGTAGAATTACTCATATTTATTTTCCAAACGTTGATTGACTATGCCGATATTTTCTATTATTTCCAAATTGTATAAAATGCGATAGATATATAAAAAAAGTGTATATATTATTTGAGCGTGACAAGGACACATTCAATATAAGCACTGTTTTGAAAAAAGTACTACACTTCAAAAATGAGGAGTTACTTCACTCTAAACACTTACATCTAAAAGTATATCAGCACAGTCATGGACCAGCAACACGAGTGTACCGATCCTGTGCAGATTGCAAACCCAACTGAACGACAGCAAGGCGATGGTTGCAATATGGTGGACGAACATCTGCCAGAAGTCCTTGCGTCTCACGTCCCAGAACTGGGATATGGTGAGAGACCAGTAGAAGGCCGATGATATCATATAGTACCACCAGATATCGCTCGTTATGCCCTGGAATAGAGTACTGTTAACGTTCCGTTTTAAAAACAACGTACAGATTAATTTGAAAGTTTTTATGTAATAAAATTTACAGGAATGTGATAAAAGAGCAAACATTACGTCGATAGTAAGTAATAACTGTGGCCCAGAAATACCTACACCCCTCTAAAATAAGAATTTGAGATGCGCATGTCTTGTCATCCCTGTGAATTGACATGGATACTAACATAGAAGCGTTCTCCTGCTATTGACGCTGGCATTGTGATAATGACCCAGCCTTGTTCTGACCTACTCATTAATGCCGCAGATCAAAACTAGTCCAGTTCTACCTCGGTTTATATCGATTAAAGCACTACGTTTTGACAAGTCACATTTCTAACATAGGTAAATATTATGGTTCCGCATATTTAGAAAGTTGTGAAGTATTTAGATGGTGTCAACTGCGCGTAAAATGTGACAACAAATTGACAATCCACCAATGTAACTTCGTCCCGTTAACATCTACAGTAATTGAAACTCCAGCTTTCTTACCTCACTATACAAAACGCAGCGGCGATGTGCTGTTAAATCTCACTAGATACAAACTTAAGTTTAGTACGGTGTTACGTTTGACACGAAACTTAGCCGTTCATCAACTTCCTGGCAATTCGCATCGCTCGCCACGCGCCTTGAGCTTACAAATTTAGATATTTTCTCTCTCCAAAATATATAACTTCGTTACGTTTGTTGGAGAGCCGATTAAAGAAATTAATACTGTTTCATCAACAATGTATATCATTTACCTGGTGAGGATATCCGATGTAGCACTGGTCGATATCCCAGAGCCACTCTTTATCCCAAAGCACGAACAAGCCGTAGGAGAAATTGTATAAATAGAAGACGCAACGCCAAGAGTTCTCACAGAACTTGACGAGGGTCGAAGGTTTGTCTTGAGAGCGTCGAAGCCGCCACCAGCGCTCCACTTGTCTCTCCCTCATGTCCAGCTGCTTTGCAAGCGCACATACCTGGAATAACAGGGCTTATTAGGGAAAGTAAGCCTACTTGTATATTTGCCTGAAGTAAAGGAATCACAAGTAATTTAAGTAAGATAAAGGGATTGTTTTCATGGAACTAAATCCATGTTTAATAAATAGTTAAGGAAATGAATCAAGTGGAAGATTTAGTGTATATAAGATGTGTTAGAGATGATGAATATAATAGGGGTATATAAAGAAAGGTCAATGCAAATAAAAGATATACCAATTCTGCATTCTACCTATGTATGAGAAGTTAGAAAGTATGAAATTCAAAAGCGCAATTACCGACTAGGAAACGTAATGTTGCATTTAGTTGATGTAACATTTTAAAATATGGGTAAGGCAGAAAAACATTAGAGTAAAACAATTGCCCGTGAGAATGCGTTTATTAAGGACTGTGGCAAATGCTTGATAGAAGAGAATTATGATTAGGTTGGAGTGGAGAAAGGTATAGCACAAAAGACGTAGCAGAGTCTATACGGAACCCTGGAAGTACGAACGTTCGCAATTGCAGTGTAATTTTAAGCAATGTGCATGTAATAAAAAAATAAAAAAGTAATGAGCACAACGTGTATTTATTGATTTGCTTGACGCTAATGTATCGAGATCGAGGAAAATTCGAATTAATAATACTACCAGGTAAGATGACAACTACGATAATGTTTATTAATACGTAATCCTCAGAACATACACTACACAGATACACTTGGGAGAAAATAATTTTTACCCCTTACTGTCCGCAACAAAATATACGTAGGTGTAATTCATCGCAAGTATTTATGTACGTATTATATGACGATTACGCAATTTGTTCATTTATAATAAATAAGAAATTTTTATTACAGGCAATATATATTTTACACCCATAATATAGATTGAAACAGAACGAACATTCACGTGTAAGTGTAATGAGTTGGGTTCAAAAACAAAATTCCGCCTCGCTCCTACCCGTCTTCCCTCCCGCGAAACATTACTAGCTTGGATATATTTACCACTTGTTGGGGAAATATTTATTAATTAGACAATAATTAGTATTTATAAATAACCTAAACTTTACTTTCCCGGATATAGATCAATTAAATAAAGAACGGTTTCAATACGCTCACATTCATTTAATATGATATACTGTCGAATTGGATTTTTTTTAGATGACTTGTATCCATTTCGATTCCTTTTTCCATCACCATGAAATTTCACATAAGGAAACGTAATAGGCCATATAACAATATTAAATAATATTACAACTAAAAACGGCTCAACACAATAAATTAATTTACCTACTAATCTCCTAAATTTCTTTTTTTTACTTGTACGACTATAAAAACAGTAACACTCATTAATAGTATGAATAACAATTTTCAAGATAATCGTATAATTATTCATTAAGTTACCCTAACTAAAAAATATTCCTGACTATGAAATAAGGATCGATTTTCGATGCATATATTTTTATGTCTACCATTGTCATTACAAGGCAATTGAGCTAATCTGGGCTGAAATCAAAGGTTACGCAGGCCGCAATACTACGTTTCCATTCGTCACAAAAAAGATAATGGACCTATTTTCTTAAAGAACGCTAGCAATTTTGTTATCATTACTAAACTTTCATTTAATCACTCAAACCAAGCTAAGATGCGTGCGATAAGAGACGATTCATATCAAAAGTCGACTTGGAACCTACTACGATACGAGGCTATTGATGAAATATTAAAAAAAAGCGTGCCGAAAATTCACAGAATATGGCTGGTCGAAGACAGTTGAAAAATTAAAAATAATAAATAAAATTCGAACATTTCGATCGCCATATAATAATTGACATCTATATAGTTATAGTAGGCTAACACGACCGCTCAAGCGAATGAAAGTGGTTAATGTATTTATGATTTGTCTTTCAATATCATTATATCATAGTTTAATTTTCTTTACGCTAGTTATATGTACATATTAAATAAATAATAAATATAAGTAACAAGACAACAAGACGCCAGGAAAAGTAGTGAAACTTATAAAAATAACGTTTTCGTTGAATCAGTTTAAAATAAATAACAGTTTTACTTATTGCCCATCACTAGTCATGGCTAATTGACAGATGTCACGAACGCATTCTATCGGGTTTCAGACCAACCATCATACGAACAAGACCTGGCTGTATGGACTAAAGTCCTTTGCCTTTCCCATTAAGGATAAATTAATATCATCATCAGCATTCTATCGACGGCTACACTGTAAGCAGGAAAATCTTTTAAAACATTGGAACACCCACCCTACATATAGCCCAGATTTAGCTTCTCGCAGATATTATTTATTATCATAAATGAGAAAAAAGCTATTTCTGGTTCTTATTAAGATCAATCATTTTCATTCCTACGCCATAAACACGTTAATTAATCAATCTGCGAAATGTATAACTAGCAAAATATATTAAGATAAAATAATTTTGACTGTTATAGAGCTAGACTGCTAGAGAGTTTGTTTCTAGCTGCAGAATGTATGGGTCAGCTCGACCGAGGTAGGACCACGGTGTTTCGTCTGGTGAGTGCAGGGATTCCGAGATCTTTATTACTGGTTATGAGGCATTCCATCTCAGTCGTCATGGGTAACAATACATCTGCATTGATTCCTTGTCAAATATGAATGTATGTAGATGTCATGGGCCGCAGGAATCACTTACCATCGGGTGCTCGTTTGTTACTCTAGATCTTGAACTCATATCTACATAACCTTTTACACTCTTTACTTAACGACACCCTTACTATATTCCGACGAAAAGATTGACGTATGCTGATCATTCCATCACACCTTTGCTGTTCACAATGTAAATGACAAAGCATATCTTCAACGTCCGTATCCATAGGAAAATTATTAAAAGACTGTCCATCTTTATCAATCGTCTCTTAAAGTATTTCTCTTGAATATTTGATGTATTTAAGTATTTTTTTTTTACCCAATCCGTCAGAAACAGGTAATAAGCGTAGAGCAGGATTAACGGTGTAATTACAAAAATGTTAAAAGGTGTCGCAATATCAGTTTTCGTTCGCCGTCATTGTGCGCTTTTATTGGGGGGGCGATTAAGTACATCAGTTATTGCCAGCTTAGCTGTATCACACTGGATCATGACATGTATGTATGTCATGCATGTAATGTATGTAATGGTGAGTTTACAACTGAAGTCAAAAAAGAAATGAAAAATCATTTAACCACCATTGCTCGTAATGGAATAAAAAAATGGTGGATTTGTTATTAGTTGAAATCATCAGTTTTGGGTTTTAATTTAATTATTTATGAACGCGACGGCATACAATAGTGAAATTCAATAGGCTTCCATATAATTAAAGACCATAAAGAAAAGAGAGTGATTCATTGGTTTTTAAAGATTTATGGTGTTCACACAAGTACGGGACAGCTGAAGTCGACATAGATTTTTCAATTGTCTTTTGTTTAATAAGTCTACATACATATATGACGTTCATATATGAACTTTTAACTATGTTAAAATTGCTCATTTGTGTCGAATGGTACGATCTAGGTACGAATACAACAATACTTTTCTTGTATCCTACCTACTAACGGCTAGAGGATATCTCTTATGCAATATAACGTGCACAGATACTATGAGCTCCTTCTGCCTAGTTCGGACTTAAAATATATAATTAAAAAGCTGAAGGTTTAGGTTAACTATGACATCAGGATGGCGTTAGACTCAGGGACCTTAAAGCGCTCAAAAAGTTGGGATAAAAAGTTTGAAATAAACGCAAAACTTTTTATTGTTGATAATTATTTATGCCAAGTGAATCCCAATCAAATTACTAGTAATATTTTACTATCACACTTCTCTTCTTAGGAGAAAACAATACAAGAGTATAGTAGAAACAAATAAAAAAATCCATCAGTCTATTGATTCTTAATTGAAGAAATATCTGGTGGTAGAATTTCCAGAGCCTCAGTGACCCTTTTATTTTTTATATATTTTGAAGGTACGCTGATACAATTATTCCTTGGACTTTTATTTAAAAAAAAACATCAACGAGCAATCCGGTTATATGTTAGTTTTTTTCATATAAATTTATGACTCGCACACCGGACGGTATATGATGACTGCATCCAAAGATATCCACGTCCATCCTTAACAAAGATTTAACATACGTTGTCGCTGAAAAACCGAAGAACTGTAATGGGATGCCCAGGTTCACGTAATTGGGTCCTCGGAATCCTACCACCACACGAAACACGGCAACGTTAAGCTAATATTTCACGCTGGTATGGTATGGTATTAGGTACTAGCTAGCTACTAAAATAGCTACGAGTAGCTATGGATATATTTCATATATTACTCGGCTATTCGTAAAGTGTCTTCGTGACTTGTGTACTATATTGAGGATGATAAACGAGCAAATACTGTTTTTTAATTACATTTAGATTTACAAACTAAAATAACATCGTTAAGGAGTGCCTCGTCACCAGTAATAAAGGTCTCCGGATCCCTACACTCACTAGACGGAACACAGCAGCATTATGTTGCTATTTTACCCTGGTATTCTGCGAGCGCGTTGTCCTACCACGGTCAAGCTAATCCATTAATTCTGCAGCTAGAAATAATTAGATTAACAAACTAAAATGTCACCTATAAGGACTGAGTAGGAATGCTTCGTCACCAGTAATAAAGGTCTCTGCACTCAATTGACGAAACAGAGCAGCATTATGTTGCTATTTTACGCTGGTATTCTGCGAGGGCGTGGTTCTACCTCGGTAGAGCTGACCCATTCATTCTGCAGCTAGAAACAATCTGCAACGTATCTACCACGTGAAAAGTTCACCTGATGGTAAGTGATTCCTGCGGCCCATCATACCGATAAGGAATCAATGCTTCTTGATCTCGGAAATTCCGTTAAGTAATTTTCGAGATCAAAAAACATGGACATGGCGACCGGCTGAAGTTATTTTATACTACATATAGATGATCTATGTTGCATAAGGGTGACCAAGTAGCACGAAGTGAGTTAAAAATATCAAATGCCTTCTTTTTCATTAACAACAATGTAATGTTATTCCGGCGACGTGGATTTAAATGAGCGTTATCCATTTCAAGACGAGAAGAACAAATGAGACGCAGATTGTCTTTAACACAAATTGTAATGGTGCAATATCTTTCAATATGCAATCCTTGTCTTCCGTTGCTTCAGTGTGTAGGCGCCTTTGGAGATCAGATCATCTTGCTATGCTATTTTATCAATGTAGTACATCTTATCGCGAACACGATAAGCTTATTTTTTATTCCCCACCTAAGTTGGCACCATGCCTTTAAATCATAAAGAGAAATAAAAATTCGTTCATATTAATCATGAAAAGAAATGATAAAGAGTGATTATTGCGGCCCGTTGACATTCATTTTTATCAGAATCGAAATGCAAAATTGTTGTCGTCACTGAAGACTAAAAGATGGACATACCTCCTCTTCCTAGATATAGTATATACTCAATAGACGAAATCAATAACTTATAAGCTATTAATTTATGCTGGGCCGTTATTTGGTACAAGTAAGGTACTCTGTGAAAACGTGGTACTTTCCATACGGAAGCTATCGGTAAATAATAAGTGGTGAGTAGTTCTCCCGCTTAAAAAAATATGTTTGGGCAGAGAAAGAATGAAGAAATTATTTCTAATTACTTACACTACACATCATCCCGATGAAGATTCACATGTAAACAATGTGCCCTATCATTTATTCCTTCTCATTTATGAAATTTCCACCTACAATGAAGCTTATTTCTAATCCAAGAGTGTAACAATTGAAATTATTATAAGGTAATGACATCTATCCCAATATTTAACAGCAGGAAACGTCGCTGGGGTTTCTTGCGCCACTTCTCCAGCGCCCACGCATTCCGAAGTGGTTGTGCAGATAGCTAATAATAATGATAGTGATATTAATGAAGATAATTCCTAGTCAGAGGCAACTGACTGAGCAGAGGTTCGGCCCTCTCGGGCACCCTCGAGCCAGACGCTCTCGCGGGACTGTTGGTGCACGTATTACAACTTAGACAGTATCTTGAAAGTTTCAAATAAGAACTATTATTAATTAATAGGGGTCGACTTGGGGTCGAGGTGTACCTCATCAATCCCCAAAATCAGTTTTCGTTTATGGCCACCCCTGGGAAACAAACATCGGCCAACGCTTTCGCAATTCCTGCTCGAGTGACTAGAATATATACCTAGGTGTACGATATCGAAGGTATGTGTACCTTATATTTTATATATCATTTTGAATAATAAGTAAAAAAATTGACCTCCATATCTGTCCGTCTGGACACAAAATGTTTAGATTTTCTTCTACGTTCTTTTATGAATATCACGATGAGAAAGATATAGCACACAGTTTATCTGGTAGTCAGTGATGACTGCGGCCAAATAAACATCTCACCAAACGAAACAGCAGGAATTATGTTGCTATTTTACGCCGGTATTGTGAGGTCGTGGACATTCCAAGATCTGGACGCCGCATTCATACTGCAATTAGTAACAAGCTATCGTACTCCGACGTAACTCACTTGCGCGAGAGTTCCGGAGTTTGAAACGTCAATAGCCTAATGTTTTAGGTTACGGTCTGCGAAACTTAAGGTAACGAAACGTAGGTTTGAATCCGTCATTCGACTATTACAAAAAAAAAATTGCGGCCCACAGACGCCACTCTAGTTTGGAAAGTATACATACTTTTACACAGGACATATTATCTTCTAAGTAGTTTAGTAATCAGTTTCTTCTGCTGGCAACATTAAACAACACGAACATTTTGTTCCATCTCTTTGTGTCGTATATTTAAGGATTCCAATAACTCACGTTGATTTGTGTACGGGACATAATTTTTGTAACGCTCTATTATACGGCACTCTTGATTTAGGTTTTTAAAAAAGACAAATGAAATACACTGGAATAGAAAATGAACCGGCGTGAATGAGTGTTAGGATTGGACTGACTTAGAATGCGGGATGTATGGGAATGAGAAAAGAAAGGAAAAGCTGACATGGCAAAATAAGGGAAAGGTAAGGAAAAGGTGAGTAGCAGAGCGGGGTATAACACCTCCCCCAACAAAAGTAAACTCACGGTTACAAAGTGAGTTTGCTATAAACAAGTGTTGGGTGGAGAAAGTGAAGGCTTCTCATAGGGAAGAAAAACTATAAACAATAAAATTAAAAGATGTCTGATATATGTTTTTATATATTTATACATATATTGACTAGGTAGCACGTAGGAGGGGGGAGTATTTGGAGCAAGAGATGGAAGGGATATGTTTTCGGAAACCGGTTCATTTGATTTATTGTTACACAAAAAGGAACATTTATAAGCTTAATAATTAGACTTATAACTATAATTATAGTGATAACAGGTATAGAGAACCCAGTATAATTGAGGACCGTGTCATTGGTTGGTTTGGATAGTGAAATATTGACATTTAATTTGGAGAATTTGTTTATATTACAACAAGTATCGTTTATAATGTTGAAGTTTGAGATAATAGATTTAGTAATAATATGTATATTTTCTTTTGCTTCTAATTTGACTTGTTTACAAAACGCGACACACGTCGGTTCTAGGGTTAAGATTCCCGTTCCCGTTATGACATTATCCTTTACATAACTAGAGCCACATTCGACAGTAAGTTTAACAGGATTCGATTGTGTGAATACCCACTTGTTACCATTTAGTTTATGCCAAATATTAATACTGCCAAAAATGAAATTGGTTTTACAATTATTTGGGAGTACATTAATGGCTTTAGTCATAAGATCAGTTTCACAAGTGGGGTTCGTTACGACGCTAGAAACATCAATAGACTTACAAATAAAGATCTTATTAATTATTATCTTACATGACATATCTATATTATCTAAGTAAAAGTAAGTTTTACGGTCTTCACTTAACCCTATGTAGGGTTTATATGCGTTGATGAACGCGAAAGAGTTTGGTTTTTTGGTATCATGTGGAACTGGTAAGGATATACATTTATACAAATTATAGGAAGCTAGATCAACCAAAGGCATCTTAATCACAAAAATTAACTTATCGTTGAGATAATACGATATAACATCTGATAAATTGATTAATGAATGAATGTTTTCTAAGTTCAAATCTAACGGAAATTCTTTGTGTTTAGGTAAGATTTTAATGTTATTCGTGATTTCCATAAACAGTTGTCGCGAAGTGAGAATGGATGGATGTAAAGTGTTACTTTTTGCGAATAAAATGCTGTTTACAATATCTTCCATTTTATAAGAGAATGTTAGTAAATGAGCTTGCAATACATTTAGTATTTCATGAAGATTATTCCGGAAGTACATAGAATTAGTAACTTCCGAAATGTTTTTGACAGTCAGTGATATCTTTTCCATTGCATCATTTAACAGAAACTGATTTTTATTTAATTCTGAGATTGACCGGTTAAAATTCGCGATTGCGGATTTAGAAATAAAAATGTTCTGAGCCAGATTTGTGGTTAATTCATTCATTACGTCATTGCGCGCGCATGCGAACAGTTGGATTTATTTGTTCGTGACGTAGTGTATTGGGCATTTTAAAATGTCCACAGTGGTTAAATGTACTAATTGCAACATTGTGATTAATGAAGTGTTGGCATTCGTCCATAATAAAATATCGGTGATGGACGATGGAAGCATAAGCAGAATCTGTGCGAGTGCATTCTCTGAAAGTGAAATTGTTAAGGCGAAGAACTTGTTGTTCGAATCATTGCCGACAACAAAACGTAGGATAAAGCGTAGGAAGGCTGGTAAAAATGTTCGAGACATAGACGACATCATCTGCCTAATTCGTGGTACCGACCCCGAGGACATCCCAGTTTTCGTGGCCCGCGACCTTGAAAAGTTACCTCCGGTTCTGTTCGACCATGTCGATGTGACGAGGCTATTAAAAGACATTGTTAAGCTACGGCAAGATCTCGACATGATGAAAGAGGACTGTGCGACAGTTAAGCAGATGGAACAGTTGAGAAGTGAGGTGCAGTATCTCGCATCAGAAAGGGGCAATGTAAACCGTAGAAGAGGTGCATACGTTGCAAGACTCTCAAGTTATGAGTGCAATAGCGGTCCTGCCTTGCTGCCAGAGTGTCAACATCAAATATCGGAGGGTAGTAGTGGAACAGCGCTGGAAAATAATGTCGGGTGCCAGATCGCACCGCTGCCGGCGTGCGGTGCGGTCGTCGATGCTCCGCTGCCGCCGCCCCCCGCCTCACCGGGGCCGACTCCCGCGCAGCAATCTAACCCGGCCGCGTGTTGCGTACCACTACAACCACCACTCAACTTGAACGTGGGACACACAGTCGATAAAAATGTATCCGAAACTATCGTACCTAAACAGAAATCGATGGCGGAAATTGTACGAGAAGGGAAATGGAAGACACAAGCCCCGAGTGATCAGTGGATTCGTATCCAAAACAAAAGATCACGAAACCGTTTCATTGGGAAGCGAGGAAAAGCGATTCCCGAGCCCGGAAGTAATTTTATGGCAGCGGAAAATAAGATTCCTATTTACATTTATAATGTGGCGAAGGGCGTGTCCGTGTGCGACATCAGTACCTACATAATGAATAAGACTAACATTGCAGTTAAAATTGAAAAAATTAACATGAAACTAGAGAAGGATTACGAATCATACAAAATATTCGTACCTAAACCCTCGCTAGGAATTTTTTTAAGTGATGACTTCTGGCCGAAAGGGGTAGCCTATCGTCGTTTTATTAACGTCATCAGACGTGATAAGGAGAGTGTCCGTGTGTCTAGTGAAGATGTTATTTGCAGTCCTAATTTATGAATAACATGAACTTGATAAGTTTTAACTGCAAAAACGTGATGAGATCGGTGGGATGTGTACGGGAGCTTTGTCGATCGGCGGATGTTGTGGCTTTGCAGGAGACGTGGCTGTTGCCGCATGACGTCGGATACCTGGCCACGATAGACGACGACTTTGCCTGCACGGGTACCTCGGCAGTGGATACTGCGACAGGGGTCTTGCGCCGTATGGCGGAGTTGCTCTGTTGTGGAGAAAGGTTGCGTTTCCGTCGGTAACCGTAGTGAAGTGCGATAGCGTACGTCTCGCCGCAATAAAAATCGAGCTCAGTGATCGTGCCATATTGATATTTTCCGTGTATATGCCTACCGAATCCAATGAAAATTTAGTGGAATTCACACAGTGTCTGAGTGAAATGACAGCTATAATTGACAGTCAAAATGTGGAGTCGGTATTTATGTTAGGGGACTATAATGCGCATCCCGGTGAGTCATTTGCTATTGAACTCTTATCTTTTTGCGCTGATCAATCGTGGTCCTGTGTAGACTTTGAACTGATGCCGCCGGACAGCCATACGTTTGTCAGTGATGCGCACGGCTGTCGGCGCTGGCTCGACCACTGTCTTGTGACTAGTGCCGCGAGGCAGTCTGTATCCGCGGTGGCTGTGTTATACAATACATATTGGTCTGATCATTACCCTGTATCTGTTCTGTGTAATTTTAATTTACTTAAACCAACGTTATGTGTACCTACAGTTTGTATTAATAGAATAGTCTGGGGTGAACGTGACTCGACTCAGATAGCGAAATATAAAAATGCTTGTCACTCTAGACTTCGTGAAATTGATTTTCCTGTAGACCTCAGAAACTGCTCAGACTATATGTGTTGTAACAAAAATCATAAAATTCTGTTAGATAACATGTATGACGAGATTATTTGTGTACTCTCAGAGGCTGCTATATGTAGTTATAATACTACCGAAAAGCGAAGAGGGAAATACATTACCGGGTGGAACAAGCATGTCCGTGATGCTCATGGGAGGGCTCTGCTATGTTATCAGGCGTGGTTGTATGGGGGTAAGCCTGGGGCTGGTCGTCTCTTTAATGAAATGAATGAAAGTAGGCGCGTTTTTAAATCAAAACTAAAGTGGTGTCAAAACAATCAACAACAGATAAAACTGAATATAATAGCTGAACTTCACTCAAACAAAAAATTTTGTCAATTCTGGAAAAACACCAATAAAATGAATCATAAGCCGGGCCTCCCTGTCAGCGTTGCGGGAGTGCACGAACCTAGCGAGATAGCCACTATGTTCTCCCACCATTTCAGGATGGACTCTTCTCTGGGGCCATTGCGGCAGGTGTCCGATGCGGAGGAAGGTGGTGAGAGTAGTGTTCATTTTACTACGAAGGAAGTGTTTGCAGTGATAAAACGCATGGTAAGGGGTAAATCCCCGGGCCACGACAGTCTTAGCATCGAGCATCTGCAGCATGCTGGTGTACACCTACCCAGAGTGCTTTCTATGTTTTTCACACTGTGTTTGGGCCACTCCCACCTGCCTAATGAACTAATGCGCACTGTAGTTGTACCGATCATCAAAAATAAAACTGGTGATGCATCAGATATAAACAACTATAGACCGATCTCTCTAGCCACAGTGGTCGCTAAAGTGCTCGACAGTCTGCTGGGTCAGTACCTGGATAAACACATCGCGCTAAATGACGCGCAGTTCGGCTTCAGGCCCGGTCTTTCCACAGAGAGTGCTATCTTGTGCCTCAAGCGGACTGTGCAGTATTACACGAGAAGAAAGACACCAGTTTATGCAATCTACCTTGATTTATCTAGAGCCTTCGATTTGGTTTCGTACGATATTCTTTGGGGTAAATTAAGCAATGAAACTTGTCTACCTAGAGAGATTGTTCTATTATTTATGCATTGGTATAAGAACCAAAAGAACTTTGTAAGGTGGGCTGGCTCTCTTTCGAGGGAGTACGGGCTGGATTGCGGGTGAGGCAGGGGGACTTACCTCTCCTACGCTCTTCAACCTGTACGTTAACCGACTAATTGATGAGCTCAGCAGCACCGGCGTTGGGTGTCATATAGATGGAGTGTGCGTTAATAACATCAGTTACGCAGACGATATGGTGCTGCTGAGCCCTTCGATCGGTGCTTTACGAAGGCTCCTGAGAATTTGTGAGTCCTACGCGGTGGCTCATGGGCTCAAATATAACGTGAAAAAGAGTGAATTAATGATCTTCAGGCCGGATAATAAGCGATACACTTTCGTTCCGAATTTCACTTTATGTGGTGCTGCTCTAAACAAAGTCGAGCAATTTAAGTATTTGGGCCACTGGGTCACCGAAGACCTTAAAGACAATGTCGATGTGGAAAGGGAGCGCAGAGCGCCGTCTGTCCGATGCAATATGTTGGCTCGCAGGTTCTCGAGGTGTGCAAGGACTGTCAAGGTTGTGCTTTTTAAAGCGTACTGTCAGTCCTTTTACACTTGCAGCCTGTGGGTTGACTATACGCAGCGGGCATACAGCGATCTGTGTGTTCAATACAATAACGCGTTCCGGGTGCTTATGGGGCTGCCGCGCCACTGCAGCGCTTCCGCTATGTTCGCGGATGCTGATACTGACGGCTTTGCAGCGATCATGCGCAAACGATGCGCTTCTATCATGCATCGCATGCGTGACAGCCCCAACAGCATCCTGCGCGCGTTGGCGGATCGGTGGGACTCTCCGATGCTGGCCCGATGGATACGACTGCATGCAGTCGTACAGTAAGTTTCCACCATCATCTGTGAGTCCTACCGGACTTGCCATATTATATTTAACTAATATTAATATTACTAACACTATCTTGTAAGCTTGCTTCTGTACTAACTAATATGGATGTAATCCTAGGATGAGTCTGAAATAAATGATATTATTATTATTATTATTATTATTATTAGGTAAGATTTTAATGTTATTCGTGATTTCCATAAACAGTTGTCGCGAAGTGAGAATGGATGGATGTAAAGTGTTACTTTTTGCGAATAAAATGCTGTTTACAATATCTTCCATTTTATAAGAGAATGTTAGTAAATGAGCTTGCAATACATTTAGTATTTCATGAAGATTATTCCGGAAGTACATAGAATTAGTAACTTCCGAAATGTTTTTGACAGTCAGTGATATCTTTTCCATTGCATCATTTAACAGAAACTGATTTTTATTTAATTCTGAGATTGACCGGTTAAAATTCGCGATTGCGGATTTAGAAATAAAAATGTTCTGAGCCAGATTTGTGGTTAATTCCCTATGAGTTTTGCAGTTTTCTAATAGCATGGTTATATTTAAGTGCATCATTTTCGTTGAGAGTGCCAAATACATGTCTAAAAACGGTTCCTACGGCGGAAAACCAAGCAGATCTTTTTGAGTGAGTAGGTAAAAAGTGTGAAACAGAATTGTAATCACGAATTATATCTTTAAACAAAGCGTCCAGTGGTAGCATCATATTGTTGCATTCGATGTTGTTGGTTAATTCGCTTTGTTGACATAGGAAACGTATTGTGCCGAAAACAGACTTTATATTTTCTATATGGGAAGTTGCAAAAGAAATTGCGGGATTGCAGGTTGTTGGATAAGAGAATTGCGTAAGTTTCGGAGGCTTGTGTATATATCTTCATAGCCCGCGTTATCAAAGTGGTTGACTTTGGTAAATAGAAAATAAATGGAGCGCCCATTATGAATAAAATTAAGGTATGAGTGTAAAGCCCTTTCTTTACTTAAAACTTTATTCTTTTCATCTATTTCCGTCAATATCTCTTCTATGTAGGGATTACTTTCGTCAAGATCGATGGACGTTGGTATCACAATTATTTTGTCATTGCTTTTAAGAATACTAGAATTGTTTTCTAAAATTTTCGCGTCAGAAATATATGCTCTGCTATTTATTATTTTTAAAAATTGTGAATAATTATCGCTAAGTATGTTTTGGCTATTTACAGGTTCGTCGGAGTTGATACTGTCTTGGGTTGGTGAAATCATTATGGGCGAGTCATTGTCAGTGTGTGAATCTAATGGTAAGTCATCGGTCGACTGAGGGACTTATCGGGAAGTAGAAGGTTGATCGATACTGGGATCGGAAATAAGTCGAGGACTTGGAGGTAAGTCAATATTAGAGTTAGTAATTTCAGGAACCGGTGGATTAAGAAGCAGTGGCGTCGGGTCTTGCACAGGATCAGGTAAGTTAAGGGGGCTAAAATCTACATCACGATCACCATCAAAAGGGCTGATATTATCATCTAGATTCAGAGGGTCGATATTTTCTATGGGGTTTACAGGGTACCGAGAAAGTGCGTCAGCGGCTGCGTTTAGTTTACCTTTTTGGTAGGCTATCTCGTATTCATATTCCGAAAGTTTGAGGCGCCATCGTTTAAGTTTGCTGCCTGGGTCCTTGTGATTCATAAGCCAGGTCAGTGGTCGATGATCGGTAATAATATGAAATTTACGTCCGTAAAGATACGGGCGGAAGGTTTTACAACCGTAAAGGACAGCAAGAAGTTCTTTTTCTGTGGTGTTATAATTGGTTTCACTTTTATTGAGAGTCCGAGATGCGTAAGCTATTGGCCTCTCATGCCCTTTTTGTCCTTGGGAAAGGACTGCACCGATTGCATAGTTAGAAGCGTCACAGGTCATGACAAATGGTTTGGAAAAGTCTGGATATATCAAAACTGGAGCTGAGGTTAGTTTATGTTTAAGTTCATCGAATGCCACTTGTTGTTGATTTTCCCAAAGATAGGGAGTATCCTTTTTAAGGAGATGGGTCAAAGGCTTTGCAATTTTAGAGAAATTGGGAATAAAACGGCGATAATATGAAACGAGGCCTAAAAAGGACTTAATATCTTTGGGGCCCTTGGGAGTTGGAAATTTTGTAACAGCTTCAACTTTCTCCGGATTGGGTTTAACACCCTTTTCAGTAATAACATGGCCAAGGTAAGCTACTTCTCGGCGCAGGAATTCGCACTTGTCTGGTTGCAGTTTTAAATTAAATTTTCTAAGGCGTTGAAAGACTAATACTAAGTTCTCGATGTGGCTAGCAAGGTCATGTGAGTAGATGACTACGTCATCTAGGTACACAAAACACCGGATGTCTTGGAGGCCAGCGAGTGCAGTGTTCATAAGCCGCTGAAAGGTCGCGGGCGCGTTTCTGAGCCCAAATGGCATACGGGTGAATTCATAATGGCCTTGCGGCACACTAAAAGCTGTTTTGGTTGCATCTTTTTCATGCATGAGGATTTGGTGACATCCAGATGCGAGGTCAAGAGTCGAAAAATATTTGCTTTGTCCTAACTGATCTAAAATTTCTGATATTTGTGGGAGAGGATAGCTGTTTCCTACAGTAACGTCATTGAGTTTACGGTAATCTATAACTACGCGCCATTTGCGCTCTCCTGAAGCATCTAACTTCTTGGGGACGACCCAGATCGGAGAGGACCAGGGGGACATAGATGGTTTTATTATTCCTTGGTCTAGCATTTGGTCAATTTGCTTAGTTACCTCAATTTGTGAACTTCGGGGAAACGATACGATTTTACATGGATTGGATTTTGTGAAGTTGTTCTTATTTCGTGTTCAACTGCAGTAGTAAATGTATGTTTATCTCCGGGAATATGGAATATGTCGGAATATTCGGAGCATATCTCATGTAGTGCATTAGCTTCTTCCGTATTTAAGTGTTTTGTTCGGAGAAGGTTCAGAACTTCCTGAGTACGGAGATACGAGTCGTTATTTCGATTTAGATCTTCTGTCATAGAATGGATAGGTAAATAAGTTATATCTTCGGAACTTAGTGGGATCAGTTGAATATTTAAATTAGATTTAAAGGTTACAGGTAAGTCGGAAGTGTTTATTACGGATATATTAATTCTTTTATTTTCCTTTACTTTCACTAAGCAATTTGCGATAAGAATATTTTTGAATTGTTTTTGATCGAGAACTAACCCTTCTTTAATTTCAGGGTTGGAAACGGAGCACTCAATCATTGTTTCTGATCTAGGAGGAAGCGAGTAAATTGGTTCATGAAATTGTAATGGTATCTGGGCATCACCGATAGTAAGTTTGTTTTTGTTGTAATCAATATTGCAACCGAAATAATTCTGCATGTCTGTTCCGATTATGCCATCAAAAGGAAGGTGAATTTTGTCGATCACGTGGAATTTATGATACATCGTGCAGATATTTGTTGTACCCATAAGACGCATTTCTAATTGGAAGTGTCCCAGTGTTTTGGTGGGACCATGGTTACCGGGATCGATACCTTTAAGGTGAATAGGCTCCTTTATTAATTTGAAAGATTTATGTAAACAAGCTGATTTGATGATGCTCACCGTTGCGCCGGAATCAACTAAAAGGGTAAGTGGTACATCAGATACGGTAGAATTTATTTCAACAATGGGAAGTAGAATTTTATTAGCAGTGTTAACTTGAAAGATTTCAATCTCATTATCGTTTTTAATTGGTTCAGTGGTTGCTACGGGCTCTTTAAAGGAAACCTTAGCGCGTGCATAAGATTTGGTAAATTTAGTCGAATTAGGAGATTTAGCGGGCTTATTAAAAAGAGTCGAATTAGTAGAATCGGTGGATATAGCAGGGGTAGTGGAATTAGTAATATCAGTAGATTTAGTAGAATCAGTGAATTTAGTATTATCTGTGGATTTAGTAGAATCAGTGAATTTAGTATTATCTGTGGATTTAGTAGAATCAGTGGATTTAGTAGGAACAGTGGATTTAGCAGAATCAGTGGATTTAGTAGGAACAGTGGATTTAGTAGAATCAGTGGATTTAGTGGAATCAGTGGAATTAGTAGGAACAGTGAATTCAAAGGAGTGGGTATCGGCTTTCGAACTTAGATTTCCTGTGCGACACCTATCAGGAAATTTTATTCGTTTAAATTGGTATTATCGACTGTGTCATATCCATCTTGGACATACTCGTAGGTAGCGTCTGTATTGTCATGAGTCACGTTATGGACGGGGCGATAGAAATTATTATTATTATTATTAGGAGGAACACTGCCGTTTCTAAAGTTAGGATTACGGCGACTATCATTGTATTGTCTTTTGCGGCAGTTTTCGATAGTGTGGCCAATGTGTTTGCAGTACCTACACACGGGGGCTTGTGAGTTAGAAGGTTGGCCTTGACCCTGAGGTCTTGTGAAATAGGATTGGCCTTGAGGCCTAGCAGGAGTCGTCTGTCTTTGTGGTCGGGAGAACGGGGAATTAAAATTCGGCCTGTATGAGGTACTTGACTGGTTGTGAGAAAATGTGTTATTCCTGTACGTAATACCTAAGATTTTTTCTTCAGCCACGGCGAAATTTATGGCCTCATTCAGCGTGGACGGGTCACGACACCTTACAATCGTAGCTAACCTAGGGTCGAGTCCCATCATAAATCGGTTCAGCGCTAGATCTTGCATTGTGGCTACTCGGCCGGATAACTCATCCTACTGTTTTGTCGGTATAGTAATATTTATTTCTGTCAGCAACTTCGACAAACAAGATTCTATTCTTAAAGAATATTGGCTAACGTTTTCGTTGGGGTGTTGCTTACAGCTTTGTAAGTCGGCTAACAAATGGGCATAATGCTTCCTATCACCAAACTGCGTTTTCAAGAAGTCTTCGAGCTGTGACCATTTTGTAAAATCTTTTATGGCACACACTGATTCCGCTTTGCCTGTCAATCTACTTAGTATATATTTAAAAAGTATGTCTTGTTGAGTGATTGTTGCCAAATTAATTGCATTTCGGCAATTATTTAAAAACGGAATTAGGATGTCCCTGGAACCGTCGAAAGTTCCAATAAATTTAATCAAAACATTTAAATCTATTTCAGACATTTTCACTTGTAATTATACACTTTTCTCTTCTTTTGGTTTTGTCATATATTAGATAACTTCAACTTAATTGACGCAACAAAATAAAGTTGGTAGAATGTAATGAGAGGTTTAAAACTCAATAATTAAAATAGTCTTATAGAGGTACAGTGACTCGGATGCGAGACGGCGTTATCAGTTCCTAGTAAGTGATGCGTAGGCGATGAGCGACTACACGGCGTCTGTTATAACTATCGTCAAATATCTTTTTAAATTACGAATAGAATTATAATTTAAAGTATGACTGTATGAGTTAATTTTGTTATTATTTTTATTAATTATTAACTCTCTGAAATATGCACAAAATACGATTTAAAGCGTGAACACATTAATTTTATATAATACAATTTGGTAAGTAGATTGAAAACGTTTTTTATTTTATTTATCACGTAAATACACTTAAACCACAGGGGAAAATTAAAGTTTTACGACTCACAGGAGTGGCAGGAACATTGTAGAAATTTGACGACTCGTAGTAGCCTTACAGGAACCAGGAATAGAAGTAGCTCTCGGGGTCACTAGGTGAAGCAGGATGCAGCGGTAACAGTAGGTTACCACAGTGCGTTTTGCACGGCGGCCCAGTAGGCGATTAGGCGATACGGCGACGCGATGATACAGCGACACGAAGAAATGGTGATGAAGTAGTGGTATAACAACAGAGTTCGAATAGCACCACGGTCGGTTATACTGTTTCCACAAATTAGTTTTTACACTATTCCGTACTTTTTAAACTTTTTCACTTTTCTCAATTGTCTGAATAAAACGAGGCGTACCGAGGATTTTAAAATCCTTAAGCTGCCACCAAATATTATACGGCACTCTTGATTTAGGTTTTTAAAAAAGACAAATGAAATACACTGGAATACAAAATGAACCGGCGTGAATGAGTGTTAGGATTGGACTGACTTAGAATGCGGGATGTATGGGAATGAGAAAAGAAAGGAAAAGCTGACATGGCAAAATAAGGAAAGGTAAGGAAAAGGTGAGTAGCAGAACGGGGTATAACAGCTCGTATTCGATGAGTGCAGCAATAACTGTCGTTGATTTGTGGAGTGGACGCGTGATAATCCGTCATGGACTGACCATTATGATTTTTGAGTTACTTTGGAATATCCGGAGACTATTACAGGCGACGAGGTATCCAATCTTAGCCCTCGGGGAGACAACGCATATTCTGCATCTCTTTTTTTCAATAAAATGAAGAATCTTCACTATTTGTTGAGGCTTTGTAAATGTCAAAGGTTGCAGTCATAACTTACCATCAGTGAACTGTGTGCTAGTTTGTCACCCTTAATATTAAAAATGAAAGATAAAAACCGAAGCAGAGGGCAGTATTATAGTAAACAGAAATCATCTCAAGTTAACACTTACAAGAGTTATATTGCAGTGGGCTTAAATCTATTAGTCCTAAGAAAGTTACGCTGCGGTTCGTTTCCAGCTGCACCATGAATGGGTCAGCTCGAACTTTTTACATTGGTAGAGCTACACTGCTGTGCAGAATGTATGGGTCGACCGGGGTAGGACTACGCCCTCACAGAATACCGGCGTAAAATAGTAGCATAATGCTGCTGTGTTTCGTCTGGTGAGTGAAGGGATCCGGAGACCTTTATTACTGGTGACAACGCATCTTCATTATGATTCCTTGTCAAGGATGAATGTAGATGTCATGGGCCGCAGGAATCACTTGCCATCAATGAGCTCGTTTGTTACTCTCAATGCAAGATAAAAAAATGAATGCAGAAAACCACCGAAAACAGGTCTCAACGCACGTGACTGTCAATCGACAATCGTAAATAAATAGAACAAACCTTGCCATATTTCCTATCCAATTAAACCGTTAATAACCCATTCATTGTCCACAGACGAGTCTATGAGACGTGTCATTGAAATACCATCTTAATTGCATGAATTCAAGGCAGAAATTAGGTTGAAAAGTAAAGACGATACATTGGCGTAATGTTTATCGTGGTTATCAATCTGAGAATGGCCGCAAGCTCCTAAGTGATCCTAATTTAAACGTGCCGTGGAAACGGGTCACGGTTGCGGCTGTTACGTTATTCTGATTTCTTTTTCTGATGGTTGGAAAAGATGAGAGTTAGACCATTTTAGTATAGGAAAGTAATAAACAGTTCCGGTATCGGATGTTTAAGCCCACCGGAAACGACATGTTTTTTTATAAAACTGATGAGCACACAGATAACTGATGACTGCAACCCATAAACACCGAAATCCGCCCTCAGAAAAGATTCAATATGTACATGCGTTGTCACCTATGAGGCTTTTTTTATAGAAAAAAGCAAACGAGCAAGCAGCTCCTGATGGTGATTACCGCCGCCCATGAACATCTGCACCACCAGCGCTGCCAGCTTTTAAGGAAGGTGTAGATTCTTTTCTTGAAGGTTCCTAAATCGTATCGGTTCGGAAATACCACTGACGACAGCGACAGATTCCACAGAAGAGTTGTGCGTGGCTGAACATTTCGCGTAAAGCGCACACTGGTGGATTGCCAACCATCGAGATGATGAGGATGAAATGGACCGTGATGGAATGCCTCACCACTAACCAAGTCCCATGATCACTATACTCGCGATACAAAACACAGCTATATCACATTGCCATTCTCTTTTAGCTTGGTCATTTCCGTATGTTTCATACTTCATCTAGTTTATAGCTGCGTGGATTATTTTTTTTTCTCAGATACGTTTCCTTGTCGTAAATTTTACCAATTTCAAAAATCTCGTGTGCCCGTTTGCTTTTAAAATATATCACGAGCGTCTCCGCATCACGGGCCTAAAGTAATTGTTTTAATAAGCTCGACACGGACGACGATGAATTGTCCCTTTGTAAACAAATTGTAGGGCTCTGGTTATATTTAATATAGCACCGAACAATTGGGGTCATTGTCTCGCCATACGGGGGCTTAAATATACGTTCAATGTAGCTTATTGTACATTTGATACGAAGGTTTGGTGGTACTGCAATAGTTTTTTTATCTGTTATTCTTCTGAAAGAAGATACACTTCGACTTCTTGTGTGAGCGAAGGTATCTAGGATAAATATAGATTAATTACTTTACTATTATGTATTAATAGTTTGTTATATATTATGTACAATTGTTTGTTATTCGTAATAAAATAAAAAATTAAATGTGATATAAAGGGAATACACTGTAACTGATTTTTAAATACCACGCAGTTCGGCCAGGGAAAGGCATACGTCTGCTGTGTTTCATATGATGTATGTAGGGATCCCGGAACAAATTACGGGTAACGAGACATGCCATCTATGTCCGTTACAACGTATGTGCATGCCTACGTATGTCATTAAATACTATCAGGTGAACCATGGGCTATTTTTTCCATAGATTTTTGTTGTCTATACCAAGAAATTGTTGGCGGATTATACTCCACTAGACACTATAGAGGCGTCAATGACCAACAGGGGGGTTCTCTATGTACAACACATAAAAAAAAACGTTATCTGCCGTTACTGAACAAATCTATGCAAAAAAAATATTATTATTGGTGAATTGCAATGACAAGACAAGACGGTCAAAATTGCTTCTGCGATTTAATTTATAAATCAAAGCTCCCGCCCACCCAAACTCCGCAGTGTCATCGCTATCCGCTTGTGCCGCCCGCCACCCATAGACGCTTTAGTACTAAAGGGTACGTTATTTTATTTTTATGTCTGTCATAAGTATAATGTCCATAACTTCATTACTTAAAGAAACTTAATTTTTATAAATTTTGTCATTATTAATTAACTAAAATTACTGACTGCATGTTTACAATCACTTACTTTTACTACAGTGCCTGTTTTGTAAATAAAAATAGTGATGCTTGGCTGTTTTTTACCTCAATTTTAACATTTACTCAAATATTGTAACAGATTTTTATTAGTTAAACTATTTGAAAATTAACTACGGAAAGCTCTAGGTACTTCAGTCGGATTTGAACAGCAAGTCATAAGTATATCTGCAACCAACTAAGGATCACTCCACATCAAGCTTAATGGCGTCCGATTTTTTTTGTAAATGGGGTTAGAAAAACATAAACCGTGGTATCGGATATCGTACGTGGTAGAGATACGATGTGACTATAGCATTTAGCATGTACGGGTCGTCTTTTATTGTGCACAATTTTTTTTTAAATTTTTGCGTGTCATTCTCAACTCAACTCAAAACACATAACTTTTACTTGTGAAGCAAATAAGGAAATAATTTGTCCATTCCTTCCAAGATGGAATATTTTTCCCGAGTTTGGGGTACTTGGAGTTGGAATGATTAACGGATTTTTTGCAAATATCAATGGCTAGCACTCTTTTTTTAAATAAATGCCAACACGCAATATGCGGAAGCATATAGTTTTTTTTTAATACATTACATTGAAAGTAACAAACGAGCACACAGTTCACCTGATGGTAAGTGATTACTGCGGCCGATGACATCTGTCATCATCATTAATCCCTGACAAGGAATCATAAACAGATAGAATGCCTCGTCACCAGTAATAAAGGTCTCCCGATCCCTACACTCACCAGACGAAACACAGCAGCATTATGCTGCTATTTCACGCTGGTATCCTGTGAGGGCGTGGACCATCGAGCTGACCCATTCATTCTGCGGCTGGAAACAAACTACAGCGTAGCACTACCATTGTAAAAATCCGATCCGGTCCCCGCAATACGCTTAATACTACGTGGTAAGTTTATAATTAGTTTCGCGGTGATGAGAAAATCTTACGTCTACAGAACTGATACAGATGAGTGTGCTAATGACGTCACTGATCCTTCGTAATACATAGTTTTCAATTTGGTTGTTACTAATTCTATAATGCGTTTACAGTCTCTTGTGTAAATTATGTTTTACGTAGTGAAGTGCACTTCAAGCGGCACGCGTTATCGATAAAAATCCTGGGGAGAGTGTATCACGTTTGAGCGCTTAAGTACTTTGATAGTAAATAACTCACGCAAACAATTAAATAGTGCATGAGGTTATGTTACTATTCGGTAATGTATATATCGTTTGTGTAAAATAAGTTAATGTTTTTATGGTTAAAACTTATTTGCTAATTAGTATTATTGTATATATAGTATAAAAGTTAATATTTTAATTTGTGTATTTGTATATAAAGAGTTTTTATTTATAAATAATACAAGTACATAATAAAAATTGCATTTTGTTTAAATTTTGTATATAACGATATGTCGATAAAATTACGATACGAGCGCTGGACATCAATATGCGTTGCCGAAAGACCTGTGAGTGGGAGTGAGCGTGTGCTAAGTTTTATAACCAGGCCTGCAGCGAGATAGTAATCGCATTATAGCGCCATCAAATCGCGTAAATGATCTATCCGGTGAAGTATACGGTTCAGGAAGTATTTTTAGTGCATTAACAAGGGTCACCAGTTAAGAAACTCAGCATTTGCTCTTTTCAATTGTTTAACATAGTTTTGTTTTTACCTTGCTATTAATGCAATAAATAATAATAAAAATATAAGTAAAGACATATATATATTTTTTTTAATGAAGTAATGTAATATTATTAAAATTTATACCTACATATTCATTAGTCAGTCAGCTAAAAATTCAAAAATATTCTATTCGAAATGGCCACCCTCGATCTTTTCTGGTCTTCGACAGATGAAGTGTTGTTGTATCTGTTGACAGTAGGATATACGAACATACGGCTGGAATATGACCGACGGCTCCATACCCACTTTGTGCAAGGCGATCGCAGCAATCCTATTTTCTTTAACACCACATTGCGTATTGTAATTCGATAATGAAAAAATATGTGAAATGGCGCAAAATCGAAAGAAGTTTTTAAAATAATTTTCCGAATTCAAAATATATATATATATATATACTTCAAGGAAAAAACTGCATGAATTAACTAACACAAAGGCCGAT
This sequence comes from Teinopalpus imperialis, assembly GCA_029286865.1. Taxonomy (NCBI): domain Eukaryota; kingdom Metazoa; phylum Arthropoda; class Insecta; order Lepidoptera; family Papilionidae; genus Teinopalpus; species Teinopalpus imperialis. The sequence continues at coordinate 265,056 of JAGSMU010000041.1, forward strand.
GTTACGTCAACTTAACAAACGGGACAAACGACGTAACACTCTGAAGTATCACTAAATAAAGTCACAATCAAAACGAATCAGCAATGTTTAGTCTACTCGTAAGTACGTTATCAACAACCATTATATTGTATATTTTGACGGCAGCTTGGCTCAGTGTTTAGAATACCAGCTGCTACATCGCTTGTACACGGTTTGATTCCCAGCCGTTGAACAATATTTATGTATCACGAATTAGTTTTCCGCATCCGAGTGTGTTATAGGTACGTCCCATGCCTTTATTACTACATATATACCTTACTGCAGAGAAGGGCGACGAATGACTGCATCTTTTGTCTGCGCAATATTTACGACATTCTAAGATATCCTGCATAATTAATGGCATCTAGCAAAAACGAAAATATTTTGCGTTTGTGATGAGAGGGAGATTCAGATGAATCTGGGAGCTTTTTAAATGACTGTTTAATGTTATCAGACAGGACGGTCCACGGCTGTATAGCCTGAACAATAAATGAGGAACTAAAAGAACAGTCCTATGCTGTTGAAAATGAAATTCCATACTATGGGAAGAATAAAGATACGTATACTTAGATAAGATTATAAAATGGAGTACCCGACATGTAGAACTCTGTGACTTTTTTGTAGCCATTTAGGTTTCGAGCGGTAAAAGGAGATACTTAGGTCCGCCGAAAATAAATTAATACAATTTTTGGTAAAACGCTTCAACTTATAAATATTTTTTTAAGATAAATCTGTTTAATTATATCCGGATAATTTTAGTTTTGGTAACATGATGAATTTTCCAATTTTTTTTTTCCAAGCCAATATTTCATTGTATTTACTGAATGGAATTAAAATGCTATTTTAAAAAGATAGGGGAGAAGTTACAAAAATCTATCTTAACCAGTATTCTTGGACTGAGATTATAGATATAGATTGAGTAAGATTTACCGATACACACTATATGTCCAATCAAACTTGATACTTCAAGATTGCCATTGAGCTATTTAACGGTATATCTACTTCGTTAGTGTTATATAGTATATAGGGTCACTATCATTTATATCATTGTTCTCAACCATTTTTATGTCGTGACCCACGAAAAAGCCAATAAGATAAGTAAAAAGACTTCGCTATTTAATTAAAAAACTTTAAAGGCAGGCCAAATTAATTGCAGCAGTTGGATGTATGATTACTACTAATAGATAGGACAGATATTTCAATATCGCAATAAATTTTGTCAAGTTGTTATTAGATGGTAATATTTAAGTAAAGGCATAAACAAAGAAAACAATAGTAGAAAGTACACCGCATTGCAGTTCACTAATTACGATATTTGCCCATGCATTTGCCGAGATCTGCCCACATTTTGGCGGTTGCAAAATGTAGTGGTGACAGTGTGCTAAACGAAACCCAGAATGAAAAATGTTCAATGTTTACCTACGATGCATGGTTAAAGTTAAAAGAGAATAAAAATAGAACTAAATGAATTGGGCAATCGTGGGTTTGCTTTGATTTTGTTGTAATATGTGTGACAGCTGCCAGTAGGAAATCAAGTACAAAAACCATGAGCTTGTTTACCACAACCTCGAATTCGAGAGCTAAAAACCAAGCTAAAATATGAAATAAAATAGAACTAAATGAATTGGGCAATCGTGGGTTTGCTTTGATTTTGTTGTAATATGTGTGACAGCTGCCAGTAGGAAATCAAGTACAAAAACCATGAGCTTGTTTACCACAACCTCGAATTCGAGAGCTAAAAACCAAGCTAAAATATGAAATAAAATAGAACTAAATGAATTGGGCAATCGTGGGTTTGCTTTGATTTTGTTGTAATATGTGTGACAGCTGCCAGTAGGAAATCAAGTACAAAAACCATGAGCTTGTTTACCACAACCTCGAATTCGAGAGCTAAAAACCAAGCTAAAATATGAAATAAAATAGAACTAAATGAATTGGGCAATCGTGGGTTTGCTTTGATTTTGTTGTAATATGTGTGACAGCTGCCAGTAGGAAATCAAGTACAAAAACCATGAGCTTGTTTACCACAACCTCGAATTCGAGAGCTAAAAGAACAGTCCTATGCTGTTGAAAATGAAATTCCATACTATGGGAAGAATAAAGATACGTATACTTAGATAAGATTATAAAATGGAGTACCCGACATGTAGAATTCTGTGACTTTTTTGTAGCCATTTAGGTTTCGAGCGGTAAAAGGAGATACTTAGGTCCGCCGAAAATAAATTAATACAATTTTTGGTAAAACGCTTCAACTTATAAATATTTTTTTAAGATAAATCTGTTTAATTATATCCGGATAATTTTAGTTTTGGTAACATGATGAATTTTCCAATTTTTTTTCCAAGCCAATATTTCATTGTATTTACTGAATGGAATTAAAATGCTATTTTAAAAAGATAGGGGAGAAGTTACAAAAATCTATCTTAACCAGTATTCTTGGACTGAGATTATAGATATAGATTGAGTAAGATTTACCGATCCACACTATATGTCCAATCAAACTTGATACTTCAAGATTGCCATTGAGCTATTTAACGGTATATCTACTTCGTTAGTGTTATATAGTATATAGGGTCACTATCATTTATATCATTGTTCTCAACCATTTTTATGTCGTGACCCACGAAAAAGCCAATAAGATAAGTAAAAAGACTTCGCTATTTAATTAAAAAACTTTAAAGGCAGGCCAAATTAATTGCAGTAGTTGGATGTATGATTACTACTAATAGATAGGACAGATATTTCAATATCGCAATAAATTTTGTCAAGTTGTTATTAGATGGTAATATTTAAGTAAAGGCATAAACAAAGAAAACAATAGTAGAAAGTACACCGCATTGCAGTTCACTAATTACGATATTTGCCCATGCATTTGCCGAGATCTGCCCACATTTTGGCGGTTGCAAAATGTAGTGGTGACAGTGTGCTAAACGAAACCCAGAATGAAAAATGTTCAATGTTTACCTACGATGCATGGTTAAAGTTAAAAGAGAATAAAAATAGAACTAAATGAATTGGGCAATCGTGGGTTTGCTTTGACTTTGTTGTAATTTGTAATATGTGTGACAGCTGCCAGTAGGAAATCAAGTACAAAAACCATGAGCTTGTTTACCACAACCTCGAATTCGAGAGCTAAAAACCAAGCTAAAATATGAAATAAAATAAATTTCGTCCAAATTGAAATAAGGTTTTCGTCTGAGGGCCGCTGTTTGCCCGAGGGCTTTTTTACATTTTTATTAGGTCGAGAGGTGACCGAGTGCTTATGGCGCTCAATCGAGACCTCTATTGGTGGGTAACCAGCACAAAGGCTCCCGATAGGGAGCCTCGGCTTGGACCGTTACCCTTTCGCAATGTGTGCAAATTTCATAATGCGTGGGCGCCGGAGAGGAAGTGGCGCAAGACACTCCAGCGACGTTTCTATCATTATTGTCTGGTGAGAACCGACCTGTGACGTCGAAACATCGGCGGGAAGCCTGCTTCAGGTACTGAGCTATGGTCGGCAGCTCTAGGTCTATGTGTAGACTTTCATTACGCAAGAATTACGGCGCACCGATGGCCTTGCGCATGAAACGATTTTGAATTACCTGAAGTCTGTGAATGAGTCGCGGGGAGGCATGCGCAAAGTATATTGATGTTACTTCATGGCATCAACAATGTAATGGTATTTAACATTTATTTATTAGTATATATATATATTTCACAGACAATAATTTTAATACATTAACTGCCTTTAAAGTTTCGTAGTCCGAGCTCGATTCCACTTTAATGTATGGCCAATAAAAATTATTGTAATGTTTTGACTTCGTCAGTGTAAGATCATCCGCATCTTTCAAATTCATCTCGGGGATGTAAGTGTGCACAGGCCTAAATATTTTCACTCTATGACGTAACACATAATTGCATTAATTATCATAAAAAAACGATAGTAAGAGCACGATAATATGATAGAAAACCACACAAACAGAAAAAATCAAAAAGTATTGTTCAAGTCACCAATAACTATAGACTTTATTTCTGAGGAAGGTTTGTGTGTAATGTTATTTTTTCATATAGTTATAGCAACAAGTTTAGTATTTAATATAGTTATAGCAACAAATTAATGATGAAGCATCGACCTTTCCCCGTCTTTCATTGAATATCATTGTAAAAAAAAGAAGCTTAGAACGGATGTATTCCTTCAGGTGAGTGAAAGAAAGTAGTGTCTTTCTTCAGGCGATTAAAAAAAGCGGACACCTTATTAATTATGACAGGGTTATCAGCCTATTCCTCGAGAGTGAAAACGAATAATTATCGAAGAAGTGCCAAGGGTCAAAGGAATCACCTACCATTAGGTAAACTGTTTGGCCTTTACTGACTGAACTGAACTGAACTGAACTGAATTTAAAAAAAAAAACCTTTCAGCGTAGTTACGGCGAGCTTGATAAGAATAAAACAAAATCAAATATCACGAGCTATAAATACTTCTATGATCAGTGTCAGGAACGTCTTGTTGAAATTGTGTCAATGAAGCAACGGAACAAAGTTAATAACTGCCCAATTGTAGAAATGGGCCCAGTGGCGCCGGCGCCCAGGAAACAATTATTGACGAACCAGTCTCAACCGATAATATCATCCTGCCTCTAAAAATCTATTAGGTTGATAATGAAATTTCCGCCTTTTTTAAATTTTAACATTCCGCATGTAATTATTTAAAATCATTCGAAAGAGGATGTCTCTTTCTACTCGAATTTTTGTTTTATTTTTGTTAGACTTAATTTATTTCGATTTTCACTTCTTACGATCTTTTTCATGTCCTACACGAGGAGTGTCGTTCAATATTGATGCAGAGTTGAGAGCTTGGTTGAATGTATTTTTCAATTCAAAACAAAGATATAAAAAAAAATTTTTACGTTGTAAAATTAAATTTATAAAGTTGTAAACAACACGGATGAGTACGTTATTGATTAATTGATTGTTAGTTTTTATTTAATAAAAAAACTTTAAAAAATAAACATACGGGGTCTCAGTTGAAAACCTATTAAATCACGACACGAGTTGCAGAGGAGCGATTGAATTAATGGCTAACAAATAACACCGCTAATGGATATTGATATTTTTATGAAATTTGGGTGTGACAAACACAGTACACAGTTCACCCCGATGTCAAGTGATACCAAAAGCCCCAAAACTAAATAATCAATACGTCCACACCTAACAGATAAATAATCAATACATTGCTATCCTTGATGATGAAAACGTTCAGTATCGTTTCCAGTAATTTATTTACCAACAAGTTTAACACATAACGAAAACATATTGAATAAATGATAAAACTAAAAGACACTTAAAAGAGACAGTTTGTTATATATAAATATTTTAAATCTTCTAGAAAACTATTACTAATCTGATATAGATTCCAGATCGATTCTCAACCTGGGGTCGGTCAATTGGTTCAATAAATAACACCTGTATACAAAAGATACTTTTATTAAGGGAATGAATTTTAATGTAGTTTTATAAAACTAAATATTACCATATAATAATAACATGAACAAATAAACTTCTCTCTTGTTTTGTGTAAATAAGCTATTAATTAAAATGTTATTAAGATTTTGGGAAGGCAGTCGCAAGGCTGTTTTTTTGGCTTTATCGTGGGTCGCAACCTAAAAATGTCTGAGAAACAGTTAACTGAATAATCAGAAACTAATGCAAAAAGTACTACAGTATCAGGTTTCTTTTGTGTACCATATAAAAAGTGAAGGCCAAATGAAACACTTAACAGCGGGTCAACTGTGTGCTACTTTGTCACCAAACTTTATAAAAAACACACCATGAAACTACTCCGTCTTTTTTCGAATTGATTAGTTTGCTATGTATTTAGCTCATAGTTGCAGCGCAGCTCTTCGAGGCCCGCTGAGTAGGGAAGAGCTAAAGCTGTTGCGGTCAAAAGACCACCAGCATCACGCAAACTTAAAAAAAAAAATGCATAGCTCTACAAAGTAAGGTTTCGAATGATAATAATTATAATGACATATATTACAAGATATATGTAAGCCGTGCCTAAGAGGGCTGTGTCCTCGTTTCTATTAAAACTACGTTGATTTCGTGGGCCCCTCGCTTCAATGGGCGCTTTTGTGTGGCGTTTTGGAGGCCGTTCTGTTACTTAGTTTAACACAAAATTAAGTCGAGCACATTGACGATGATGTATTTTGCCTTGGGGGAATTTAATAGATACGTGCCAAGCTGCAGTTTGTTTCTAACTACGGTAAGAAAGATTGTGGTTGTGTTTTTACAAATGTCCGTGTGATGAGCGTAGGGAATTACTGGTTACAAGAAAGGTCGGAGGCACTAAGGACTGATAAGCATCAAGGACGTCAACGCGTCTGCATTATGATTCCTTATCGAGGATGAATGTTTTTTTGGCGTCATATGATAGAGCAACACTGCAGTTTATTGTTTGTTGTCTGCAGAATTAATGGGTCAGCTCGACCAGGGTAGGACCACACCCTCACATAATAGCAGCGTAAAATAGCAGCATAATGTTGCTGTGTTTCGTCTGGTGAGTGCAGGGATCCGGAGACCTTTATTACTGGTGAATTGGTGACGAGGCATTCCATCCCAGTCCTCAAAGGTAACAACGCAACTGCATTATGAATCCTTGTCAAGGATGAATGTAGATTTGATGGGCCGCAGGAATCACTTGCCATTAAGTGAACTGTATTCGTTTTTTACTCGCAATCTAATAAAAAAACAAAAGTTATAATATGGGTCGCAGGAATCGTTTTCGAACAGTGTGCTCGTTTGCCACCATTATTCGCATAATATCTCTAACATACATATACATTTTCCTTCACCACGCACGGACACAAGCACGCTATAAATCAGAACTAATACGTCTTCGATAAAGTATCACGTGTAAATTAGTTACTCGTTATCACCAATGATAACAGAAAATTCCTTATTACCGGTAATTGGGTCTGGCACAATTATGGTGCAGTTGTCAATTTGACGAAAAATTAGGTTCTTCTGTTACATACAGAACTACTCTCTAAGAAGATATTGCTAATAATGCTCAATCAAGCCCCGGATTGGTGATCTTCACACGAGTTCGAAATAATTTTACACACGTACCTGCAGGGTTTTTTATTTACCGGTAATTGGGTCTGGCACAATTATGGTGCAGTTGTCAATTGGACGAAAGATTAGGTTCTTCTGTTACATACAGAACTACTCTCTAAGAAGATATTGCTAATAATGCTCAATCAAGCCCCGGATTGGTGATCTTCACACGAGTTCGAAATAATTTTACATACATACCTGCAGGGTTTTCTATTTACCGGTAATTGGGTCTGGCACAATTATAGTGCAGTTGTCAATTGGACGAAAGATTAGGTTCTACTGTTACGTACAGAACTACTCTCTAAGAAGATATTGCTAATAATGCTCAATCAAGCCGCGGATTGGTGATCTTCACACGAGTTTTCCCTCCACAGTCAAGAATGAAGTAAATCCCAATCAATTGACTCTTATACCAAGGATCGATCACTTTTTTCTCCCTCGTTGCTCAACTTTCATTGCTCTCGTATCGCAGCCTACTATATTTTTCCCTACTTTTTATTTATAAGAAGCTGCATGCATCGTGTCTATTTAAGCTACGACATCGCAAAACGCAAAGCGGCATAATTTAATGATTTCAATAGGCGTACATAACTGAAATCACGTTTTTCCACTTCAGCACCGCACAATACAATTTCTATGGCTTTAGTCAGATGTAGGCGCCAATATGCTATCTGTTTATTTATCTTTTCTTTTTTATATTACATCGAGAGTAACAAACGAGCACACAGTTCACATGGTGTTAAGTGATTCCCGGCGGCCCATGACATCTACATTCATCCTTGACAACGCATCTGCATTGTGATTCCTTGAAAGCAGATGCGTTGTCAGCCTTGAGGGCTGAGATGGAATGCCTCGTCACCAGTAATAAAGGTCTCCGGATCCCTTCACTCACCAGACGAAAAACAGTAGCGTTATGCTGCTATTTCACGCTGGTATTTTGTGAGGGCGTGGTCCTACCCCGGTCGAGCTGATCCAAACAATCTGCAGTTAGAAACAAATTGCCGTGTAGCTCTACCACTAACTTATATTATTGATAAATATGTACGTATGTTTAAATTATTTTTTATTTAATCTGTGTAGACTTCATACTGTCTTCTACATGTCTTGTTCATACTGAAGATTTACAAGTTCTTTCGCTGAACAAACGAAACACAGTAGCAATATTATACGGTGGTACTCTGTGAAAGCGTGACCTTTCTTCAGTCGAACCCTTGATTTTGTGCAACTAGTTTAAACATGATGGGCTTCTAATTGTATAACAAATATATACTAATTGGACACTAAGGCTTGGCCGGTCACGACTAGACATCAATACCGCATCCTATTGTAACTTGAATTCCCAAACCTGATTCTCAGCCTAAGATAACATTTTGGTTACTGTCAATCTCCAATACCGCTGAGGCAGCGTACGAACGAACATACGACCTTATCGTAGTTAAGTGGCAAGTATCACGAATACTTAGAACTCGATAATGTTGCCCGCCCAATTGATAACAAAGCCGCTGTAAATACATTATTATCATCCCACCTACCTCATATTGAAAGTAATTTGTTAAATATTAAGGATATACTTACGACATCCTGTAAAACAAAATTACACGGGCGTGATAGAATATTGGAATTTGATAAACTGAAGTGCACTCTCGAGTTTCGTTCCTGCAGTGCCTGTCAAACTTTATTACACATATATATAAATGTATGTCTCATATATCGCTATATACAAACAATATATTAACAGTATTAAACAAATGTATTTAGGCTAAATATAGATAAAGATAATCGATATATTTGCAAATTATTTAATATTCAATGAAAAACTCACAATTGCACAAATTTAAACCAGAAGAATCCTCTTTGGCTTAAATTATTTATAAATTTAGTTATAAATTAGAATTATTTTATATCTGAAAGAAAGCTAAAGTTTTCCTATTAAATGTTTACTGCGTTAAATACCATTCAACTCCAAAGCACTACGTGTTTAAGTTCTAAAAATATCATATCACATAAAGCAACATTAGATGAACAATTGTGCATCGAGATACGAAGAGTTATAGGCAAGCGTGATTAAAATTTTGGCAACCCCTTGATATTGGTGCGTAAAGCGTTAAGGTGATGAAATAAAAAAAAATGTGCATAATTTACCTGTTCCTTGCTCAAATAGAACTGTAAAGAAAACACACACAACATGTAGTACCAAGCTTGGAATCAGCATACACAGTTAGTGAGTTCAAACTTATAAGGCGAGATATAGAACTAGAGTGATATATTGTACGATTTAATGGGACAATTTATATTGATTCTATTTAACACAAAACCTACCGTGAACGGTCAAATGACCGGCATGGAAATTATTTACACATATTTCTTATTATAGAATGATGATAATAATTATTTAATAAATAAAAAAAATAGTATATTAAAAAAAACTGTATGTGTACTTTAAGAACAGTCGTGAAGTTTAATGGTGTTATAATAATGTAGTTTCGTTATTTTTAAACAAAATATAAAAGCGGTCTTTAAGCCGGTCGTGGTCAACTTTAGTGTTAAGAATTAAATAGAATTTGTTTTTTTTTTCCTCACGTCCCGGAGCTTGATTATATTTCCTATAGGGCACGATTGTGATCGATAATCAGGTTCATATTATAAAATTAATAACCTGCACAAGGCATTGGCGTTCTGTACTGTAAAGGCCTATTGTACAAAAGATTTTATCACTCCAGCCCGTTTTTTTCGGTCTGTCGGCCGCTTTTAGCCCGAGGGCTTTTACAGTTTCGCCGGGTTGAAAGGTGACCGAAGGCTTATGGCGCTCAGTCGAGACCTCTATTTGTGGGTAACTAGCACAAGGGCTCCCAGGAGGTAGCCTCGGCTTGGACCGTTACCCTGTTCCGCGTGAACGTCTGACTTGTACACATCAAGATCTAAAATAATCTAATTTCAATCTTATACGCATACAGCTAGATATCAAAGTTATATCAATCGACATCCTATATATAGATAGCCGCAACACAAAAAGACCAACACGGAGGCCGAAGATGTGATAGTAGAAAGTTTACCGCCTGCAGAAGGAGAGCTAAGGATCGGAACAAGACACTGTGGAAAAGGCCAAGACCCATAAAGGGTTGTTTCGCGGTAGAAAGTAAAGCAAGAAAAACTCCGAGCACCTGGATCTTACAGTTCTACCTCCACGTACTATAATCAGACTAGGGGTTCGTATAAGTAATTTAAAAATTATAATTAATAATAATATATCTAAATTACTCCTACGAAATTAAAACTATATAAAGTATATATTATTAATTATATATTTTTTATGTATTGATTGTCTACATACAAGGAACCAATTTAACTAATGTTAAGTGATTTCAGCGGCCTATGACACCCACATACATACTGGATAAGGAATCATTATGCAGATGTGTTGTCACTCCCATAAGACTAAGATGGAATGGTCTCCGCCATTCCATCTTAGTCTTATCCCTAACCTTACCAGACGGAACGTAGCAATGTCATGCTACTATTTTATGCTGGTATTCTGTGACGACATAGTCATTCTCCGGTCTAGACGAACCATTCTTGACGCTAGCACTTTAAAAAAGCTAATGTAGCTAGATTATATATTTCTCAAGTAATTCTAAAGTGTATGAGGTTACGCACATACTGAATATACTATATTAATTAATGACGATTCATACAAATTCCTTTCAGTAATTTCCGAGATTATGATGCATGAATGGGGTGCCTCGCCGGTCGAGTCAAACCTGTCATGATACTGCGGCGTGACTCTACCAGCGCATATATACACACAGTATTCTACACAGATAATTAGTAAATAAAGAAATTATCACGAAATTAGACTGCTATAGAAAACGATCTTGAAAAACTAATTGTTATTTGTTTGACTGTAAAATTTGCCAAATTAGTTTGTCTAATTAGCACATAGTTCACCTGATTGACAACTGCAACCCAGGTATACTTAAAGAGAGATCCTTCTAGACCAGTACTTGCGCCTGATTTGGGTTAAATATATTTAGATACATTTCGGTCATAGCTTATTGTAATAAAAATTATAATTGTTTTTCTAGATCATTCTCTATTTTCTTCGCTATATATGATTAACGATGTAAAACAAAACTATACCATCGATTAGTATTGTACCAAAAGAACTGGGTGTAATGAAAGCATATAATTACATAAAAATATTTACAATTCTTGTTGCGAATAATATAAAATATTACAAATGACCTAGTACAAAGACAGAGAACGCAAGGCGGGTCCGCGGGTAAAAGCTTGTTTCTATTACTTTTATAATTTGCAGGAAAAGTGGCAATTATATAAAAAAATATAACACAGATCCATTAACAGTTTTTTTTTTCGGGCTGTTGGCCGCTAACAGCCCCAGGGCTTACAGTTTCACCGGGTTGAACAATTAACAGTACTGCTCTTTAAGAAGTCGGAGTTCTTGAACCAGTAGTGTAGTTTCGACGTGAAAAAAAATCTAAATTATTTCGATAATTGCCGTTTGTTTTTATTTAAGCATTTTTATTTCATTCTATTAAAATAAAAGTAAAGTAACCCCCTACATATAAAAAAATCGCACTGTTGGGATAGGCCTCCTCTCTAGAGCGAATGTTAAAACATCAAGCAACAATAAAAAACGCATTCCCACTGCAAGCTGGACTATGACAGACTTCGAATTTTTTTTTTAATTTATTTATTTCTTAGAGATGCAGGAATTCTCACGCTTTTTGCCTTCAATGGAGGCAAAAACCGACTTGGTTTGTTAACTTAATTAACACTAAATATTGAATTTCTTTTTATTGTTTAATTTATGATTGTTTCTTGATTCCTATAGCCCATGTCATCTACGTACATCCCTAACAAGGAATCAAAATGCTGAAGCATTGTCACCCTTGTGGACAGAGATGGAATGCCTCGTCACCATTAATAAAGGTCTCCGAGTCCCTACACTCATCAGACGAAACACAACAGCATTATGCTGCTATTTCTATCTGGTATTTTGTAAGGGCGTGGTCGTACCCGGTCCAGCTGACTCATTCATTCTGCAGCTAGAAACAAACAGCAACAAAAAGCAGTGTTCTCTTCTACCACTGTTTTCTCATTGTAGTTTAAGACGAATTTTGTACAAATATTTTTATTATTAATAAAATATATATATTGATATGAATGTGCTTTACGTTTAATCAACTATAGTCAAAAAATTAATCTAAGCTTTTTCACAAGAATATTTTGACCACAAGCGTGAGTCGATTTCGACAATTTGTCTATGGGTATTAAATTAATTTAAGTCAAATATTAAGAAAATAGACAACAATTCATGCTGTCAAAAACCTTGTATGGTTAAATTAAAAGTGCTTAACTATTTCCTTGAATCACCCGACCTGACGTCCCGGAAAAAGGTTTGTTTATCTTTATTTTACTAGTTTATAAAGAAATTTTAGAATGTAATAAACTAAACGAAAGGCGAATAATCAAAATGGAAGAATAGAGTAAACTATTTTTATGTGCTTTGCACGATGATTATTCACGATATTAAATTAATGTATGCATATCATATATTTTTTTTATGACAAAAGCACGTTTTGAATGCAAAAGTTTCAATTATGATATAAAATTTTCTTATCTACGTCATTCTTTAACCTTTTATTTACTATATTTTATATATATTTTTATAAATAATGCTATCGGTGCAATTAACATTACTAAAACATTCGTGTAAACCACTCCAACTAAACTTAAATGCATGTCTTTCTCGACACTAATCGAATGGTCGATTCAAAACCTACGACTTTAAATTTCACAGACCGTACCCTAAACCATACAAACTTTAAGAAACGTTAAAAAGTTACTTCTTTTTGACGATTCATATTTTTTGAATTGCAACTAAACCATCTGAAATTACACACAAAAATACTAATTGTTTTAACTGTCAGGGAGCTGGATTGCGAATCAGCCAACAGGCAAGGAACCAGGCAAAGCGAGTTTATTTTTAGGGTCTAGGTCTTTCAAGGGTTCTACTAAATTAGGAATGTCATACAAGCGACAATACACCTAACGGTAAATGTTATGGCCCTATTGGCCCGGTCGCCCAACCTATTCGTGCTACAGCTACCTCATGTACTGTCCTTCTGGTCGATTTCAACCACGGTGATATTTTATTATCAGATGACATTAACTGCGTAGGATATATCATAGTGCCGTAAGCATAGAAACACTCACCGCTAGTTCCCATCCTATGTATTATTATATGGAACAAGGTAGGAATGACAATCAAAGGTTCAGTCATTTAATATCAAGAGCACGGAATATATATACAAAGAGACCTGAAATCCCACAATCCGGAATCGGACCCAGGATCCGTTGGGCAGCGGTCATCTATTCAAACCACCAGGTCAAGCAGAGATTGAACGACAAAGAAGCGTCACTAGGCTAATGGTTTAGGGTACGATCGTTTAGACTATTATCGTGTAGCATCTCCTAGTACAAGGATTTAAGCTTAGTTGGAGTTGTTAATGGGGAACTTAAAAAAGAAAAAAAAAAGAGAGAGAACGCAAGTTAAGGGAGCCACTTACAGAATTACAGCCATCCAATATAATTATGTCGCAATATTTAATCGTAGAGAATATACATTGTATGTTAAAGATTGACCACGCGAACCATCTGAGAAGACAGTCTTCTCGGTAAAGCAGTCGATGATCACAAATGTGGCTGTTTAATCAATTTCCAATTTGAGATTGACAATAATAAAATCGGCTGGATTTCATGTAGATTTTTCGTTACCAAAGATGACAAAGGAGCACCGACTTCACGTTTTGATAAGTAAGAACAGCAACACAAAACACCCTGTAGGTCCAAATTCGACAAAAAACCAATGATACTGACAATATGAATGTTAGGTAACTTGTATCGGGAAAACGTGTATCAGGCGAACTGTATACAAAATACGGCAGCATTAGCTACGATTTCAGATAGCTAAACGATGAGTGCAATGTCCTACCATTCCTATATCTAGAAACTAGGTGCAGTGTAGCCTTAGTAATATTTTCTTAAGCTACATTTTTATGAACCAGTGGTAGGTCGGTAGAAGACGATTTAATAAGTATTACAGAAATAACTTATATTGTACAAAAATTATTTTATATTATTAGGGTTCACAAAAAAGAATACACTGGATGGTAAGTTATAACTACAGCCATCTATATATTTACATAACCTCAACAAAGATTCGATGAACCTGCGTGAACATGCGTTGTCCACCCCTAAAGACAGATGCAATGCCTTCACCCGTTGTTGGGTCGTCGTCTTTCGTTACTATGACAACTAGAGTTGTATGATTCGTTGCAATTTGCAAATATCGTCACTATCAGTGCCGACACACAATCGCTACGCAACTCGCGATAAAGACAGGGAAGTTTAAAATCGAGATTAAATGATTACGAAACTTAAAATGTCGCGTGGAATTATTAATCTTGTCTGTACACGTAAACGATGTCACTACATCGACGACCGCATGTCATAGTGATGAGATAATACGGCTTATAATTCGCGAGTCCTAACTTCGATTCTCCTGTGTAATCCCATGCATCATGTTCTTTCGTGCGACTTCTTGCAGAGGACACTCCCACAAAATGTGGTGAACGAGCACTCGTCCCGTACCCTCACATAATGCTGTCACTCAGCGTCGTTCACATGTAATGGACCGTAGGAATCGCTAACCATTAGATGATTTGAGTGCACGATTGACGAGACCCTTATTACAATAAAAAAAATGTATGTATATGTTAATTGTTGTGACCAACATGAAATACGATATTGCTCTATTAAGCACACCCAGTCTTTTGAAGCCAATTTGGCCTTACGCTCCAAGCGATTTGCACGGTGCTGCGTATTGTCTTCGTAATTATTGATGTAATTTACCAGAAACAGTTTACCCATTTAACTATCGTCCCACTACTAATAGATAAGGGGTAATCAGGATTTAAAAAATAGTATTAGCACACACCTGCGATATGACAGATATGGTATCGACTACTATCGATATTGATTTAACTATATCGACAAGTATTACTTATGAGTGGTGTACGTTTTTACACGCACAAAATTCCAATAACCGAAGGCTTGTGTCTAGCAGAGGGTATAAGGGTTGTAACTCCATATTATAACTATTAAAGATTCAGTTAGTAATATCCCATTAACATATATTAACTTATTTATGAAGTAAACTAAAGGCCTTCTAGCATATAACGTTAATATTAACCCTTTGCACTCAGATATCACCGCTGATTCGACATTGTTGATGTGTGATTTATTCTTATTGGAATCTTATATGGCATTTATTTTTGGACATTATTTTTTTCCGAATTTACCACGGAGGATCAGCTCTCGCCAGCGGTGTTTCCGAACCGATACGACTTCGGGACCTTCAAGGAAAGAGCCTACACCTTTCTTGAAGGCATGGGAGGTGGTGATCACTTACCATCGGGTGGGCTGTGTCCTCGATTGAAACCTATTCTATAACAAAAAGGTCTTTATGGAGTATGACAATCAATAAGGTGTATGAGTTTGAGATTGATAATGACTATAATGATATAATGTCCTGCTGGTTGATTTCGACCCCGGCGATATTTTCTAGTCATTAGATTGGATCAGAATGCTGCGCAGGATATACTACTCTGTCAAGAAAGTACCGGAAAAAGATCAATAATACACAAAATGTTAGTTATTCATCCAAATTTATTTTATCAACTTCAAAGTATGCTCCTTCAGAAACGATACACTTACTCCAACGAATATCAAATCCAATCATAAAAAGATTTTTTAAACGCTTCACTCGGAATTCAGTTCAGTTTTCGCCGCGAATTGTCCCTTGTCTTTTACTGAATGAAAACGGGTGCCACGAAGTGGTAATTTGAGTTTAGGAAAAAGAAAGAAGTCGGCTGGAGCAATATCTGGTGAATAAGGTGGTTGCTCGGTGGTATTTGTTGAGGTTTTGGTCAAAAATTTGTTCACAATGACGGCCTTATGCGAAGGCACATCATTATCGTGGTGCGTGCAAAATTCAAGAATTTTCTTTCCACAAATCCGGCCTTTATCGTCGAATTTGCTCTCTTAAACGCCGCATAACGCTCAAATAATGTTCTTTATATACCGTTTGACCTTCCGACAAGATTTCCAAGTGCACACCACCGCGATAGTCAAAGAACATACTCAACATGACTTTGACTTTTGATCGACTTTGGCATAGTTTTTTGGATTTCGGTTCGGTTGGAACGAGCCACTTCGAAGCTTGTTGACCAGTTTGCATGTCGAATTCGTAAACCCACGTCTCGTCACCAGTAATAATGCGTTTCATGAAGTCGGAATTTACTCATTCTATCATGTCCTCAGCGACTCTTATGCATTTGAGTTTTTGGAGAAAATTCAGGTCTTTTGCGACAAGCAAGCAGCAACATGTTTCATATCCAAGTGATTATTTAAAATGGTACGGATCGACTCGTGAGACACACAAAATTCGGCGGCTATCACTCTCAAACTTGTTTGAGAATTTTCAGTCACTACTTCCTTCACTTTAGCGATGTTAACTACAGTTGCATTGGCCTTGCATTACGTTGATGGCCTACCAGAGTGAGGCGAATCTTCCATCACATCTCGATCACTTTTGGACGCTTTGTACCACTCATAAGCACATTCACACAGTAAACCTTCTGTAACATTCTCAGTGGCTTCGAACACGAAATTCCATTGGGGATGCTGATTGGCGATGGCGAGACAAACACTTTGTTCGATGTTTTTGTCCATTATGAAATTCGCAATACATACTAGATATAGTATAACTAAAAACAGCACTGTATTTAATCTAAAAATAGATGCAACTCAAACTCTGCGTCAAAGTGGAAAACAGTTATGGCAATTTAACAATAACAACAAAAAAATCAAAACATTTAGTTTAGACCCATAAACAAACCATCCATTCCCGATACTTTTTGACTGAATGTATAACTGTTTGTGCAAACACTGAAGCACTGATTTAACGTCCCCTTCCCTATGCCGATGTAATGGTTAACCTAAACCACTCACAACCATTCACTGTATGTCGGAGTGTTAACATGTAAAGAATGTAGGCGAATTGTCTTTGCCAAGATTCTGAGAAGGGGAAGAAACTTAAACTACCTGAGAGCACACCAACGAAGCTCTGCTCGGCAAAGCCGTCGCTGCGGCCGATTGGAGGCTAGACTTTGATCAATTCACTGTTTGTAACAACAACTTGTTTACAAAAAAACTCTGGCTGAATATCTTCTCATTTGGTTTTGCTAGTAAGAGTGACAATCGAGTACACGGTTCATATAATGTTAAGGGATCAATCCTAAAAGATTATAATAATAATAATAACTGAGATGAAATGTCTCATTTCTAATAATCGAGTTTCCAGTTCCCTACGCTGACCACACGAAACCCAGCATCGTTATGCTACTATTTTGGTCACGCTGGTATCCTGTGAGGGCATGGTTGGGAAAACCATGTTCAGACCACTTCATGCAGTAACTAGAAACCGCCGATGTCCCAGGATACATTTTTATGAACCAGGTAGGTCGGTTGATGGATATTTAACAAATATACATATATATAACTGAAGCATCAATAGTCTAATGGTTTGACGTGCGGTCTGCGAAGCTTAGGGTAGTATGTTCGAATCCGCCATTCGACTTTTGTCGTGAACCATCTCCTAGCACAAGCATTTTCAGCTTATTTCGAGTGGTTAACAGGTTAAATGTTACATTGCAAGCATTCTAATACAAACAAACAAAAATCCTATATTGTACAATATTCATAAATATTCTCTTGCATTTTCACCTAATATTATCTACATGATATTTTACGCTGGTACTCGAACGATTTTTTAATTATGTTATAATTGAAAAACTGTTCATCTGATCGTAGGTGATGACTGTCGTAGTCAGAGTAGATCATCATCGAATGACATCTATCCAACCTGAACAGTATTTCGATACGCACATGCGTTGTAGACAGATGCAATGCCTTCACCTGTAGTACGGTCGTTGTCTGTATAGTGTTTACTAATATTTCTTTACTATCGCAACTAGAGTTGTAGGATTCGTTGCAATTTGCAAATAGCGCCACTATCGGTGCCAATACACAATCGCTGCGCATTTTGTGATAAAGACAAGGAAGTCTCAAATTTAGATTAAATTCTTAGGAACGATATTAAAGCTTATTTCTGTCGCGTGGTTTTATCATTTTATCTTGTCTGTACACGGGTAAACCATATTACTAGACTAACGGCCACGTGGCGTAGTGGTCAGTTAATTCGTCTTCATATTCACGAGTCCTGATTTCGATTCCCAGTAAAGGGCAATATATATGCAATACACATTGTTGTTTTTGGGACCGCGTGTCTAATTACACATTACACTGACTGAAGGATACGATTTTACGTGATAACGTCACGTCGTAGTTATAGACTTATATATTGGTATCGACCGGGATAAGAACACACCGGAATACCAGCTTAAAAGTAATGTTTCTTTTTTATAGCTGATGTCCACTTTTACCCCGAGGTCTTTTACAGCTTCAGCGGGTTGACAGGTGGCCGAGCGCTTAGGGCACTCAGCGGAAACCTTTACTTATGAGTAACCAGCACAAGAATTCACGAGAGGGAGCCTCGGCTTGGACCGTTACCCTGTGCATGAAAGCAACTGACTCGAGAGTGCCCGCAAGCCGCACCTTGAAGGCTCAGTCAGTTGCTTCCAACACGATTAAATCAATTAATAGAGTACTGTGTTCTCGCTATTGTTTCGTCTGGTGGTTCCACATTAGCCCACGGGGGTATCAAAGCATCTATCTATATACGTCTTACTCAAATCTCAAATATTTTTCTACCCTACGTACTATGTAATAAAAGTGCATTGAATAACAAACGGACAAACACATATTGCTTATACATACCTGTTTATGCCTAATTTTGGACGACGCCTGGTAGGCCGCCTCCAGTTTGGGGTTATTTGGTGCTTTCTTTGGTCTTGTGTTCTTAATACCTATTGACCTGCCGAAT
Organism: Teinopalpus imperialis; assembly: GCA_029286865.1. Classification (NCBI taxonomy): domain Eukaryota; kingdom Metazoa; phylum Arthropoda; class Insecta; order Lepidoptera; family Papilionidae; genus Teinopalpus; species Teinopalpus imperialis. The sequence goes on from JAGSMU010000041.1 coordinate 284,260, forward strand.
GGTGCAAACCAGTATCTAGAACAAGTGACAATTGAAATGTTAGGAACTAAACTAACACCTTTACTGGCATCAAACCAGAATATAGTTTTAGTATTTTTACAAGGCGAAACCTTATAACCAACCATATTGATAGAATTGGTCTCTACAAATAGAGGAGCACAAACAATCACATTTTACATTTATGCTCATATTATTTTGATAAAAATAGCTGTATTTAAAATTATAACGAAAATAACGTTCAACAGATGTTACCAGTGTTTCTAATATCAAATCAATACTTTGACATTAATTTATTTAGATCCTGTTTAAGCGTGTTACACCTCACAAATCTAACATGCGTGTCTTTGACATCCATTATAGTATTATGGAGTGACAACGCAATATCTTAATTACTTACCGATAAATGTGTCTATGGGCTGCAGGGATAATTTCGCATCAAGTGAACTGTGTGCTCATTTGTCACCATCAATAACAAAAAAAATCTCTATTGACAATCGTTAATATGAATAAAATATTACGCAATAAGAAGTTATCGAAAAATTCCCGTTACTAATTTTTACAATATACCCGAGAAAAGAAGGAGCTGATACAACAGACGTGTCTCCTTTTCTACCAGTGCAACATGCACACAAAATTTTAAGAATGGGCATAATCCCACAGTCATGAAGCATATTTGTAGACTTACCCCAAACTAGCATAAATCCTAGACATCTAATGGTGGATCGCTCTACACTATCGTAGCCGGACATAAGAGAATCATTTTACGCAACGATTATCGGTTACCTTTTACTGTAGATGTTGAAGTGGCTAATTATATTACGCCATACATAAAACAGCCTTCCATAGCTTATTGAATCCATATTAACGATGGACCACGTCTCAGTTCCACAAGTCATCACTGTTAATACGCACTAAAGAATTTTTGAGAGATTTAAACGGACTGACCCCAAACACCCTGAACCCTCTAAATGTTTTCATTTAATGGCGACGTCTGAATGTGGTCACATGTAATGTCAGAGCAAAATCTTTTATGTTTAACTATGATGATAAATGAGCACACGGTTCACCTGATGCGAAGGGATCCCTGCAGCCCATAGATACATTAATCGATAATTAATTAAGATATTGCGTTGTCACCCAGGATATGTAAAATGGATGTCAAAGACACGCTTGTTGGATTTAAGATGTGTAACATGCTTAAACATCATTTAAATAAATAAATGTCGGAAGTAGATTCGATATTAGAAACACCGGTAACTGTTGAAAATTATTTTCTTTTAAATTTCAAATACAGCTCTTTTTATCAAAATAATATTAACGTAAATGTAAAATGTGATTATTTGTGATCCTTTCACTAAGAAATCAACCAGATCAATTTTGCCAATATGGCCGCTATATGGTGGTAACCGGATCGCGGATTTTGAGCATTGAGCGTCCGGAGAAAGATTTCTACATTAATATGCTGTGCAACCATCAAGAATGCACGCCTGCTTTAAACGTAATAAATGATGATGCAATCGCATAATGACATTGCCCTCGCACTTTACAATTTGCCAAATGCTGCTCATATGGAAAAATTTACTTCCGTTCATGTGATTGAAATCTCGTAAGATCTGTGCCAGTGGATATAAAATATCTTAAGCGACATTCATATTGTAAATAGACTAACTGAATACGGTATACACCATAAATTGAAGAAAAAAAAATCGATAAATTATATATGGCAATTTTGTGCTTCAACAAAATCCGACTTCGAGTTATGTGGTATACTCGGTGTTGTTCTGCTCGAGCCTTTATGAGACTTTCGAGCAGCCATCACCAAAACCTATGAAATTTTATTATTTCAGTAATATTTGATATTTAAATGAGAAAAAACAAATCGAAAATATAATTAAAAGATATTTAAGGAAAAAGATGATTATTAGTGATCTTGTTATTACAAAAATACAATACACTTCAATCAGCCCATTAAAATTATTAGCTTATTTTAATTTAGATATAAACGAGTACATTAAAATTAGACGTGATAAAACTTAAAAAAATATATATATATAAATATTAGAATAAAGATTGTTACGTTACATTATCGACGTCGAAACTTTGTCACTCCCAACCAGCATCCAGTTTTTTTAATACCTCTGCGGTGTGCCAGCGAATTGTACAATACGAAATGAACACGTTAACAATAATAAAGCGAGTGCGTGCCATATGTTTTGCATTTACTTTTATTATTTAAATACGTATATATAATTAAGTTACTTATTGGCCCTACGACGTTAAGTTACTTAACGTCGTAGGGCCACGTCGCTATTTATATCTAGGTCCATTACGAATATCACACTTAAAGAATATCTGAGTAAAATAGTAAATTAAGCATGATCTATTTCTTCTGATGACTGAAAAAAAATGAAGACCTTATTATCAATATTTAAAGCAGCATTCCAACTTTGTCATAGGGGTGAATACGCAACTGTAATACGATTTAATAGTATGGATTTTATGAGCTACAGAAATCAATAACCATCAGTTTGAATTAAAACTTGAATTTTGAAAATTGAATCATTGTAATTCATTCAAAGTCATTTGTAAGCGTTACAACTTTTAAAAAAAATGGTTTACTAGCCCCCGTCGCTCATCGTAAGAAACACAGCCCGTTATGCTGGTATATGACAACTCCAGAGCCGACATGGCCTTGAGTTCATACTGCGACAATTTAGATTATTACTAACTTTGGAGAAACTCTCAAGAAATTAAAAATTTGCATTTATTCAAATATTGTTTCACATCATTAATTACCGCGCTCGTTATTGATGTCTGGTCCTAAGTGGTAAGTCCTTTTTCTAGCCAATGCCTAAGGGTTAGTTGAAGGATTGGGATGCAAAAGAAGGGTTAGATAGTAAAGAAATCCTTAGACAGTTCATTATAAAACTGTCTATGGATCTCTGCTAAGGGTTGCTAAGAGATGTCTCTTTGCAAGCTGTGAAAAACAATGATGAATGAATGCCTATGAAATGCCATATTAACTGAAATTTGAATAGAAATGTTCTCTAAGGATGAAAGGAGAAAATGTGGCTTTTCTAGTCTTCCAGCCACAGCCACATTTTCTTTTCTGCCAAGCTAAGTTTATTGATGATTATGCTCTAATAAATGTTTATTCAAGTAATAAAATATTGTGGTACATGTAAATATTAAAATATAATGTATTTCTTTAATTAGGCTTTTGATATTTATTATAATTTCATTATGATAAATATCTATTATTTATTATATTTTATTCATGATACATTACTTGTATAAATATGTATACTGTCTGATAAAAGAAACAATCAAAATTTAAAATATTAATCATAGTCACCTTAAGCTTGAGGTATTAACAAACCCAAAACATTGTTGCTCAAGTTTGCAATGACTATGAAAAAAAAACAGGAACAAAGTCCATGCAATAGTAGAAAAGTGCATGCATTCCATAAATAAGACAATGCAAGTAATGCCTGACTAAAAATAAAGTGCACTTTTAGAAAGCCCATAAAAATGTTTAATTATTAATTTTATATCATATCATAAAAGGAAATCTAGAAATGAACAAACTTGTTAAAGTAATTCATAATTATGAACACAAATTCAAAGTGAATATATTTTAATTAAATTTATGTTATAAAATAGAAAAGTTATGGTGCAGGAAAATTTTTCTTTTAATCTTTATACCTAGTCAACTGGGAAGGGAAGCAACAACTTTAATATAGTATATTTGAAAGACAAATAATTCATCACTATAAGCTCACAACCTCTCTCTATATATTGTCAACAGTGAAATCAAGAATATCAATATGCCTCTTTTCCTTATACAAGGAATTTTAGGTAATAGTCTAAGCTTGAAACTTACACATGAGCTTATCAAGCAAAAGATAAATTAATATTTGAGATTAAATATTTAAAAATACATGTATTCAAATCATTTTTATGTATTTAATATTTTAAATCTCATAATCATTTAATATTAAACATATATGATAAAAACTAAATATAAATAAGGTAGTTTATATTAAATGGATATTTACTTAATCATGTATATATAAAAATAAATATTGTTATATGTGCATAGAATGTATATTTCTTGTAAATTTTATTTTTTTACTGTATTTAAAAATAAGCCAACTTTTATTAATTATCATCAACTCATGTTTAAACATAGTCCTCCCCATACATTTTCGGATATTTTTTTTAGTAACTATGTAAAACATATAACTTAATTTATATGAAACAATGTATTCTTTGACTTATAAGAACGGTTCTATGTTTTTATATGTTTAAAATTATATGCAGATTATCATTTATCATTAATAATACTATGTTATAAAGAAATAATATGGCGCGTATTCTAAAATTTTGCGGTCTGATAATAATTCTTAAATTTGATGGATTGTATATACAGGAAAGCGGGATCTTATCACTTAATCTGTTGATAAAGCGCACTGAACGTGAACAAGGGGATTCATTGGCACACTGGCACACATTTTGCTCATGAAAATCACTGAAGTGTAATACTTACATTTCTAGGAAATGCCGTAGAACTATAAGTACTAGTGCCATTGGTAGGGGATAAAGAAGATGTCTGTGATCATTATACACCACAGTTTTATCAGGTCCAGGAGCTATATCATCCCAAGAAGTATTCGGCGGCAGCCAAATATCTTCGTCCCAAAATATATCTAATAGCGACCGTAACATAATTAAATATTTAATTTCTACACACAATAACTTTCGCACTTAATTTTCACAATTTTTCACCTGGGAATTTATGAAAAAATCTTTGAAATCGTTTCATAAATTCACCCAATCAAATATTGCAGTCAAACGAAACGTCAGATTGCTGACCGACAGCAGCAGAGATTTAACATTACAGTTTACAGTGTTATTACAGCTCTAGTTTAAGTGTGGTCTTATTTACGGCAAGGTGTATGTATGCGTGTTACGTTTTTCTTCACGTAAAAGTGGAAGGGAGACTCGATAGTGTCAAAATATCGAGAAATGATGTCAAAATATCGATTGTTTAAAAAAATACAGAAATTATATACTTATATGAATTTAAAAATTATATCGAATTTATCTGCTTCTTATTTCCTTACAAGACAGATGTGTGTACCATGGGCCTCATCGATCACTTACCATCAGATCTGATGAACGGTATAACAAGTAGTTAATCGCTTTAAAATCTAAAATTTATAATTAAATTATTATATAATATCTTTCTCACCTATACATAATAATACAGAATATTCGAATTGCGCCTCCTAGTCATCTCTAGAGGAAAAGAGTTATTTCAAGCACGATCTAATTATGGCCATCGACAAATTGGTGGGCACAGACGAGCGCACATTTCATTTGGTGGTGATGCCTGCCATTAAATCCGCGCTCATCCTGAATATTATATCGTGACGATTCCCCACACTTATGAAATCACCATCATTGTCACCAATAACATTATTTTGTCATATAAATAACTGCGACAATAAGTTTCATTTTACAGTTATTCTGTAAAAGCATGGGGCTATATATACGAAAGCTATATACCTGGGTAAATGCCACATGCAGTGATGTAGCATAATAACAACACTCATCTCCCCTCACAATTCTACTTCGTCGACCGAGGGTCGGTAAACAGTCCATCCCAGCGTTATAGGCCAGAGAGTATTATGAATATACCATATGATTTTTACCATTGCTTAATCTTAGATGACTAGGCCACGGTTACTAAGTCCCCACAACCCATTTGGGGGTTCGGGATGGCTAAAGTTTGCTAAAACTTCATGGCTGCAGCATATTCTAGCACATTCAATTCTCCCTTTATACATTGAATCTTTTAACAATCTTCATTATAATCTCCATTAATTACTTTTATATTTCATCGGTTCCATCCACCATTCCACATCTTTTTTTATATACGACAGTTCAAACACTTCCATAAACGTAAATCGTAAATTCTGGATATAATCTATTATCACATGTTTAAATTAATCGAACAAAAAAATCTTTGTTAATTATCGAGTAACTTCGGAGATACTAACCTTAGACTACATAGGGAAAGACGATAACAGACATGACATTGACGTTTCGTAGTGTTTAACTTCCGACTGATTAAAATTAGTCAAATACCTTGTAATAATTTACGACGGCATAAAAACAGTATATTTTCTGATATAATGCCTCGAATAATGAAGTTATGTGTGAGTTAAGTTTTATTGATGTAAACACTTAAAATATCATTCGTAAGATAATGCTATTCTGCCCAACGTGTGCCAACATTCTTCTGGTAGAAGAGCGACCGGAGTCAGGATTACGTTACGCGTGCAACACGTGTCCTTATGTATATAATATAAGAAAAAAAGTATCTTCACGTACATTCCCTAAGTTAAAGGTACAGTAGCAAATTAACCATAAGGTAGTAAATCTACAATAAAAATTGTTATCTTTATATTGCAACATTTCTTATAAAATAGTTTAATTCGTAAATTATCAATTTTAAAACATTATTACTTCGTCTTAGTAAATTCATGAAAAAAAAAAAATTTATATGCTAACCATAGTCTAATTGGAATAAAATCTTTTCCAGGAACTTGATTATATAATGGGCGGAGCCGCCGCCTGGGAGAACGTGGATTCTACAGACGCAGTTTGCCCCAAATGTGGCCATGGGAGAGCTTACTTCATGCAGCTTCAAACACGTTCCGCTGATGAACCTATGACCACCTTCTACCGTTGCTGCAATCATGAGTGTGCCCACAACTGGCGTGATTAAACTAATAGAACTTACTTTTAATATTTAATGGTAAAAGTATGATGTTTAAGAAAGTAAGTCACGTGAGAAGTTACTTTGTTAGAAATAAAACATTGTCAATGAAAATGAAGATCAATAAAATGGGTGAAGTAATCAAATGTTCAGAAGAAAAATCATATGCAAAAGCTGCACAATTCCTTGCAGAGGGACAAGTGATAGCTGTACCGACGGATACTATTTATGGTTTGGCATGTAGTGCTAACTGCCCACAGGCAATCAAGAAATTATATGCAATAAAGGGAAGAGATTCAGCCAAACCTGTTGCAATTTGTGTCACATGTATTGAAGATGTACGTAAATGGGGGAAAGCGGAGCACCTAAATAATGACTTGTTGAATACTTTACTTCCTGGGCCGGTTACTATTGTTCTAGAGAAAACTAGACATCTAGATAATCCTTTTTTAAATCCAAAAACTAGTAAAATTGGTATACGGATACCTAACTATTTGTTTATGAACAAAGTAACAAAAATATTAGACAAACCTGTTGCATTAACCAGTGCTAACTTTAGTAATGAGCCTTCGACTTTATCAGTGAAAGAGTTTGAACATTTGTATTGCCATTTAGGAGCAGTATTTGATGGTGGAGTGTTGAGTGAGGGATTGGACAAAAATCGGACGGGATCTACTGTAGTTGATTTGTCAAATATTGGTTTATATAAAATTATACGAAAAGGAGTGTCCTATGAAAAAATAAAAATAATTCTGAAAAACCATGGATTGAGAAGTATTGTTGAATAATATCATGTTTATAGTGTGCCTAATAAAAATATTGTTATATTAATGTATCCAAAAAAAAATTGTTTGTCTTATATATTTATACATTATTATATATTATAAATACCAGTTTAATGTCGTACTATTCATCAATAGTCATCATTAAACTGTCATCCTGTTAATTATTTTAAAAGTCAACCAGATCATTTTCAGATATAGATTATATCTTCTACAGGACCTTCGTCTTACTGTAATGGTAAATTTGTATTTCTAAAACTGGTGTATTATCTAAAGTTATCTACTAGTACCTAAATCTACTAGTATTCACAATAGTTCAAATTTCAGATAAAGTGTAAGTAGTAGTCAGTGGTTCGTAATGCTTGAAATCTTAAATTAAAACCATTACATAACACAACACTACAATAATAATACTTATTTGTTTATTTTATTGACCAGATAAGGGTAGCATGGAATATATCTGTAATAATAATAAGTTTATTGCACTATAGACAACATTAGTACCACTATTTACATGGCAAAATTCTAAAAAGAATATAAAATGAACATTTTTACTTTATAAGATAACGCTGTAATTTAATTTTATTATTAACATCAAATGCTGTATTATACTTGATTAGCGTCTAAATAGTCCACAGCAAGAGTGCAACCCTATTACAATTATTTACTTTGGTCATTTTAAATACTGGTAATCTAAAATCCAGCAATTCAAGATTTCATCATTTGTTAGTTATGAGTTATAATATTATTTTATTTCTCGCATATTCAACTTATTTCACATTAGCAAAGTGAGTTAATTTCAGTTATTTGTATATGTCTGGTTTATTCCTTTAGCTTCCAAATTCTTTTGGCTTTTTTCTGTACCACCATACTAATTTTTTTATGTACTAATTAATATAATAGAATATATAAAACCTATATAGTACCTTGTGAGTATAGGCACTTCAGTGCTGGTATTTGTCCATACTGATATTATGTAACTGATATTGTTTCATTTGTAATAAAATATAGTGTAGTTAAGGAAAAACTGCAACCATGTGGTAAGAATTAAAACAATAACATTTTTTGTGACATTTTAAGGTTTTCATTAACTTTCTTGAAAGTGATTAATTTATGTTTTTTATTTTGCATTTTATCATTTTTCAATCTGAAAATAAGACAAAGCTGTTTGTGGTTTAAAATCAGATTCCAAATAAAAACAAGATAAATTCATGAACTTTTTTTAATAGCATAAATTTTATAGTAGTATTTTGTTTTCTATATACAATTGTTAATTATATTTGCTAGTTCAATGATAATATAAATAAAATAAATATGTATTATTTCTTAGTTACAAAAGAGACAAACAGGTCATTTTAGATTATCAGCTCACAGACACTATAGGTATTTTTTTTAATATAAATAAATCTTATGTATTTATAATTGAACACTTGAGATTTATATAGCTACACTTAAAGGTTTTCTACTTTCAGGTAGTTTAGCTTCAAGTTTCTGCCATCTGTCTGGTGGCCAGACAATACAAACTGCTTTGGCATTGATTAATCCTAGGGAAACTGGTCCAAAAGTGTTGCTATCCAGAGTGTGGCCAGTATGATCACCTTCTACCCAACAGTGGCCTTCAGGAACTTTGACATACTGATTCTTATATCCCATTGTACTTACTACGTCGCCTTCCAAACCTACTATTCTTTTTATAATCTTTTGGTTAGGATCTTTGGGAGAACACAAGGATATTACATCACCTCGTTTGATGTCGTAGTCTCTTACAGCCCATCTCGATAAAAAGACGTAATCCGTGTTCGTTGATTCAGGGTTTAGAGCCGGCTGCATTGAAATACCTTCTACTCTAGCCACATATCCCACTACATCTAAAAATGTCACGCCTATAGGAACACCGAATAGTATAGACTTACATACACTTCTGAACGACATTAAATTAACCTTATGATTTTGAAGGCACAAAATTTGAGCCACATACTCGTTATTCGAGTATTTTTATTTTACTTTTTCATTTGAACTTATTTTATTGTTGGGTTTGAGGCATAACTTGGTTAGTAGATGTCACTGTCAATGTCTATGACGAAAAGTATCGATATTTTGCAAAAAATAATCTTAAAAGCAATTAGGTGTTTCTATTGCATATATATATATATATACATATACACCCTATAGTAATTTTCAGATGCACATGATTAAAAGCTTTTGGGAAACCGATTTGTTTTAGTATTACCATGTGGGATTAGATAGCGTTGTCGTAATTTCGTTCTTTTTTTATATATATTTTTTTCTGGCTAATGGCCGCTTTTTACCCAAGGGCTTTTACAGTTTCACCGAGTTGAGAGGTGACCGAGCGTTTATGGCACTCAGTCAAGACCTCTATACATGGGTAACCAGCACAAGAGCTCCCGAGAGGGAGCCTCGGCTTGGACTGCTACCCTGTTTCGCGAGAGCGTCTGACTCGAGGGTGCCCGAGAGGGCCGAATCTCGACTCGGTCAGTTGTTTCTAATATCAGGGCGCAATGTACGTGTGTTGTGTTTTATGAAGTGCTTGGGCCCTGGTGGTCGCGTCGTCGAGGGCGTGCCTCGGTCTCCTTCGGACACGGGTGAATCTGTGATTCGCGATGGGATTGTAAGTGGCGGCACTTACAATCAAGGGGTTATAGTCGGTGACGGCAGAGTCGAAATATCGGCGGGAAGCCTGCTTCAGGTACTGAGCTATGGTCGGCAGCTCAAGATCTATGTGTAGATTTTCGTTACGCAAGAACCACGGTGCACCGGTGGCCTTGCGCATGACACGATTTTGTATTATCTGAAGTCGATGAATGTAACGCGGGGAGGCGCAAAGACAGGGCTAATTTCGCACCGATGTTACTATAGAAGATTTTTATATTTATTTTTTATTTTATTTTACGTTGCGGCTGTGTACGAGTTTCTGGATGACAAAAATAGTTTCAAAACCATAAAATTACCTTACCTTTCATTTAATTAAAAAAAATTAATTTAAATAAAAGTTTAACAAAATTTAAAACAAGTCTTGACTTTTCGAGTATTCAACTCCCTACCACAGCCGGGCTAGTGAAGCCGTGGTCAGGAACTACCATCAATTTTTTACGTACCATTATTTAGTAAAGAAACAAAGTGTATATTTTTATTAGCATCATGGACTTTCTTCATCGTCCAGCAGTAGTCTGCTAACATATATGGCCTCCACCTTTTTTGATAACGGTTTTTCTGCTTGCTCGGTTGTTCGCTTACATTACTCAGATTCTCGGTTAAAGTATCCAAATGTGAGTACATCTTGAACTTTTGCTCAGGGTGAACCGAAATGTTCATAAGCCGCGATTATCACATACCAGCAGGTGAAGTGTAACAGATTCATAAAAACGTTCTATTTATCTTCAATTGTTTTATATTAATTCCCTGATTTTAGGTCCGTCGAAAATGCCTCTCTATAGTAGTTTTGCATCATTTGTTCCGGCGAATTTTTTTTTAAAATACCAAAATCTATTTCTACTGTGATACATCACCTTTAAAATTATTTTACAAGCCCTCATTTGATGATGGTAGCTGGCTTTACAAGTGGTAATTCTTTTACATTTTTCTCTCCAGACTCGCGAGTGGGAGGCCTGCTGAGAAGGGAGACAACAACGATGTCGCCATGCTGGCGCGGAGGCTGCTGCTGCAACCACCTCTGCACTCCGACCCCTGTGGACGAAGAACGTCGACGACCACAGAGGGGGGCGATAAAACGATCCGAGGGCCCCTCATAAGGAGGTACGAAACCTCGACTCGGGTTGCTATATAAAGGGAGGATCTATTCCCTATACCCATTCGAATATATAGCTGTAATATAATCCAACTACAGTCCAAGTATTAGGCAATATTTTAAATACTTGCAGGTTTTAAGAGCTTTTATTATACTAGATTTTGTCAAATGTTTCATATTCTCTCATTTTAGAAGTGTTCGGTGGTTCAGAAGGAACAGAAAGATATAAATTATCAGTATAGATTAGAACTTGTGTTATTAAAGTACATTATAAAACGCAAATGAGAGGGATAAATTATATTTTCAAAATGTCCATAATTGGTTTAAATGATTACAACATATCTATATAAATTAAAGAAATAACTTCTAAATGTTAATAGCACAGTTTCGATAAAAGCATATTTTAGTAATATGATATAGCAAATTCCATCCGTTTATATTAGAATCGGCACTGCACGCTTTTTTATCAAATTCAAATTGCGAACTAGGCCATTTAGGTTTCTTTGAGTTATTAAATGTGGTTTAACTGGTATTTCTTTAAACTCAGAATCAACATCAAAGCTTTCACACAACAAATATTAAATTCGTTCGAAATGGAGGTTTGTCTATATCAAACTATATAGATCGAACTAGTATATGTAAATTTTAATTAAGAGGAACTAGTCGTTTTGTTCAAGATGTGTTTTTAGTCTTTTAATTTATGCTTTTTCAGTCCAAATTAAGGAAAGGAAACGATGTCACCCTTTCTTTCAATCAAAAAAATTTTCGCACTCTACCCAACAAATATGAGGTCCAGTTTACTTTTCAATTGCTGATGATGAAAAAAAAGTTATATACAACTTAACGCAGTTCTTGTGCTGTTCTGATATATGAGATATACATGAAGTAGTAAATAATAATCTGTAAATGTATTGGAATACTTAATTTACATTTATATAAGATAGTTTAGTATTAGTTCCGTCGAAGGTTCCTGCGTTGACCCAAAGGTAGCGACAAAAGTATATTAAATAAAATTTTGAATCGTTACTAAATTAGTGACTTCTCTGGCACTCCGTTAGTCTACACTAACCCGGAGGGCACAAAAGAGTGGGGCACGGAAAATAAGAATAATTTAAATAAAGTAATAAATCCATGCTTTTATTTATAATTAACCATTCGCTAAGTTTTATTTAGTCTTTATTTTGTTTAAAAAAAATTTTTTTTAAATAACGATTATCCTATACAGCTTTCTCAATTATCAATATTTTTTAAGTGAGTATCTTTAAAACTAAGAAAGAATATGATAATAATAAAAAATATATTATTTAATAAGTATGGTAATCGAATTTATTTTTGTCGTTTGGTACATCACTTAGAGTTCCCAATGAATGACCATAGATTATAGAAACTCAGATTCGCTCTTTGCTTTATTACAAATACTCAAAAAAGTGTTGATGCTTTCTGTAGTAAATCACAACCACCACCAACCAAACAGAAATTTTAGACATTTTTTATGTGTGTAGCAAGTACAATATAACATAAAATTAAGTCAACAAATATAACTTTTAATAAGTTTGAACCCGAAAAGCAATATAGAAAGGATTGTCGACTGATGGAAGTGTTCCGTGGTGAAGAAAAACTTACAACCTGCATAATCAGCTGTCAGTGAGCTAGATCATCTGTCTCTGTAAATATAAAAGCTAAAACAATCATAACACATTTCGGTTTCGTAAGTGTAAATAATGAAGTGAACGAGCACGGTACGATGTGACCCCGACGCCGCGTCTGCCGAGCTCCGATGTAGAGGCAGATATGGGATAATAACCTATCAAAAAAGCGAGACGTTCGCTATGGCTGGTCTCCCGTGAGGACACGAGAGACTATTTCTCGACCAAATCATCAGTAAACATCAAAATATGTCTGGTGAGTTCCCTTTTACGGCGAAGATAGTCAGTCCTGTCAAGTGCAACGAGAAGCCTTGGGATCTATGGGTTAGTGAAATAGGACACCTGTCGCCACGTCGTGACGATGAAGCGGGGGTGTTTACGACACCCGCGGCCGTGGAGCCGAAGGGCAGTGTGTCAGTGCGTCGAGTGCATGATTCTCACCCATACAAACTGGCGAATCGAGGACAAGCGCGGTATCGCCGCGCAGGCCTCAACCGCCTTAAGCATGACAGCATGAGCCTCCATGGACTCTTCCCTCAGATGGACAATTTAAATGCAGCTGTGTGTCACATGTGTGGAGTGGTAGTGAAGTGTAGTGCGGCATACAGACACTTACTGGAATCACACACAGCATGCGAGCCAATCCTCCCGCCCCCGCCACTTGCGCCCACAGTCAAGCTCAAATCTACACCCAGTAGAAGCAGGCACAAAAAGGACATACCTCCGCCCCCACTTCCTGCAGATTTTCTCCCAGTGAAGATGGAAAAGTCTCCAGCACATAATGCAACAGCTCCCCTCTCTAGGATAGTGCTTCCCCAGTCTGAAATGCAATACTTGGATGAACCAAGTACATCGGCAGCGGTAACAGGAGAAGTACAAGTAAGCATGGAAAGTGGAGAGTTACCAGTTGTCAGTATACAGGACACAGAGGACTTGCCCCTTGGTGAAAATATTACAGATGATATATTTGCAATCATGAATTCTGAGGGAATTCAGAGTGCCGATGACATCACAAATGCTGCAGACTGGAAAAATATAATCAGAGATATAGGCAACATGCAGGAGATTAACTTTCCTCAGACCACCGATACCATACAATCACAAGACTTATATACATCAGTAGACGCAAACTCATTTTATACAATAGATACAGATTTATCAAGTTTACAATTCGCAACCAATACATCCCCGATGTTATCATCTGTGATAGATACAAATGTACTCAATGCTCAAGCTTTAAAACCGGTGGCGCCTAGCACACCGACAACGAAGTCGCAATCACGATCGAAAACGAGTAAATCCAAGTTTAACTTGCGAGAATACGATCCGAACAAACACTGCGGCGTGGTCACCGCGGAGAGCACTAAACCGTGCACCAGGTCCTTGACGTGTAAAGCGCACGCATTGTCGTTGAGACGGACTGTGGAGGGAAGATCGAAACCGTTCGACACTCTCTTGGCAGAACACAGAGCGTCGAGAGACGCTAACTCCGCTTCGTCTACACCCTCATCAGTCCCTCACCATGCGCCGGTACAGCCAGCGTCTACACCGCTCAACCTTCCACCACTTCTCGACACAAATTTAGATCTTAGCGCGTTTAACGGCCTCACTACTGAACAGCAAGTAAATGATATTTATGCAAGCTTGCTCAATGTTGAAGACCCTAACTGCCTCCTACCTGATACGTCGAGTATAACATCGTTACTCAGCCAACCACTGCCGACGGGGCCCTTTCTGCTTCCCGACGACGCAGAAATCCCGACCGACGTTCCTATAATCAGTATAGCATCGCCAGTCGTGCCTGCACCACATGCGAAAACGGATGAAAAGCAGGAAGTTCCTCCTTCTTTAGTTCCGAGTGACATATGTTGGTATTCGTCGTGTCCAAGGCCTCTCGCCTTGTGTACTTTTAACGCGTCGCATGCGGGAGGTGCTATTACGTTAGGAAAAAAATTCGCAACGGTCCGGAGTAACATTAAGTCATCGTTGAGCCGTTCGTGCAAGTCGAGTGGTTCGACGAATAATTACTACTATCAAAACGCACTGTCGTTATCAAAAACTATGCATATGAACAACACTAATAAGACTAATAAGCCCGAAGTGCGCAAACTTATAGTGACGTGTAGTGGTAGTAAGGATGTGCAACAGACATTGAGTGATCTATTTGGGTCTGGGGATATGAGGCATACGCTAAATGGGCATTTAGCTCATGTGGAGAGAAAACCTAGGTCTAGTTCCATAAAGAGTGCAAAACGACCATCGCCTGCTGTATTAGACCTAGGATTTACTCTCGACCCTCTCCTCGCAGATGAGAAATGTTGAGAAGCCGCATAAGCAATCACTGGTTGTGTAGTCATATATTTGTATATTTATTTTTCTGTAAAGAATCGAATCGCATTGTAAATGTATATTAATCACGAATTTTTCCCCAACGGAATTTAATGTTAAATCTCATTCTTATGTCGAGAAGCGAACTAATGTTTGTATTATTTTGTATATTATTTATAAGAATTTTCTAAAATTGTTCCCCACTGCCTGTGGCATCTTGAGGAATTAAGGAATAGATTATGCAGAATGGTTGTATTTTTTTGAGATGACATAACTGTTAATCACTGTTGATACTGAAATGAACACTGCGAAAAGGCCTAGGTTTAATGTTTAATGTGATGAAAATTTCCATGTAAAAATATAAATAGTAATAAATAAGTCTATCCATAATAGTAAATCGCCTCCTTTTGAAAATAAAGGCAGATACCTCAATAACTCAAATGAATTGTTTTAATTTCTTTTGCTTTTTTATAAGCTCTTGCAGAAATCTCTTATAATTAATTTTGACAACATTAGAATCTTTTTACAAATCAGTATTGGTTGTGAAATACTATATTGGTATAAATATTATGAATTCAGTAACTTTTATGTATTAGTAAAATTTGTATTATAAATCTTTTTATAGTTACATTTTAAAAGATGCATTTAAAAATAATCAAAATCATATGTTTGTTTCATCTGTATATATTTATGTAAATATTTTTTGCAAAATTTATTGTGTTCAAGTTTTATAGGCAAGTGATCTATTATTATATATTCTATGCATATAACAACTGTATATAGATGTAAAAAAATCCTTATCACACCATGTTCTACATTGCCTACCTTGTTTTAGCTGGATTAGCTATGTTGGTATTCAACCGCAAAACCCTTTTATACCCTTTGTTATTTGAAATGTAGACATTACTGCGGAGACACAAAATTTAATAGATAATAGACTTAAGTTGTGATAGACATTCTATAGATATTTTATATCCATTCACACTTTTTTTTTCTGTGAACAAGAAAGCAGTCCAAGTGTTTATGGAACTGTAATAACTTCTATGCAGTTCTCTAGATCTGTTAACAAACAACAGATGTCTCAACAGATAGTCACGTTCAGATAGGAGGATAATAACTGTTATCGGTGTAGTAGTAGTGTTTTTTAAGCCTAAGTTAAGTGAAGCCTCAAAAGTGGCAGCGCAACATGGCAATTAGTTTTTTCATGATGCCGGGCTGACCGGGGAAGGAACACTAGGAGGCTATGCATTCCCATAGCGAGGAATGAGAACTACTAAGGGGTTACAATGCACATGCATTTTGTATTTTTGTTGAGGAAAATGTCAATACTAAAAAACAAGGATGAATGTAGGTGGTTACGGACCGCCATCACTCTCGATTAGGTGAACTATTCGCTCGTCTATCACACTTAATGTAATTTATAACGTCTGTGTTTGTCAATTTGAGCAATAGGTAATTAAACTGAAGGTACGTTTGTATCTGATTGGGGCAAGTCGCGAATAGGTAGGCTTGAAGGACCACGCTTCCACAGAATAATAGTAAAATTGTAGCTGTCCTCTGTTTAGTGAATTATCGACCTTATTATAAGTAATAAGTTCCTAATTTCACTTTATATTATTGTATTACTGTTAATGATGTGAGTAAATGATCTGTCTGTCTTCCTTTCTAGTAACTAAACAGGAGATCTTATTTCGTTGTAATGAGAGCATCCATGTCCAATGAGGTACCTTATGGGGTATCAACGCATCTGTATGGTGATTCCTTGTCGAGGACGTATGAGCGTGTCATGACTCGCCGAGATGACACCACCAGTTGAACTAGAATCTTTCTATAAATATCGTCTGCCACTTAATAATATCTTAAAAAAGAGATATTTACTAGTCTTTATTCTAACCCTGGTGAATGCTTATGCGGTGAACTGAAAGTTTTAAAGTAAACCAATAATCTGTGTGTTGCATTATAAATATAAGTGGTTATAACTAAGTGACATACAATCTAGTGGTCAGTTTCGAAGTATGGACAAACACATTCGCATCGTTGTGTAACGATTGTCTTGTCATTGGGACCCAATGAGCTCCAGATGAAATGTGGATTGCTCCCGTCTACTCCGTCCGCACCGTATCCTAAATCTGTCTACCCCTATTACACTGTACACTATTTGCTCCGTCCGCTCCGTAGTTGCCAAATGGTGGTACTGTTAAATGTTATATTTCCTCGTTTCAGCTATAATGAATAAAGAAAGATGAAAATATTTAGTACATATACCAGACAAAGACAACAAAAAATATAGAAAACATAGCTTTGATCTATTCGTTTATTCATTTATGTCCTATTCAATAATCCATATTAAGGCTTGTTATATTTTCCAATTGAAAAGCTATTTTTAGTTCCTACTTAAAACCCTGTATTGACCTGATGTTACGTGACGGAGGAAGAAGATTGTTCCAGACTTTACTCGCAGCATATGAAAAATTACCGCGAAAAGTGCTATCTAAGGAATTTAAATTATGTGTGAAGTCTTCAAGACCAAGTTAATATTTAATGTAAATAATACTCACGTATATGAATAACATGAAAAAGTAGTGAAGATTAATGGGCAAAGCACCGATTACTTATTTTAAAGACATTTGCTTCATTTAAATCAGGGATTTCTAAATTAATTTTCAACAAAAGATCCCTTTTCCAAAATGAACTGATACCTCAGAACCCCATAGGCAAATTACTTTAAAAATCCTATGACTAGTTTTCTTTCCTATTGATACAAAATACTTACCAATTTAAAAACTTTGCGGTTGGTTAAGTGAGTAAACTTGACATCATTTTCTCATCGAAAATTAACAAGATAAATAGACAACATTACTGTGTTTTTCATCTTATACTTAACTTATGCACACTTATCGACTTGAGTTTTTTAAAAGTACAACAATGATACTGCTAAAATTAGTTTTATCTGTCAGTCTTATAACAAGTTGGTCCACGTAACACAACTTACAGTATCTTGAAAGTTTCAATTATGAACTTGTGTTAATTAATAGGGGTCTTAAACCCCTGGTAAACTGATAATATCACTTTGGGTATCCCCGATTTAAATAATGTGAAACATGACTGTCTCTTAACTAGTATATTATAGCAGAATCTAACACAGGCATTCGGATCATACCCAACATCATAGTAATTAAGTGGGACAATATGAGGACATCAAATAATTTTAATAAGTAGCCGAACACAAAGAACTCCGAGGTGTCTAAGATTTAATCGAAGGAAACAGTTACGAACCACATCTTGTATATGTGATAAGAAACACATACTAGTACCAACATAGTTTCATCCATTATAAAGATATTAATAAACTTTTGATTTGACTATTACTCTAAAGTTTGTTTTTTTGTAGCTTTTAACAAATTTTTAGATTTGTGGCAATTTATGACAAGAGCGTTTAGATATGACCAATCTTCAAATTTTTGCAGATCCTCATTAATTATCTTTGTACCTTCAGGCTTAAATCGAAGATACGAATTTAGATTATAAATATTAATGATAAAGAGGTCATAACGCATAGCTGAATGGTTGGCATAACTGGCTTTGAATTTAATTCAGCGGCGAGGTCTTTACGGGCCACTGTCGTCACTTACCATGAGGTAAACTTTATGCACGTTCATCACACGTAATATTATGAAAAAACCACAATGGATTTACATTCGGATGGTAATACCAAGACAAGTTATTCACGACCTACGTCAATCTGTCGTTTTTTAATGCGTACCTACAAGCCTTTACTACGCATCAAAGACGATAAAGCAATACGCTTCGTCTATATACGAGAGATAAAAAAGATGGAAACCCAACGCGCGTTTAAATATCCGAAGATGGATTAATGGAATAGTATGACTTCTGCCCGCCTTACAAAGATACTCGTATTTATAGTAAAATTACGTCTAGTCCTCTAATAATTATTCAGATGATGTAAGAGTTTTCTTTGTTCTCATTTCTATTTTTAACATATAGTTATAGTAGATTTTAAATATTTTTGTTTTTAGATCGTCGTTATTCGCTAGATAACTGTGTCGTTTCTACGAATATGTTGCGATGTTGTTATTACAGGAGCGATCAACTACACACACACTTGGTTCGGATGTACAATAACTTCTCGAGAATCGTTTACGTTTATAAATAAAAGAAGAGTTTTTTTTAATGAAAAGGTTTATTTTATAATACTAGGGATTCCAAAGGAGCATACAGTTATCTGATGGTAAAATGAACTGCGGCAACCCTGACAATTAAATACATCTTCAAAAAAAAAACAGTATGTATTTACTTTGTTACTATTATTATAACAATAGTAACAAAGCAAATACATAGCTACAAAGGAAATGGCTCGGTTTGACGGTAACCCTCACTGAATACCAGGTTGGTTAGGTTTTCTATGGAGAGTGTAGAGTTCGGGGGATTTAATTACAGGTAACATAACGTTCATCTCAGTCCTCAAGGGTGACGCATTTGCATCTAGAATCTTAGAAGTCATCACCATCGGGTGAACTGTGAGGTTACACCCTAATATTATATATATATATATATATATATATATATATATATATATATATATATATATATATATTTATATAATACCCATTAATGACCGAGTTGGAATGTCTCGATTCTAGGAACTGGGTTTCGGATCCCTTAACTCACCAAAGGAAAGGAACAGCGTTATGCTGCTGTCACGTTCGTACTCTATAAGAGCGAGATTTTACCCCAGTCAAGCCAACCCCATTTATGATTATGCGATGTAATCCTACCACTATGAAATATTATAAATTTCCCAGGAATAACGGTTTCGAAGTGGCGTTGCGCACTTCGCAGTGATAACAATGCATCTGCGTATTGTTTCTATATCGAGGATGGATATTGTATAGAACTGTATGTATCTTCAAAGATCACTTACTATCAGATGAATTGTGATGGGAAGGCCAGTTTGTTATTCTAAGTTATATCAAACCATTGTTTCTCAACCATTTTTGTGTCACGATCCACGAAAAAGCCTTGCGTTCACTATAAAATTGTAATATTTTATTTATAAGTTTAAAGTTTCAAGGCTCCCCCAGTCATACCTAATTTTTATTGCAGCAGTAGTATGCCAGCTCAAATTCATTCATCTAATAAACGAATCTTTGGTATACAGGTGTCATTTATTGAACAGATTGCGACCCCCACGTTGAGAAACGATGCATTAAACAAAACAAGGGCTAACGTCACAAGGCGATATAGGTCAACCCTTGACCTTCTAAGTAATGTTATCATTGTATTTAAAAAGAATACAGGCGTCATTGTTTACGCATTTTTTAAAAAAATAGATGTTGACGATTCAAATTATTTAAACCGAACTTAAATGCTTGCGTTAGGAGTTGGTTTATGACAATTGTCGAATGCCGCATTAGAACCCACGACGTAAAATTTCGCAGGACTTACTCTAAACCATTAGGCTATTGACGCTGCGTTATTGATACACGATTAAGTTAATTGAGCGACGCAACCATCAACGTTTGCACTGTTTATAAGTCCAACAAGAATCAGGTCATAATATGCATATTTAAATTTGTTTATGAAATCAAATGGTGTGTTATATCAAGTTGCAAGGACATGCATTTGTGACATTTTAACGAGGTATCATTTAATTAATAAACATAGTTTATTGAAATAACTTATTTCTAAAATATTTGTGAGCCACGTTAGGTCAGTGTCTAAGTGTCTTTTAATTTATGGTACTCCGAGTTCGATCCAAGGTGCCCGACACCAATAAATTGTTTGTTGCAATAATTTTAAGCGCTGATTACGCCAACGTGTTACTCGGTGTTGAATGAAAACATTGTGCGAAAATCTAAATCAAACAGATGTTCCAACACCTCTAGGAAGGAGGCACATTCCCAGCTGTGGGATTTATATAAAGGGTACTTTATGTCTATTGAAACATTAACTAAATATTCCTTCATACACCAGATGATAGACTGCGCAATATATTTCATAGTGCCGTAAGCATATGCACAAACCCAGTGGCACTCACGTGTCATTCTTCCATATTCCGATGTAACGAATGTGCTATAAGATCGGAGGTAGGTTCGAATGCAGTGCCAGGGACACGGGACTTACACGACGGACAATAGACCAGAAAACTGACGATTTGTTATACACAAGTATCGTTTCACCACCACTATACCATGCGGCCGTCAAGTGCTAGAATACTGACCTACTCTGACACTGGTCCTGGATTAAATTTTCAGCCGAGTCCAATTCAATTCATTTATTATCGGATAACAGTGATCCATTAATACATTTAAATAAATTACAATTAATACACAACACACATAGACAATAACATAAAATAAACAAAGAATAACAATAAACAATTAGGTCTTCTCCAATAAGATGATTATTTATTTATTTATTTATTAGTCAGTAAGTGAACCATGGTACATTGGTTCAAGTACTGAGCAATCAGTGTGTAAGTAATCTACTGATTATTGGTATTTTATCAAAATAATACTTAGCGTCTTTGGTTAAAGTGAGAATGGCTGGGCAAGATAACTACCGGAATAATCCATAGAATAGTGTGGTAGTGCTAAACGCTAAGTGTAACGTAATCACAATAAAAGTATCATTCACAAGAACTATAGCGGTAAGTCAACAGATTTACTACACTACATCAGGATCGTGCTTTGCAATTTGTATTATAAGTTCAGCAGTGAGCAAGAGATGGGATCGAGATGATTTTTTTTATAAGATAATAGGTAACAAACATGCAAACACTCAACAGATAGTAAGTGATCATCACCGCTCATGAACATCCACAACCACGTTTTGTTTTCGGGCTGATGCCGATGTTAGCCGCGAGCGCTTTTACAGTTTCACCGGGTTGAGAGGTGAGCGAGCGCTTATTGCGCTCAGTCGAGACCTCTATTAGTGGGTAACCAGCACAAGGGCTCCCTTGGACCGTTACACAGTTCGGCGAGAGCGTCTGACTCGAGGGTGCCGGAGAGGGCCGAACCTCGGCTCGGCCAGTTGCTTCTGACTAAGAATTATCTACATTAATATCACTATTATTATTATCGGTTATCTGTACCATAATTTCGGAATGCGTGGGCGCTGGAGAAGAAGTGGCGCGAGAAACTCCAGCGACGCTTCTGTTTGTGTTGACGGGAGTGAACCGGCCTTTGACATGGTGGTATCGCGAATAACCTTGTTTGCGACGCCCGTGGCCGTCGGCGGAAGCCGTATGAGGGTCGCAAGTTCTCTACCGGACTTTAAGAAAGGTGTAGGATCTTATCTTGAATGCCCCTAAGTCGTATCGATTCGGGAATACCGCTGGCTACAGGTGATTTCTCTGACGAGTTATGAGCGGCAGAAAATTGTGTGTAAAGTGCACAGCGGTGGATTGCCAATTATCGAGGATGATGAGAATGAAATTTGTAATTCTATCGCGATGTACGATCATAAACTCAGGGGATGGAATATAATAATAATACTTAAACTATAGCCCCACGTTTTAAATTAAAATCAATTCTCAATCGCTTAAAATAAAACATTGTAACATAAACAGGAAAACAGTAATGTGATGCCATTTTATAACAGTCTCATCTCCATAAATATGCTTCACAGACAGGATGTGACCGAGTCACGACATTAACTTGCTTACTGAAATACGAGAATGCAGAGTTGTCGACTTAATAACTTTGTGTTTTTTTTAATAAAAGACTAAAGAGCAGTTCACCTGATCACGGCAAATGATATCTACTTCCCATGACATCACATTCATTCTTTCACAAAGATTCGAAATGGCCATGCGTTGCCAATGCATCTGAGGACTGAGATCGAATGCATCGTAAAGTGAAATCGGCTCGACGGATTCTTACACTCACCATGCTAAAAACAACATCGTTATTCTGCTATTTCACGCTAATATTCTGTGAGCGAGCGTTCCTTCTCCGATCGAGCTGACCTCATTATTCTTTTTACAACTAGAAACCTGTAAACCTAGTGAGCTTTGGCACTGGTCGAGCATATTTTTCTATCTGAAGCTTTGGCCTTCACACCCTGATATCCATGATTTTAAGATCCGCTCCAACGACATCCAAACTGCTTCGCAAATGTAGAGGTACTTTCCTTTCGCCTCCACCGTCGATGACATGCCTCGCCCCCAGCTTTAGTTTCTTCTCGATATACACTTAAGGATCTTGTTTCGTTTCTTGTTTAGCATCTAATCCTCTGTATTACGAGGGGTGGTAAAAAGTTCACGGAATGAGAAGGAAGGAAGTTGAGATTAAACTCCAAACTATTTTTCCTTCTCAATATATTCTCCCTTAAACCTAATACATTTTATGGATCTCGCAAAAATTTGTTTATACAATTATAAAAAAAATGATTTGTCTTTGGTGTCAAAATAGGCCGAAATTGCCAACTTGACTTCTTCATTGCCGTCAATTTTTTTTCCACGCAGCTCTTTCTTCATTTTTGGAAATAAATAATAGTCACTAATAGTAATAAATAAAAGTCTGGACTGTGGGTGGGTGATTCAGTAATGCGAAGCCGCAACGATGAATGGCAGCCGTCGCAACATGGCACGTGTGAACAGGTGCGTTGTCGTGCAAAAGGAGCACATCTTTTGACAGCTTTCCTATTCTTTTTTCCTTGATGGCTTCTTTCAATCTTTCCAGTAAAGAAGCGTAGTACTGTCCCGTTATAGTAACACCACGTTCTTTATAATCGATCAGTAAAATTCCTTCTGTATCCCAAAAGACAGTTGCCTGGATCTTTCCGGCTGATTGTGCCACTTTGAACCTCTTTGGCGGAGGTGTGCCTTTTTTAGGCCACTGCATTGACTCAGGTTCATAGTGGTGAACCCAGGTTCCATCTCCAGTAACAATCTGGTCCATAACTTCTTCCTGAGCAGTTCCGTTCCGTTCTCTCTCCACAGAGCTCCAAAAACTGACGAGAATACTCGACACGGTGACACCTTAATCATCCCAAGATGATGATGTAGGATATTTAAAATAGTTGATTCGGACACTCCAACCATTGATGCAAGTTGTTTCTTCTTAAGCTGGGCATCTTCCAATACAAGATTTTCTATTTAATCGACGATTTCCGGTATGGTGGCCTCAATTGGCCGTCCGGAGCGGGGGTCGTCTTCAATGGACTCTCGTCCTTCTTTGAAAAGGCCATGCCACTTGTTAATCATGGTTTTACCAGGGGCATAGTCCTTGTAAACCGCTAACATCTGTTGAAAAACTGTCTGAGCCGATTTTCCTTGCTTGGTAAGGAACTTAATAACGGCGCAGTGTCCAATTTTCTCCATACTGGCTGACTTCTTCCCGATTCAGTTATTTGCAGGTCGATAACTCAAAAGTTAATGACCCAATTAAGTTAAAATTTGGCATTTATACTCTTAATGAGTTGCTTAACTAGTGCCTATCTGGACGAGAAAACTAACCCCCACCCCCTTCATTCCGCGAACTTTTTGACCGCCCTACGTATATATTAACGTTAGTAAAATTAATGTTATAGCTAGGCCAGAAATTTAGAATGAAAATATTTTTCATGTTTGTAGACATAGTGTTAAAACGCATATAATTCTGTTCTGAATTCAAAATAAACAATGTTGTCGTTAATTAAATCGTCCAACATCTCTCTTAACGAAAATATTTAGCGTTGTGCGATTGAGGTTGGGCACTTTCACCAAATTGTAATTAGTCACTCGGAGCTATACGCACGCTAAAGAAACCTGTTCATTGCAATCGACATCAAATTTATTATATATATATAACCACTGTCACGGGCAAACAAAATACATGCGTGGTACCTAGGTCACACTGAAAATAAAAAAAGAAATCTTGAATGAAATCTTTAGAAAATAAAAAACGACTCAGTGTAGGAATGTTGCCGATACTTTTATTGTTTTTCGAAGTAGTTTTCGTTCCTCTCTATACACCTTCGCTTTCTCATAGGAAAGGCAGTAGACCCATTCTTCCTTAGGGTTCTCTTCTATGGAGTTTCACACACTTACCGCATCTTCAGGGCTCGTTAAGCGAATACCTCGAAGTTTATCTTCAGTTCTTGGGAATAAATGAAAGTTGGAGTGCTGACTCATTATCTTGACATCAACCATTAACATACCAGTCTGCAGTAACTCTCCTTCCATCTTCCAGCACAACTGTCGCGAAATTACCTTTCCGTCTAAAGAACGAGGCAATCATCTTTTTTCCTTGACTTCTTCCTTTCTTTACCTTAGTTGGCCGATCCTCAAAAAGTGCACTGCTCACCCACTGAGCAGATTGTCTTTTGGTTTCGGGTTCGTAGCAATGTATCCAGCTTTCATCACCTGTGACGATGTCAATTAATAAAAAATACAGCATTCGAGTCACCTCCGTTGAACATTTCTAAAATTTCGCCAATCCAGTCCATGCGAAAGCGTTTCTGGTCTTAGGCCACGGTATGGGGAATCCATCTGGTGCAAAGCTTCCTGATGCCTAAATGTTGGTGTAATATTTTTTGTACTTGAGACATACCAATGCCTAAGCTTCCCCGCTTTTTTTTGCTAGTAGGTCACTCTCTTATCTTCCTGCTGTTATCTTCAGATGTCGCTGTTGAAGGATGTCCCATATGCAGATCATCACTGAGAGATTGCTACGCCCACGCTTAAACTAATTAAACCAATTGTAAACAGTGGCGCTAGATGGGGTTTCATAATTAATAGCCAATCGAAGTTTATCATAGCTTTCTTGTTGGTTAAGACCACATAGAAATTTGTAATAAATCATGGAACGTAAATTTTTTCGCGTTAAAATCATTAGAAGACAGATATATATCACATTTGGTATCCAAAGAGTTCTGTAATAGAAATTTAAAAGAATATATATAAATATAAATCATTGTCAATGTTTCTAACTGGCTGGTTCTAAAACCTTTCAGTGCCACCCACGTAGGGTTACGCCGAGTCTAGAACCTGGGATTCAAACTCTCACGGAGTACTTTAAGTAAAATATTCGTATAACACTATCTTCCGGTTAGTTAGAGTAAAGAAAAACGGTGACCTAATTAATAGGCTTTTCACCAGTCGTCAGGATAATGCACCTTCATATTGTTTGTCATCCTTAATTATAACTAATCTAATAACAAAGTATAAAGAAATTTAAAAGTAGTAACTTTTAACGTATGAAGCTGGAAATAGGGGCAAGACCACGCTTGCACAGAATATCAGCGTAAATAATTGCTTAGATTTACTGTGGTGTTGTTCTTTTATGAGTTTGGGTGATGTTATTGGTCTTCCCTCCTACACCTCTACAGCATTATCGAAACGGACTCGCGAACGGGTGAGGGATGCGGTGAGTGTGAACTGGAGACCTTATAACTGCCATTCCATCTTAGTACTAAGGAGTGACAACGCATTTACATTATGATTTCTTATCAAAGATGAATTTGGGTAACATGCATCACAGAAATCACTTATCATTAAGTGTTGCTTGCTTGGTTGGAACTCAAAATTAAAAAAAAACGCTTACTTATAAATTTGAAGTATTAAGATTAATGTTATTGTAAAATTGTTTACACCAGGTGAGGTATATAACTATAAAATAACCAAATAATCTCTCCATTTCAATATCGAATATATATATTTCCTCGGACATCAATATTTTCAGGTCATTTAATTAAAATAATTGTTTGAAAAATGAAGAAATAACACCCACGACATCATCGTAGCGACCATTGTATTTCTCCCAAAGGATATTTTTTATCTTTGGGATTAGATAATAATCACATAAGTCTAAATCTGGACTGTAGGGGTAGTAATTTTAAAGACCGTTTTTTATTGTATTCACGTGTGTGTATTCACAAGTGTAAAGTTAACCTTATTGAGTAAGAAACGAGCGTACGCACACCGTTCCGAGCGTTCACCTGATGTTAAGATTGTAATACCTGCGGCCCATGACATCTACATTCATCCTTGACAAGGAATCATAATGCAGATGTGTTGTTACCCTTGAGGACAGTGCTGGAATACCTTGTCACCAGTAGTAATGGTCTCCCTTCACTCACCAGACAAAACACAGCAATATTATGTTGCTATTTTGCGCTGGTATTGTGAGAGCATGGTCCTACCCCGGACGAGCTGACTCATTCATTCTGAGGATAGAAACAAACTGCAGTGTACCTCTAACACTGCGATGCAATGTCACCCCTGAGGATTAAGTTGGAATGCCTCTACACTAATATTCCTACAATATACTATATAATATCTCTACAATAATATCGGTCTTCGGAACCCTACACTCACCAGTCGAAACGCGACAGCTTTATGGTGCTATTGTTTTGTTTATAGAACAGGCGTCAAACGAGTAAGCAGTTCACCTGATGGTAAGGTATTATTTAACGTTGGTATTCCGTGAGGGCGTTACCCTTCCCATGATGTGCCGACCCATTTATACCGCAGCTAGAAACGAATACTGGCATGGCACCATCACTTT
Organism: Teinopalpus imperialis; assembly: GCA_029286865.1. NCBI lineage: Eukaryota > Metazoa > Arthropoda > Insecta > Lepidoptera > Papilionidae > Teinopalpus > Teinopalpus imperialis. Next base: position 312,081 of record JAGSMU010000041.1, read on the forward strand.
TTAAGTTTTTTTTAGTGTTTGATATCCTGTTGGTTGGGGACGCTAAATAGGAAGACAAAGACGATGCTGGCACGATGACTGCTGCTGCACCAACGCTGCGCTTCAACCCCCTGCTGTTTGCCACCTATTCTAAAAAATAAAAGGTAACTACTCAGCATACGGAGCACAGGTGCCTTATGCTGCTACACTGAGAACCCAGGTCCTCCTGGTGTAGCATCATAAGTCCTCCTTCCCCGATCGAGCCAATCCTTTCATGTTGCATCTAGAAGCTAGCTACAGCATCACCCTGTGGTAGAACGCTATGTTTATTTCTCAGTGGTATAGTATGTCGCCATAATTTTGTATTTGCTCTCACATCCAGTCTTATCTTGGTACGGTTAAATAAAACAACAAAATTATAAAAAAAACGTCAGCCTATAGTCTTTATTAACAACACATAAATAACGTTACATGCGAGTTGAATGAACCTACGGACAAAAATTTAATGAAAATAAATACTAGTGAAACAATATGAAAATATAGGAAAACAAATTAATTTTATTTACCAAACCAGTGAAATGGTTTATTTTAATTCAAAGATCTTTAATCCAAGCATTTATTGTATAAGTATTTGATTTTGTAGACATTTTTATATTTCTTCATAGGATATATTTAAGTATCAGCGTAAAACAGTGACTTTTAATAGCAAGATTCATATATTTCTCTTACAATCCTTAGATAGTAGTAGAGTCTCGAAAAACTTAAATTAATAAAGATTTAAACATTCATTTTTCTTAATATAAAATGTTTAACAATCAATTAACTTATAATCATCCGGATAGAGGATCCCACATTGGGCGGTGCTTTATTTCCTTTTCAGTTTGACACCTTTTGTCTTCGACTTCACGACCCCTTTGAATTGTTTCGATGTCACTGCCTTTTTCCTGTTCAAATAAGTTAAAAAAACATTGTGTTATAACGATGATTGCGAATTATTAATACCAGTGTAAAATATTAACGTTTTTTTCGTTCAGTTATTGTATAATCTCCTGCAATTCGACTACGACGCATGTGTCGACCAGTATAATGTCACTCAAACTATTCTATTTGATGCGTCAATAGCCTAATGGTTTAGGGTACGGTCTTCAGGTTATAGTTTCGAATCCACCAGAATATTGTTGTGACATGTCTAGCCACAAGAATTTTCATCTTAGTAACTGGAAGATTAGTTATGTTAATATTGCTAATATTCTTTTAAAATAATATATATATATATATATATATATATATATATATATATATATATATATATATATATATATATATATATATATATATATATATATACATATAATATATATATAAATTTTAATGGTCTAGCCACAATAATTACATGAACTCTGTGCTTGTTCGGCACACTTTTTTATGTTTTTTTTTAATAAAATTTTTCATTGCATTAATTAGACCAGAACACAAGCAAGGTTTAAAAAAAAATATTAACCTCTTGTTAAGGTTCTTTCTAGACAGCGGCAGGTAGGCGTAAGGGTCGGGTTTGCCCGTCTTCTTGATGTCTCCCTTGGCTTTCTTACTTCTGTACTCCGTGCCAACTGTCGAGGCTACGGACGCCGATGAACCTAGGGGCCTAGAAACATATTCAAGTTTTAGATTTAAGCTGTGACAAATTAAATGTTTAAATAAATATACGGTAATGTCACGTCAGTTATAAAAGCACGAATAGGTCGATCCGATCCGGGTAGGAGGGCTACGATTTCCAGAATACCAGCGTTAAATAGTTGTTTGAGTGTGTTTTAACAATAAAACATAAACATTATTAACGTCACCAGTGATAAGGACATTCCGAGGAGAAAACCTACACTGAACTTCTGTGGAAACTAAAAATCTGTGAACCGCAGAAATCACTGACATCAGATGCACAGTGTATTCGTTAGATATTCCTAATATTATAAAATGACAAATAGATATATCTATAAGGTTCCTTTCTACTTAAGCGGTATGCAGTATATCTAAGCGTATTACTTTATTAAATTTTCTCAGTGTAGTGGATCAATCATTGTCAAATGGTGGAAAATTATAATTTGTTTCATTAAAAATTTAAAATACATACATAAAAATATTACACAACAAGTTTCGAAAGACAGCATGAATGGGTCGGCACGACCATATAAACTTTCTTTTCAATTAGTTTTAGAGCATCTTAAAATATTACTAGGAGCATGTAAGTATTCGGTAAGTCAAGGATTTTGGTGACTTAGGCCATGCCAAGCATAAGCTGAGGATATGACTATAAATTTCATTGCCTACTTAACTCGTAAGCTAAGACAAAGCAAATTCAAAGTGCGCTTTATAAATTTCAGCCTTAGTGTTAATAATCAGGGGTCAAACACATGTGTATCTTGACTAGATTGAGGGTGGACGTTTATTGACCATAGTCATAACTTACGAACAGACTAACTGTGTGCTAGTTTATCACCCATAGTATAAATATATATATATAAATCTTCTTACCTGTGTATACCTTTGCCACCAGTTTTATACTTGGAAGTTGTGTTGGTGGAAGCTTTAGTCCTGTTGGTGCGTCCACTCTTTATACTCAGGATATCGTCGTATCGCCGTTTGGATCCCGGTTTGAGCAACTTTGACGGCTTAGACTCGGACTCGTTGTCTGCGGATGGTCAATGATACTTTTCAATTAAAAATGCATGTTATTTTTTTGTTGAGGATATGGCGTAGATATTACTTACCATCAGTCGAACTGTGTGCTTTATTGTCACCCTAATGTTATAAAAAAAAGGACCAAACAATAAATATTCATTATTTTTCATAGAATTACTGAGACATATATATATTGCATCGTGCAAATTAGATGGTAGGTGGTAATAATAATACCAAAAATATGGACTACTTTCAAGTTTTGAAAAATCAAAGAATCGATGACGCATATAAAAAGTTAGTATAGAGCTTTTTCTTATTGACTTATTCAAAACATATAAATGCAAAATATAATTAATACAATACAATAAATTAATATATAGCAAATAAATAAAATATAATAATTAAATACAAAATAAAATAAATTTTGTTATGTATGCTTATTTGAAGCTACAACGGTTCAGACCTAAGTGAAATGATCAAATTTCCACACATTATATATATTATATACAATTTTTTTCAATCATTATAGCGCAAACCAATGCAAAGTGAAACACATATTAAGGTAAGAAAAATCATAACAATTATGTACCAGTATCATCACTGTCGCTGGCAATGTCACCACTGGGCTTGGGTTCCTCTTCATCATCAGATACATCATCCGTGATGATCAGCCTGCCGTCGGGCGCAGTTTTGAAGCCTCTGTCTACCTTCTTCTGTGCCTTTTCTTCTATCAACTTTTTCTTTTGGGTTGGGTCAGTTGCTGGAAACAAATAAACGTAGTTCATGTATAAATATACTCGCCGTTTACACAGAAAAACAGTTAGGAGACATAGAAATTAAGATAGACGCAAGTCACAGTATGGTCCATACATATAACCTTTCTTATAGAAAAGTGCTTGTGCAGATTGGTTGTAATTATTCTTTATCCTTCTTAAAAATGTATTTATATATATATATATATATATGTATATTTAAATAGTCTTGTGTGTGAACCCCGTGCCGCAAACCTGTTGCTTTAAGAACTGATGTAAAATATTGGAAAACATAAGGCCTTTTCATCCCATAAGATAAATTACCAAATCTGCAATGTCACAGTTTTAATTCTTTTTTTTTAATAAATTCGTTTACAGAATAGGATATTATAAGCTGTGAGAAATTGCCCTAATGAATAATTTTCACCAACAAAAAGAAATCTTTACCAGTAATCTTCCTAGCAGCAGATACATCAGCAAGATCAACAATTTCCTCAGCATCGTCCTGTATCCAGGCATTGGTCTTAGAACGCTTTGCTTTATTTTTAGGTTTTTCTTCTTGATCAAGGTATTCCATTTCTGAGTCGGAGTCTTTGAGGATATCTTCTAAAGTTTTAGATGTTCCTTTTACAGCCATATCTGTATCTGAATCTGATTCTGTCTGGGTTCTAAAAGAAAATATATACTAAATTATTTATAATAATTGACATAATAATTGTTTGTCAAAATACTGTGTATACTTAGAATTGTACAAATATTATAATTAAAAGTAACATTTAGGTGATAGAGCCAAAATATAACTGGATCCGAATAAGTCTACTCGACTCGAGGTAGGGCAATGCTTCAGGATATCACCAGAAATGTGGTAGTGCTGGTGTATTTCAAGTTTCTGATTTCTGCTGGTGAGGCATCTAAATCTTTAGTGGTGACAACATAATTAAACAAATAGAATAATTGACATATTTTGAGACTATAAAAGATTTAGACGAAAATGAGTTAATGCTTACTGTCTCCTCTATTGTGATATGATATATAATAGACTATTCATTATAATTTTACTTTTTTTTTTTGGTTATTTAATTGTTTTAAACTTACTTTTTTTCTTCCTTCATCCTCTTTTTCCTATTTTCCGTTTTCCTTATATTCCTTAGACGTTTAAGCATCATCACATCATTACCAGGGATAAGTTTTTCCACCGTCTCAGCCCCATATTTCCTCGACATCTTCGAAAGGAAGTATTTGATATCAAGGCGGGAGTGCCTTTTGCAGTCTTCTGACATTTCGGACAGCGTTTTGAAGATTATAGGAAGACTTCCGGCTAAAACTTCGGTTGGGATGACTTTTATGTATACCTTAAAATTTGATTATATTTGGTTATTTACAAAAGTATTTATAGGTCATGGCATCTAGAGCAAAAAAACATAATACATGATTTTCTAAATTAACCTATACTCAGTTCAAAAGAAACTGGATGAAAATGTACTATTTCTTAACTGAAAATAATTTGAGGTTTAATTTGATATTATTAATCTCTTGGAAATATAATGAACACAGAAACAATATTGTCTCATTATATATAAAAATCTCTTTTATTTTTTATTGAGAATAAAAAATAAAAACTAATCTCAATTGCGATGAAATGTTTCAAGTAACAATATATTGAGATGGATATAAACCATAGTAAGAATAGAATTTTGTAAGAAATAAATCTGATTGGTCTTATGTGTACAACTCATTGTTCACAGTGTATCAATAACAAGTGATGTACAACTTTATTAATACAATAAAAGTTATTCATAACGTGTGACAAGCATCTACTCCTTACATTTTACGAAAAGTTAATACGAACGAAAACAAAATTTTTTGTATGTCAACTTATATATAAACATATATTTTTGCGTTTTAAACTTTTTAATATTACAACACTCCCTCATTTACTCAATAAGTTAATTGTTTCTGAAAAGTGTAATTTTATCTAGCAACATCTCTTACATAATGGTTTGTTGAAAAAATCACCATGGTTACAATTTTTTGTACAAAAACATCAGGTGTTGGTAAATGTTTGCGAGACTATCGAGTTTTGAGATCCAATTCTTGATTGTTTATACTTATTATGACACATTTAATACGGTAGTAAATATTGTCCTGTAAATAATGTCATGATTTTTAAAATACAATGAACTTCTTTTAGTCCTCTTATTTGAACACCAATTTAGTTCCTGAGGTTTTAAGCAAACAGCTTTTATCCTTAGAAATTTACGAATTAATAAACAGAGAAATCTAAAAGGTTTTATTATTCATATCCTGTATGCATTGTTGCATAATGACATCTCTATGCTAAACATGTGAGTAATTAACCAGCTCACTGACCCCTCAATTCTGTGAGCCCTGTGCCGAACAAGCTGTAACAGCATGAACAATCTGGAGCAACTGAGTAATTTAATTTTAGTAACTTAGATACAGAAAGAAATCCCACCGTTTTTACAGTCATCATTAGAATTATTTACGCAACATTTCGCAAAATAAGACTTCATCGTTGCTTTGATTCAATTATTTAAACAAATTGATTTAAACTCTCGTTAAAACAACTGTTGACGCGTTACTTAAGGATCAAAACGCGACCCTTTTAGGCCATTCCCACTGCGGTGACACTCGAGTGTCATCATTTTCAAGGCTTATTTTACGAGGATTATATTTTAGGATATATTATATCTTATACTTATGAAATTTCGATGATAAAATCCTATTAATTTAAGGCGTTTTCCTTTAAAAAACAAAAATACTTTTACTATATCTGACCTTAAGGAAACTCATTGCGCTACCAACAATCTCCCTGTTATTATTGTGTATCATCTGTGAAACTGTGTCCAATAACCCGTGGATGGTTTCCAGGTCCATATCCTCGGAAAAAGAAAATATTGCAGAAGAGAGCCCCCTGAGGCTCGCGCTCACTAGGCGCGGTAGTGTAGCTGATAGCCCAGACGATAGCATGTTGAGGAATGCTTGCATACCTGCAAAAAATACATTGTTGAAAAATAATTAGCTAAAGTAAATGATCAATATAATACATAAGCCACCGTTATCCTTTATTTAGGCATCCTAAGTAGATTCTAGAATGTGTTGAAGATATAGTCTGCTGGGCGTGGTCAGTAAAGTAGAAGTGGACAGCGTGATTCAGGACCAGTTGTCTCCATGATAGATACGGTTATGCAGTTGCTTATGGATGATACGCTGAACAGCATCGTATATAGGTAAGAAAGACAAACAAAATCTGCAAGGAGAACCTTTGGGTTTTGCCTCTACAATTGATGCTATGATATAAACATTTCCTTGCTCGATCTAGCCGACCCATTCATGCTGTTGCTAATGACATGCTGCAGAGAGGTTCTAGAAACTAATTTTACATTATATTCTTAGTCGAATAAACTTAGTCTATGTCCACCGTCTTCGAACACAAATTAAGAAAGTTTATTTTAATTAAACTTTTTTTTTAAACTTTTTAGGCATTAATCAGTAATCTTGTGAATTCTACATAACACTACTGCATCCTCTAGGCCTCACCATCTCTAATCTGATGCAATGCATACATTTGCAATAAGATTGGGGAAAGATTTGAATACAGCAACAGAATCAAGACAATTAATTGATGTGCAGCCATTGTGTTGCATTAATGTTAGCCCAAGGCTTGTGGGCGCAACCAGGTACTCATTTTGGGGCTATTGCAAGAATATTGTGAAGGGGTAATATTAAAGAAATAAAGATTAAATTTACATCTGGTATAAAATTAATTATTAGCCATACCAAATCCCATCACTAACTACCTAGTGTAGCCACAAATCTTTGTGGCTGCCATATTCCCTTCATCTCTTTCTTCTCTTCTTTCTCATCAATATATATATATATATATATATATATATATATATATATATATATATATATATATATATTAATTAGAATTTGAAATATATAAATAAATGTAATATAGTAATATAAATTGATAAAGGTCAACTTACCGCCATCTTGGTTGCAGAGAATACTTCCAATGGTGTTTATGAGATTGAACGCGCATTGACGACACTTGGAGTTGATGTCCTTAGTACATATCACAGATTCTGCAATAGCACTCTTTACTAGCTTGCTTTCTGCATTGAGGAAGTGCGTGGCGTTTATAAGATGCTCTATACACCTGAAAAGAAAGTCCACATTTTGTTGTTGTTATTTAAAAATATTACTTTCATATTACTTTTATTAACGAACAGATTATTATTGCACATAATTAATTGGTGTTGGATGCAAAAGCGCAGAAAAGACGGCACTCCCTCGCATCGTTGTGTTCACCTTCCCTAATCTGGTGAAAATATCAAGGTACAAATATTATACAGCTATAGTCAAAACTATTCAAAATGTTTTAATGTATATTATGGGTAACAAACAAATACACCGTCCATCTGGGGGCAACTGACGCCTGTTGCTCATGACACTCATATTTTTACATATGTATATTATAGTTCAATCTAGAGGACTAAAATGGAATCCCTCATCACCAGTAAAAAGGTCTTTCTGGGTTCTTTCTTTCACCAGAAAAACGAAGTATGTTAATAAGTTAGTCTCAGAGACATGGAGCATACATATATATAACATGCCCGGAACTGAAAACTTAAAAATGTTTGATGTACAAATATTGTCATTCGACTAGGAATGGACATACCATTACCAACCTAGGCACCTAATGGCTGATACATGCCAAATATTTATAACAACTATAAGCTAAACTACTAATTATTTTTTTCAAAGACCAACCTTAACCTAGCAGCCTTGCTACTATCAGCAACTTTGCTCAATGAATTTATCAACATTCTCTTTATCTTCTTATAATTGTCCTTTACAAACTCCTTACAAGTCTCCTTCTCACATTTAAAAATCTCTTCCAATATTCTGTAAGCTTTTTTATGCTCCATTTCCAATAACTTTGCCTTTTCTTTGTATGTCAACTGTTTCTCTTCACCTCCTTCTTCCATCATATCTTTCCTTGCCTTTTTATATGTTTTCCAATCTTCTAAGACGGTCTCGCAGAGCGGGAAAACCCATTTGTTGAATAATAAGGCTATTTGTTCGCTAGTCTGGTACAAAACGAGGAGACGAATGATGTCCAGGATAGATTCGCGTTGGAAATGATTATCTGCCGAGTCTTCAAGCTGTTGCAGTGCATTTTTATATAGTTCCTCTAGAACAGTTTCATCACTTATTGTAAGATAAACCTGAAAGGATAGATAATGTGATAAACAAACTTTGGGATTTATAAAAAAAAATTGCTCTTGCCTTGTTTCGTGTCTTATGAGCGTTCTTACGAAGGTCTCTGGGAAATTATCAAATTGAAGCGACGGAGAGAGAAAGGCCGATAACCATTTACAAGGGATGTGTTTTTACGAGCTAACGTGCGAAACAATCATTATTGACAAGTGATAAGTTTTCGGTTAAGAACTATATATGTCGATATGAATGCTTTCTGATAGACCATATAACGTCTTTGTTTACTGTAATTAAATCTGCCTGTCTGCGAAATCTCGGTTCGAATGTAATGTAAATATATAAATATATATATATTTATGTTTAGATTTCGCCGTTATGATTATTATAGCTATAAATTATATAGATATTATATATTACATCTCCTTCAAGTTTATTAATAGAACTTGAGCTGTTTTAAAAATGATTACCTGTATAGTTTCTAGAGCTGCCAGCTTCTGACCCACTGCCTCACTACCCTTAGCTGGAGACATATAAATATTCAACAATATAGGTATATAGTTCTTAGCAAATCTGCCCAATTCATTCTTATCATCTTCATTGTCAATAGTAGAAACGATTAGCTTTCTTAAAGCGCTCATCACCGAGAGTCGAAATTCCGGATTGTCTTTCAAAACATTACCCAATACCCTAGCAAGGGCTTTAAAACTATCTTTAACATCCTTCGGGTTGTTGCAGAAGCTTGGTAATAAGGCCCAAAATTGATTACACAGTAAATCATAAGTATGGGATCGAGGGGTGTCGTTAGCTTGAGTGCATTCACGCGATTTTCGCCTGCAAAAAGTAGCCATTTCCAAGATTTCAGTTGCAAAGAATTTTAAGTTCGAATTGACTATTTTTTCTCTTAGTACTGGCAGAAGCCAACTCCTGTCCAGGTTTATGTCTGTTCCATCCCATAGTGGAATATTTCTAAGCACAAATTCAGGTCCGAGTGATTTTACAGCACATCCCGTGGCATACTCTACTTCTTTATCGTGGTGGAAATTGTGGCTTTCTTTTCTCTCATTAAGCTTCTTCAATAATGGCCCAAGAATGTAGGATAATTTATCATTACCAACCTGTGGAGAAATTATATTTACTATATATTATAGATAAGATGAATCTGATTACAATAAGCACGGTGCACCGGTGGCCCTGCGCATGTAGCGATTTTGGATTACCTGTAGTCGGTTAATGAGACGCGGGGAGGCATGCGCAAAGACAAGGCTTCCGTATATCATTATGGGTCGGATGCACGCTTCGTATAGTGTAGTTTTATTACGCAGAGACATTTTGCTATTTTTATTTAGTAAGGCATGCAAAAGACCTAGGGTGAACGCTGCACGCGGTTGATATGCGAACCGAAGATGAGTCTTTTATCCAAAGTGACGCTTAAATACTTGACTGTCTTTTACCAGGAGATTGCTTGATGCGGCGTTTTGTTGCGCCGAGAGAAATACATAGCTGCATTTTTGGTCGGGTTAACCTCTTTCGTCCATTTCCGAAACCATCTCCCTAAGGTGTTGGGTTGGATGCAGATCGGAGGCGTTTACAGATCGCGTCTGGTTTGAATCAAAACACGTAGAAGCCTGTGTTATCGGTGAAATGGTCTAGCTCTAAACGGTGAGTGCGCGGTATGTCGTTGGCGTAAATTGTGTAGAATATGGAACCTAGAACTGAGTTTGGTAGCCCCTAATTAATTTACTGTGGATGTGCCCCGTGATGCGTTACTATACTGCTTGCGATACGGTTCATTTAATGGTGCATTTGTGCTGGGTACGAAAACCGAACAGCTCATTGATTGGTATTTCTCGGAAAAGCAAGGTAAATCGAGGTGGTTATATGTGACTAGAGTATTAAGGCAAGATGACAATAGAGTACCAGCATGTATATTATTTTCAAGACCTCTAGTGACTGACCAACACAAGGGCTCCTGAGCCCTCAGCTTGGACTGCTACCCTGTTTCGCTAGAGGGCCTGACTCTAGGGTGCCCGAGAGGGCCGAACCTCGGCTCGGTCAGTTGCTTCTGACAGAGGATTATCAAAATTAATGTCGCTATTATTATTAGCTATCTGTACCACCACTTCGGAATGCGTGGGCGCTGGAGTAGAAGTGGCGCAAGAAACTCCAACGACGCTTCTATCATTATAGTCTGGTGAGAACCGATCTGTGACATAGCGGTATCGCCAATAAATTTGCATGCGACGCCCTCGCCGTCGTCGGGGGGCAGACTGAAGGGCTTGAGCCTTGGTATCGTCGAGGGCGTGCCTCGGTCTCGGGATTGTAAGTGGCGGCACTCGCTTTCAAGGGGTTTGAGTGTGTAACATGAGTGTGTGTGTATTGTTAGTGTCATCACTAGTGAGTCTTGAATGTGTCAACTGTTTTATAATATCATATAACAATAGATCTTTAGAACTAACCTCAAAGCAAACCGCTATCGTCAAAATAACATGTCTAATGGACCGGTTGAACGGATTGTCCAGTCCTGTGCCAATTGTCTTAAATATTGAATCAATGTGTGACTTATGTTTTATCAAACATTCCTCAGATTCGACAGCCGGTTTCACACAATCTAACATTACTGCCTGTAATGAGAATAATTAAAATTGCATATTGGGAAATTATTACATGAACTCACAGACGGCTCATGTTCATGCGTTTAGCTGTGAATGAATAATGGGCAGAAATTATAACATAATCAAAGATAGTATATAATTTCTCATTGACATTTCTTGTATTGAGTTTTATTACGCCTGTAATGAGAATAAATTAAAACTGCATATTGGGAAATTATTACATGAAGTCACAGACGGCTCATGTTCATGCGTTTAGCAGTGAATTAATAATGGGCAGAAATTATAACATAATCAAAGATAGTATATAATTTCTCATTGACATTTCTTGTATTGAGTTTTATTATGCCTGTAATAAGAATAAATCAAAATTGCATATTGGGAAATCATTACATGAAGTCACAGACGGCTCATGTTCATGTCTTAAAATTGTATTTTAAAAATATTCGAAATATATTGATTGTAAAATACATTACCTTAAGTGCATTAGTGGATGCCGAATTAATATCAGCAACATCAGACAACCATAGTTCAGTAACGCAAATGTTCACAAATGGTGGCAAATTGGGTATGCAGAGGTTCAAATCTAACCTGTAAAAATAGTATGTACAGTAATTTTTGAATAATCATTTAACACATCTTTTAATTTTCATTTAAGATAAAGTGAATGGAGTCCTTATTATTCATTAGAAGATATTCCATCTTAGTACTCAAGGGTGGCAACTCTTCAGCAATATACAAGGAATTCTCATCCTTATTGGGGAAATTACTTAACTTCAGGTGAATGTCTTCTATGTGTTTGTCATCACTGATTTCATACTTTTATATTTTTATATATATTTTGCTTCTATTCTATATTAATACTCTTGACGAGACAATTTTTTTTATAAATATTTCAGAGTTACAATGCATATAAATAATTACTTGTCACAATACAACATAAAAATTTCGAAGTGAGATCAATAGTCAATAAAATAAAATAAAAATCACCCACCACAACACCACAAATAAATAAATATTTTATGTATTTAGTTGTGGTGAAAATAAATAAAAATAGATAAAGCTATCCCATTAGTCCCAATAACGAGAAAACATACAAAAACTTAATATTACATTCCTAAGCCAATGTAGCTTGTAATAAACTATGTATTAAGTTACCTTCCCAAGCAACTTAGGGCCTGTTGCACCACAGCAGCCCAGGCTAAACTTTGTCCGGTATCAGTGGCGGAAGGCCTCGCCGCTAGCAATGCTCTGGACAGTTGGGCTGCGAGTGTGCTTGTCAGATTGTTTGTCGCACTTGGAGCTGAGAACAATGCATGGAGGGTATGCATGCAGCATGTCTTGATATAGATGTTGTTGTGCGTCAAAAGAGAAAGGATGGCTTCGCAGATTTTCTAGAAAAATTTGTGTTTAAAACTTTATGAAATTAAGGCGTCAAGTGTCATCAGTTTAGTTAATCATTAATCTAGCATGCTAATTTATATATAGTCAAGAAACAATATTTGCACAATACAAGTCAAATCAAACAAACAACATAGACATGTTGTTTGTTTATCCCATTTACCTGACACACAATATACATACATACATACATACATATACATATATATATATATATACATATATGTATAATAAAAGGGGAAATGTTGTGTGTATATATAAACAACAACAATGTATTTCCATATTATTATATTATGCATTTTGTAGCATTTTAACTTATAATTGGGATTTAGCAATCATGAGCACGAAGCCATTTATTATATATATTTTTAGGTCGTGCTTAAACACAAGAACTTATTATATTTATAATACTATAATACATGGATACTTATTAAATAAAGACACATGTATGAATTTATTTCAAGCACTCACCTTGATATAATCTTTGCTGAATACAGGCAAGACATCTCGGAGCATAGTAAGTATGTGCAGTACAGACCTGTGGCCTGACAGCAGGGCCTCCGCCTTTATTTGTGATAAGCAATATTCTGCTACTCTGTTTGATGCTGGATGTAACTTGGGAACCTACAAGGGCCACAATATAATCATATATTTCACTTAAATATGAAATATTTAATTAAAATTCTCTCATTTCTCATAGTATATTTATGCACAAACATGGATACACTGACTTGTAAAGAATAAGCTGGAAGATATGCATGGTCACATTTATCAGATGTATCCAGAATCGTAACCCAACAATTTACTTTAGAGTACAATTTACTGTACAGACATATAATGGTAGTGCATTACCCTACAGTTATATTCAGATGTGCTCATAGGGTTTTGTATTTAAAGGACCACCCTAAGAAACATTTACTTGTCAGGGTTGGCTTCTTGCCGATATAATATTAAACAGTATTCAATAGAAATTAATTACCTTTACTTTCTGATCTTCCGATGGTATCATAAAACAACTCCCATGTAAAATGGCAGTGATTGCATGTTGTGCAGCCTTTCGCACCTGTAACATATTTTTTTTATATATTTAGAGGTATTACCTAAATTGCACTATATATAAATATTAATTATACTAACCTTAGGCTTTGAATGCAATGCAAAAGCTAATACAGAATCAAAAACTTTCATAGTGGAAGAATCTCCCCATACAGCATACTCTTGTGCTCTAAGTAACACAGATAGACACCCTAATAAATTTCGCAGCAGTGCACCATTCTCACTCTGAACATTCTTCTCCAATAGTTCAATGAATACTGAGACCGAGTCTGAGAATTGTTTTCTGAGGACTGCTTGGGGTACCGACTTGAGGCCCATTGATAGAAGTGATATTGTTGCTACAAGACTGTTGTCATCTTCTGAAACTTTTAGAGTTTGCATCTGTAAGAAATAGTTAAATGTGCTATTATAATCAACACAATTAATATTACAATAATTAAATCTTATTTAGTGTTTATTTTATAACAATGTACCATTAATTATGTCTGAGATGTGTTTTGAATATGGCTATGTAATACAATTAAATGTTAACCATATTTAGCTTCTCCCAAAAAATAATATATTACAAAATACCACAATCAACAAGCATTTACATACTGATTATTCATATTTTATGATGTATCAGGATTATGCAATAAGCATATCTGTGACGTCTGCCTACCCCAATGTTTATATATTAATGTAAAAAATGTTAGTGTATTAAAATTATTCTTTATTTATTTCAGATGCATAAAAAAGACTTGATTTCCTGTTGAAAATTGTTTTCCTATTTACCTAATGTGATTGGTACAATATACAAAACACTACATTTACATAAATATAAAAACATACCAATGCAGCAAAGTACTCTGTTGTGGACTCTTTTCCGCCTTGCTCTTTGATAACTTCGGTCACAGCAGCTAAAACAGCAAGCATCTCCTTATGGACTGCATTGTTGGAATCAAACTGATTTAATAACCTGCACACAAATTAAATGTTGATCTGTTATTAAAACATAATGTTACTATATTTATTAGTAGTTAAGTTTTTATGAATATTAAAATCACCAATTTTGATTGCAATTTTATACCAAACATATCACACATTTGTTAAGCATTATAAATAATACTAAACTGAATTTGATACAAAGCTAAGAGGAATATGCTAAAAGAAATAAACAGTTACAGCCACAAACCACAGTTAGTCAAGATTATTTTCAACCTGTTAAAAAGTAATGTGTGTGAGATATAATGATGAGTGGATTGGTACAGACAAGCAAAGCATCAGGGAAATAGCAATGTAGTAAACATAGTAGACAGGTGACTGTTAGGTGTTTTGAAGATGCGCCAATTCAAACAAAGTCACCATGAGCAAAGAATCCCTTTGTAGCATCTTCTTATTTTGAAAACACTCCCCTTGTGCAAATATCCCCAAAATAAAGCGTAAGTTCGGCCCCACATGGAATACTGTTCTCATCTCTGGACCAGGCAATATCAGTTCTTCCGTTTGACCACATTCAACAGAGAGCAGCTCGAATTGTTGATGACTAGATAGTTTCCGATCGGCTTGATTCACTGGCATTCAAAGAGATGTTGCATCTCGTTGCATTTTTTAGTTGAATTTTTCATTGGAAGTTATTTATCATCAATTTATCAAGAGTTGTTCAGATTAATTCCAGCTTGTACATCATCATGTTGGAATGTTCATGGGCAGCGTCAATCACTTACCATTGGGTGGGCTGCTTATTGGTTTTACACCTATTCTATTAAAAAAAAACATGGAAATGGTAGCCTCATTTTTATGCTAGAGACCCCTATAGTACTAGAAGATCAAATGTCAGTTAACTTTTGAAGTTATTGTTCATATTGTAGTTTATATATCAGTTGCATGTGATAGTTTATGCCCTAAGCGTCAGCTCAGTGGGACAAGTAGACGAAATAATCCAGAATGCCCTCTATCGCACCATAAACTTCTGTCAGAACATTCACCTATTTTCATTTAAAAAAAATATCACCTAATATTTTTTTTTTGCAACCTTGGATAGGTTATTGTCATCAGTTGTCCTACACTGCAAATGCCAATCTGATGTTGCCACTCAAGAACCTTTCTTCCCCAGATATCCCTTAAATTTTAATAGAATACTCACTTGCTAAAACTAATATTTGAACATTGACTCCAGTCAGATGCAAAGGTCTGGAAAGTCTTGAATGTATTGGATTTCATGGAGCCGGAATATTCTGTCTCACATTCTTCATCTCCAGTTTTTACTGACATGTTCTCAAAGTCCTTTGCAAAAGTCAGCTCATTTTCAGCCTCTGATTTCTGTTTACCACTGCTATGTCCATATCGCATCATAGCTTCATGTTTTAACACTGCTTGTTGAGTTAAACCCGTGTTTCCTAAAGGAGATACTTTTATTTAAGTGCAATCTAAGTCCTAAAATTTTGGCAGCACAATCTAATGAAATTTTAATA
Organism: Teinopalpus imperialis; assembly: GCA_029286865.1. Lineage (NCBI taxonomy): Eukaryota > Metazoa > Arthropoda > Insecta > Lepidoptera > Papilionidae > Teinopalpus > Teinopalpus imperialis. The sequence goes on from JAGSMU010000041.1 coordinate 328,254, forward strand.
AAATCCTGTAATTTTATCTACCTACGTCATCTTATATGTTTCTTGAGTTAAAGACCAATAAAAAATTACAATGTTTAATATATTGTAATTTTTTAAATGCATGATTCGAAACTTATACTGTTATGTAATATTCGTTTATTTATTTATATGCCGAGCCATTTATTTAAAAAAAAACATTTAATTTATATAAAAAAGACTAAACATAGCTAAATAAAACAAAAAATGATTATACCAAGATTTTCTTGAAAGAACCGGGATTTCGCCATTTCCCTGTATTTTTGCGTTTTTGGATTAGAATTCGACGACTGACCCTTCTGCCATCTCTTCCCTTTTGTTTTTCCCTTTAGTTTTGTCCTAAACTTTCCCATTCTTAATATTTTTTTTACAATTTTTAGCTTGACTCGCAGAAAATATAAGCACGTGTTTGAGTTTCAAAAGAAATTTGACATAATAAAATTGATAATGTCAACTGTCAACGCAATACAAGATACAATTTTACGAGTGCATGTAATCTGTAAGTTAATTTTACCACGCTAGGTAACAAATGTATAATATTAATCTGCAGTATTAATGGAGTTAAAAGTAAAACCGGAAAGTTGACTGAGCACTGATAGAAAAAACGACTTCTGTTATAAATACCCTTTGAAATGTAATATAAATAATAAACATAGTAAGCAAAACAGTTTCAAAAATGCGAATGAAGTTTTATTCAGACTATTTTATTTTTAATAATCTTCGTAAGTTCTATTCGATTATGAATTATATACACTTATAGCTAAAGAAAATTTACTATTTTATTTGATGTACTATGGTAAATAATCGGTTAATTATCGTTTTATAATAAATTATTAATATTGTATTATAAAAATATATTTTTTAGTATATATCATATTGTACAAACTTAACAACATTATAAAGACAAGCGTTTACGTGCTCTGATAGAGACAAACAATTTAATATAAGACGTGAAACGAACCGTAATTGGTTTTCTGTTTCTGACTAATTTTTCTTCATTCAGCCTCGCATTCTTGTTTCATTGACGTTCCTTTTGTTTGTAAATAATATTGGCTGGAAATAGTACGCAATGTGAAATTACACGCATTCCTCAACCGGCCGTACGTTACGTAAACGTTAAGTGTTGCATACAATTGGAAACTATGTTGGAACAATTATCATAACCTATCACCTGTGTTTTGTTAAGTTTCTTTCGACTGTGTAATTATGTAAAGAAATGATGCCGCCTTTTAGGAGAAAGAAGGCTTCCAAGTCTTTTCCAGTGAAAGTGTGCACTTTAGATGCGGAGTTGGAGTTCAACCTTGAGGTGAGATTTCCATTTAAAGCGCGAATATGCCCTTATTGTTTACTGTTATAATTTTCGAATGCTAATACAAATTAGCGCATTACTCGGGCTGTGAGTCATGGTTTGACCCCGGGGTCAGTTGTGTGCAGTTCGCTATATACGGACAATAGTTAGTGCTATGTAAACATTGTTTAGATAACAACTTCCTTTAACTATAAACATACTGTTAAACCATTAGTTAAAAAGGATATTTTGTAAGATTTCATTAAATTAAGTTTACAAAAATTATATTGTTTATAAAATTGCACACAACACTATTTATAATAGTATTATGTAGTTTGTTTTCAAAATGTTTATTGGTAATATATTATATACTTTATTATATTATAATTATCATATATTTGCTTCCACTACATTTCTTTACTTTGTGGGCTAAAAGCATTGTAATTATTTCAATCAAGCATGTATTTGTTATAGTGGCGTGCAACAGGACGTGATCTATTTGATTTGGTATGTAGGACTATTGGGCTTAGAGAAACATGGTTCTTTGGACTGCAGTTTGAAGATACAAAACATTTTATTAGTTGGTTGAAGCTGGACAAAAGAGGTGAGTATACTTTTAAGTGTAGCTAACTAAGTGAAGGACAATTCTATATGGGAAGTTGTTTTATCTAAATTTTTGTTGTTTTTATGTGTGTTTAATTTTTTTAATATTAAGGTGAACTAATGTTATGTTATTTGGTATTGGTAATATTGAAATGTTATCAAGTACAATGTATTGTACAAACATTTGTATTTTAATCTAAATTCACACTTATTCATTCATTTTAACTTAAATTTAGTTATTCTTTGTTCTGTTTGTCATTGAGCATTTATTTGTACTTTTTTTGTTGCCTAATTGTGAACAAATATAAAATATGCTAATAAATGGTTGTAAGATGGACTGCATATGGGGTAAATTATACAGTTATACCAATATTCTTTGTTTGGTCTGAAGAATTTCACAATATGTGATATATAGTGTGAAATTTATTAGGTAGAAATTAAATACAAATTAGAAACATGGAATTATCTTTCTATTGCTTATTTTTGTTGCTGTATAAAACTGTAAAATAATTATTCTTTAAAACTTTCAGTTCAAGATCAATGTGTCTCACAAATGCCAGGAACTCCATTCATGTTACTCTGCAAGCTTTACCCAGAGGATGTGGCAGAAGAACTAATACAGGAAGTGACTCAACATCTCCTGTTCCTCCAAGTAAAGCAGGCTATACTAAGTATGGATATTTATTGTCCTCCGGAGGCCTCAGTTCTGTTGGCAAGTTATGCAGTGCAAGCTAAGGTAATACTGTACTTGTGTTATTTATTTAATCCAATCTTTTTGCAAATCTAAAGTTAAGAAAAGATTCATCACAGAGCTATCATTACTTTTGTTAAATGAGTTATCTCTAATGGTTCAAAGTTTGGTAGGTAGAATTTTTTATTTTACCTATACCACGTATGATTTTTGTTGGTATGGTTTTGTGGATTAGGAAAAAACACAACAAGTTGGTGTAATTTAAGAGGTTTATTACAATTAATATAAGCATAATATAAGTCTTTATCGAGTAAATAACATGGGAACTAAAATTAATCAAGCAATTTAAATAAATTGTATAATAAATATTACAAGTGAACACAATAATGCATATGTTATTATATTAAAATGAAAATAGTTGATGCCCAATTTACCTGCTAAGTGTCACTATTTAGCTAGTACATCATCTTTAATAGAATTATTTACATAAGTGGGTGGGTGGGTAAATAATGAATAAATTGTAACTTTTGTATATAATTAAAAGTGTAAGTTTATTATTTATTATAGTGTTGCTATTTGCAAAGTATATATAGACCATTGACTTTTATTTCAACACCTTAGAAATATCAAAGTTATATGTAGGTTATGGCATCTTTGCTTTCACACCATTTACACTTATATTTTTGTAATGAGCTACAAATCAAGTGTCAAATGTTCCGAAAATGCTGGTAGTATTCAGGAAACTGACATATAATTTAGTTCATTAATGATGCCATTAACAGGACTAAATTGTCTTTCAGTATGGAGACTATGATGAGAGTGCATACAAGCCGGGAATGCTCGCAAGTGAAGATCTGTTGCCTCAGCGAGTCATAGACCAATACCAGATGACTCCGGAAATGTGGGAGGATCGCATAAAGATATGGTAAAGTTTTCTACTGCCTTTAAACGGGCTACTGTAAGAGATATATCTCCACCATACTTATTTTTTCGTATCTTATATTATTTTAGTAAATTGTTAATAATTTTTTTTCCATATACAAACTGTCAAAAGAGTAATAATTCCTCTGTTATATAATGTATATTCTCTAATAATGTATTCATAAGTAATATTGCTATTGAATAATATAGAATAGTTGAAATACATAGTGCTGACATAATATTTGATAAAGTTGGTACTTATTATGTCATATGATGTTACCTATGATACATAATGCCTATTATAGTAATTATATTTTCTTGTGTTGAAATAAATATTGTCCTTATGATCAACTTTCTAACTTGATGAATAGGTAGCTGTATAGCTACACTAAAAGTTGTAATTAACTATAGAATGAATGGGTCAGCTCGACTGGGATAGGACCACGCCCTCACAGAATATCAGCGTAAAACAGCAGCACAATGCTGCTGTGTTTCGTCTGGTGAGTGTAGGGATCCGGAGACATTTATTACTGGTGACGAAGCATTCCATCTCAGCCCTCAAGGGTGACAATGCATCTGCATTATGATTCCTTCTTGAGGGTGAATGTAGATGGCATGGGCCGCAGGAATCACTTGCCATCAGGTGAACTGTGTGCTTGTATGTTTCTCTCATCATAATAAAAAAAAAACACTAATCTTATGTATATTAATCCATTTCCTTGATTGTCTGTTGCCTTTGACACATCTCCATGTCTCCCATGCCCTTTCTGCTCTGAATCTGCCATGAATTTCCTCCGTATCAGGATACCACCTATAGCAAGACATGGATAAATTATTGGCGCTCTCAAGATATTTCTGACATCTCTCTGAGTCATGTATTACTTACATGGTAATTTCTTTTTCGAATATGAATTGAATGAAATTTATATATTCTAAAGCCTGTGAAAACAGTGCAATTTCAGCATCATTTGGGACAACAGAGATTTGGTCATTTTTCTCTGTCAATATAACAAGGTGTATATTGTTGAGGTTCTCAGTTTTCTTTATGCTTTACAGGTATGCAGATCACAAGGGAATGTCTAGGGATGAAGCGGAGATGGAATATCTGAAAATAGCTCAGGACTTGGATATGTATGGAGTGAACTACTTTGCAATCAATGTGAGTTATTGTTACCAACTAGCCTCATATTAAGACTGATTCTTGAATTTAAATCTAAGGAAATCTATACATAAAATAATATTTTTGCCTAATATAATTTATGTGTATATCAACAAATTTTTCGATTATAAATATATAAAATGGGTTATGTATGTATTTCTGTCCGAGTTTAATGTGGGTGTCTTCAAGAGAATAGTGAATAGGCATTTACTATCAGCTTTAGCTTGACAAGCTGTCGTGTCGAATCAATTTTCTTCACCGGGTCCTTGCCTATTGACGTTTAATATGCTCCCTTGTTTGGTAGACCTGTTACCGTTTTAACAGATAAATAAAATAAAACAATCAAATGAAGTATATTGTTATATCAACATCGAAGTTATCAACATTCGAGTACGTGCGGATTCTCTTATACTGTGGCCGGGGCAATAGAATAACCAACGCAACAGAACAATGTCCTACGCTTGGTAACGCGTTATAAAAAAAAAATTCATATCTCAGTTTTCGGTATAACATCATTGCCTTAATCAAAACAAGTCGTGAGCATGATATTATGTTCAAATCTACCAAGAAGCACCTGTCTTATCGCCAGCTTTTTTTAAAATGGCCTATATTGAACTTTGAAAAGGCTAAGAGAATCGAAGGAAGTATTAATTATGTTTATGATACGATATGCAATTATTATTGATCTTGATCATGTTTCAGAATAAAAAAGAAACAGACCTCTACCTCGGTGTAACGGCCCTCGGTTTAAACATTTACGAAAAAGACAACAAGTTGACTCCTAAAACGACGTTCCCCTGGTCAGAGATCAAGCATATTTCCTTTGATGATAAGAAATTTGTCATAAAGTTTGTGGACAAGAGTGTCACCAATTTTATCTTCTTCTCGCCTAAAGGCATGAATAAACTGGTGAGTGGGAAAATATTTATTTAAACACATATTATTTTGGAAATATCCTTTATTATATTTATAATTTCTCTGGTCTGTTCAAGGAGTTTTAATTCATCTAAAATTATTTATAGTTTAAAGATTTTTTTTATAGCATTAAGAGTAACAAACAAGCTCACAGTTCACCTGATGGTAAGGGATACCTGCGGCCACATCTAAATTCATCCTCGATAAGGAATCATAATGCAGATGCGTTGTCACCCCATAGGACTGAGATGGAATGCCTCGTCATCAGTAATAAAGGTCTCCGGATTCCTGCACTCACCAGACGAAACACAGCAGCGTTAAGCTGCTATTTTACGCCGGTATTCTGTGAGGGAGTGGTCATACCCTGGTCGAGCTGAGCCATTCATTCTTCATCTAAAAACAAACTGCAGTGTAGCTCTACCACTGATATTTGTTTTTACCTGTCTCAATTCCAGTTGGTATTATACTATACGTGTCTGTATTCCTGCCAAAAATAACTATTTTTTAACTTCTTCTAGTATGTGTAACTTAAAAATGAATATTACAGATTTTGGATCTGTGCATTGGAAACCACGACCTGTATATGAGGCGAAGGAAACCTGATACAATGGAGGTGCAGCAAATGAAGGCACAGGCGAAAGAAGAAAAGCAGGTGAACCTCCAATTGCCTTATTTCTAGATAAATCATCTATTATTATTTAACTCCGTCTTTCATTAGTTAAGATCTTTATTTTAATCACGCCCATCAAGTTCCCTTTCATTATAACTGTGGGAGCGAAGAGTACAGTATTAATTAAACCACTTCTTATGTTAATATTTGACTATGAGTTTTGATTGTATAAACATTAAATTTTAAATTTTGATTTGCATTAACCAAGTAAAAATTATAAATAAAATACTCAAATCGAAGGTAGGTTGCTGTTATGTTAATATTAAAATCCTTTTATTAATACATTACTATATTGTATATGTCATACCGAAAGCAGAACAAAACAAATACATGTAAGCACATATTTAACACTTTACATATTACTCTGCCAATCAAAATAAAATAATGGCAAACCACTACTAGATACAATAGAGTACTATAAATTCTTATACTTGAAACTATAAATTAAAAAATGATTTTTGCAGCGTCGTCAAATAGAGCGAAATAAGCTAGCTCGCGAGAAGCAATTACGTGAATCGGCAGAAAGAGAGAGGACCGCTATGGAGCAAAGGTTGTTACAGTACCAGGAAGAGATACGGCTAGCCAACGAGGCGCTGGTAAATTATTAAATTTAAATTATTGATTCCGAGTATTTTTACTTACCATTTGATGTTTTGCTGCAGTCTCCAACAAGACGTCGTGATTTTGTAACATCATGTTATACCGGATGTTACAAAACTATACTTTCGTTTAAAACCTACCCTCAAATTGAAAATATGCACTTTTATAGAAGAGAACCGAAGTTCTCTTGTTTAAAAGAAACTCGGAGGCTCCGAGTCTTTAAAATAAAATATAACCATATACAGATAATATATAGTATTAATTATTTTTGTCATTTAATAGTAATTAAAATTTCCAGCGTCGCTCTGAAGAGACCGCGGAATTGTTAGCTGAAAAAGGAAGGGTGGCAGAGGAAGAAGCATCCCTGTTGGCGCAGAAAGCGTCTGATGTAGAAAGGGAGAATGCGAGGTTAAGGTTGTCCGCTATTAAGACTGAAGAAGAAAAGGTAATAAAAAATCTAGTTTCCTAGATATAGTTATTTTAGAACTAAGGCTGTTACCTTGGAACTGGAATATATATAAATGGATGGAACATTATATAACATCATCAGCAGATATTTCAGCCATTCATTGTTCCACTGCTGGATCTAGTTTCATAAATAGCAAACTGTGGGGAGGCCTATACCTCGATTGTATAAGATTGAAGAAAAGTTTGGCTTCAGATGTGAGACACTTATAATGGAACGCACATTATACCCAGATCCTTATATAAACATTTTATTTTACAAATATCCGAACCTACGGACACTACAGTATTTAGTTTTGTCCTTAATTCAATTTTATTTCAGGTGCACTTGGAACGCAAGACTCGTGAAGCAGAATTTTTGACAGCTCGTCTTGTGGAGGAATCTGAGAAGCGAGCTGCTGAAGCAGAAAGGTTGAAGGCAGAACTTCTGACCGCCAGGATGGCAGAGAAACAGGCAAAGGAGAAACTGATCAACTTCCTCAGCAGCTCCACTGGCTCTTTGCCTCCGGTGAGTAAGCCTCCTGTCTGCAATCTAAATGTCTAAAGTTTATTCTAACGGTATGACAGAAGACAGTCAACATCGAGAACAATAGATCTTTAAAAACAGACGAAATATATATATAGATAACCATGGGCAGTGGAGTGCATAGTATTTTAACATGACCACTTGAAATTGAAATTACTCACTAAGTTGCCAGAACGCTACTATGAATGCCTTTATACTATCTTCCAACTTCAAAGCAGTGCTACAAAAATCCTCCCATTAGATAGCAATCCGAGGCGAGGTTTCGTACCTCCTTATAAGAGGCCCCTCGGATCGTATTGTCGCCCCCCTCGGTTGTCGTCGACGTTCTTCGTCCACAAGGGTCAGAGTGCAGCGATGGTGCAGCAGCGTCGTCTTTGTCTCCCTACTCAGCGTGCCTCCCGCTCGCGAGTCTAATTAGATAAAGCTGTAAAGGTCTCTGTACCAACAGCAATACTAACACACAAAAAAAAAGGCATATAGATTATTTAAAATATATAAAATATTTTCTCCCTCTTTGCAGTGTTCAACGGTGCCGTCAAGTCTATTTCCCTCAACATGCTCCCTACCGGCAGAATTAGGCGAGACCCGCAATGAAGTGGACATGGGGGTCGTAGGTGTGGGTGTCGATTGCGGTGTAGGGGTAATGGGCGGCTGCAGTGTGGGTATCACACATAATGGTGCTCCTGAGACTGACCTCAACTCGTACCAGTTGGTGCCCGATGACTCTGACCCTCACATACATAGGCTGTCACTTGAGATTGAAAAGGAGAGGTATGTTTTTTTTATTACATCGATAGTAACAAACGAGCACACAGTTCGCCTGATGTCAAGTGATTCCTGCGGTCCATGACATCTACATTCATCCTCGACAAGGAGTCATAATGCAGATGCGATGTCACTCTTGAGGACTAAGTTGGAATGCCTCGTTGTACAAACACAGCAGCATTATTCTGTTGTTTTACGCTGGTATTCTGTGAGGGCGTGGCGCTACCCCGGTTGGGCTGACCCTTTCATTCTGCAGGTAGAAACAAACTATATATATATATATATGTATAGTGTATATATATGTATGTATGTATATTTTTATTTGTTATGCATATATTGTTTATTTATATAATATAATAGTATTTTACGACAAGTTCTTTAAGCATACATCTATCTCATTTCATCTCTGCATTGCCCTAAGGTTGACTGGTAGAGAATGCCTAAAACATTAAGTTCGCCTTTATACCGTATATGAAGCTTAAATAAATATATCCTCTAAATAAGTTTTATTCAATGTGTACTATTCGCGTAAATATAAGAAATCCAAGAGAAATACAATTAAGCTACAAACTGTTAGTATGGATTTCATAAAATTTTTACTTAAAAACTTTTTAAACTTTTACTACTATTACTTGGTGAAAGAAATCACGACGGCAGATAAAACTTGCCATAGATGGATTACTCAGACTAACGGAGACATTCCACCGCAGTCCTCAGGGGTGATAACGTGTTTGTATCCTGAATTGTTGTTGAGGGTGGATTTAGATGTCATGGGTTACATCCGTCACCATGAAGTGAATGGTGTGCTTGTTTGGCAGCCCTATTGTTAAAAAAAAAGGTTTATTTGTAGGGGTGCCAACATCTTCATTCGTTGATATCTATACTAAACTATAACTTTGAAGCGTCAATAGCATAATAATAATGGTTTAGGATACGGTCTGCGAAACTTAAGGTCGTAGGTTCCAATCCGCCATTATTGTCGTGAACCATCTCGCATCGCAAGCATTTTCAACTTAGTTTTTTATTTGGAACGTAGGTCATGTTGTACATTACTATATATGAGTATCTTGTGGGGTACCCACACATGCAGGATGGAGTACCTGGCCAAGTCGCAGCACCTGCAGCGGCAGCCGGAGTCGCTGCGCTGCGGGCTCTCGGTGCTGCGCGTGGAGGCGCCGGAGCGGCAGGACCGGCTGCGCGAGGCGCACGAGGCGGCGGCGCGCCAGGGCATCGCTGCGCCGCCTAAAGCAGGGCTCCGCGAACACCCGCGTCGCCTTCTACGAGCAGCTGTGATAAATGCCGCCAACGCCATTTAAAGGTGTAATGCACGTTTTCTTTTTTATTTTCATATTTTTAATTTGTAGAGAAGATAAAAATTAATTTGAAAGATTGCCTTACGGCTATAAAAAGTAAAGTAACAACCTATGTACCCGTAAGTAGTAAAAATTTAAGGGACCCATCAACCTATCTTAAGCTGTCGGGTCACATTCCAGACAAAAATAACACCATTTTAGAGATATTAAGATTATTTATTTTTCAAAAAATACCTAAAAGTTATCAATGTTACACCATTCTGATTCTCTATTATGTGTACTTGTGTATGGTGTCTATGAAATACTATGTCTCGTTACACCAGCGAACATTTTTTAAATGTTGCAATTAACAAATTCCTAAATTCATTCGTGCGCCGGCGTCGAAAAACATAGACCTGTTTGCTTTGGCGAAATTAAAAGGCCAAAAGACTGGATACATTAGCTTCTAATGTTGGTGTTGTTTTATTAAAACAATTTCTTGGTTCAAGAAATCTTTTTATTTTTTATTTAATATATTGAGAGCTGCAAACGAGCACACAGTTCACCTGATGTCAAGTGATTCCTGCGGCCCAAGACATCTACATTCATCCTCGACAAGGGATCATAATGCAGATGCGTTGTCACCTTTGAGGGCTGAGATGGAATGCCTCGTCACCAGTAATACAAGTCTCCGGATCCCTTCACTCACTAGCCGAAACACGGAGCAGCGTTATCCTGCTATTTCACGCCGGTATTCTGTGAGGGCTGGTCCTACCCTATTCATTCTGCAGTGCAAAAGGGTCATCACAGATCTTGATCGAGTCATAAACAAATTATAATTTAAAAAGTTATCTACCGTTAACGTAGTGGGCGTATGTGGGTGTGTGTTCCACAATAGTTGACGTATTTATTCCTACCATTTCAGGGAACTTTCAAATGACAATAAGTCACCTCGGAGCCACACAATTCCACAAATATTAATCGTAAGTGCCTTATTTATACCGAAAATTATAGTGTAGTGTAGTGTAGTTAGTGTAATGTACACGGAGTGTAGTCAATGTTAGGTTTAAACAGAAACGATAAAGCAATTAATGTCTGGTTTATATTCTTATTATGTAAATTTACTCATTTCTCTATATAATAATAAGAAAAACTGTCACAATAATTTATTGTCTTATGTAACATTTTTTAATAAAACAATGATACATTTCATATACAAAAAAAATGCATTGTTATATCTGAAGCATTATAAAAAGTATTAATAATAACCCTATTATAATATAATTTAACCCTATAATATATATCGGTACGGATCTTGGGCACGTGGTTTCTATATAGTGCAGTTAGGACAATTTCAAAGTCTACATGTTTTTGTAGAATAGAGAACGCAAATACACGTTTTAACAAAACATCATGAAAGAAATATCTTAAATCAAGATGTGTATTGATATATATATATGGTTTTATATTTAGCTGTCAGAGCAAAAATAATTAACAAATATATGTCCATTAAAAGGTTTTAAGTAAGTTTCAGTATTTTACATATTTTTTTTATTTAATTATATCTCAAGTGTTTGTTTCGATTTAAATAGAATTTTGGTCTTATCGTTGTATGACGTCACTTGCACAAATTCGAAGAGAATTGATAGTAAGTTTGCAACACATTCGCCTTTGGTGCAGCAAAGGCGAATGTCTAAGCACTGGAATGTTTAGCGCAGTCTGAAGACTTTGTATATAAAAAAAAAAACTTTTATAATCTGTTGACATGACAAATAATGGTTAGCGTACACAGGTGACTGATGAAAGATTATCGAGAGTATAATTCATAAAGTTCATAAACCCCCTATTCATTCATTTGACTAAATAAGTAAATACAAAAATATATTATTTTTATAATGATACTTGCCATAAAATGCACCTCAGTAGCAGCCTGAAGCTGCTCAGTTCCAAGGACAATGAACTGCCAATGATTTGAACATGTTGACCATTACAATATATATTAAAAAAATCAATAATTTATTATATACTCCACAAAAAACTGTGTGTTGTCTATTAATGTTCGCGTATTGACAATAATTGTGTTCCTAATTATTGTAAATATGAGCCTCGTTGTGTTAATGATATTTTATCTATGGTTTGGACTAGAGGCGTTCATAATGTCAATTCTTCTGTACTACGGTTAGTTGTTACTTCAACGTTTTCTTGTGAAACATATGTGTTAAAATGAACACAGGTTTTAAATTTCACGCTATGTCTTTTTAAATGTCTGCGATTTAAAAGCGTTTATATACATAGTTCATCAAAATATTTATTATATATCATTAACGACTGGTCCTTCGAGCCGGATAATAATAATCGAATGATTATTTTATTGCTTACACCATATGTTTCACAGGAAACAAACATTTAATGCCCAACAACACGTTTCTAAAAAAATTACTTTCTTAATAACCGACCAGTCCTATGCCAAGAGAAATAAGCGCCATCGTGATATGTCTAATGAGCCTTCAAATGTAGTGTCGATATTTGCGGAAAATTAAGTTTCATTGATATACGAGTATTAAGAGATTTAAAAGGTTTTTAAAAAAATCTACCCTTTACAAAACTGAAATACTGATCCGCCTCCTATGGACTCGGTCGTAACGCACCGCACGATCTTGCTACACGTATAGATGGCGCGTGTCTGTAAACAACCATTTATATTCTGATATTACCATAATGTTGTATTTTGTTGATCTCTTAAACATTGCGTAATATGCCGGTCGAAATTAACTCAAAGACGAAAATTAACTATAAATAACTAGATAGTAATGTTATAATTTTAATTATTTTTATACGCTTCCAAAGTAAATAATCGAATATGTATCTGACAAATATACGCGGTCAATTAGGCTAATTGTACACTATTTTTGTAAGTGCATAAAATATTTATGTCGCTGGCGATCAGATTTATATTTATATGCTTTATATAGCGTATTTCACGTTAACGTCTAAAATAAGATCTGTAATACATGTGCTACAATATTTTTATGATATAATTTAAGTATTGTTATAGGACCAATAGATAACTCATTCGTTTTCTCGGGCCGATTGCTAAATCGTTAGATAGCTTTGATTAGTGATAATTCGTCTGTTAAAAGTGTTCTGACTATTAATAAATCGGCTCCTTATTATAATAAATTGGTTTGCAGGTGACAGTGACATGTGCTGTATATTATCGTATTATGAATAGAAGAATTTTAAAAACATCTGTGTAGACATATAGTTTTTAGTAGGATATGAGTTGTAGGTCAGTGCTGTGGCTACCTTAGCAAGTTATTGCTTTTAACTAAACGCAATCGATCGAGAAAATGCGAGTCCGAACACCGGTGCCAGATCCAATACAAAAATTGGTTGATTTAATTTTAATTAAACGCGTCCCCAGCGGTTAATGGAAACATTGCGATATATATAAAGTTCACCATTGTCCTTCTAAAACATTTTACTATGCCCACCATTGGGATACATATATGTTATATAACTAAACTTTGGCACATGTCACTGTTGGAAACCTCATAAAGGAAACTTACCGGACCATATTGTTTAAGTATCTTACGTGTTTATTTCAATTTTTTTACCAATGTACTTCGAACAAATAATTGATGAATTGTAACAAAGCTATGTGCATCGGGAATATTCCATAGAAACGCAATCAATTTTGCTGTAATTCAAATAATAAATCCATTGATTCAATGACGCATGAAGCTATAAATTAGCTTGGCGGCCAAGCTAAATAAAGAGATGTGAATGTCCTATAATTTGTTATTTACGCATTTGTCATCTACTGGTATTCTAATCTAGAACCAGTCAGTAATCATTAATTAATTCAATCACTTTGCAGCCAAGAAACAGTTATACAACTTGGAATAACATAAATACATTAAACGTATATCAACTATTCAACATCTGTTTACTATAACACTTAGGATAATGTTTTTATTCTAATATGCATTATAGTAGTGAAAGTTCAAGGGGTGTTTCGTTTTTATAAATTTCGAACAGATGCGATGATTAGATTCATGCCCCCTTCATGAGGTTAAAAGCTATTTGATATTTGCCCCAAGGACTAACGATTTACGAATGCTGATTTTATAAAAATAATTAAATTTATAAAAAACGAAACACCCCTTGAACTTTCTCTGCTATAAAATGCTAGTGCATATTAGAATAAAAACAATAATGGCATAATCATTAGAAAAACCGTAAAGTTTGATTGTGTTTCTGTGAGTTCAATAATTTCTGGAGACGTTTTACGTGATTTCAAATATATGTGATGTAATTCGTCGATGACCTGCTGATGTGCCTTAAGGAAAATATTTTAATGCTAAATTTTGTAAATATATTTATAGAGAAATTATTTTGTTTTATTTACCTATTTGAGTTTTCGTGTTCACTCCCGTGGGCTACAGGGTGGTAAAGTGAGGCTAACCTAGCAACGTCGCAGTATGGTATCATTCCTGTTCGGTTTTGATCGTGGTGATATTCATTTGGTTATTTGTAGATGGCAACAAGTACGAAGGTTATTATGACGAAAGTCAAATGACAAAAGTCGCTTAACTGGGATTCAAATCCAGGACGATGGCGTAACAGCTAAATTTTAACTCAATAACCATCGCAAAGAACTATACTAAAATATTGCTGCTGTTTCTGATGTTTGGTGAAGAACTCGAGATGGGATTAGTGTGGTTTATACATTAACCATTGGTTACATTTCGTTCCTCAAGAGATAATACAGAGACCATACATCAGATGAATACTGTTTTGACCTTCATTTCAATAAAAAGTTATGTTTATAATGGGTCGAGGGAAAGGTTTTGCGTATTTTATATACAAATTCAAGATGTTTTTTTTATCACAGTTAATTCATATTTGATCATAATATTAATGTAACATTTTGTTCGATTATTTGTTGCCATTTTGTACTGACTGACTTACTGACATAATCTCATTGTTGTAGTTTTGGGACTTCTGATCAAAAAACTGCGACAATTAGTTTTACAACATTACCTAAAAAATTCTGAAGAGATCGAAACAGGTGAAAATCTGAGGGTGTAAGGTCAGAGCTGTATGGGTTACAACGCATCTTGATTATGATTCCTTATCGGGGTGTAAATGTGGGTGTCATGCGCCGCAGGAATCACTTGAAAAATATATTAAATCCATAGAGAAGTTAAACTTTATGCGCATGTTCACACCAATATTTTTTTGAGCACTAATAAAATTAATTAGAATGTACTTACTTATATTAAATTATTTAGTATATAGAAGCAGTAAGGATTACGAATTCTTATAAACATAATTTTCAGTTTAATGTCGTTCATTTAAAATGTTATTGTCATCGTCATAAGACTGAATGATGGGGAAGGTTAGGTACTACGATATCACTAATGAACAAAAATGATATCACATAAAGCTTTTAGTTGATAACGGGGCTGTAAGTTACGGGTAAATCATTAACTTATAGCCCCGTTATTAGACGCTTATTATAAAAGTGTAATAATCACGATCGCGTTACACATACCCTGAAAGTTTTTGGAACTGGCCAATTACAATAAAGAAAATAAAAAAAGCATTTACTGATTGAAACTGATAAAGAAATACATTGTCAGCAAATCCGTACTGTGTCAGGCATTGGAATGAGACAAGTGCAAAACATTTTGCACGTGAAAACATGTGAGTTTGGAAGCTTCGCACTCAATGCATACCGTATGATTTAACGTAAGATGATGATGATATTAATTTATCCCTAATGGGAAAGGCAAAGGACTTTAGTCCATACAGCCAGGTCTTGTTCTTGGTAATATTTGGAGAATTTTGGTAGCTTTAAAGGCCGAAGCCACGTCTTCATTGTTCTTGATCGTAAGGCCGAAGCCATGTCTTGTCTTATTGTTGTCATGTCGTATTAATCTCGGTCATAAAGCTAAGCCACTTCTTCGATGTTTTGAAATTTAATGTAAGACTTGAAACTACTGCGAGTCTAGTGTTGCCGTAAATAAAAAAAATCATGGAGGACAGTCATTGGTTGTCTATAATATCGTGACAAACTTGGGTGGACTGTTTTGAAACGGAAAGAAAAAGTAAGTCTGCAGAAACGGTCTTTCCTTTTGAAGACGTGCCGATGTGGCCGGTTGCTTCTTCTGTCGGCAAATCAGGACATTAGTTTCACTTGAAAACCAGACAGTGGACGGCAGATTAATAATTGACGTAAATAATTGATTGCCACACTCACAATTGCGCGCACAGAACACGCTTGCACAGCACTTCATTGTATGTAAGTAACTACATAACGTAGAATCCCTGAAACTGATGAAGCTGTAAGAGTCGCATAGGCTAACAGCGCTAATATCAAACGAATCTTGATATGAATATGTTGATGCGAGATGAATAACAACAAACATTCCGCTAAAATAACGATTCCTTAATTAAAGGACTCAAATGTGGAACTGATGAGGCATCCGCCGTACAACAAGGACCTCGCACTTTGCTACTTCTTTTTATTTGCGTAAATTAAAGATAATAGAGATGATAAATTACAGATAACAATCACGGAAGCTGCGGTAAATGCGTTCTACGAAGTCAGTGACAAGATCCCTACTGATAACTGGATCCAGACAATATTGGTTTCACAAAATGATTCCAACGAATGCAATATGTGTAAATAGTGTGGACATTTACTTTGAAAAACAATAAATCTATCATACTAATAATATCTGGTGTTATTTATTAAAACCCAGGTTTCAGTATGATCTTAGTTTCAGGTTCAAATACCGACCGATACAAGGCCGTCAACATTTGTGCAAACATACATTTCCACTGAGTTATCAATGTGTTTAAAACAAGACGAAGTAAATAAATTACTCCAAGAGATATAAACAAACTTTAACATACAACTTTGCTTTAATTTTAAAAAATATACACCTCATTATTAAACAATAATGTCTATATATTAACATAAATGAATATTATTTACAGTTTAAAATATTTTCTTTTAATAAATTATGTATTCATTACCTATTGTATATATCTGAGTTGAACATGAAAGCATTGTTTTTCTAAACTTATCAACCAAATACTTTTTTCTTCTAGCGTAACTTTGTCTATCTATTTTTTTTCATTTATTGGTGTATTTTAATAACTAGTTAGGTACGATATCTATAATCGAAGATGTGGAACGTAATTACTGTCATAATATTCCCAATAAATTATTGTCCCGAGGTTGACATAAAGTTAAATAAATTTTAAATAAAAGATCCATTTACGAATACTTATTTGTTTTATTGAGTGTCTATAAAAAAATTTAATGTTATTCTTCCCGACATGTGTTATTTTTACCGCGCAAATTATAAATAATCTGTAATAGTTCAACTGCTATATAATTAAAAACAATGGACACTTCTTGTACAGGTAGAATCTAAAAGTACCCTCCATGTAAATTAAAAAAATACATATTAATTTTATGTTATAGTTACATTACATTAAAAATAATTAAAAGTTTGTTGACATATTTTACAACATTATTAACTCTAAATTTAATATAAATAACAATGAATCTACATTACCTTGGTCACTAATGGCAACAAAATTTTTGTGCGGTTTACAAAAGTGACATATTATGGGCACATGCAAATAAGTATAAAGCAAAATTTTAAACCGGGAATTTAAGTATACCACCTTTATTAAATGTGTCTTTTGAATTTGAAATAAACAACTGAAGAACAGATGAGAACAACTTATTTCTTTTTCCCTTTACAGAAATTCCATTGAACAACAGTTGCCACTTGAAACAAATACAAAAGATGCATTGGATGGAATTGTCTATCAGTAGTTGCGGCAATGGTTCACAAAACTTATTGGTTTTGTAATAAGCATATTTTCATGACACCATATCCAATTGAGGAAAATGAGAGACCTGTTCTTACAAAAACATCTGATATATCCAGAAAATAACAATTACTTTCTAAGCAGATGAATAGCATCTGGTTGCAATACAGTTAATACTATGGAGTAACATTATGTGTATGCTTTGAAAAGTACAAATAAGCTCAAGTACATTTTAACATCCCCAAGCTTTTGAAAACAAAAACAAAATATATCCACAACAATGCATTGTGTGGATATACCATGATTTTAAAATTAATTCATTAGAAAATGGATCTAATAAATGGGCGAGTGATGACTGGAAATTTTATATATGAACAAGTTAATAGAATATGAACCATAGTTATAAAACAGAATAATATTAATGACATTGTAAATTTTAGAACACATTTTCCATAACACTTGTTAGTCTTGCAAAACGCAAATATAAAGTTTCCACATATAGATAAATAATAAAATTACAATAAAACAATGAATATTATGAAATTAATATTCATTGTTTTATGTAAGTAATGATACTACATTATGAATATACTATTGTAAATTTTTAATTCAAATAAATGTTACCTACAATGAAGAGGATAATTCTTAGTTTTTACTGGATTCATAAAGAAATATCTTCGATTATTTTGCAAACATGTAAAAATTATAAATATATGAACATATTTGCTATATATACAAAAAATATGAGAACCATAATGTAACTGCATTTTTTTCAAATAAAAGGATTGTTGCATACCTTCTAAATTACAATAAAACAATGAATATTATGAAAATAATATTCATTGTTTTATTACTACATTATGAATATACTATTGTAAATATTTAATTCAAATAAATGTTACCTACAATGAAGAGGATAATTCTTAGTTTTTACTGGATTCATAAAGAAATATCTTCGATTATTTTGCAAACATGTAAAAATTATAAATATATGAACATATTTGCTATATATACAAAAAATATGAGAACCATAATGTAACTGCATTTTTTTCAAATAAAAGGATTGTTGCATACCTTCTTAATTACAATACTGATAAAGGGGAGATTAAAGAAATAATTAATCATTGCTTAATGATACACAATTATCACACAAAACTTAATATACATATTTTTGCATTGAAATAATAATGACAACTTGGACATCATTGTTTTGCAACTGTTCCCACATTTGAAAGATTGTCAACCACAACAGTGGTGAAGCTAGCAAAGCACTTAAAAAAGGCATAAACATTCTAAGCTTTGTTATACGGCCTCTTGTAAGTAACACTGTTGTCACAAAATTCTGTCATTATAATTCTACATAAGAACAAATGAAACACTACAATTAAAACAATTATAGACACCCAAAATAATGGATTCAGGCCACCTAAAGTGTGGCCATGTTTGTGCATTGCTATTACATGGTGTTCATGTGCAGGTGCTTCAATTACTTCTCTTACATGGATGGCATGTCGTAAGTCCTCCATATGCTGTTTATCAGCTGTTATGTACAAAATAGCTGTTAATGGTTCAGTCAATTTCACCGGGAAATACTTTGTGTATGGTCCTAACTGTACTGGAGAATCAAGGCAACCAGCATCACAAGCATAGTAAGTTTTATCTGACCGATCCAAAGCAACAAAGATAACAGCTTTGTTATCATCCTGCAATATCACACTTATATTTACATGTGTCATATTTCCGTAATTAACACGGCGGAAAAGAAAGTCCCTGTGCAGTTTTGAGGGATGTATGTTATATTCAAGATGCTGGTTGCTAAATCGAAAGCTACCAAAGCTTAGTACCATAGCTTGATTAACACCACTTGCGCCAGCTTTTAGCAAATTATGGCAGCCTTGTTTCTCTAAAGTTAGTAACCAAACACTAGCAACAGCATTTAAATTTGCCAGATTATTTAAAGGTTTCCACAAATTAAAGGCATCTAAGGTTGAATAGCCTTCATAGCAGCCTTCAGAGTAAGTTAATGAACGTAATATATCCGATCTGGTTAAAGCTTTAATATTTTCCTCATGCTCATAACTTCTTACTTGAGAAAGAATAGCATATATAGTTGCATTAATACGGTCACCATTAATAATGCCCTCTGCCTTAGAATTAGAGATATAAAAGCCAGTATACCATAACCCTTGCCAAACCCTCGCATGGCTCTCCCTTAAACTTCTCACAGCAGTTCTATCCCCAGATATTGCAATTACTTTCTCCATTTGCTCAATAGCTCTTTTTTCTACTATGTCTTTATGTTTTGCATAATCAGACTGTTTGATTGGCTTGCTGTATTGGACTGTGGTTAAAATTAAAATATCGGAGCCATCTTTGGCATCAACCTGAACAATGTTACTCATTTTTCTACAAACAATAGCAGCAGCAATAATCTTATCACTATCTGGTATTGTTACCATGCCTGTGACAACTTCATACTCCTTTGTATCAACACCTTGATGTAGTTTTATGGTTTGTTTAACAGAAGTAGGCCAATCTGAAACTCTTGGACTTGATAGTTGTAGGGTTTTACCGGCATTTGTGGGATTATTGATTAGGATCTCCTGGACAAAGAGGGAAGGTATTGTCCGGTGTGCATAATATTGATATGATATTTGTAATCCAGTGTTTGAACATTGAAATCTATGGACAATTCCATTTCTGTAATCTACAAGGGTAGCCTCTTTCATATCATAATCATCAACTATATACAAAGGGTGATAGTACACAGGTAATGATAATGTTCTTCCACGTTTTATATTCAAATGGGAGTCATGTTCTAAAGCTATACCAAGTAAGCCATTACCAACATAAGGCACGTAGTTATTTCTCGAAGACGTTAAAGTGGCAGCAGTCTCTTGTCTCAAATACGCGTCGTAATCATCAAGTGCTTTGTGGAATGTGTTTAAAGAGTTCCTTTGACACATTATTTGATTGCTAACTGCCAATCTTTCGGGCTCGAATAGCCAGTGCATTAACGAAGGTCCGACGTAAAGAACAAAGAATATGATAATTAAAAGTAATATTACTAACTTTTTTCTAGTCATTGGCCCATCAGTTATTCTGTTTACACGTCTTAAAAATTCCCCAGCCCGGCGACTCATATCGTTAACGCTGTTTACAGGCCTTTCCATTACAAAATTCACTACTAGCAGAAGCTATACACATGAATAATCTAACGCGCTCAAGTAAGACCAATAATTGTCATTGTAAATAATTAAAGTAAAATGTATTTTATTTATTTATTTCAACGTTATCAAAATTTAAAGTCAAGTGATATCATTTATCGCAGGGCACAGATAAAAAATTAGTTCAGATACTCACAAGAGAAACACGAGAAAAGAAAATGAAAATTTTATTATTAACATTTTCTAATATGCTAGATCTGTTCATGACTTTGCTTTGCATATGATCTGACACAACTGGTCACTTCGCCTACGCGGGTTCTAGATGTGGAGGATCATACACTTTCCCTGTTGGACCTACTACGGACCTCTCATTCGGACAACTATCTAGTCTCCGTGGATGCCCCTTTAGGCTCATCGGACCATTGTTTGATCCGTAGTATGGTGTATCTCACGTGCCCATTGCGATTTGCAGATAATCACCGTGTGTGGCACTACAGGTCAGGGGGTTGGGACGGAATACGGTCTTTTTTTGCATCCTACCCATGAGGCAGAATTTGCTTCTCACTTGATGATCCCAACGAGGTTGCCGATTCGCTGTCTGATGTGGTAATTCAGGGGATTGAACTCTTTATTCCATTCTCCATAGACCTAATCGTGGGTCCAGTCCGTGCTCCCAGCCTTGGTTTGGTCGCGTCACGCTATAAGCAGGAGTGTTACCGGGCCTGGGCAGATGCATCGGCGTCATGGGATGCAAAATCCGTCTAGTGTTAAAAAAGTACAACTCTGCCTCCAGGACCTCCAAAAGAGTTATTGCAGAAGTCAGTGCACATTGGCAAAATAGCCGAGAAACTAGTTGGTCTCCCTTCGGGAACCCGTGCATTTTGGTCTCTCGGTAGAGCTGTCCAAGGTAACTTCTGCCAGTCATCTCTTCCATTTTCGCACAAAGGAGACGACATCCTGGCACACGACGCAGAGGAGAAAGCTCATTTCTTAGGCTCTGTTTTTGCGTCCAACTTGAATATATTGACAACAGGGGGAATTCACCGCCGACCATCTTGCGGTGTGAGAGCTCCATTCTAAATGTCCGATTTCCGCAGACATCAGTGCGCAAAGCGCTTTTCTCCCCGGACATCCACAAGTGGAGTGGACCTGATTGGTTTCCCTCCAATTGTGCTGAGGACTTGTGCTCCAGAGTTGGCACCAGTTCTTACGCGTCTTTTTCGGTACTCCTACTCTTTAGGTGTCGTCCCAAACTGCTGGACAACAGCTTAGGTGAGATCCTTAAAAAAGATTATCGCTCAGATCCGTCCAACTACATGCCTATTGCTATGACGCCCTTGTCCTCGAAAATAATAGAATCATTTGTAAACTGCCAGCTCAAGGGAGAGGCCTTGGCGGTTAGTCTGGAAGTAGCGATGGCATTCGATCACTTCGGTTTGACACAGAGCGCTTCTTTCGAAGCTTCCTTTCTGTGGGCTTCCCGAGAAATTATGCGATTGGGTCACCAGTTTTCACTCGATCCGTAGTATGGTGTATCTCACGTGCTCATTAAGATTTGAAGATAATCACCGTGTGTACAGGTCAGGAGGTTGGGACGGAATACGGTCTTTTTTTGCATCCTACCCATGAGGTAGAATTTGCTTCTCACTTGATGATCCCAACGATGTTGCCGATTCGGTGTCTGATGTGGTAATTCAGGGGATTGAACTCTTTATTCCATTCTCCATAGACCTAATCGTGGGTCCAGTCCGTGCTCCCAGCCTTGGTTTGGTCGCGTCACGCTATAAGCAGGAGTGTAACTGGGCCTGGGCAGATGCATCGGCGTCATGGGATGCAAAATCCGTCTAGTTTTAAAAAAGTACAACTCTGCCTCCAGGATCTCCAAAAGAGTTATTGCAGAGGCAAAGTCAGTGCACATTGGCAAAATAGCCGAGAAACTAGTTGGTCTCCCTTCGGGAACCCGTGCATTTTAGTCTCTCGGTAGAGCTGTCCAAGGTAACCAGTCAACTCTTCCATTATTGCACAAAGGAGACGACACCCTGGCACATGACGCAGAGGAGAAAGCTGATTTCTTAGGCTTGAATATATTGACAACAGGGGGTATTCACCGCCGACCATCTTGCGGTGTGAGAGCTCCATTCTAGATATCCGATTTCTGCAGTCCATCAACAGGACATCCACAAGTGGAGTGGACCTGATTGGTTTCCCTCCAATTGTGCTCCAGAGTTGGCACCAGTTCTTACGCGTCTTTTTCGGTACTCCTACTCTTTAGGTGTCGTCCCGAACTGCTGAACAACAGTTTATGTGAGATCCTTAAAAAAGATGATCGGTCAGATCCGTTCAACTACATGCCTATTGCTATGACGCCCTTGTCCTCGAAAATAATAAAATCATTTGTAAACTGCCAGCTCAAGGGAGAGGCCTTGGCGGTTAGTCTGGAAGTAGCGAAGGCCTTCGATCACTTCGGTTTGAGACAGAGCGCTTCTTTCGAAGCTTCCTTCTTATGAGCTTCCCGAGAAATTATGCGATTGGGTCACCAGTTTTCTCTCGATCCGTAGTATCTAGGTCGTAGTCGAAAGTGCATGCTCTGAAATCCAAACCAGTGAATGCTGGTGTTCCACAAGGCTGTGTGCTGTCTCCTACCTTATTTCTTCTGCATATCAATGACATGTTGCAAATTAATAACATTCATTGCTATGCGGATGACAGACGGGGATGCGTTATACACTGGCCTTGCCTATATTTCTCGACAAAACGTCAATGAGTGCCGGAACAAACTTGTGCCTGAAGTCGGGACTTTGTTAAACAAAGTTTCAGATTAGGTCCGACAAAATCTAGTCCTATTTAACCCCACGAAGACTCAAGTTTGCGCGTTTACAGATTTTAAAGATATTCCCTTTGTCGCCTCTCCTTAATTTGAAAACGCTCCTATTGCTACATCAGCTAGTATCGGAATCCTTGTCGTTAACATATCGTAAGACGTTCAGTTCTGCGGTCACTTGGAGGGTAAGGCCAAATTGGCGAATAGAGGAGACAGTATTTCATGTCGGCCCACTGTTTGCAACTTTACAAAGCGCAAGTTCGGCCTCACATGGAATACTGTTTCTTCTTCAGTTTGACCGCATTCAACGGAGAGCGGCTCGAAT
This sequence comes from Teinopalpus imperialis, assembly GCA_029286865.1. Taxonomy (NCBI): domain Eukaryota; kingdom Metazoa; phylum Arthropoda; class Insecta; order Lepidoptera; family Papilionidae; genus Teinopalpus; species Teinopalpus imperialis. Next base: position 352,337 of record JAGSMU010000041.1, read on the forward strand.
CGTTGATGACCAAATACTTTCTGATCGGCTTGGTTCACTGGCGTTGCGAAGAGATGTTGCATCTCTTTGCATTTTTTGCCTTTCTTTGAATTTACCATGGAATTGTTCTGACGAGCTGTTCGGATTAATTCCAGACACTTTAACACGACACAGTTTAAACATCGTATATCACGACAGAATGCAAAATTTCATCCTCATCATCTCGATGGTTGGCAATCCACCACTGTGCGCTCCACGCGAAATTTCACGCCACGCACAACTTCTCTGTGGAATCAGCTGTCGCCAGCGGAGTTTCCGAACCGAAACGATTTAGAGACCTTCAAGAAAAGAGCCTACACCTTCCGGCCGGCAACACATTTGCGACTCCTCTGGTGTTGCGGATGTTCATGGGCGGCGGTGATCACTTGCTACCGGGTGTGCTGTAAGCTCGTTTGCCACCTACACTATTAAAAAAAAATATTGTTTAAACAATATATTAGAGAACTAATTACATGGACACATCTCTCCAGTGCACACGCTGTCGTTTTTCTCATAATGCCTGAGCTAGTGTATATAAAACATATAGTTTGTTTTAGAAGATTAATAATTTAACTTTAGAAAATAAAATAATTTGATCTTCTTGGAAGTATTAGAAATTCGCCACATATGATACATCCAAAATGGGGGTTACGTTACAGACGTCTTTTAAAACCTTATCATTCGCTTATCTATAATTGTCCTGAAACCATTGCGTTACCAAACTATGGATATTACGCCAGAAGAAGCTTCTTAAACTGTTGCTTTGATGCAACAGGGCCTTAGTCAGAGGGAATTCGGCCATCAACTTAACTTGAGTCAGAGTTGTAGGTCGGGACTACGGGTGTCCAGGGCGGCTTTCACAGTGCTGTGTTGTTGAAACCGTCTTCAACGGCGGCAGCTTCTGTATGATGTGGGCTGGCATTTTCCTAGTCAGAAAACCCGAACTGTTCGTGACCGGGGGAGACCGGCGAGTCATTCTGACTGCTGAACGCTATATTGAAGGTATTCCTTGGATTGTGCCGTACCGATTTATTGGGGATAATAGCATGTTAAAGCACGGTACCGGTCGGTGTCACACTGCACGTACTATTGGATATCGATATTCAGATCATTAACTCCCCAGCCCTCAGTTTTGATCAATCGAGAGCATTTGTGGAATGAGCTCAAACGAAGGAGTGGGACGGTATTCCAAACGACTTTGTACTAAAACTATCCCTAAGGAACTGTATAAATGTCGTCACCAAAACTAGAGGGGTAACACTACATATTAATAAAATAAATATTTTTTCTTGCGTGAACTTTGGTTTAATTTTATTCTAAGTATCCCCGACATGCATTTATTTCGAATTGCATTATGTAAATATTACAGAATGGATTTTTAAGATAATGGCATCATTATTAAGCTATAAAAACACAATTATTATTTATTTAATAAAAAACAAGTTGTGTAATAACCGGCTTAGCTACTATTAAAAAAAATACCGAGTTTGTGCACTGAGGGGGGTGAGTCGATCGAGTTGGTCGCGAGTTTATATAGTGCCAAACGCGCTAGACATAGATGAACATAATAATTCAGCTTGGGAGATAAAATCATGTTATCGCGAAGGGAAGTATGACATTAATATTTTAGTGCTTCCAACACACTGCAGTCAGGGATATAGGACATATGTATATAATACCACACATCGTAATTGCGAAGGAACGTTGCTTTCCTATGCATTTTTTATTGTACTTACAAAACGGAGTCCCCAAGCGAACTATTCAAAAGCACACCCGCTGTGAAATTACACCAGCACTCGATTTCATCGTTCATCATTTCAATGGTTAAGGGTCCACCAAAGAGCGTACGACTGTACTGTGTAATCTACATCCAGCTTTGTTTTCCTTAAGGCCGGCAATTAGTAACGCCACTGATGCTTTGTTATTCATGGGAGAAAGTGACTAATGGGTAACACTCTTGTTCGTGTGTTATAAAAAAAACGTAAACAGGAAACCTACTATGTATTTGTTTTGCACAAATATAATATTCTACTATTTCACTTAAAGGAAAACTTATCAAGACCATTTTATAGTATGACCAATGAGTGAGTAAGGAAAAAAAGGAAGGATTCGCTATATCTACCCAATATAATAGGAATGGGTAAAAATGTTATGGACGATAGTTGGCGACGTATAATCCAAGCCTGTGTGTATTTGCAGCCTAACTTTTTAACACAAATTCAGCGGTTGAAATTTGCCGCTGTTTTTACACTTCAAAGTAATGAAAACACAAAAGGTATAATTTATAAATATTTATTAATAGTGTAGATTCAACCAAATTATCACAATATTGAATAACATTTTAAAATTGAGTCACATCAAGAGCACCAATGTTTCGTGTTTTATAATGTATTATATAAATTTTAATAAAAACATTTTAATAACTTTGTAAGTTTTCTAAATATTGGAGATTCTTTAATAAATATATCTTTATAAATCTTGTTTTATTAAAAATTAAATACAAATAAATAAGTATATCATAAGGAAAAATGCATTATTTACTACACTTACTGCTATAAATACTTTGTAAATAGTTGTACATTCTACACAAGAAAAAATCCAAATTTAAGCAGATAGATCAATATCTGCTCTTGGCCTGGCCATGTAGAAAAAAAAATTATCTTTTCCATTATAATTACCAATATTTTATTGAAAACAATCTAATGAACTAGAATTAAGAAAATTACAGTAAATATTTCAATCTCTAGTTTTGGTTCTAAATTTTAATTAAATATAATTAATTAATAATATAAAAAAAAAGTATTGAGAAATGTAAATTACTTTGCAAAAATACATAAAAAACCACAATTAAAACGGTTGGTTTAAATGGTTTTAATATAAGAATACAAATAACGCCGCCTTCCTATTTTCTGCGTTTAAAAAACACATTATGTAATACCGATTTTAAGTAGGCATGAAAAATTATCCAAAAAAAATTAAATAAACCTAAATAATAAAGAATACTTTTGAAAAGCCAATTATAAGTGCATACAAATGATGATAATACTTTTATATAAACGGTGCACGAGATCGGCAGATACGCATTAAATTTTAGGTTTTTTATTTATCGTGTTGAGGGTGACAAACGGGCACACAGTTCACCTAGAATATTACTGCGACCTATAACACCGACATTGATCCTCGATAAGGAAACATAATGCTGATGAGTTGTCACCCACGAGGATTACGATGGAATGCCTCGTAGCCAGTAATAAAGGTCTCCGGATCCCTACACTCACCGGACGAAACAACAGTTTTTAAGCTGGCATTCTGTGGGGTCGCAGTCCTTCCGCAGTTGAGCCAACGAATTCGTGCAGGAACTTATAACAAACCACTATTTAAAATATCACGACAAAGTAGATAAAATTTTATGTTTTAATACAATAATTTATAAATTTGTAATAAGTATTATAAGTAGATAAATTTAATAAATATTCTAAGTAGATATGTAAGTGAATATGTCAGAATTTTTATTTGTTTATAATCTGTGTTGTTATATCAAAAAAAATATTCTTCCTTTTATTATTATAAAATTATTTTATTGCTTTAGTTAGCGTACATAATTATCTAAAGATTATTAATTATTTATTTTATTATAAGATTATTGATTATTAGATATAATTTAACGTAGATGGTTTTTATTTATGTAATTTAAAAACATAAGACAAAACAACATTTATATATAAATTCTTAAATTACTTGTTATTGCTATCAAAGTCCTTAATTACTTGTAAAATTGAGATTGAGTAATTTGAACCATTAAACGCGAAGTTTTCTAAATTATTCCAAATAACACATAGTAAAATTAAGCAAATATTGTATGTATGTACTTATGTTTAGTTTTCGTTTTGATCGACCGGTTTCCACTCTCGGTCGGACCTTAGTAATACAATCTCGTCTTCAGAGTCAGTTTCTGAAGGAAGTATATCGTCTTCATCGTAGTATGGCTTCTCTAGTAAATCTGTATTGGTTAGGATGAAAGAATATTATTAAACATATTTTTTATAAATTGAGGATAAGTGCGATTGTGTCGTCACTGATCTCTAATCACTAAGACGGAATGCCTCGTCACCAGCAATTAGGGCATCCGAATCCCTAAACTCCTCAGACACGGAACACAGCAGCGTCACACTGCTTCAAATAGCAGACGAATACTTTATGGACTTGGTTTTATGGCAATAATAATTGCGAGCGTGTCGAAACATATTAAATATACCTTACATTCTTAGAGCGAAGGAGACAAAACGTGGTGCCTATTAAATAAAACGTAAACAAATTCAGAATTTGTTTATGACAGACTGTCTCACATATATAAACTTATTCCCATCTCTTTCTACGAATGATTTGAAGTAAAGAAGATACTTAATTTGAATGATATTTATGATATTTAGTTTTGTTTTATTAAAAATTTAAAGGCAAACCAGCACGACATCTATCTTCGATAAAAAATCATAGTGTTCATGCGTTTCCAGAGGACTAAGATGGAAGGCGTCACCCCAGTAATAACGTTTCGAGTTTCTGCCACTCACGGCATCGCTAATCACCTATTATATTTTAGGATTTTTTTTTATTATGGCAACACGCAAATGATATAAATATATTTAAGTATTAATATACATCATTGCATTTCCATTGGTTTTTGATAGATCTGCAATCTGCATGGACGTCTGAAAGGTAAAGTTCAGATTCAGTCAGAAAGTGAGTTAAGTATTAAATTTATGTATATAGGATTAAATAGTTTCTGAACGAGGTGTGATCTTTGTCATTCGTTCTAGAGGGTGATAGTAGATGGGAAGAACGACGATACGTCGGTAATAATTGTAACGGGGTTTAAGAAATTATTAAAGAAGTTAATAACGAAAAAAAATGAGAACATCATTGATACCTCCTACATGTTATGTATATGTGAATGTATGTTTGTATGTATATTTATATTAATACATACAGGTCAAGCTAATAAGCGTGTTAAAGTACCTACATATATACATAATAATAAAATGTCGTAGAGCAAAGGAGATTTCTAATATTTTCAATATAACCATGGTATGTCCGTTTACATGTGCGTTTTTTTGTGTACTGACCGTAGGAGGCATCACCACAGAGCGGACGCTTGTCGTCGGGCGGCAGTTGAGAGAACATGTAGTTGCGTCGAGACTCTTTGGCTCTCTGCCTACACCCGAAGCACCACGCCGCGAACGTCACCAGTAAAACACCCACTGCGCCTGTATTTGATTTAATATATACATATCATAAATTCAGGATAAATATCTGAAATAATTTTGTTACTATTAAGTACATTATTACGTTGAGCCGATAATAGATATGGATCAATCGTTCTCGAATGGCAACCTTGAACTGTCATTAAATAATTTTGTTACTATTAAGTAAATTATTACGTTGAGCCGATAATAGATATGGACCAATCGTTCTCGAATGGCAACCTTGAACTGTCATGAAATCATTTTGTTACTATTAAGTAAATTATTACGTTGAGCCGATAATAGATATGGATCAATCGTTCTCGAATGGCAACCTTGAACTGTCATGAAATAATTTTGTTACTATTAAGTAAATTAATACTTCGAGCCGATAATAGATATGGATTAATCGTTCTCGAATGGCAACCTTGAACTGACAAACGCATCGGAGCACGACCACTAGATGGCGTAATATATAGTCTATGAATGCAGATTTTCTAGGATAGTGCTTCTTGGTAAACTGATTACAAATACTACACGAAAACGTCGATTTGGTACTAATATGAACGTTATAATTATTATGTCAGACTCGACAATCCACAACGCAAACGGTGACCGAGCGCTTATGGCGCTCAATTGAGACCTCTATTAGTGGGATAACCAGCCAGCACATGGGCTTCCGAGAGGGAAACTCGGCATGGACCGATACCCAGTTTCGAGAGAGCGTCTGACTCGAGAATAAAGTTGGTCATCCAATTGGAACAGATGCCCTTTCACTACATAAGTGTCTAAAAGATAATTGAAATCAATTAAAGTTGGTCTTCTATTTAGAACAGATGGCCCGCAACACCTAACGACAAAGATGAAGCGCGTCGTCACCAAAAAACCTGTCATCGGTTTCTTTGATTCACCAGAGCGAACACAGAGGCACTGATGTAATATTTTTCTCTGCTACTCTGTGAAATACCAATGCTGATTTGTATGTAATTACTAACTATTGATAATCTGCCTAACCCATAATAGATTGATGTCGTGAGTTATGTATTCACGATTAAAACCTGTTGCGTCGTTAATAAATACGTATCATGATAATTACACACCAGACAACATGACGAAGACGAGTCTCGGCATCCCCAGCACCGTGTCATCTTTCTCCAGCTTGAATAAGACGTTAGGGGTCAGGTTGCCGTTGCTGTTTACCTGTAGGGAAATATATTTTCGTTTTAAAATGTCATTATTTCTTTGATTTGTATCAATAGTTTCACAGGTATTATAAATCTCTCTCTCTCTTTTTTTATATAGAATAGGTAGCAAATGAGAAAGCTTATTGTATTGAGTGTGACAAACGAGCACACAGTTCACGCGATGGTAACGACACCCACGTCCTCATCCGTGGATGCGTTGTCATTCATCCCTGGTGACTAAGATGGAATGCCTCGTGCCCACTAATTAAGGCCATCCGAACCCGGACAGTTAAAGGCATTTATTTAATTAGCAGGCATAACAGCACCGGTGCTATCGACGCGGCTGTCAGAAGTAATAGAATGCACAAAAGATTAGCAAAAGGTCGAAGTGATATCGCACCATCACAATCCTGACTCCCAAATATATAATAATCCTAGATTCTGTTGATGTTGATGCTGTTGGCCTATGCGGCTCTTACAACTTCATCGGACACAGGGCACACGGAACTGAGGGTTCCGTGAGCCTGGTTATATATAATAAGATTTGTAGATAAGCATTTTAACAATTTTTTTTATTTGAGTATTGCTGTCGGTACAGAGACCTATCTAATCAGACTCGCTAGCGGGAGGCCCGCTGAGTTCTGAGGACATTTTAACGAGACACGATAAATTACTACGTGGAGTTCCACATTGTTCCTACAGCTAGTTTAGCTTATAGAATCAACACGTATAAATGGATTCTACCTACACGGAATGAATAAACTTTTCACAGAATATAACTATGAAATAGTTCGTTTTGAGCAAATTCAATCTCTCAATGCCATGGGGATGTCGGTCTGTATTTTATTACTGCTAAAGGGCATGCAACAAAATATCGATAACTTTACATAATGTCTTTAATTAATCATTATAATAAACTTGATTTTAGTATTTGACTACCTTTGTTATAGTAACTAGACTATATCATATAGTTTGAAATATAGGAATAGAAATGTATCTAAACTTTATTCAAAACATTTCTAATATATATCTCACCTACAACTGATTACAAATGATTTAAATATTGTTACGCGGTCCTATTGCCATATAAAATAAAATAAATAATCAAATATCTCAGTTGATATAATGTCCCTTGAATGTTTTCAATCATGTGACCACCATTGAATACAATAAATCTGTGAAAGCTCGATCCTTCCCATGTCGACTGGACTTATTTATTGTAATGCTGTAAACTAGCTGTAGTTGGTATGTGGGTCTACTACTTAGAAACATAGTATGTATCTCTTTAAAATGCTTATGCAGCAATCATATCTTATATTCGGTGGGCAGGATTGTGTCGGTGCGGAAGCACTTTGATCACAGCAAATCTTTTGTGCCTATCCTCTCCTACACACACTTATCTCTAGCGTCTCGATCCAAATATGTGCCTATAACTATCTGGTTTTGGATCGCCTTTATTACTGATGACGAGGTATTCCATCTCAGATCCTCGTCTTTGGAAATCATTTATCATCACAACCAACAACTATATGTAGGTTTTTTTACTCATGAATAAGTGGCAAACGAGCGAACAGCCCACCCGATGGTAAGTGACCACCGCCGCCCATGGACATCGGCAACACCAAAGTAGTCGCAAATGCTGTGCCGGCCTTCAAGGAAGATGTAGGCTCTTAACGTACCATGATATGCCTGCTTCGTGTAATGTATCCATCCGACGCAGCAGATATCATCACTTCTCTCCCCATGTAGGTGACGGGTAGGGAGATTATGAACCTTCCAGCGTCGTCGCTGCTGTTAGTAAGCAATGGCTTGATGGAGTTCAGCAGGTAGAGTGACAGCTTCGCTTGAGGCAGTGGCAAGCTGTTGTAATCCAAGGCGAGACCTATGGAGAGAACGTTTGATTTGTTTAGTTGTGTCGACGTAATTTTTATTTATCATACAGCACTACATTAGCTCTTTAAAAAAATATAAATATGCAAAAAAATATCTCATTTTCGTATTAATCCACCTCCTCCTCCTCGCGTCGGTTTCCTCAATGCTGAAGGTCGTGACCATCTCGCGGGAACAGTCTGTCGTTGGTGATCCATCGCCACTTTCCCCCGTCTGTCGCCGTGTGCAAAGCATTGCTAACCGATGTGCCGAGAGTGTTGCGGATCTGGTCAGGTCTTGTCCCGTCGATTTTTCATTTCATTAATCCACCAACAAGCACATAGTTCACCTAAGTGTGAACCGATTCCTCTCATTCATGACTTCCATATACATTCTTGTACGCGTACAAGCAAGCGCGATGACGTCGCCTATAATTTTTATATGAAATAAATAAATCTAATCTAATCTCTCTTGTTGATCAGAATGCGCATGTAAATTAGGCACAATCACACATTACGTGTGTTTTCAATGATTCGCTGTACACTCATTGGAAGAATGTTGTAATATCTAATATATTTAGTTAATATGTGTGTATTTGTGACTGTTCAATTCAATTAAACATACTAATGCAAACATTGTAGTAGGTGTAGTGCATACGTTGTAAAAAGAGAATATATATATATATATATATCTATATATATATATATATGTGTATATATATATATATATGTATATATATATATATATATATATACACAATTAATATCTGTGAATCTAGTTGTTTTATCCCAGCCGCAGTATTTTGAGGTGCAACATGATCCAATTACACGGAAAAAAAATAAACTCGTTGATTACTGTTAAAGGTATCTTTACAAATTTTAGTCAATTTCAATTAAACTTGAATTGATCCCTCAAAAGAATTTTACAATAAAGTTTATGATTTTTGATAAATTTTCTCGAACACGAAGTTTGATGGTACATATGTACGGTTAGAACTGAGGTTGCCAGACTTTTTTTCTCAGAGCACTATCCAAACTCAGTTGGTTCCGGTGGATTCCCTGCATTTCTACCATATTCCCAAAACTCGACAAAAAATTTGCAATATGCGAGTTTTTCCAAGTAACAGTCGCATGAGCTTCTTAAAATATTATCTGACTACATTGATAGATGAAATCAAGCCTACATTTTAGTTCTTCACTATCGAAAACAAATAAATTTTCGTGGACGAATGCTTACGAATTGGGAACCCCCATTTTTTTGTCACGCCAACGCAGACACCCGTCGAGTCTCGTGTTACCTCTGGTGGTCCAGACGTGGACCACTTTGGGAACTAAGGGTTTGAACTGAGGACTGTGTTTGACAACTTGGATATGAATGATTCCTTAATACATAATTAAAAACCATTAAAAAAAATTACGTTACAATTACCAGATTGAAATAGTAGCATAACGTTACCATGGATACACAGGAGGCAGACCGTGTTATATTGAAGCTTCATTAGCTTATAATAATGCCCCGGTGAGTTACCTGTGATGTAGACGGTGTTGGGGTTGTCGTCGAGGGGCAGCTGGTCCACCGGTGCAATCGGTAAGTGTTCAGCGTTCAGACGACGCAACACTATATCCTTTTCTTTGACTTTCCCTTCTATTACACGCCACGTTAATTGCTGTAAGAATTGAATAATTATACATAAATGCAATCATACAATAACATAATCTACCAAAACCATTAACCATTAGGGGGGACGGAAGCAGTGACAGAGGTATAGTTATTTTTCATTTTTAAACCGACGGACCGATGTTTGGATTCAATTATTTTTTTAAATAATGAAAATATTACGGGTTAACCACTTCAGCTAAGCTGAAAATGCTTGTACAAGGGGATGGCACGACAATAGTCGAATGGCGTATTCGAACCTCCGTACTTAAGTTTCGCAGACCTAAAACATTAGGCTATCGACTCATCGTCAGGTCAGGACGGTCAAGAGAATATTTAAATTAGCACCAAATTAGAATTAAGGTTTGACTTGATTCACAAAACCGTTAGGACTCTATATATCTCCTAATAAAACCTTCCTCAACATATCAACATCATAACAGTTATAACGGCACTTTAATTCGTTATGTGGTTGTTAAATAATAAATGTAATTGATATGTATATAAAGACGATGATAGAATGCCAACAACAAACCTTCAAGCTAATGTGGTTCGTCTATCCACAGATTAAACATTATCGACATTGGAGTCAAGTAGATTTTTACGTTCCACAATAATTGCAAGTAATTAGACAAATAGGATATCATAGACAGATCACAGATAGGACATTCCAATTCGACAAAGTCTAGCTAGTAATTATGATATAAACTTATTTATGGTTTTGATTCTTTTCATATAAAGATTGCCAGCAGCTTTGCGTGCGTGGATATTCAATATTTATATTAAAAAAGGGCTCGTAGTTGAGTGGTTTGAGCGCTATTCGGAAATAGTGCACAACGCCATCTATCGAACTAAGAGGTAAACTTTTTGCAAACCATATTATATGGAAATTCATGCTTCTCAATTGAAAAATTATGAACTTCCCATATAAAACCTCAACCCTAAATGACTCTCAAAGGGTAAAATTTTGAAAAACGCCGATATACGTAGACATTTATTTCTATATAGAAGCAGGTATATGAAATTTAGTCTTTCTTACTTAGAAAATGACTTCTTATACTTCCATACAACCGTTCGTCCCTATTTTATCCCCTTACAGGTTGAAGTTACAAAAATCCTTCCTGAGTGGATACTTACAATAAAAGGAATCAAATGCAAAAACTTCAAGTTTGTAGCCCAAGCGGTTTCGGCTCTGTAATTTGTTTCCAGCTGCAGAATGAACCATGTCAACCAGTCAGCTCGACCGGGGTAGGACCACGCTCTCACAGAATACCAGCGTAAAATAGCAGCATAACGGTGCTGTGTTGCGTCTGGTGAGCACAGGGATCCGGAGACCTTTATTACTGGCGACGAGGCATTCCATCTCAGTCCTCGAGGGTAACAACGCATCTGCATTATGATTCCTTGTCAAGGATGAATGGTAATGTCATGGGCCGCAGGAATCACTTGCCATCAGGCCCCTTCCTAGAATTCCTTCACAATAATATGCTTAATAGTGTAGACATGTTTTCTTGCTCCCGTCCACAAAACATTTCTCTATAGTTTATAGTTCGTAATTATATTTTAAGTCACTCAATAACGGATTATGTCATCGACATTTCTAAAGGAAGCAATTGTAAATATTCTCGAATATTTTCTTCGTTTTTATCTTTTGTTTCTGTTTGTCTCCAATAAAGTAAATACTTAACTGTGTGCTCGTTTGTTAATTTCAAATTAAAAAAAAAAAGTCAGTCAAGACAAGTAATTATATATATATATATATTGTATGAGAGTCGCAAAGGCCACTTATCATCAGGTGAACTGTTCTAATTTGTCACTTTGTACGATGTGATGATATGCTTCTGGTCAATTTCGAGGTTCGACTATCAACATCAACACGCAGCAGGGTGTACTATTGCCGTAAGTATTTACGCAAACTAGGGATGTTACGGAAGTGGTTTTATCGGAATCGAATTCGGAATCGGAGTTTTTAAATGCGTTTTATCGGATTCGGAATTGGAACCGGAACCGGAAACGAAGACGGAGGTAAAAAGGAAATGTATTAGGAGCGGTTCAAAAATAATAATACGACTATCCCAGGAGGCATTTTCTTGTCGTTCCATTTCCCAAGTCCCATGTTATGCAATAACATGCAAGAAACAATTGCAGCGTCAGATATACGGTTCAACGCACGCAGAGCCGAAAAACAAATATTTCGGTTCCTTCAGGTGGAAGTCGAACTCAGGTCGATTCGATCAAACGCAGCAGCTAAGTAAACCATAACGCCACGCGGTCGTCTGTTATATAGTGATACTAAAACCTCATTCAACTTGGCTATCAAGCTCAAATTCAATAGTAAATACTTAATTTATGCTTTTAAACCGACACATATTCGAAGCAATCATCGCCAGCCTGATGAAAATAGCGGAGAAGGAAGTCTGCAGATGCTGAGACTTTTTAATATTTAACACACAATTAAATTGAATGCAACTACCAGTTAAAACAGAGTTGTCAAATATTAAGTGCTACTATAGATTTGAGCGCGACATCAGTTCAAATGTTATTTTAATAAATATGAGAACGTTACCTGATCGTGATATCCGTGGCAGCGCACAATGACGCGATAGTCCCCGGCGGGTAGCAGGGCGCGGTAGTGGGCGCGGTTGCGGGACACGCGATACTGGCGGGCGGACCCCGTTATGGCTAGCGTGGCGTCGCGCATGGGGATACCGTCTTCGTTCTTTATGAAACCTTTCACACCTGAAGATGAAGAGCATAAAAACTGACACTACGAAATTGAGGTAGACAAACGAGCATCATCTGATGGTAAGTAATGTCAATGGTCCATAAACGTCCTGCATCTATCAGGGTGGGGACCTTGTGGGGGGGATCGTTCACTAACGTGAGCCCAGGTGACAGGGGCGACAACAAGGAATAGTCAGCATAAAAGGATGCTGGTGCGTCTCGAAAGAGATTGCGTAACACCTCCCGATATGTTGAGGGTTTTAGTGAGAAGGTATATCAGATAACCTTCTCCCCTGAAGACAGGGTGTCTTCTGAACATCTTGAACATGGGAATAAATTGTCATTAGGACAACTGTGGGCAAGTCGACTTACTTCCTTAAACAAAGGCAAAAACAAACTATCAAGCATAACTCACCCGTATTAGCGACCTCCACAAGTTTCATAATACCACGCAAGTTATCCCTCCACACCCAACCGATCACACCGGGCGCCGGCATCTTGCAGCAACTCAGTCCAATCGACACGATCGGTGTGTTGTACCTCTCGCAGATCAAATCGATCAAGTTCCCGTGGCTTATATCTACATTCCGGTCGGAGCATTCGTAACGGTCGCTCGGATACCTGTTGTCTTGGAACTGCTTAGCATAATGCTCGTAGATATCCTTGGAAAGTTCCGGATAAGCGATGTCCTCTGTTCCCGATGACAGTTCGATGACTAAATCGTATTTTTCCTCTTCTAAAAGATTAACGAATGCTTTTTCCCTTGTGTAATTTGTGAGTGGGTTGAGATTTTTCTTCGTTAGATAATTATACACGCTGTTGCCGAATTCTTCCTCCAATGGTTGTATTTCACATCTATCTGTGTAATCGTATCCTTTGAGAAGTTTATTGTAAAGGGGGTCGATGTTGGGTATGAAATGTAAGACGGTGTTCTTGAGTAGCTGCTGATGGACTGGCTCGCCGATGGTATAGGCGGTGGAGAGGTGGCGCGCGAAGTTCAGGAGCATCTCCTGGCCGAGAGGTTGGGAAGCGTAGAGATTGCTTATTATCGCTATACGGAACTTGGTTTCTTCTGGTGATCCAACCTGTAGCGAGTATTAAGTAGTATGATTGTTATTTTTTTGTCATGTTTAACATATTATTTATTTAATTTATATTTACACAGAATTTATCCAAGAAAACTAAGATAAGAAAAGTATGTACAAAGTATGTCGGGGTAAAAAAACGGTCGTCGTGGTTCGTTCGTGATGGTAAAAGATCACCGCCGCCCATGAACATCCGCAACATCAGAGTCGCAAATGCGTCGCCGGCCTTTAAGGAAGGTGTAGGCTCTTTTCTTGAAGGTCCCTAAGTTGTATTGGTTCGGAAACACCACTGACGACAGCTGATTGCACAGAATAGTTGTGCGTGGCAGGAAATGAATTTCAAACGAAACAGAATATCGCAATTAAAAAGGTTTCATGTTGATATGAAACTAGATTATAGATCAAAGGTGTATACTATATTGACCCTTGTTATGATACCAGTAAGTAAAATTTTGTATGCAGTTGTCTGCTTAGTGGTTCAGTTTTAATAGGTACTAAGAGTTAATGAAGTGTGGCGAATATAGTACCGACGCTTGCGACTCGCATAGCAGGCGATTCGCCAGTGAGTCTCTCGCGCGTCTCGGTCGACAACAGACGCTGCACGAGCAGTGCACAGGTTACCACGTGTCCCAGCTCACTCGCATCGTCACAGCCACGCCACGAGTTTCCACGTGGTCAATAAACAACGTGTACAACAAACACTAGTGTTTCCTTGTGGACGTGCTCCACTATCTCCATCCGCCGAACATGCAATTATACGACATAACCGGTGGTTTCGCACAACGTGCCAACGCCATCAAAGAACGAATGAATTTGAAAACTAAGGAAAGTTTTCGTACCTCGACTATATAAAGGCGGAAATGGTTATAACAATAAAATCTCTTTCAACAGACCTGCTCTTGGAGATATCATCGAAAATAAAAAAACATTGTCTACTCAGAAAAAAAAAAAAAAAATATAATGGACTGTATTTATATACAAGCGTATATATATTTTTTATATTTTTATGCAATATTTTTTTTTAATTATAAGCTTTATCCACGCAGATTTCCAGATCACCGATCGGACTTTTCAAACCCCGTTTATCCATACTCAACTAAGATTAATAACGTTTACAGTTTCAACCCTGACGTATGGAGACGTAATTGCTTAAAACCTTATTGCGATAACAAAAACCCTGTTAGGTATAAGGGCTGAGTAATGGACAAGTGGAACGATCGCTGGTTAGCTATGCCCTGGTTCATTGTAAGTAATAGCATAAAAATAAATCCCACAGCTGGGCATGGACCTCCTCTCTAGAGAGGGTATTAGAGCAAAGACCACCACGCTGCTCCACTGCGGATTGACGGACTTCACGTGTCTTCGATTTTTTTTTATATATAATCCTCAGACATGCAGGTTTCCTCACCGCCATTTTCATTATACTAATGACGTTGTGGGCGCGACCACGTATACATATACAACACTTAGATCAACCAGAAGAGACCCAATATTTCTAAGTGGCTATTTTATTGTAGTTTTAGTTCTGGTAGTTCTGGTATTGTATGAAATATTGTGGTAGTCGAGCCCACCCATCCATGCTCCAAGTGGCTTTGCTCACGAATATCAAAAATTCAAATCTTTAGTGTAGTCCACAATTTTCTAAAATCTCTTCAGTCTTGGGAACCATGAACCCTGGTCATATATATATACATGCACACACACCTGATCGGTGAGCTCGAGTTGATGCAGTGCTGAAGTCTTGAATGCGTCTCCTGCCTTGAACTCAGCCACGTCGGGGTATCGATTTTCCAGTTCCGACAGTTCGGAATACATCTCCACTGGACTATGGTACCGCGTGTTTACGATGTTCTCTAGGACACTGTGGGACATACATATGAAAGTCAAAGATCGATATTTTTGGTAAAAATATTAGACTTTTTTTAGAGAAAAACCAAGAAATTACAAAAAAAAATACTTTCAAATAACATTTCAAATCCATACTGAAATATTAAAAAAAAATACTCCTTCAAGCAGACGTAGCCTGTGGTGACCAACTGTGAGACAAATACAGGATCCTATTTAACAAAAAAAAACAATCATTTAACAGCAAAAAGTATTATTTTAGGCAGAATACATAGTTGGCAAACAATCATTACTTGCAGTAAGTACTATATATATATATATATATATATATATATATATATATATATATATATATATTATTATTATTATTAACTACAAATTAAGATTTTATAAGAGGATTATGATGAAATTCTTCATTTCCAGTTATCGTGTTTCCAATTCCTTCTCTCAGTCAAAGTACTTTAGCGCATAACTACTATTATTTAACGATTAGGATGAGAGAATAGGCTGATGAGAATGATCCATACATAAGTATTTTAGTACAAGACAAAAATACATCGTAGTTGTTTTTTGGCTGTCCTTGTATATGTTGTAACCAAATCTATAAATTCATTTTGTGCCACCACGAGCTAATGCATGAAAAGGTATGAAAATCCACATAGCGCAACCATTTCTAGAACTAAAAGAAGCACCCAATTGCCATAATTCAATACCTTAAATAAAATCCATATGGGTGTAAGAACACGTGACAGAACGTATTACGTCACAATACGATGACCAATCACTATGATATTACCCAGGCAAATTTAAAATTGTTAATTGTTTATATAATTGGGCGCGTATTGTAGTCAATGAATATTTGAATATATAGATACCTCTGTCCCCCATAGCCAAAAATATTTTAATATCTCTCTTTTTTCCCCTATTGATACAAAATAATAACCAATTTAAAAATTTTGCGGTTAGTTAAATCAGTAAATTTGACATCATTTTCTCATCGAAAATTAACAAAACAAATAGACATAACATTCCTGAGTTTTTCATTTTATACAAACTTATGCACGCTTACTGACCTATTGAGTTTTTTAAAAGTACATCAATGACACTTCCTACTAAAATATTATAACAGGTTGGTACACATAACACAACTTATACAGTATCTTGAAAGTTTCAAATAAGAACTTGTGTCCTCGTCGAACACCGAAATCAGTTTCCGTTTGTCGACCCCTGGGAAACTGATATCGACCACTTTGTGTATCCCTGATCTAGACAGTTCTAAAAAATAAATTTAATGCGTTTGCGAAAGTCTAATGTTTTATTAAAAATCATAGTACAAAGAGGTCATTATGTTAATCTCATACGACACATTTTGATAACATCTACAAACTGTATTGATAACATATTTTTTATTTATTAACTCTTTATTGCATTAACCTTAACAAAGTTAAACGTTCACAATTAGCGGACTTAATGCCAAAGGCATTCTCTACCAGTCGACCCAAGGTGTGATAGATAATAAACTAATTAATAAAAGAAGAAAAAAAAATACCGAATACAAGCATATAATAATACATACACATATAGATATTAAATACATAATACATGTATATTATATATAACATATATCCTGCCTTTTTCTTAGCGTGTCATGTGCCAGGAGTGAGCGAAATGAATTTAGCATTTCTTTCACTCACACACGCTTTTGTTATATGTTATAATAAACTTGTCAGTTTTTTTTTGTATTATTATTATTTGGGGTTCTTCAAGACAAACACTGGTTATACTTTACAATAATTTTAATTAGCAGAAAAACTCGGTTACTTAATTATTAGACAACTAATTGTTCTGAGTCATTACTGTGAAAATGACAATTACGTGAATGACTGACTTATTTATTTTACTCTAACCTTATTTCGAACCTTCATTTTTTTTTCATTACTTTGAGAGTTACAAACGGGTACATAGTTCACCTGGTGGTAAGTGATTCCTGCGACCGTGACATCTACATTCATCTTTGACAATCATAATGCAGATGCGTTGTCACCCTTGAGGATTGAGATGGAATGCCTCGTCACCAGTAATAAAGGTGTCCGGAACCCTTCACTTACGAAACACCGCAGACTTATGCTGCTATTTCACGCTGGTATTCTGTGAGGGCATGGTCCTGGTTCTACCCCGGTTGACCCATTTATTCTGCAGCTATAAACAAACTGCCGCGCAGCTCTACCACCGTTGTGTTATAGATAATATATTATTCAGATAATGCGAAAAAGACGTTGAAACAATGGTTGGATCTTCTGGGGATAAGTTACTCGAAACCAGATCAATTAGTAAATGCATACAAAAAAGATCTGCAGATGTCGAAGTACCACATAATCCACAAACGAGACAAGTTGACAATAAAATAATATAGGCCTTTAACATCTCAGTTTCAGACACAAATCTCTAGAATAGGATGTTGTGAATACATTTCTTTTTGACCCCTCCTTGACCACTTAAACGTTAGTATAAGCCGACAGTTAGCATTAAAAACAACACACAAGTATCATGCAGAGTTTATTAATACAAATAAAAAAGCATTAAACACAAAACACATAATTAAATAGAATAGTAGTGAATTAGAGACATTACATTCAATATTACTTATATATGTATATATTATATAATTGTATACATTTAAAAAGTTATTTATATTAATTACATAAGCAAAATAAATATGGTCCTGCAAAACTTTTTATTAACTAAGTCAATTTTATGACAAGGTAATATCACTGGGTAGCTATTTATCATTAACAAATATGTTACTGTTATATATATATAAATATATACATATATATATATATATATGTATACATGTACTCCAAGAATGATTTTTGTGAAATATTTTTATATTTATTATAGAATATCTTTGTAATATATCTATAAGATTATAAACATAACATAAAAAGGACGGAATTTTGTAATTTGGACGGTAAATAATTTAAAATATAATTTTGAGATTCATCAATACAAAATAATTATTACTAATTAAAGATTTAATTGATTAAAGCTAATTTGTTGACTACTAAAAAATCAAAAATAAATGACGACATATTGAAGAAAAAGTGTTATATTTTTATTGTTTAATAAAATATTTGTAAACTATTATTTCCTTCTATAAATAATAAATAATATTATTTCATAAATATATTATTTATTATTTATAGAAATATATTATTTATTATATTATCAAAAACATAGAGATAGAAACATTATTTGTAAATTTGCAGAACCATATCCAACAACAAAACAACAAGCGTGGCAGCGTATTAAAGCAAAATTGATCTTATTACATATATCGTTGGAGTGCATTTCGCGTTGACTTACCGGAAGTCGTAAGCAGAGGACCAATGCTGTGGGTCGTCCACCATCAGCGTGAAGTTGACGCTCGTCGAGCCGTCGGTGAGGACGGTCACCTGTTCTGTCACACTCTCATATCTGTGGAGGAACGTTTCTTTTTGTTTTTAAGGCATTTTGTTGGAAAAAAAAATATTGAAATAATATAATTTTTCGCCTCGCATTGTTAAGTTATTAATAATAACGATAATTGTTGTTTTAATATTGATAAATGACCAGTGTTTAACCGTTGAAAGGAGATTTAAATTGATACTGTTTTTTAAAATAAATTTTTGATGTTGCATTTTTGACTTAAAAAAAACTTTTGAAAAAAGCAAAAATGCATGATAACTCAAAAATGGTTCATAAATCCTTCTAACGGGAATACGTCGAATTACCAATAAACCTGTATATATATTAATATTCACCCATCCTTAGTGGCGGTGATATTGTAGGTCCCAGGAACGAGCAAACGCCAGAAGTCTCCGTCTACTGCGGTCTTCACCGTGTGCCTGATGCCGGCGACTGAGATAGTGGCGTTGGCCAGTGGATGTCCAATGTGGCTGTGGACGAAGCCATGCGCCCCGGTGTGCACCTGAAATAAACGATGTGAGTAAGCGAGACAGAGTACAAGAGAGTGATAGTGTTGAGACATTATTATTTAAAAAAAAAACATTCCTATTTAGATATTTTCTTTTTATTTACTTATGTTTTAAAGCATTGTTAAATATCATCTTGCATACAATGGTTAAGATGCTTCGGTTCTTTTTGAAGTCCCTAACTAAAAGTGAGTTGGTCTTTATAACATTTCTGCTACACATGTTTTTTGCAAGAATCAGAATTGCGCCTACAAATACTATATTAGTTAGTATTGAAGAAAAACTGATTTAAATTATGTAATTAACTACTCGTAGCTATGCCCGCAACTTATTTCGCGTAGACCACAAGATGCTTGGTACGCTATTCTTGAAACTTTTAAAGGGGAACAATTCCGTAGTACATGATTTTTGCCAAACTCTAACCGTTTACCCGGCACACGTAACGGAAGCTCTCAAACGGATTCTTTTTTTTAGTTTTTGCATCATTTTTCATTGACGCTCCGCACCTATTGGTGGTAGCGTGATGTTATAGCCATCCTCGATAAATGAAAAATCCAATACAAAAAGAATTTTTCAATTCGAACCAGCAGTTCCTGAGAAAAGCCCGTTCAACCAAACAAATTCTCAGCTTTATAATATTCATATAGATTATATATGATAGATTGTTAAAGAAATAATACACACGAAGATTTCTAGCTGGTTAATTTCGATGAATGCTACATTTCCTGTTTGTCAGGTGTCATTGACTGCACAGGATATACTTTAGTGTGGTAGGCATTCGCAAAACCATAGAGACAATCTCTTGTCAACCACATCTCTATTCGAAGGTAATGTCTGTGGAGTATGATAGAAGAAGAAAGAGGAGGATCAAACATGGAACGAACGCGGTGTTTCACAAATATTTTTGTTGAACACATGGGCGTGTATAAATCAAGTACCACCTTCCCAGAAGCCAGTTACTGAACACTAAGCTGAGATAGATACATAGATAGTTAACATACCATTTCTGTCACGCACTCTGTGGAATCAGCTGTTGCAAGCGGTGTTTCCGTACCGATAGGAGTTAGAGACTCACTAGAAAAAAGCTTACACCTTTCCTAAAGACCGGCAAACGCATTTGCAACTCCTCAGGTGTTGCGGATGTCCATGGACAGCGGTGATCACTTACCATCAGGTGTGCCACTTGCTTGTTTGTGCACAAGTTTTGTATACTTATGCATAAATTATACATTTGTGTTTTGTTTATATATACAAAAAAAATTGTCAAGGAAGTGGAATAAATCGATATCGATATAATCGGGGTAACAAAATATTGATTTGCTTTAAAAATTAATAATATAATATACCTGTTCTATAAACTCGAGCAAGGCTTCCTTATTGTCCTCCCAATAGCTGGGCAAGTCCTCTGCGGGTGGAAACTTGTAACAGCCAAGTTCCAGAGTGATCTCCATGTCACTGGTGTGTAGGTAGTTCCAATCTTGCATACCTCCGGCCAGCACATACCTTGAAAGATGAAAACAGAATATAATTACAACTTTTTTTGTTTTTAATTAATAATAATGGAGCCTTACTAACATAATTTATTATTTTTATATTATTTATGTTGTGAATTAAAATAGTGACAAGTTTAGTATTTTTAACTTACCACTTGGCACCGTTGGTGATTCCACCGAGGAACTTTTCATCTGGTACATTTTTACATGGCTGCCCAAGGTGCATCTTGTGGTGAGCCTTTGAAAATACACAAATATGTTACAAGGAATATTCAGTGACGTCACACACAGTAAGTAGGTAGGGTAGGAATCTCTTTTAAATAAAAAATAAATTAGCTTTCAGTTTATCATTGACTCTGATGACTGCACCCCTTACATATTGAAATCACATGTAAGGGTTGCAGTCATCAGAGAGACATCTATTGAAAGATTTAGATCTAGGTATAGAATGCCTTAAAATAACTATCTATTACTATTATTCACAAGGTACGTCCTAGTTAAATTCATAATTGCCAATTTACTCCGTAGCTTGGAATGTCTTAATTTTTCCATTTTCCACTATTCATTGCATTGCATTAAGTATATAAAGTAAAGTTCTATATGCTAGGTTAGAGCTGTGATAGATAAAGTAACATCCTTCCAGTTTTTTATCCTGGGTTTCCGATGGTGAGTAACAGAATATGAAGTAATTTGAATGTGATAGTTCAGGATTTTATTGTATGGTAATTTGCAGGAGATAACTATGCTATCACTATGATAACAGTGAACTAATGATGCACGGAACTAACACTTACGGGGTGATAATGCAATGTCCAAACCCAATAACACTTGTATCTGAAACTATGTGATGAGTGAAGCCCACAAACATCTACAGCAAATACTATCAACATCAATGCATGGCACTCGTGATGAGATGGAATGCCACTTCACCAGTCTTGGCCTCTGGATCCCTTCACACATCAAACGTAACACAGCAGCGTACGTAGCCGTTTCAGGATTATTTTCTGTGTAGCCGTGGTCATTGCACGATCCATCCGATTTATGCTGTATCATCACATTAGTTTCAGATTGGCACTATCAATGTTAAGTACTCTCACTTTCAGAAAAGAAAACTTATTATCACATTCATGATCCTGAGGAGTTGTACGGGTCACTTCCATCTGGTCATCATCTCGATGTTTGGCAATCCACGTTTTACCCGAAATTTTCTGCCACGCACAACTACTCTGTGGAGCTGTCGGGAGCGGGGTTGTTCGAACCGCTACGACTTAGGGACATTCTTCTCTAAGGAAGCCTACACTTTTCTTAAAGTCCGGCAAAGCATTTCCGACTCCTCTGCTATTGATAATGTACATGAGTGGCGGTATATATATATATATATATATATATATATATATATATATATATATATATATATATATATATATATATATATATATATATAATTTATTACACCTTATATAAAAGATATACATACATCAATAAATGTATATATTAATACTCACGTCAGAGTATACATGTGCCAAATGAACAAACATAGCATTATCGGGGGAGAGGAACTCCCTGCCGCTAGACATTTCGGGGTTGCCGTCGTATGGATAGTTGGCCACCAACGCGCCGCCATGCAGGTTGGCGGACAGCACGAATGGTAACGAGAGGGACCACTTCATAAGTGCTTTCGTCTCGGGTTCCGCGACTGTGTTGTCCTGCAAGTTAGAAAGAATGATACTTTAAATATAAAATTATTTATAATTTTGCCTATTCAATCATATCGATGGGGGCGGCTATGAAAATGTAACTATAAAAAATATATGATATTAGATGGCCCAAAAACGAACATGTGATGAGGTGATCTGGCACCTAATGATTCTTGCGGATCTTGCAAACTAAATGAAATCGAAATATGAATAATGTGAAGACTTTAATGAGGCAATCCTTCTCTTTTTTTTACCATCGAGAGTTGCAAACTCACACACAGTTCACATGATGTTAAGTGATTCCTGCGGCCCATGACATCTACATTCATCCTTGACAAGGAATCATAATGCAGATGCGTTGTCACCCTTGAGAATTGAGATGGAATGCCTCATCACCAGTCATAAAGGCCTTCTCAGTCACTCATCACGAACAAAACAGCAGCACTAAGGTACTATTTTAATGCTAAATCCAATGACGTCGCATTATAATGCAGCCATATAGCGCCCGTGTCAAAATCGACATTCACATTAAGAACAGCTGATTCAGCGGTCGTTTTGTATGGAGTCAATTTATTTTTAACATGTTAATAGACATGTTAACATTTGTACCTATTGCATTTTGAACGCGCGCTCGGTGCAATGCTATTTTCAGACTTAACGTTATAGACGAGCTCTGACCCTGGTGAAAGACGCAATGGCAATAGTCGTGGCAGCTGATAGCAAATTAAATCTTACTTTTTTTTGTATCTTTTGAATGAAAAGAAAAGACGATTTACTTCATATTTACTCAAATATTTGCGCCTAATAATTACGCCTTTGAGAAATGCCGTGTTCATTCATGCCAATTTGAACCGCCTCTGGCTACACCGTGGCATTAACACCTGATAACTCACCACTGATCGATTGGGAATATGGAGAAACCATCCAGTTCATGCTTGGCAATTGTTGAAAAGACATACGTTTAAATAAGAAAGCAACGGAAGTTAAATATCAAAAGTTAACATGACTTGTATATACCTGAGTAGGTCCAAACTGATCAGGGAAGTTTCTGTTGAGGTCCACGTTGTGCGCGTTGGATCTGCCTATTAAACTGTTGAAGTCTCCTGTAAAAGGATCAAGAAGAAAAATTAAGACTATAATTAAAATCGAAAGGTATTAAATCCGCCCATAAAACCTTTTATTTCAGCTAAAATTTGCTTTTCAGGCTAAATATTTAATTTAATTTTAATTACATAAAAATTTAATTTCTAAACATATAAGCCCTTGTGCATTATTTATATACATATATGTGTATATATATATATATATATATATATATATATATATATATATATATATATATGTAAGTTGAAAGCCTTGAGCTTTTTACTTTTTAAATTTATTCTAACTTTATGCATTATTAATTTGCTGCTTTGAATCGACAAACACAGCAGACAAATGTCGACACGGACAAGAACGGAGTGTCCTAACATACGGATTTTATTTAAGAAGAGACTAACTAATTGTATTGGAAGTTATCGAATAAAAGTAGGTCGGAATCTGAAAGTAGGTGAGCAACTTCTACTGCAGCCAAAGGATCTACATCCAATGTCTGATCGATGGACAATATCTTATCCTAGAAAATATATATATAACAGCTGATGGTTTAGGAATGTATAATTTCGCAAATCCGATTTGTCCTTTGAATTTTTTTAATCAATAATAAGAAATGGAATAGTATAAGGTTAAACATTTTAACTCACGTTCTCTACTCCTCTCATAGCCGTCGGGGTTCATACTTGGCAAAAGATGCACTCTTGTGGTATTCAACAGCTTCTGTACCCTGACGTCGCCGCTCGTGTATTGTTGGCACAAATATTTGGCCAAAAGCAACAACAATTCGCGTCCGACGACTTCGTTGCCGTGCATGTTGGCCACGTATTTGAACTCTGGTTTGCCTGTTGAAAACACATATATTTACGTAAGTACTATTATTTTAACTTAGGCGATCTAAATATGTAACTAATAAGTTACTATTTCTGATGGAATTTACATTCCTGTTGTAGCTGGTCCTGTCTAAATTAGGCATATTAAATGCATATACAGGATATATTGATATATCAGTAATATTTTTATGTAATTACAATATAACAAACTATATCTAAAGAGCTAAATTAAGCTCACCAACTGCAATTTTACTAAAGATTTATTAGATTACGGTCTAATTTCATCCTCAATATAATATAAACGAAAAAATAATTACCTGCCTGTGATATTTTAGAGTAATTTATTAGTAAATATCGTATCAAGTTTTGTTATGCATAAGTTTTAAAGAAATAACTTCCAAACATACAGTTTAGTAGTGTGTAAAAATAAATTAAATAAATTGATTTGAGATTTTTTTGAGAACAGTTTCGTAGTAGTTGGTTGTAATAATACCAGCAGAATCTTATAATCTGTTAATTCTTTTAAACTGTTCCATTAACAACTCTCCTACGAAAGAGAATGAGAAGACGAAAGAAATAGATCTAAACAAAATTGCATCTTACCAGGTATATGACTGCCAGGATCCCTCGTAATCTCCAACACGTATAGCTCCCTCCCCTCCACAGATTTCCCAACACTGCTCAGCCGAGTTATGCCCGGATACGTTTCATGTAGACGCTGCAGGTAGCCCTCCATCTTCTCGTAATTGTGGTGCACGAAGTCAACTGGAGAAATGTCGTCGATGTTGTGACGTGGATGCCTGTTACTCTCTGTAGATTTACCCGCGAATTTTTTGACGGTTTATTTTGACGTTTCCCACGTGAATTTAATTCTATGTGTTAGTAGAGCGAGACAGTTGTAATAATTTAATATTTTCGTTTCGTGAAATGTTTGATGACAATAAGACTAACTTTTCAGATGCGCTTTTTCAGATAAATAAATACTACAAAGCAAAAGAAAAAAATTGTTTATGGAAGTAAGTGTTAGAAACGAGTATGAAGTAACATTAGCTAGCATTGGTACAGTACTGGAACAAAGTAATACAAATGGACCTTTAGAAACGGACTATAATCTATGATCGTCAGGTTACCGTTGCGCCGAGCGTCGTTTCTGTAATTCGTTAATACTGGATTATTAATACATTGTGTAGGGACAACGCTCCACAATTCCGAAACCTGCCAATTATACGCGCTAATCTCTTTCTAAATATCAATGTGTGTTACTTGCAGCCGAACGATATAAATGCATGTAAGATATATACAAAAAGTATAACAGAGATTTATATACTTTGTCTCTGGGACTCTACGATGGAAGAATTTCGTTACATATGGGACGACCATTTTGATAAAGGTTAAAGTGGTCTTAAGTTATTAATATTATTGCTTTTCTAAATTAGATTCTCTAGCGATGTCACACAAGGATACAAATGCATTTGATCAAACCGAAAGAGCACAATGCATAATTTAGTTATATAAAATTAGAAGAATAAATGTTAGAGCTTGATATATAAAATCCACTATAGCCATTATTTTTTTTTTGTGATATGTTACTTTATCTAATCTACTTTATCTATATGTGGGACAACCGAGCATAAATAAGTGTATTGTATGTATTTACAAATTATATTGTGAAGTAATAGATAAGAAGTATAAAGATAAGTACAAAATTTAAAATATAAATAGATTCATTTTAAAATTAATAAACGAAAATGTAAAATTTAGTTAGCATTTTTAGAAATAGAGAGAAGACTTACCGAATTCACCAAGTTTAGCTGCGTAAATTATTTGTAAAGGTAAAAAGGGAGACGTGGGAAGGAAGGCCAAAATAAAAAAAAGAAAAGAACAGGGCAAATCAACAGCGTATAACAGGTAGAAACCAATACCACAGAATATAAAAATATAAAAGAAGAGACTATTCAGAAGTACATCAGCTTAAGTAATAAATAAAAAAAATATTTATTAAACAATTCTGAACAAAAGTTATTAGAATCTCAACTTTAAAGCAAGGCTTATAGATGCTATAGAAGTCTCCTCTTCTATTTTCAAGTCAACTCCGAGGACGAAATATAGTCTCAATTTACTTGGTTCCTTCTTAAGCGAAGACATAATTAATAAAAATATTACTTAATTACTAATGCTATGTAATTCTGAACGGCAAAATAAATAACAAAACAGAAATATCATATTCATTAAAACAAAACATATTTTATCTTATATTGGATACTCTTTATTACACTTTTGACGTAACGCCACAGATAAAACAGCATAATTTGACAACTTTCAGCCTTATCAATTAAAAAAAAAAATGTTGCTGTTATTTTTTATTATATCTTATTGACATTAAATATTATCACAATATTAACGTTTTATTGCTAACTATAAGGATGTTGCATTTTGAATTAAAAAAAATTGTTCGGGCAACTTAAAAGCTCATTTTTCAGTTCTGATGTTATCATTAATATTCTAATGAATATCATTCCATTATTGATCATGTATTCATACAAGACTTACTTAATATTATGTATAGAGTAAGTAATACTTATAATAAAATACGTGGGAAAAGTTAAGAATGAATATTTACAAATACAGTGTCTAAAGTCTTTATAACGAAACTCAAGGGACCGGGCATTTTTTATCGTTATAGACATTTACCGTTATATAGAGTAAAGATATATATATATATATACATATATATATATATAAGTTTAAGGTAAACCAATCAAATTGTGCTCATTTCTACGTTATAGAGATTTTATCGTTATAAAGAGTTTACACTGCACATATCGTAAAGGGATCTTTTTGAATGTGAATAATTTAACTTTGAACGAATCATCAAATTTGAAATGTAAAAAACACATTTTCTTTAATCAATTGAAGTCTAAATGATTCATAAGTTTTTGCTCCGAGGACTGTGTATGTGTTATCACCGGCAACTGGGCTCCCTACACTCACCAGACGAAACACAGCAACTATTTGACATTGGTATTCTGAAAGCGTGATCCTTCCCTGGGTGGGGCCCATCCATTCATGATGTAGATAGAAACAAACTGCAGTACAGCTTTATCACTTTTAAATAATTGTTATCACGATTCTACGAAAGATTTCTTTGACAGATAAAGGTAATTCTTCTTACTGTATTATTATAATAAATAAAAAATAAATTTATGGTGATGTTATTAATTTAATATTTTTTATTATAGAATTCGCAAGTGTCAAGTAATTATCGATATCTGGTTTAAGAACATCTATAAGCCACATGAGGTAACGATAGATGTCCTAAGATAATTGTAGTGATAAAGGCACTTATAGCGTATCCTACTCTTGGAAGCGCTTATTTGTAAATGCCATTAACGGTCACCCATCCAAATAGGGACAATATACAACGTTCCTTAATCTAAAGAAATCAGTTCTGAACGTCCGCATGATTGCATTTACATTAAGTTATTGCTTCATTTATTAAACTTTAATAATTATATATTATATGCTTTTGGTATATATATATATATATATTTATATATTTATACATATATATGTATACATATATATAGATAAAATACTTAAAGACGTTAGGTGTTAATTAATTATGGTAAGTTATTCTTCTCCAAGCCACGGGTTAACTGGTAGAGAATGCCCTAATGCAATAACTCTAACTTTTGTAATCCTTTTTGTAAGGTGTAAACAATTATTTAGCATAGCAAAAGATTATGTGAAAATATGATTAGCGTATAAAAGAAAATCTATACACCGAAGATTCAAAATTGGATATTACCTCTAAAACAGTTACTTGGAAGCTTTCCATGGGTACTTAAGCTGGTAGGAATTGTTAGTCACAGGAAATAATTGTGAAACAAATTAAATC
This sequence comes from Teinopalpus imperialis, assembly GCA_029286865.1. Lineage (NCBI taxonomy): Eukaryota > Metazoa > Arthropoda > Insecta > Lepidoptera > Papilionidae > Teinopalpus > Teinopalpus imperialis. The sequence goes on from JAGSMU010000041.1 coordinate 380,942, forward strand.
AATCAAAAATATGTCTTTATCTGTACGTTTGTGTACGATAATCTCCACAATGGCTGAACCAATTTTGATGTGAGTTTCAGTATTTACTTATTATATGTATTGGATGGATAAGCTCCAAAGTGTTTCATTCATTCAAATAGGTTGACAAATAAATATTATAGGTTAAGTCGGACACAAATCGGAGAGCGGGCGCGTATGAAATCGCGGGCTTAGCTAATGTATTGTTACGGAGACGAGTAAAAGTTGCCGCCACTTGCAGGCGTTTTCGGGCTGTTTCGGAGGAAGGTCTACACTTAGCAGTAAAGAGAGCCTCGGGTTGAACCGATTCCCTGTTGCGCGAGAGCGACAGAATCGAGGGTGTCCCAGAGGGCTGAACCTCGGCTCGACAGTTGCTTGTGACAACGGATTATCTAATTTAATATCAGTATTATTATTAACTATCTGTACCACCACTTCGGAATGCGTAGACGCTGGAGAAGAAGTTGCGCAAGAAACTCCAGCGATGCTTCTATCAGTGTCGATTGGCGAGAACCGGTCTAAGATATGGCGGTATCGCAAATAATTTTGTTTGCGACACCCTCATCATCCACGGGGCGACTATGGACAGTCCCTCCGCTCGCGAGTCTATTTCCACAAAGCTGTCAGTTTTGCAATTGAGATACGAAGCGATACACATCCAAGAGAAGTAAAAGTGACAAGAGAATGAATTTCATGAAGATTATTTTTAAAGTGAATTGTATTACTAACACTAGTTAACACAAGATTCCTTTTTATTCAATATTTTACTATATTGATAAAGTCTATTTTATATCTAACAAACCCTACAGCTCGTAATATTATATTAAAATGTGCGCTTAGAGATTTACAATATTTATAATACTTTATTAAATTCGTTTAAAAATTCCTACTTCTCAACTTTCTGCTTCAATATTTAGAATATTTGATTTTGAAATTATATAGTATAACGTTATCACCACGGGCATAGCCAGGTGAAGCACTAACACACTAAGCTTATACGAGATATATCTCTTATATAGTGATATATGTAAAACATATTTGGCGCACTTAAAACATCCTTTCAAAAGAAGACTTTGTTATGTACCTATAAAGGTGACGGAAGTATTTTCTTTTAAATAACTGTGACAAACAAGCACACAGTGCACCAGATATGAAAATCTAAGGAGAAGCCAATAAGAAGTGTTCAACCCTTGGGCTCTGAGGATAAGTTAGGCTCGGGCTTATAGAATAGGGCTAAGGTCTGCCTGTTATGTAGGACTACGATACCTCGCGTTTGCGCTTTATCAAGATGAAGATCACTAAACTGATAAGAGGACGACAACGCGGAGTGTTCTATCATTGCCGAAGCAAAGCTAGGGTGCTAGGACAGGCAAACGTACATAGGCTCAGTGTATAGTGGCGCCCAATTCAATGAGGGTGTCACCAAGGTAAAAGTGGGTAGAGATTACACATATCTCTGTGTTCACCCTGGGATGCCTTCTGATGACGTCCCCACCCCCTCACAAGGGGCTTAGGAGAATGCCACCTAATAAGGCCACGTAGGTAGTCAGTGATCTATAGCCCATACAAATTTAACATAATGATCGACTTTGATTATTTTTACTTATTGCATAAATTATTGCAAACTTTCTCTAACATTACAAATATTAATAAAGAATTGTTAATTGTTCATTCCCACAACCCACAAATTTCTTATTGAATCAACAATTGTAAAAATTAGCATATCATCTCATACGTAAATAAGAAATCACAATAAAAAATTGCTTGTGATTTTAACTTCGAATTAATAACTTTATATGTTCTATTAATTTAATTCTATCTTAAAAAACAAAATATCTAAGTATTTATGAAGTATTTACAATTTAAATCCGCCACCTTAAAACTACCAAATTTTAAGCTATATGACATTTTATATGTGTATATTTTATAAGTGGCAGGAATGATTTTTGTACAATGATGTTAATCTAGCCGCCATCCAATATGGAGCCTGATATGAATTTATATATTTAGTAACCACTAAGTCCACAAATTCTCTTGTAGTATTTTAATTGACTGACTGACTTGACTAAAGGATCAAATTGATCCTTCCAGCTATTATTATTATAGAGATATTAATAGCATTAATAAAATGCTTAAAAAAATATCCGTTAGAAACTATATAAGATTGACTATATATTAAGACTTAACGATAAGCATTAAAACAAGGTTAGCAATCAGAACCCAGCAATGTGTGAGAGTGACCCCGGAGTTGCCATGGCGGAATGGTCCTGACTTACCCACGGTAAGGGCACGCGGTCGACGGTGGACGGTGAAGTTGACCTTTGCTGGGGAATCTTCCATGACGGTCACCATGACGGATTTTGGTGAAACGTAACTACAATATAAAACAATCAGCTGTTATGATAAAAGTATTATAATGTAATAATAAAAAATAACGTTTTTTTCAGAATTGCATCCCTATTTAAAAATGAAAAACAAAATTAATATAAAAGTAAAACTAACTAATATTAACAATTTAGAAACATTTTAATTTTCAGTTCAATATGTGTCTCATACATAACTGTTAAAACGAGATACGGCAGAAAACCATTAAGTACAAAATAAGTAGAACTGAAGCAACTTTATTTTGTATTCTATGACTAATCGAGAATGTAAATCAATAAGTATTATAATAATTGTAACCCATCACTAGTCGCCTGCTAAATTCGGACAAACATACAGTCCAAAGCCAGTTACATCGAGGTTTTTTCTGCACACCTTAGAAGGTTATAATTTTAGCCTTTTTTTCTGTATGAGAATTGCTGTTTACTCATAAGGCCTCTACAGCTTCACCGGAACAGGCTCGTGAGCATAAGGCTCTCGTGTAAGGAGAGCCTTATGCTTACGATGACGGCTGCAACATTGCTGCACTACGACCTCTGTAGACGAAGAACGACAACTACGATAGGTACCCCGAGGGCCCTACTTTATCGAAATGGAAATACGATCTAGCACATTCTTAATTACATTGTGAACTAAAATGAATCATGCAGAAGGAGAGAGCCACTGATATATCGTTTTTATTTATCCATCCAACAAGTATCAGATCAAACAGACTTACCCAGAGGCTATGGTGGTGAGGTTGTAATCTCCGGGCAGAAGCAGCCTCCAGAAAGCGCCATGTTCCGTCGTCCTCACTGTATGTTCGATGCCCTCCACAACTATTTGTGCGTTCTGAAACCATATTAGGTGCAACAAGCGTTAATGAATAAATCTTTATTAAAATATTATATTTATTTATAAACTTTTGTACAACTAACATATGCACAAAGGCGGACTTAATGCCAAAGGCATTATCTACCAGTCAACCTTGGGAGGGTTCAGAGAAATCAAGGTAGGGACAGATGAATAATAATAAAGAAAAAAGAACATACAGTACATCTAAATACTTATACAATCATATATACATATAATTATATATTATCTTAGGAATTTATAATACTAAATAAAATAATAGATATTTATATACATTTACATAAACTATAAAACAAAAATATGTACATATTATAAATACAAACATATCTAAAAGTAAATATATATATTTGAAGAGTCAATAGCCTGTTGGTTTGGGCCTGATGGTTTAATACGAATTGCGTATACTAAGGTTGTTGGTTCTACTATTGTCATGAACCATCTCCTTGCACACGAATTTAAAGCTCAGTGAGAATGTTATGATCCTTAATAACACTGCTAGTATCTTTTTAACAAAAAAAAAGTAGAAAAACAATGCATCGCATGTTTTTCTACTTGTATTAAATATAAGTATTTTTTTTAGCACCGGCGTGAATGAACTTGAAAATAGTGAGAAAGAAGTGCTAAAACTCTGCTGGGTACAGATCAGTCTTGTAATTAGAGCTTGTAGCGTCATTACACGATTCGAAACATTTTTTAAGATTTATTTCTCAGGTTCACTTTATTTTTAGATGACCTAACGATAAGACGATGTTCATTTGATGAGGAGTGTTCCTATCCAGCTGTGAAATATTTACAGTCTAACCAGAATGTTTGGATGTCACACTATGATGCATCAAAGTATCAGATAATAAATATTTAATGTTATATCGAAGGGTTTAGTCTAAATTTTGACATGAGTGACACCCTTGATGTGTGGTTGGCTATCGCTTTAACACCTAACTTTATAGATTAGGTCTAGACATATCTTGAATTACTATAAATTCCGGTATAAATTTATCTAGGAAATTATTTTAGAGATGGCAAGATATCATTTTTGTTGACTTTATCTTTAACTTTAAACGTTTATTTTTTTCAATCTCACCTTCACAGGTAAACCATCTTCATCTAAGACGAAACCGTTGACTCCAATCTGCGTCTGTTCCATAAAAGACAGCAGGGGTTCCAGGTTCATTTCCCAGAACTTGGGCAGCTGGCTAGCACGTGGATATTTGCAGCAGGACAGCTCGAAGGTCACTTCGAAGCAGTTAGAATGGATGTAGTTAAAGTCCTGCATACCACCTGGGAATTATGAAAGGTAATTTAAATATATATTTATATAGAATGAACGTCGTAGATGATGATCAGATGTCGCGTGTTTTTATTTATTACACCACCGTACACCAATTAAATTATTAGCTGCTAATTTACCACGTGCTCAACTGAAGGAGAACTGAATGAGGTGATATATATGTGTACATTTATATTTATATATATATATATATATATATATATATATATATATAGTCCTCACTATATGTATGGTATGTTATTTTTATTAGTAGAATTATTTCTTATTCATTATTATAATGTATACACTAATAATTAAAATATATTTACATATAAATAGCAATACATATTAAACATATAACAAACAATGGCAGGAGTAATTTACCATATTAATTAGTTATATATTTTTATATTAATTACACATATATATATATATATAAAAGTATACAGCTAGGGAATGTAGGACTGAACTGAAGAGCTTATCGTGCGATAACAGAACATTGAAGTGTTTCTGATTACTGTATATTATTGAGATCGGTTTAAAAATATAACCTTACGTTTAAGAGGTTAATACAATCACGTATGTACTTTTTGTACAGTTGGGCATTTATACGGTTATGTTGGCGTTGAAAAATTGTGTTAGAACATTGAATAATGCTGCTAGCACAATCACAGTTTGCATCAACAAAGCAGGAGCTACTACCCACAACGCGAAAGTATGATTGCTACATCACATCTATCAAAGCTGTAATACCCTAAAGACTGGTCTCTACACACGCAGAAGAGACATCTGAGGCGATAGAAGCACATTGGGCTGGGTTGACAATGAAATTTTGACAATCTCAACGCTGTTGAGATACGCCAGAGCAACTTATTGCTAGAGGCTTCTCCGACAGCAACGAATGGCTTTACTTCGCAAAAAGAAACATATCAATTGGACTCCTCGGCAACGGGCGGCTAGTGTACTGTATAAAGACCATTAGCGTCGAATCGCTTTATGTACTCGGGACGATGGAGAGAAAACGGAGAAACCTTTTATATTCATCACTGTCACTCCAACTGAGTTTCTATGGAGACTGCATGATGAAATTATTTTTTTATTATTATATTGAAAGCAACAAACGAGGGCTCACAGTTCACCTGATGGCAAGTGATTCCTGCGGCCATCATGACATCTACATTTATCCTTGAGAGGGAATTGAGGACTGTGATGGAATGCCTCGTCACCAGTGATAAAGGTCTCCGGATGATCTCTTCTCTCACGAGACGAATCACAGCAGTATTATACTGCTACTTAACGCTGGTATTCTATGAGGGCGTGGTTAGGAATGAATGGGTCCGCAGCTAGAAAGAAACTGCTCTATCACATTAAAAATGAGGAGGAATAAAATCCGACGCTCGTATGGAGCTGGCTTCTTCCAGTGAGCACGTAGTGCCATGTTTTGTACTCATCGGAGATGATCAGGTCGCCCTAATGCACGATTTTGCACACTGTATGGAGGAGTAACTTCAGGAGGTTGGTATTTAAAAACTAGAGTGGAAGGCTCGCAGCACGGCATAAATCCCATTTAATACATCGTGGACATGTTCAAAAGTAAGATTAATCTCCACGTCCAACCCATAAACACTTTATCAGCTCCAAAAGGCAGTACTGGCTTGGGATAGCGTTCTGCAAGTTGATATTAAAAACATCATTCAAAGCTTGTGGCAACGAATATAATCAGTGCAAGAGGAAGAAACACTTGATATTAAAACACTTGAATGATAAGGAAAGACTTCTTGCCTTAGTTGGTAGTGTTTTAAAGTCGAATGTTAAATTAAGATGTCGAATGTGTGATTTTTATCAAACTATATAAATTATGTGGTAATCTGTTAATCATTTAAAAAAAGGTTCTAAAAGTTTAATGAAAATGAATACCAATGATACTTTTGATATATATATATATATATATATATATGTATATACATATATATACTAATATTATAAAGTTTGAACGCGCTAATCTCAGGAACTACTTCGGTTCGAATTGTGATATTATTTTTGTGTTGGATAGTCCATTTACCGAGGAAGGCTATAGGCTATATAACATCACGCTACGACCAAGAGGTGCGGAGCATCAATGAAAAATGATGCAAATAATATTTCTTTTGAGAGCTTCCGCGTTGCGTGTGCCGGGTAAGCGATTAAAGTTACGCAAAATTCATGACGCAATTGTTCCCCTTTAAAGGTTGTAAAAAAAACGCTGCTTTACATGAGACCTACAGCATCCTGTAGTCTGTCTACGCGAACGAATCGCGGCGATAGCTGGTATATATATATATATCCAGTACTGAAATAGTATTGCACACTAATTTGTAGCATACGAATTAAGTCAAGGGTAGGGGAAGAAAGTAATGAATGTTGTCTGTGAATATAACAGTTACTGGACTGACCTTGGACAGAATACCAAAAAGCACCATTGGTGATTCCATCTTTGAAGTTTTCCGGTTGGCACACATTCCCCTTCTTCATATCAACGTGCTTGGAGGCGTACACTGTGGCAAGATGTTTAAATAACGCGTTGTCAGGAGACTGGCTCTCTTCGCAGCATTCTTTCCCGGTGCTGAAATACAATGGATTTTTTTTACTCCTCGATTTTAACTGAGATATCTATTTTTTATAACATAATGGCAATTCATCTAGTGGTCCACATCATGCGGCCCACATCTTCAATCCATCCTTAACCAGGATGAACGCGTGTGTACGATGAAGGCTTAGATAAAATGCCGCGTTACCCGTAATTATAAATTATTGGCTTTTATTACAAGTGTGTTAAGTTTGAATGAACACTGTGGACATTATCTTAAGAATCATTTACATTTACCGCCACTGTAGACCGGGATCTAACAGGATTTTTATTATATTTAATGCCACAAACGAGAACACGGTGAACCTGATGGTAAGTGACTCCTACGGTCCACGGCATCCACATTAATCCTCAATGAAAACCTTATCACTTATAAGGACTAAGAATGCCTCGTCACCAGTACGTAAGGATCCCTACACTCACCATACGAAACACAGATACGTTATATTGACATTTCACGTCGCTATTGTGTAATAAAGGTTATCCTCCCCTGGTCAAACCGGCCCATTTGTGTTGCAGATACACATACTACCAAAACTACTGGTCAGATAAAGTTATAGTGCCGTTAAGATTCGCATAAACACAGAGGCTCTCAATTGTGCAATAAAATCGGAGAAATGTTAACATGCTCTTCTGTTTGTTACCAGATAACATTAATTGTATAGATATTTTATAGTGCCGTAAACATTCGAGAGAGACAGAGTTATTCACTCGTTGTCCCTTTCCCTCGGCCAACGTGATGGATATAGCATAAGACTACATTCGCGATACCGGCATGTCATAGGCCGATCCTCACCAGTCAACACAAGCGTCGCTAGAGTTTCTTGCGTCGCTTTTTCTCCAGCGCCCACGCATTCCGAAGTGGTGGTACAGATAGTTAATAATAATACTGACATTAATTTAGATAATCCGTAGTCAGAAGCAATTGACCGAGCCGAGATTCGGGCCTATCAGGCACCCTCGAGTCTATCACTTTCGCGTTGCAGGGTTGTGCTGGTTACCCACTAATAAATATCACCTTTCAACCCGGTGAAACTGTAAAAGCCCTCGGGCTAACTGCGGCCACGAGACCGAAAAAAGAAAAAAACAAACGGAACATAATAAACATAAACCAATAATTTGTAATGTAAAAATACTACTCCTCGATTGGGAAGCTAATCCAGGACCTGCGTGCAGCATTCGCGTGCACTCTAACCACGCTAAGCGACCGTCACAATTGAGGGTAGACAGAGACAGTAAGGGTTTATCTATATTATCCTTTAATTAGCCCTAAACATAAGAGGAGCCAAATCGCCACAATAGTGAGTGATTTTATGCACGTAAGAATCAAAACTCATTGGTACGAGTCATGAACACCAAGCATTTACAGCTTAGTTGTAATGGCTAACCGGAATATTAATAACGTTCATACCAATGCAAATTTCTTGTCTAATAACTTTATACATAATAATGCAGGTATTTTGATTCAAAACTTAAATTACTTTTTTGAACTTTAATATATTTTAATTATTTATTTCCTAACTAAAATATACGAGTCTTGCCCATCTCGAGAGGCTGGGACTATGAGATAAGATAATTTGACTAAACATAGGTTATTCAACAAAGCGTCATAAAAAAAACTGGTTATATAAAAAAAGAGAAATATTGTATGACATTTCTAATTTGTTTGTCAACCAATTATAGAAACGGGTACAAAAACCAGATATTAATGTTATTTATATTTAAATTTACCAAAATTGTGTTTTAAATTAACTTAAGAATCAAACATTAAAATACATTATGTTATTATGTAAAGGCCTTGGCAGCAAACACAGTTTCGCGTTCGCTTTTAATCTTCCGCGTGCAACCTAAATTAGATCCTCGGTACATTGAAATTGTGAACAGCAATTTTAAGTGATTTAATTTAAGTGAAGGAAAACATTGTAAAGAAACTTATATGTGTACTAAATAAATAAAAAACTGACGATTGTCTGACTGTGGAACGGCGTGGCGGCCTATGGTCCAGAGCGGGACTTATATTTTTAGCTTAAAAAAGCTATATAGATAACTTTAGTTCTTTTTATACGTTTAAAAACTTTTAATTTACATTATTGGCTTTCTAGCTGCATGAATGGACCGGCTCGACCGGGGAAGGTCCACGCCTTTATAGAACACCAAGGAGCGAAATATACCAGAGATCCATTTATTTGTAATAAAACATTCAACTTCAATCCAAAGGGTGACTAGGTAATAGGAATGGGTAAGCTAGAGTGGCGTAGGACCATGCTTATCGGAGAACCAGCAAAAAATACTAGCTCAGCGCTTACTCCATTTCTTACGGTGAGGTGAAGGGGTACTGATGCCTGGTCACCAGTAAAAGGTCTCCAGTTTCTTTCTTTCACCAGGCGAAATGGAGTTTATAAGCGATAAGCCAGTCAGTATTTTACGCTAGTTTTTCGATAAGCGTAGTCTTACTATGCTCTAGCCTACCTATTCGCGCTCCAGCTAGTTTTTAACTGGGGCGTGCGGATTACATTCACCATTTGGATTGAAGTAGGATGTTTTATTATCAGTAAATGGATCTTCGACACAGAAAATAGTAGCAATAATCTGCTATTATGCCTTAGTATTTCGTGAAGGCGTGGATCTTCCCCGGTTAAACCGACCCATATATGCAGCTAGAAAACCAATCAATAATTAATTATTATTTATTTATAAGTAAATATTATTTCGTTAGTAAATATTTATTTAGTTTTCCCAGTTTTCCTGAAAGCATGGTACAACCGAGCTCGTAATTAAAGCGAGAGCTTAGACAATGCTCTTTACTAATATCTCCTAACATATCCTCGGATATGTTAACACTTTTTTTATTGTCAGTATTTTTGGTGTGAGTATAGAGTATCGATGGTGTGCGAGCGAGAAGGACCGATGTAGAGACGATGACATTTATTTGCATAGATAGTATATGCAATGATTCCACTTATATCATATTATAACAATAAAATGATTACTGGTGAGGAGGCATTCCATCTGAGTCTATATCGAGGATAAATGTAAGTGTCGTAGACCGCAGAAATCACTATCAGGTGAACTGTTTACTCTTATGTATATAAATAAAATACAGCATATATATTGTTTTCTCTAGAAGTTTATTCAGTAAATATTTACTAGTATTATTTTTATTTGCGAAAACACCAGTCTTTCAATGCCACAGATTATATATATTAAACATTTTATTTTGCGACATCGACAAGCATGAGTTGATCTCTGGGTTGCTTAGGTCATAACAAAACATTGAAATTTTATCTACGGGAGATTTTTATTTAGATGAAAGCTTGTTATAATATTATAAAAGAATATGTTATGGCGTTTCTATTAAAATTGACATTTAAAAATAGTTAAACAGTCTCAGCATAAGTTGCGGTCTGTGTAATTTAGTCCTAGGTTCGTTTCCGACGTTACACTATTGTCGTGAACTATCTCCTAGCACAAATATTAAACTTAGTTGGCCACTCCACTTAGGGGTATGTTAAGCGTGGGCTCTGAGAGACACTAAGCTTGGATAAGCTTAGTAAGTTCGCGTCTATTCAAGGAGGGTGATGTTTGTCCTGCTACGACGAGATAATCGAAGTTAGAACATCATAACATCATCATCACAGCCTATCAATATGGCTGAACATAGGTTGCCCAAATAGATTGCCACCTGCATCCATCGAATCAGCAAGTTAGAACAGAAGTAATTAAGTTAAGCCAATCCACGAACAAGACTAAAAATAGTCTCCTATTTAAAAAATCATTATAAAAAAAAATTGTCTCATTCGTGGTGGATCTGTGCTTTTTAGTAATGCTAAAAAGCTCGTATTCTTTTTTTAAAAAAGTAATGAATTACATTTCGAAGAAAAATAAACAAAAAAATGAACAGTTTTAACGCTGACCACTGTCGGCAGCTAAGTAATTTAATGTTGCCCGCGATGGATTTCGCGGGGGCGGAGAGGCGATGAAAATAGTGAATATGTTTGTATTAACAATATCATATTTGTTGACTGTACATATGACATTTCCTTCGTTTAACCCTAATTTTGAATTTACACGAAGGTAAGGAGGATGGGAATCATAAATTCATTCTATGTATAGGCGAATATTTCTTGCACCTTTGTGGATGTAGTTAGTTTGATATTATTCGGAGTAATTTAAAAAAAAAGTAACATCCTTTATTCAATAAAAACACATTACCATCAATTTCTAAGTTTTATGGATTGCCATTATTTATGTCAATGACTAAGTCGAACTTTTCTTTTTACTGTTTTTGCTCAAAAAATACTTGTTTAACAAAAAATGGTAAGATCCAATCTGTCGTAAGCCATACGACCATCAAAGTGGGGTCATATCATTATACCAAAAAAAAAACTAAACATTTATTTTATGCATGTTCTGTAAGAATGTGGTCTTTATTTAGGTGTCGAGGTCAATTTCTGTTATAGCCAATTCTTGATTTCAGTTTGGGTTTAGCTTGCAGAAATGTGGCGTTATATAAATTTAACCTGAAGCTTAGTCCATATAGTACGTCAAGCATAAAATGGTTGTATGTCTATGTATAAGCTACCAAAGGAACTAAGTTACTAAAGCCTTTTTAAAAAGTGATTTTTCGAAGGATAGAAATTGTCAAGTCTGTGACTTATATATTTTGTAATGACGAAACGAAACTCTAAGAATTAAACCCTTTATTAAACTATTACCCTGATATGCTCATCGCTCCCTCTATAATATGTATGCATGAAAAGTTAGATATATTTTTTAATTTAATAGAATTTAGAATACACGTTTAAAAAATCATCAGAAAATTAAGTTCGACATTAATTTATATAAATATATATTTGATGTGTATATAAATATGTATTTATGTATCGTATTATATTTATATATACTTAGAATAAATGTAGTTCTTATGTATACCTATGCTGTTTTATTTAAAAATATATCAATGCACCTACTCAATCTTTCTGTACCACCCAAAGGTTTGACTGGGAGATTATGCCTTAGGCATTAAGTCCGCCTGTGTACACTGTTTGATTTTATTGTATTGATTTTGTTTTTATTGATTTTTGAAACATGATCGAGCGCGTAGAGCATTTAGCCGAAACGTTCATTTGTGGGTAAACAGCACAAGGGTTTCCGAGAAACCTTAGCTTCGTCCGTTACCCTCTGCGAAATAACTGAGTGGAGGGACCCCGAGAGGGCCGAACGACGGATTTTATGAGAATAGGTTAGATATGGGTGCATATAAAGTAAAGTAAAGTAACCAACTTACCTAGAATCATCATAAGGATAACTGGCAACTATAGCGCCACCATGCAAGTTACCAGAGAGAACAAATTGCTTGCCAAGCACCCAGCGTATCAGAGCCGCGGTCTCCGGCTGCCTCCCTCCAAAAAAATAGGCGTCATCGCTCGATCTGTTGCGGTCATACTGATCGGGGAAGTCGCGGTTCAAATCTATACCCTTTGCATTGTTACGACCATTCGACTCTTGTAAAGACTCGCATTCACCTTCCTGAAATTGCAGAGGCAATGTTTAAAAATAATACATTACAATTGTAGAGCTACACTTTTGGTAAAGGTAAAGAGACATTCCGTTTCAGTCCTCAGGTAACAATGCATTCGCACTTTTTTTTGAGGATTGATTGGCACGGCACCTGATCTGTGTACTTGTTTGCCACCACCTAATATTATAAAAAAACCTATACAGAAAAAGACAAAGTGCCATTTACAGATCATAAGTAAGGAACTGTTCAAGTAATACTTCAATTATTTTAGACCCCCACCTCCCCTGTATAAGAGAAAATAAGAAAATTATGAACTCCCCCCTTTCCTTAAATTATAAGACGTAAGAATTCATGCAAAACTAAATTATTTTTAAAATTGTATTTTAATAAAATCAGAAAATTAACAATCATCTTTTGTCCACGAACTCTGTGCCTAAATCACTAACAATTAGTAGGTATCTCTAGTTCACAATTCCGGCTTAAATTCGGTAAATAGGTTGGATTATTATCGTCATCTTCGATCAGCTGTTCCGTGTCTTCGTTCCTACGTTATACACTTTTTCAACTCTATATTTTTCAAATGATAATTGGCAGATTTTGTGAGGTATGATACAGACCATATTGATTAGTTACTCTAAAAGAAATACATTATACCATAACAAAACATTAAAAATAGTATTACTTGAAAGTAAATTAAATTATAAATATTGTTCCGAAAACATTTTTATTATTTAATATTTTCTTTATAATATTCCCCTCACTCCTCATTATCTTACTTTTGCTGACAAAGCAGCAAAAGTTAGAAAAAATTGAACTACTCTTCCTAAGCCTACTTACTTGAATGCCCCCTAAAAGAATGTTTTTATTTTTATAACAAAGGAATGATAAAAGATCAGTTTGTAACTAATACGATCCACGTAATTTAAACCGATCTTAGATAAGGAATGAAGATGTAAACCGGTACGTGTCTAGCCATGCGTTAAACAGGTACCATAAAACGTTTTGTTGTGCAGCTGGTTTTTTGTTCTCTATAGGCAAAGTTACAATAAAAGAAATGTACTCTTGAACATAATATAGTATAAAAGGCGCGATGACGTCACTATACACTCTTGTGTAGTGGAGTTTAAATGCAATCCCACCTTTGCAATAGGGTCTCCAGGATTTTCCTAATTTTCTAGTTACTAATTGTGTTATGACATATTTATAATAGATTTAAGCGAACATAGGCATTAATTTGTAGATACACTTTGCAATATAGGTAACTAGTATGTACCCTGAACATGCTAGCTAAGACTAACATTTTTAAATTATCGTCTATATGTTATAATATTTTAATACCATTTAATAGTTCTGTGAAATATCTTATTCTACATATAGACTATACTTTTAAATAGCGAATACAAGTCACAGAAGTTAGCCGCAAAGTCACTCCCACCTTACAGTCTCTTTATCGTCTAAAGCATTGTTTCCCATGAAAGGTCAGCTTGTCCAAAGGTTAATAATGACTATCATTGATTATGTAGATGGGTGTTACCCTAACCTCTCCCAAGATCAGATTAATTTTTAGGTGCGTAAATATGACCATATCTCTCAATATTGATCTCAGCTTAATTGGCTTTCTATACAACTAAGACGTAATTCCAGAATTTTTCTCTTCTCCATTTTAAATGTTCTATCATCACTTTTTTATCTTAAAGATAAATATCTCTCTTTATCTCATGATAGGCTTCTCAATCTTCGTTTAATAACAAAATCAGTAGTCCAGCTCACTTTACCGTTTTTTTTTGTAAATTCATTTGCTGACTGAGCTGAAGTTCAGTAATAAAATCAGTTTTAAAACTTTGATTCATGACTACTTACTTAAGTTACCTGTAAGTAAGTTCATTGTCCACATATGGAATTTATGGTTAACTACTGCTATGGTATTCTATTATGTATGTATTTAATATCTATATACACAATAATAAAGACTAAAAATAACTTATATACAAATAAAGATTAATACATATTTATTTGTATATTAGTTATTTTTAGTCTTTTCTTTTCCTAATTAGTTTATTGTTTACACTTATCTCAATATCACACAAAACCTTGGGTTGACTGGTAGACTTTGTTATTATGTCCACCCTTTGTGAACCTTTAACTTTGTTAAGGTTAATGCAATGAAGAGTAAATAAGTAAATAAAGACATGCATTGTCTAGTGAATGAAAGAAACGGATGGGGCATTGTATCTTAATTTTCTGAGGTGACAAAACATCTGCGCATCATAATTATTTATCAAAGATACACACGGAATGTAAGATTACCATCAGATGATTTTAGCATATAGCCTCACCAGTTAAAAGGTTAAATGTGCTTTCAATTGTCATCACTTAGTATCAAACAAAAGGGAAAATAGCATCCACTTGAAGGTAGATGTCATTGTGACCTATATTCACTAACCTTGAATTATTTGTTTATATAATTATTATAAGATGTACATTGGCCTACTTCAAATGCAGTTCTGTGTTCAAGAATACAAAACAATGGATATGTACTTTTCATTAATATCAATAGTAGTTTTTACTTGTACAACTATTACTTTAATTCCATAAAACTATATAGCATGTAGTTTACCTGATTGCAAGTCCACAAACATCTATATCAGTCCTTAGCAAAGATTCAAGATGTACAAGCATTATCTCTGAGGATTATAATAAAATTCCTCACCTTACTAATTATTGGTTTAGTTATTTTATGACAACTATTAATTAGCTCTTACAGATTCAATACATAAATCTATCGCCAATAATGGATAAAAGAGCAAAATAAATGATAAAAATGCAATAAATAAAGAAATTGCAGACTAAACATCCTATTACTGCAAGCTATGCATATTCTTATCTTAACGCTCAATGACCTATGGCATTCCCTACAAAACAGAATCAATATAGGAGAAGTCCTAAGGTCTCTGACATTCCACCGTCCACAGATATGTTGATAAGGAAATGCACTGAGAAGTAATTCAATGGATTTATATTATACATATTGTAGTTGAATACTGCCTATCTATAAACCTAGACAAAATAAAGCATCAATCGGTTTAGGGTATGGTCTGCAAACCTTAAGGTTGTAGGTTTGAATCCACCATTAGACTATATCATCACATGAACCATCTTTTAGCATAAGCATTTTAGCTTAGTTGGAGTGGTTAACCGGAATGTTAATATTGTTAAGACCGCTGCTAGCATTCTTTAAAAAAAAAAACTATTTTATGGAAATTGCAAAATTGTTTCCACAGATTTTCACTATTCAATTATGCTTTAGGCAAAGGTCTTCCATACTTTTTTTAATAAGTCAATCTTAAGTAAAATTATCAAATTTTTTAAGTGGATGGACATGCATGAACATCATATTTGCGAAAAAGTAAAAGTACCAGCTGATGGTATCCTCATCACCTTAATAGGTTTACTTTACTAGATTTACAGTTTCTTTTACAAAGAAATGTTTCCTGCAGCAATTTTAACAATTATTAGCATTCTTTGAAAACTTAGCATATCTAGATATACAGACATAGATTTTGCTAATTTATTTATACTACAGCTACTTAAAAGGTGTGGCTTTAACATGTGAAAAAGAAACCTTAACTCTTTGAACAATTTGGAAAATTAAACAAAAAGACTTCAGCGACGCTATTCTTATCTTTAGCTTTCCTATATATATATAAAGATAAAGTTAAATATTCTGGGTTGTTAAGTATTTATGAAATCTTTGCTGCAATTATTAAGTAATGATAAGATGCATTAAGATCAAACCATAAGCTATTGATTATATAGCATTTTTAATGGCTTTATAATAATTAAAATACTATTTATATCAATAATATTATTGAATTTGTCTGTAGGCACATCATCTGCATCAATTGTACAGAAAATATTTTATAAAGATACACCTTTTACTTCACAATTCAAAGAAATTATAGACTAGGCTTTGTCCTAATAAGAAACAAACATGTCTAACTGAGCTAAGCTGAGTGGATTACACATAGTTAATATGGATTACAGTACATAGTAATAAAAATGTATTATTTGAACTTACTTTACTTTGTTCAAATCCATCAGGATTCAATGAAGGCATCAAATGAATATCAGTAGTATTCACTAGGCGCGTAAGTCTGTCATCTTTACCGTAATTTAACAAGAGATATTGCGCCAAATAAACCATTAACTGGCGCCCAACAGATTCATCGCCATGCATATTAGCGACATACTTGAACGCCGGTCGTTCAGGGTGCGTAGTTTTCACACCTTCGCTAATCTGTAGCACTAACAATCGCCGTCCTTCGATAGACTTCCCGATCGAGTACACTTTCGCTAGTTCCGGATATGTTGTTTCGAGCTCATCGAACAGTTTAAGTAAATCATCGTAGTTCGTATATTCAGGAGTTTTGAGAAATGGTTCTTTTTCTTCAATTGATCGGAGCGAACTTTCCTTTATAAATATAGTAAATAAAAAAAAACACGTGTAAAACAAGACCGTCATTTTCACGCGAACGTTATATCTTCAATGACATATATTGAATCTTAAGCAATTTAAATGTAAATAAATAACTTTTTTATCAATATAAACATTGTTCGGGAACAGGGTATTTACTGCAATGAGACGATTAGCAACTGGAGTTGATTCACACTCTGACGACAGCTGATAAAAACAATTTACAAGAACAGGTATAATAATAATATTGCCATACTGTATAGATTAGAAATAACTGATTATATAGTTTTTTTTATTATTAACACTATTACTATCCTTTATTAATACTAATGCTAAAGTTTTTATACTTCTTACATAATATTCTAAAAATGCGTTTGAATGTTACAGAAAGTAAATAGTATTGTGAATATTCTTGTTAGATCATTCCACAGTAATTTCCAGTCTTACAAATTGAATACAATTTTCTAAATAGGACTCAAACTATTGTTGAATGTTTTTTCAGACGTATGTTGAGGGCTACAGTGTTGTTCGCCATACGGAGTATAAAACTAATTAGTATATCATATGTTATTGAGAATCTCTTGTTTCAAATATTTTTATTGAACTATTTAAAACTCCAACTTATTATGTTTAAACTAGAACAACTTGAGTTTAATGTTTTAAAATCTGCCTTTACAATAATTCTTATTTAATTATAACTATCTATTATATTTATACCTATGTCTAAATATCAGTCAGGTTTTAATATGTCTATTCTACCAAACTGTTAGTAATTTAATTCATAGGGCACTACTTTACTTTTGACAGCTGTCATAAGCTGACGTGTAAAACAGGTACATAATTGTGTATAAGTATACAGTTACATGTTATAAATGTTTTAATCTAAAGTATGCAGGTGGTAGGCAGGTTTCTGAATACATTATTTTTTTTATAATACTGCATACACCATTACGATAATTGGTGTCGTTTCATTATAGATATCCTGCTTGAATTTATAGTGATATAATAAGTAAAGTAAATAAGTCCCACTCTAATATATACACTAATAAATATTGTCGCCTATAGTTTAACACAATTTAATAAATAAGGTCTAATACTACACTACACTTTCGTGTCGTTACGTGACATGACGAAACATTATGAACTACATGTCACTGACCTATTAATAGAATAATTTAAATTGCATAATAATTTTACTTTTTGATTACAATCTTGCATGTCCCGGAAACGTTCGATTACGTAATTTTCCGCAGTCACAGATCTCTTGTAGTGCCCAATTACTTAGAAGTTTCGAGATACTTGAAGTGAAGTTTATGGTATTGATATATGCGTTGCTTTTGTGTCTTTATGGCTCAATAATGCTTAAATAGCATATGGTCTGCGAAACTTAATGTCGTTGGTTTCTAATAATTGATATTGTCGAATAAAGATTACTACTTTTTGAATTACTACTGCCGTATACCATCTCATACAAGATACTCGTAGCAAGAATGTTAGTACCGTTGCTATAGTCGACGCATTATGAACCGAGGCGACGAGGCCTAGATTGAGTAAAGAAATAATGTGCTAAAAACGTTATACTTATACACGTTGCAGTATATTATAATGAACACTACTAAAACGAGCGCACAATTGCACTGTATATTATACACTACGACAAAAAAAAGGACTCACAAAAATGTATATATATATATATATATAATGTGCGCCCACGCATTCCGAAGTGGTGGTACATAGCTAATAATAATAGCGATATTAATTTAGATAATTCGAGCCGAGGTTCGGCCCTCTCGGGCAACCTCGAGTCAGATTCTCTCGCGAAACAGGGTAAGAGTCCAGAGGATCCCTCTCGGGAGCCCTTGTGCTGATTGCCCATATAAAGAGGTCTCGACTGAGTGCCATAAGCGCTCGGTCACCTCTCAACCCGGTGAAACTGTAAAAGCACTCGGTCTAACAGCGGCCATCAGCCCAAAAAAAAATCATTATATGTATATGTTTATATATATATATATACGTATCATGATTTTTGTGAGTATCAATGTATTTAATAGACCAGTGTTCTTGCTTAAAACGGTGACGTTTCTGTCTATTACGTCACTTTTGTAAAATATGAGTTGGAAAAGCAATTGGGTAATGGAGTTACGTCGTAATAATATTTAAGTGCTATCGTGTGCCCTAACAATTTAGGTTCCGATGTCATAATTCTAGAAACTAAACCTTGTGGTATATGTTAACTAGAACTAGTTTTTTTTTGTGTTCATTTAACTGCATTTTCATCGTAGCCATTATTTCACTGCGGAACTACTATGAGTACTAATGCAATCATGTAATAGTTTAACGCACGCTGCAGTTTCAGTCTAGCTGTGGCGTGAAAGGGACGGCTTGCGCAGGTACCTTGACCTCACTAAATAACAACGTAAAATAAGCACTGCTTTTTCGTATGATGAGTATAGGGACTCATTCGTGGTAAGGTAAGGCAATGCTGAAGTCTGTTTCTAGTTGCAAAATGAATGAGGTAGGATCACGTCCTCACAGAATACCAACATGATCCTGCTGAGTTTCGTCTGGTGAGTGAAGGGAACCGGAAACCTTTATTTACTGGTAACGAGGCCTCATCCATCTCAGTCTTCAAGGGTGACAACGCATCTGAATTATGATTCCTTGTCAAGGATGAATGTAGATGTCATGGGCCGCATGAATCACTTGCCATCTCTCAATTCTCATCTCCTGTGTGCTCGAATGTTACTCTCAATGTAATAACATAAAAATAAATATTTAGGCTCTTATCTTGTAGGACCCGGAAGGCACAGTTTATAAAATAGATGGCAAGCAACCAATGAGCTTACCTGAAGGTTTATATGAAACGTGCGAGGAGTAGCAGGCATTGCCGGCCTCAACGGGTGGAATAAATCCGAAAGACTCCTCATCACACTCCCCGTTTTCAACATTCGATAAAAAATGCATAGAGATGCAACATCTTTTCGCAATGCCAGTGAATCAAGCCAATCGGATCTCCGTGGAATGCGGTCAAATAGAAAGAGCTGAGATTGCGGTGCCCCGGCTCAGAGATAAGAACAGTATTCCATGTGTGGCCGAACTTTGTAAAGTTGCACAGACGGTGGAAACCTATATGAAATACTATCTCGCTCTATTAAGCACGCCAAGATCTGCATTATACACACATATCGAGGATGGATGTGCGTGTCATGGGTCCCAGGAACCTCTCAGGTGAACCGTACGTACGTTTGTTATTTTCCCATCGCAAGATATCCCTACATACCTTAAAACCAATTACATCATGGGCAATGTACGAATTTGTAGGTTATTTATAATTGCAACACTAAGCCTGCGATACAGCATAACAGCTGATCTACTGTTTTCAATAAAACTACATATTTTATTCGAAAGTCACCTATAGCACATACAAAATTTAAGATTAACACAATACAGTGCTCCATTCGTCCTAGAACGTCCGAGTGTAAACGTGGTTCTATTGTTGTAGTGTTGTCGCTTACGCGAAACCGAGCGATCAATTTTCTACAATAATATTCCTGGATAAAACCTTGCCATTACAAGTATACTTGGACGCGAATGCTTAGTGCAAAGAGGTTTTCTTTTATATTATTAATAGTGCAATATATATTGTGACATATTTTCATGTATATCTTATCAAAATAACGGCATTGAATGTGTTAAATATGATTAGACGTAAGACGTAATATCAACAAAATATATAATATTAAGTTTCATTCAAAAATATTAGTTTCCGCGGTAATGTAAATTACGAATTGGCTATTATGCAGAGATGTATATACGTACATAGATGATCTTCCCATGTTGGCATGCAATGATTATAAAGCAAATTCCTAGGCAATGTTTGGAGAGTTCAGAGATTGTGATTACTAGCTTATAGCCTGGAATATACCAAAACCGTTGCGTCCATTGACTCACTTACTTAAGTACGGACAGCTATTTGATATTTTTGCCTTTTCCAGTGCAGCATTGCATAATGCACATTTTAATTGGTTGTGTGTCGAATCTTTCCTCATGTGATGGGGATACCTGAGACCATAAATACGAGAAGATAGATATGAAAATAAAGATATAAGAAGATATGAGAGATGATTTAAGGGAGTAATTATTAAAGAAACACCACGCACAATTCACACACATTAATAACACAATGTTTTCTTTGGCACTCACATTATTTTAGTTCACTGTAAAGTTACGATTCTATAAAAAATAGTTTTAGAACCGAGGTAGTAACCAACGCAATTATTAATTGCAATTTTGTCTTTTTTTATCATCTCATCGGCGACGAAGGAAAATATAGTTAGGTATCTTTTATCTCGCAGAGGTAGACATATTGTAGATTATGCCCTCACTACTGTATAGGAAGCCTATGCCCGGGAGTAGGCTATTACTTTTTTTTTAGATTTTTATTTTAATTCAATAATTAGTTTATATATATATATATATATATATATATATATATATATATATATTTCCTCATCACTAGTTGTAAATAGCTAACAATAATTTTAAATAATGTATTGCATCGGTTTCAGATAATAATAATAATGTAAACATACATACATGTGTTGAGTGACGGCATTTTGATAATAATTTACACTTTCCTATTTTTACACATTCTTTCTAAACATAGAAGTGTTTTGAAATCATTGTGCACTTGGCGTAGTGGTCGATGATAAACATATCGCAGCGACGAGACCCGCATACTTTTTTCAAATGAGGTAGTGATTAATAGTAATTAAAGTACTACTGATAACTACGCAATAAAGTTGAATGTAGCTAAATAGATGTATTTAGTTATGTTACCATCACTGTATATATGTATATTTTGTCTAAATATTATCCACCTGACGAGCGGACGGGATTATAGTTCAATAAAAAAAAACACATGAAAAGGAATTAAGTTGGAAAAAACTTGTGTAAAAAGTAACGCAATTTATTACATATCGATAACACATTGTATTCATTTCAATCATATAAATTCAATTTAAAGGAACTTATATTATTTGTAATTAAATAACACTTAAACATACAATCCTGCACTTGGACGATCCTAGACACATTTAACAAATTACAATAAAAAAAAAATGATCTCAATTGATATACAAAACAGAGTTTCAGACCAACCATCATACGAACAAGACCTAGCTGTATGGACTAAAGTCCTTTGCCTTTCCCATTAGGGATAAATTAATATCATCATCATCATCGATATACAAAACACTCAGACGTCACAAAAAAGGCGCGCTAATGTGCGCTCGTTTCAACCGGTCTTTCTGTGCAATTCATTAAGCATTTTTGAAAAAAGAATACCAGCAATATCACGAATGTATCGGTAGTCCAATTAAGCTTAAATTGCTTTTACTAGGAGATGGTTCACGACAACTGTCGAATGGTGGATTCGAACTTTCGACCTAAAGTCCTAAAGACCAGACCGTACCCATCAGGCTATTGACGATTCATTTACAATAATTAAAGCGAATAAAGTTAAATTTTTATACAGTTTACTGACTAAGCTTTTCACTTTTAATAATTGATTTGTTGAAAGTGAGTTTACGATAAATGTAATCTTGGCTTTATTATCGGTTTAACGGTTTAACATTATATTTTACGAGGTCTGTCTGTCTTTTTGTATATCAATATTAATCCTGATCGATTACACTGCATCGTTAAGCACTTTAAAACAACAGTTCTTCGCGTTGGCCTAGAAAAAATACAAATACTTACTTGGAAATAAATTACTTGGAAATGACTTTTTCTGTATACTTATCTCTATATTTTTTTTTTGGAGGCAGTGTATTTGACGTTTGTTAGTCGAAAATGATGACGTAAATTTATTAAAATTAAAGTAACAATATATATAAATAGGCCTCCCTGTTAAGTGATCTCCTCTTCAAATACTATTGGTTCAAAGCTACATTGCTTAATGACCGCGTTTACATGTCTTGTTTATTTATTTATTTTATTAATTGGATATATGCAATTTTCTTTTTTAATTATTTTAGGTTATTAAAACAGATGAGATATTTTCTACCTAGTAACATTATTATAAGATTGTAACACAGTTTACACTGGCTCAGACTTCAGAGTTACCACAAATTTGAATACAAATGTAATATTATAAATAAATATGCATAATATATTTATAATTTATATCTTCGTTCGAACACTGTAAGAGGACAGATTTAAAACGTATATTTAAATATCAAAAGCCAACTTAGCGTTAACAATGCAATATAATCGACTTTATAAATAACTTAACCTAAAACATGAACACATTTAATTATAAATCTCAATCCATTCAAACAAAGGAAAGTTTATGGCAATAGACCCCCATTGTAGGCAGTGGCTTGTATGTTCTGATAACTATACTAAAAACTGTTAAAAAATCTAACAAAGATTATTATACAGATAATACAATCAGTGGGTACGCATTGGTTTAATTGTCTTTTTAAATATTAAAAACAGTGCTGGGGACAGTCTATTATATTTTATATACATCTATATTATACAATTTATATGGGTAGTTATAAAGTAAAATTTAATACTTAAATGATAGCTTACGTGAAACTATGTGAAAGGGAGAGGGTGGGGGATGGGAAAATGATTGTAATAGGTCTTTAAACTGGAGAGCGAGTGCGACAAAAATATGGAATGAGACAAGTGTTAACTCTGTGCGCTTTATACAAACTTGGTGTAGAGTTAATTCTGTAAGGGTTCAGGCATAGTAATTGTTATTATAGATTGTTAATTAAAATAAGTTCAAGTTGTTCTAATCTCTCATTGGAATAATAAACTTAGACCATACGGTATCACAGAAATTTAAAAATAAAAACAATAGCTGCCTGTGACTATATGACATATCGTTTATAGTTATGTACCCAAAAAAAAAACGAGAAAATTATTATTTTTGTGATGGATTGTTAAATTTTATATTTCTCAGTATTTAATTAATATATGTCAATTTTTTTAAATCTAAATTTAAACTTTGACAATTGACGCAATGATCCAAAAACAATCAGTGACTAAACTACATTGTGTCTAAACTCCCGCAAATTTTTAGCATGTTTCTCAAACGCAAATATCATACTTTAATCGTTGTGCTTGCAATTCCTTGCAATACGTTTATTATTAATTTTAATTTTTAAATTAAAAGGCACTTTAACATACAAAAAAGTACCCATTTATAATATTATAGATACCAAAACATCTTACAATGACGATTTAGGGACGGTTTGTGCATTTAAATATTGTACAAATACTGATTACTAAAATAAACATTTTGTATACAAAAATAAGGGTGTTGTTTTTGTGAATATGTTTAATACGGTCTTAAAAATTAACCATATATAATAATAAAAAAGAATAAATTGCCCATAAACAATATATAATTAATTCTCTATTATTGATGATTGACTTTTACGATATATTAGGCAGAAATCGACGATGCGGAACTCTATTATTCAAAATTTGTGCGTTTTATTTAATGCAAATATTAATCTACATTTTAAAAAAATTTTGTATATAAAAAAAAAAACTACTTTTTACGACTCATCTAACTTCGAATTGTTCCCATACATATTAACTATATTGGTGATGTTTTATTTAGATATGTATATGGATATTATTTTTTACAATAACAACACGAAAATATATAAAATAGACAAGGTACATTATCACACTCACAAATGTACACAAAACTGTGTACACAGAAAAAGGCACTTAATTGTTATATGTCAAGGCTTAGATTTTCAATTCTTTACTAATCTTCATCGATTCACAAATCTACAAAACTCAATATATTTTACTACTGGTGTATTTTTATGGTGATATTTTTTAATAATTAACAAATAAAGAGAATAGCATTTTTCCCGCCTAAATTAAAAAGATTAATTTATAAGAAGTTCGGAAACATCTTTTAAATCTTTCGATCGTATTTATATTTTACGTAGTGTAAACAAAGAAAACAAGAATTTATTTGGTTTCGTATGATCGATAAATATTTGGTTCTGAAAGCCTATAAAGTATTTTTTCAAAAAAGCCATTTTGTTCCTTCCCATAAAACAATCATAGACGATGTTTTGTGCATTCACAAGAATACACTTCACACTGATTTTGGTATATTTTTGTTTCACTGGAAATGCGAGTACCAAAAGATGTTAGCGAAAACTCCTGCTATCATGAGAGAGAAGTATAGAACCACCGCCGCCCACCATAACCTCTTCTCCCATTTTCTTTTCTCTAGATTACGAAGTACACCTATCCCCACTAAAAGACCTGAAAACATTGAGAAATTATGTAATTCATAAATTTAATTACGATGACTTCCTCGCCCTGTTCGAACACAGAAATATCTTATAGTTATCATTCATTCATTGTCCCCTTCCTTCATCTAAGGTAATGCAAGCCCAATAAGATTGGAGTAAAGTCTAGATGCAATGTAACGGACACGAAACATACAACACCAAAACTAATTTGTGTTTCTAGAATTGAGTCTACCTGCGTTGTTCCTGACTAAGACCACTAAACCGCAAGGCCGTCATAAATATAATAATATAAATGACACTGCATAGAGGAATTCTGGGCGTAGTTTTAATCTTACTATCTTTACTATATTACATGACGTTATTTCATGATGATGATGATGATGATATTAATTAATCCCTTATGGGAAAAGCAAAGGAAATTAGTCCATATAGCCAGGTATTGTTCGTATGATGGTTGGTCTGAAAATCTCTGACGTTTTTTCATTTTACAATGACGTTGACCGACAGCGTTTGAAAACTCGCTCAAAGTATGAGTAATTTGAATACGAAAATAATAGAACTTGTAACAAATGGGTGAAGGTTCTCAAGTGGTAACCTATATTGGCAGACGGAGTAAAGGCCTTCTCAGTTAAGTTTTTAAGAAGTCAGGTGGATAAGAATCGTGCTTCGCAGCAGTACGCGGGGGAGGTCTTTATTTAGCTGGACTATATAGGTGAGGATGATACTAAGGCAATGTTTAAATTCAAGCCATTTGCAATTTTACATTAAATATACATTCAATTCTACTTGTATTTACTTCAATTCACTTTATACTAAGATTCAAGAACTCAACCGTGTTTAGGATTTGTTTGTGCGAAACAATCAAAGGAATCTGCCGGGCTATGGCACATGTATTTTGGATAAGAAATCATAATGCAAATGCATGAGAGTTTGCCCTGCAGAGTTTTGATTTTTAACATACGAGGCAAAACATAAAAGCTTCTTTTAAAGCATTTAGTTTGTATTCATTGTATTGAAGTGTTATCCTTCCGTAGTCGAGCTGATTTATTCTCTCTATCAGTTTATTGTCTAGGCTTGGCTCTACCCCGTCAAATATTCTGATAGAGGCTCAGATTATTTAATTGTATCAGGAAATCCGTAGCTATGTTTTCGTCAATACCATGTCTGTTTTTCATTACTTTTCCCGTCTTACATCCGTCTCTGTCACTTACCAGCCACGGCACCGGCGAGATGGGCCACATATCCGATGTTCTGCTGCATATGTCGCCAGTAGCGGTCGTACACCGCCGTACCCACGTCCACTCCAGCTAGCAGAAGAAACACTAGCAGTTGTACAATTGCGAACTCCATTTCTGCCCAGTTCTGGAACGAAAACAGATATTTTGACGTGAAAAGGATTGGACAGATTCATGTATAATAGTTTTTAAACTTTAACTTCCTTGTGCACAATTGAACCACGCCTCATTGAATAAAGATAGCAAGATATTGACCAAAAATGGACGTACAAAACAATCTTTAATTTAAATAAAATTATAGGGAAAAGAGAAACAAGCACATCCATGGAGTCCAGCCTTGGAGCCCGTGACATAGCAGACAAGCTGCAGGAAAGTCGTCTCCGATGGTATGGCCACATAAGCCTTCAGACTACGTCGGAAATGGATGCCTAGACCTCGTTGTACAAGGTTCAAGAACCTGCGGTAGGTCCAAGAAACGCTGACTGGACATCGTGAAAGCGGACATGGTGGAGAACAATCTCACGAAAGAGGATGCCGAAGACCGGGCAAAGTGGAGAAGACTCGGTCGGAAAGCGTACCCTGGTAGTAGGCCGGGAAATCGCTAGGCAGAAGAAGAAGAAAATTATAGAGAAAAGATTAGGGCGAAAAATGATACACATATTAAAATAAAAAGTACAAACACCACAACAATTACTATGTTTTAAACATAAATTATTAAACAATATTAAGGTGACAAATGATTGCTCAGAAATTCACCTGAAGATTAGTGAATCCTGTGTTCCGGCTTGTTCAGATCACTAGGGGTGTTTATAGTTGACATTTTTTATCACTTTTTTTTTTTATTTTTTGTAATTTTCTCCATTTACTGACGTCGGACTTAGAAATACATTAGTTTCACTTCTAAATTATTATTCTTCAAACTGTAGAACAGTGTTTGATTCCTTCCCATTACAAGAGAGCGGCCATAGATTTCCGACGAGCTGTATTTCCAACTAACTATATCATTCGACTTCCCGCGAAATTTGTAAATGTCTTTGATTTAACTAGTGCGGAGAGTATAGAGATAAATGTTAATCATTACATCCGTCACATGACTGTTGTTAATTGCCCTTCCCGCACACTTGATGATTACCGTTTAACTAGGAGATCTATCTCCTACTTTGCTTTGTGTTCTCCGTTTGCGTGGTCAAGTCCATTCGCGATGCGCCTGCGCAATTATTCGGATGTTATTTTTATATATATTTTTCGATCTAATTTTAATATATAAAATATATAATAATAATTTTATATATAAGATTATACATATATAAAAGATAAAGATATAAAGATATATATAAGATAAATTTTATAATTTCCAGTGTTGAATTCCGGTTTTTTTTAAATAAATTATCCTGTCTAAAACATCATGGCTTGATGAAATAATAAATGCAAAACGGCTGATTTTAGGACTGGGTCTTCTTAGATGTATGCGTCATGCGTTTCTTACTTGTGTCCGAATCGATTACCTACTTCACCGAGTAACCGTGATACATGGTAATTTTGTTATTTTGCTAAGAAAACATTTGAATTCGAGCTAGATTTTGTATTTTTTTTATTAGATTAGTAGTAACAAGCTCACAGTTCACTTGATGGTAAGTGATTCCTGCGGTTCATGGACATCTACATGCATCCTTGACAAGGAAACATAATGCAGATGCGTTGTCACCCTTGAGAGTTGAGGTGGAATGCCTCGTCACCAGTAATAAAGGTCTCCGGATCACTGCACTCATCAGACGAAACACAGCACACAAAAATATTATGCTGCTATTTTACGCTGGTATTCGGTGAGGGCGTGGTCCTACCCCGGTCCAGCTGATCAATTCATTATGCAGCTAGAAACAAACCGCTAGCTTTACCACTGTCAAAACGTGTATTGTTTTTTAATTCAAATCTGACCACCGTGTTAGTGTTCCTACCGGCACGGACCTTGCGGCGGTGACCTTCATTTCCGCAGACATGAAAGTGTGAAATAGGAGCATAACTCAGTAACACACGTGTAGCGAGTAGAGAGATTATAAAGACCTAATTACTAGTCAACTATTGGTTTCTTATCTTACTAAATTTATAATACATTTGTAACGGAAGACTTACCATTATAATGGTGGCGATATGCGCAGCAATCAACGCGTAGACACCTCCGGAAGCACCGGCTAGGTACACCTTGGGGTCAGTGAGGCTGGTGGCGAGGGAGCCGGCAGCCACACCCGCTAAGTACACCAGCACCACACGCCACCATCTGTGCACCATTTCTAATGGTACTCCTAAGAACAGCTGAACTAAAAGATTCACTACTAAGTGGACTATCCTGGAAAGAAATAAATTATTGTTTGGTAATAATTTGGGTAATGAAAAACAAGGATTCAGAGTGTTGGTAGTGGTGGCGTTGATTTGACGCTGGCATTTCTTTCAGAATACCACCACACTCCTAATTGGAAGTGATGATTGTGGCATGACATCTACATCCATCATCAAAGATACAATAGCACATATATTTTTTTAAGAATATTAGGCGACAAACGAATAATCAGCTCACCCGATGTCAAGTAATTATGGCAGAGGAATCGCAAATGCGTTGTCGGCCTTTAAGAAAGGTGCAGGTTCTTGAAGGTCCCTAAGTCGTATCGGCTCGGAAATACCGTTGGCTACAGCTGATACCACAGAGTTGTACGTGGCAAGAAATTTCGCGTAAAGCGCACAGTGATGGATTGCCAACTATCGAGATGATGAGGATGAAATTTTGAATTCGTCTTGATGTACGGTCATATGCGTTGTTTAACCTTTAAAAGACTGAGATGGAACGTATCTTTAATTGGTTTATAACTCAACCTCACCATACGAACTAAAGCAGCGTTATAATGCTATTTCACTTTGGTATTCTATTGAGGCCTTCCCCAGTCCGAATTTTGCTACCAGAAGATAAGCTGCAACGTGGCACCACATCTGTTCAAATCTATCTATGTAACATTCTTCAACAGTGCAGTAAAATGTAGCTGAGTGTGCAGTAAATAAACATACTTATGAATTAGTCGGATATCGAATTAACTCGCTTTAGCCTCGAGTAGGCGTTGGCTTGTTATAAAAGTTATTTGAAAATGGCGCCATAACAATTGCCCATTGAGTCGGGCAATTATCCCGCAAGCCTAACTACGTCAATAACAGTTTATTTCTAGCAAGCTACTGTTGGCTGTGTAATTTATTTTTGTATACATCCACATTATATTTTGTGGGGTCGACAGACTTAAACAGTTATAATTCTTAATTTGATGTTTCAAATATATGGTACAACTTTGGTCTAAGGGAAAGCAAGTAAGTGAATTAACGCGCTATAATTCTCTTATCATTATATACACACACACATATATTCGTCTACAGCCTGACAGATCAGGGTACGATCTGCGAAAGTCATAGGATCGAATATGCCATTCGACTTTGTCGTGAACCATCTCCTAGCACAAGTGTTTAAAACTCAGTTGGAGCGGTCAACAGGAGTGTTAGTAATGTTGATAGGATAGGAATTAAAGTCGGCTTTTTATCAATCCACCATTCCGGATTGATAAAAAGCCGACTTTACTAACAATTGGGTCTCCGATTCCCTAGACCGTAGGGTCCCAAAAGTAAAATTAATTAAACTTCCCATAAACATAAAGGATATAATCTATAATCAAAATACATCCAAACAGTTTGATTCCCGCTTTAAGCCCCCCCCCCCCGTACAAAACCACAACTTTACGCTACTATTTCACGCTCGTATTCTGTGAAGTTGTAGTCCTATTCCACACAAGCCCACTCCTGTTGCACCTAGAGACAAGCATGACTCGATCTCATAGAGTAGTAAGCTTTAGTCTTAAGGTAGTTTACGAGTAGGAGTAAAGACGAAGAAAAAAATCGCTGTGAAGGCATGGAAAGGCATTGACCTGTCTGACGATGAAATTAATAGATTGATAACTTAACAACGTTTTAAGAATTTGAAAATGATCAAAACAATAAACTCACCCGACATGTACAAGCATATACGTCAGGAATCTCCACGCCTCCTGCCTCTTATGCGGATTGTAGATGAAGAGCTGAGCGATAGGTCCGGTCGCGTCGGTCTTCCCTTGTGCAGCATCGTAGCAGAACAGAACTATTTCCACCAACGAGATCAGGATCATGCAGACAGCAGGCGGCCAGCAGGAGTACTCCTCCTCGTAAGTACCGTCTGTGTATGTGAAGTACGCTTTGCTACGGGTTGGGACTGTACGCAACACAACAGGGTAGAACAGAAGAGAAGTGGAAACAGGGAAAGGTTGCATGAGTAAGCAGGTTTTATTTTGTATGATTTATTTTAATTATGCATATTTTTTAAGATAAGGATACGCGGTCGTTTGGATGATTCGACAAATAAGTGAACATTGGCGCGAGGTCCGCGGTTATTTTCCGTTATATATAGCACATAACAATAGAACAGAAATAGTCCACGCGAGTTGTAGCAGAGCAGGACGCGTCAAGTCGATTATATGGGCGAGATGAAAAGGACAAATTGCTCGTAATGGTTTAAGAGTTGGCGCGAATTTTGACGTGCAACGTTCGTCAACATTCGAAAGGGACGACATAATCAAATGTAAATTTGGAATTATTTATGATAAGTGTTGAAAACCAAATGCAACATAATATGTATTAATCAAATATTTAACGATTTTATAAAAACAATGAGGGGTCGTATCATTGATTTTTTTTTTGCGTAAGTATTGAAAGGGTTGATCAAACAGAAGCAACAATAGGTTTTGAAGGGAAAGGAAAAAAGAAAAAATATACAATTAGTAAATTTCCATGCAGTATTTATTTACATATTAGTTATTAAATATAGATGATGTTTTAATTATTTACAGTATGGTTAGTATTGCAATGTTATTAAGTGCATTGCAGGTTGTAATAATTGAAATAACAAGCCATAAATTAGTTGCCACCACCATCCACTGCTTTATTGATCATAAAGTAACCTAAAGTAACATGTCTTGTCTGGGCGCACGCTCGGCCTTTCTCTGGATGAAGTGTAGAAGTTAAGTCCAACATGCGACTCATCTAGGTTTTCTAATTTCACGTCATATCGAAATGTTTCATTTATTTCTTGGCCGTGCAAGGTTTCTTTTGATATTTTTTTCCACGGAGTACATTATTAGGAACCATTTAAAATTGTAATAAGCTGCTCTAGGGGCTCTTGCTGCTAAGGGTCGAGCTTATGCCCATAATTGGGTATAAATATAACATATCTACCAGTTTTATATTATTGTATTAGTCTTCTCTAAGTATCCACACAATAACTTTATGAGTAGTTAATGCATCTAGAATCTAGTTGAATGCTGGTGTCATGCGTCGCAGGAACCACTTCCCATGAAATATATCCATGAATTATATCATTTTTGCTGTCTCATGTCTCACCTACATTGATAAAACGAATGTATAGCCTAATTGTGTGCGAAATCTAAGGTCGACAGAGTTCTGTTTTGCTGTCTGTACAGAAAACGGATTACTTTTATCTACTAATCATCAAGTGTCATGATGATCGACCGTGAGAAGGTTCTAGCCGTCTCACCTCGTTACTGAGAAAAAAAATGTGATAATGTCGATTTAACCCGGATGTGACACAAGGACGACCGCACAATCTGATATTATAGCGTTACACAGTGACACAATAGTTGATCATTTGTAATATGATACTAGACTAAGTCCTAAGATAGTACCCAAGCCCCAGAATGAAGCGATATACATATATATATATATATATATATATATATATATATGTATATGATGATGCACCTTTGTACGTAGCAATAAATTATTTGTTGTAGTCATAGCACGAACAGGTCAATTCGAATAAGGGAGGGCCATACTTTTAAATTTAACAACTAACAAAATTACGAGCGTAAAATATACTAGAAGAACTTATTGCTGTTGACAAGGCATTCAAGATTCAATTACGCTTGGTCGACAACCCGATTTCGATGTCAATGAAGTTCGAGCTAACGACCAAGTAGTGTTAAATGAATGTCGAGTACGCCCATCTTCGGGATAATGACCCGAGCACGTATCAATGGCCAAAGTAAATAACATTTCACGGTATCGTATTCGGATTCCAAATATACACGAATATGTTCGAATGACTCAGTGTAACTGTACCATTTCTCTTCGGAGCTGAGAATGCAGCTATATTATTAATCCTGATAGAGGGTTTATATAACCACATCGTTCACGTCATAAATTATTACAAAATTAAAATAAGAATATAAAACAGTAAAAGGTAACATAATAATTACAAACTTCATTCACGTGTTCATGCATCTAAGACAAAGGCCAAACGTTATATTATTGTGCTGTTTCAATCTGTGCAATTGTTGATATTGCAGCAATAGAAAATAAGAGTTGACCTAAAGGTTGTAAACACCAGGTCATAAAATCCCAAAAAAAAAAAAAATATTGCAGCAATATAAAATTTGAATGTAACATAAAATGTACCAAAATAAGTTACAATGTTCCTTATATATCCCAGGATTTTGTTCAGGCAAGTATAAACATTACAATTTGTCTGTTTGTCGATATTCTTGTACGCATATTTATCACTTTCACATGTTTTGAACCACATTTTCTAAACTGCTTCAACCACTAAACTCAGTACCGACTGACGCATTTTTAAAGAAACATTAATGAGAACACTAATTATTAAACACATTAACTTAAACAAATGTAATGCATTAGGTTACGTTATATTCAAATAAAGAAAAGTAAACATTCTTTATTTCATCTGTTCATTCATGATGTTAGATTTTATGAAATCATTTTTCCCGCGTGTTTTTTTTTTTTAATTTCAAGTCAAATGTCGAAGGCGATAGGAACGGAGTTCACACACAAACGCGCGTGCGTTTTGCTACAGTTAATGCAAAACACTACGGGAAATGTTTGCAAGTGAACAGACAACGAAGCCAGGGATAATTTGTATTTGTCACGATGTCATAGTGTATACTTCTTTTGACCGGATTCTATAGGATTTCTAACTAGGCTACGAATGTGTTTGCGTATTTTACAATCAATATCCGCAGGAATTCAAGGTTTGAACTAATTTAGCATTCTTTTTGTTTCATTTGAAATTTGAGGATGTAAAATACAGTACGTAAATGATTTATAAGTCTTCAAAAATCAAATATATAACTAAATAGGGAAAGCTATTTGCTACTTGAGAACAGAGGAATTCTTTGCATTATTTATTTTATTAAAAATAAAGCATACATTGTTATTTCTTGTGTGTGGTCTAAATATAGTCTTAAATAAAATATTATTT
Organism: Teinopalpus imperialis; assembly: GCA_029286865.1. Taxonomy (NCBI): domain Eukaryota; kingdom Metazoa; phylum Arthropoda; class Insecta; order Lepidoptera; family Papilionidae; genus Teinopalpus; species Teinopalpus imperialis. The sequence continues at coordinate 414,968 of JAGSMU010000041.1, forward strand.
TCTAAAATAATTATTAATTTTGCTTGGCTGTTAAAACGCTAATATGATTAGAAATTTCCATTAGTTTATTTCTCAGTTGTTGTATGGACTCTCGACCGCCTAACGTCAAATGAATTTAGGTAAAGTGCCATCAACCAATTCGTCTGCTGAACGTCTTAATGGAGGGCAATTTGAACCCTGACATCGTGCGGTGCTTTATTAAGCACGTAATTGAATATCGGTGTGATGAACCTTTGAATGCGGGCTATAAATTGAAAAAATAACTTTTTTTTTTAATTTGATGTGAAAAACTGACATCTTTATACATTTTTGAAGACTTCAATAAATTGAATTGGTCTGAAGTTTGATATTACTTAAGAATTTTTTGCACTTAAATAATATTGTTGAAAAAACGTAATAATGATATTCGAGTCTATTGGGATAAAGAAACAAAATTTCGCGTATGCGTGTCTATATCTGAAAGCAATAGATCCTTGATGCAGTATGTTCCTAGCCACGGTATGTATAGTCTGTGTCGAAGGATATAAGGATATCACATATATACGAGTATATGAGCCTACCGTTTGGTGAATGGATTGATCTGGAAACCTAATTACAAGAAAGCAAGTCATACAGTCCTAGCCTGACAGTATGTGTGTGACATACGTGACAGAGAATGGATGTCAATGTTATAGGCTGAATTACCAATAAATTAACAGGTGAACTGCGTGTACTATTGTCACCTTTAAAACTATTAAAACAATTTGTCTGCGTGTTATTGGTCTACTCTCTACACGCAGGTAATCTCCTGAACCATATTACTAGTCGTTCGTAAATTCGATATTTGGGTAATTCATAACATACGGGAGTTTGGTTACTTAAATTTATATGTCATTGACATAATCACGTAATTTGTTTTATATTTTTTTTAATTAATTAAACTAACTACAATGATAATATTATTAGGCATAAAGGTACGATACCCTTTTTAATTTAAACAATGGTAGTTTCACTGATTGATATCATTTTATATTAATTCTTTTGTTTTGTTTTTTTTTTTTTTCAATTTTAAATTTAACCTTTTTTTATTACATTGAAAGTAACAAACGAGCACACAGTTTACCTGATTGTCTATGGCAATCCTATCCTGACGCCCTATGGCATCTATATTCATCCATGACGATTGAGATTGAATGCCTCGTCACCAATAACCTTATGGTGATTGGACCATTAATTAAGCGGGAATTCAAAATTATAATAAATTAACAATCTTTAAACACTATATAAGTGTTTAAAGTTAATTTTGAAGATGCATGTATAAGTTGTCGGTACATCGGCAGAAAAGTTTACTTTTAATTTTTTTTTATAATCGGACAACTTACTAATCGTTATGTGGGAACTTGATGTGTTACAGAAGTAACAGAGTTAGACTCATATTATATTGAGGCGGAACAATTCATTCTGTAGCTACAATCAAGCAGCAGTTGGGGCGCAAACTTTTGACTTCCGAAATAAGTGATAAAACAATGTTATATGGGGTTTGTAACAAAACATATACTGTTGATTATAATGACGATGCCGTCTTCCAGATAGATTACCGACCGCAGCTTAATCTTCCGGTTATTACCAGATAACGTCAACTGTACCGGATACATTTTAGTACCGTAAGCATCAGCGTAAATACAATGGAATCCATTCTTCGTCCACTTCCTTATTCCGACCGAAGGAAAATTCCGATGCAGCGTCAGGGAGATATATAATACACATCTGGTCCGGACCAAAAACTTTTAAGTTTGTTCCCTGTCACAGCATCCACTACACGCAAAAAAGTAAAATGTTATTGTACATACAAGAAGTGGATGTAATTTTAACTTTATCGTACTAAGTGAATTTTCAAGAGATAAACTTCAAAAAATTAGTACCGCTCCGTTCGACCGTTTAGCCGTACTAGAAAAAAAATATATAATTTTATATTTTTTATATTTATATCATAAGGTTAATATCTGTTTTATTGTGATTATGAAGTGCATCTTCGTTTTATACATATTAATTACATATTAATTATATGATTATTGCAAAAATTATTGGAGCACAACGACAAATTACAAACTTTTTAATGACTAAGGAGATGTTAGACTTCTTTTAGACTAATCATATTTTGGAGAACTTAATAAGATACAACTGGCTCCTGTTGTAAAAAAAAACATATTTATCTATATCTAGAAGTCTTTTTACCCACTTGCTGTTGAGTCCGATCGTATGGAGCCCGTAGGTGCGGGCGAATGAGTATAAATTCTTAAAGTTTCAGATGCTTGAAATGCGACTACCACGGGAGATGAAATTGTACTGTTCTCCGTGACAACTCTTGTTTTATAACGACGTATAAAGGTAGGCTTTCCTGCAGGAATAATTGATAAAAATTTACTTATTACAGCTACTTTTAATATTTCATTTACTGATATAAGGATGACACTACCTCAAAGTTGATAACGTATCGCAGTGACTAATGGGATACCAAAGTATTATCACTCACAAGAATTAACACGGCATACCTGAAGTAGACTCCAGAGTGGTCAATTAATTTTTTACGTACACTTCGACATTATTATAACAGCGCCATCTAGTAGTATTTTCTGTAACTTATGTTTCGGGCAATTGTGAATACTATATGTTGAGTAGTATTTAGACATCACTCATACTATACTAGATCCTTACAGGTAACTATCTATTAATTGTTTTATTCATGTTTCCTTTCGATAATTATAAATATAGAGCGTTAAAGAAGCGGTGTTGTACCTAAAAGTATCTAAATATAATGATTTTTCATATAGAAAAAAATATTAATTATATAGAATAAAAATGTTAAAATAAAATATTTAAATTCAACAGAATAATCAATCGAATTTCCAGAGAATGTACTTAGTGTTAAATCTAAATGAACTTTGTCGTCTTACAAGATACCAATTTTATTATTATATTTATCCGTCAAACAGTAATTAAAATATTGTACCACACTTTGCTTCATCAACGGTTCCTGAATTATTTGTGAATAGTAACTGAAAAACTAAATACAAATACTTTACACATCTAATAAATCATTGCACATATAAAAAAATCATTGTGCATTCACGTTTACCGCTAGATGTCACTATCGACATGCAAAGACCGTCGCGTGCAATATTCGTTATAGTACCTCCAATTATAATTGCGGCATGAATGAACTTATATTGCTAAATAGGGAATAAGTCATGCTCACACATAATATAGTGAGTGCAGCAATATGGTGATATGTAGGGGTCTGATTACGGGTAACGAGGGATACCATCTCGATCCTCAGGGGTGACAACACATTTGAATTATGAATCTAGGATGGATTATGATGGGTTTGGGCATCTATAGAACGAAGTGTATGTTAGTTTACATAGTGCATATAAATATTTATAATAAATAAGAAGTAAAAATCTGACTTATAAACTGCTACAGTTCCAGCCGAAATCGGCTGCAAAACATATTACAAAAATATATTTGCGCACGAAACACTTATGGGTTACATAGTCTGGTTTTTAATATATTTTTGTTTCGTGACACTCGAATCTTTCTCCAATTTAATGGCACGTACGTTAATTGGACTAGGAAAAGGGGACAACGAGTGAGATACTGTGTGTATGCTATAATATAGTATTCACCTGTATTCCAGTTACGTGTACAGTTCAGTGAACGCATAGTCGAAATCGATCAGGAGGTTTAACTGAATAAGATATAATTCATATTATGTTCTTGCGTAGCTATGCGTGTTAATATATAGTTTAAAGAAATAATTCATTTATATTTACTTTCCGGCTTTGTTAGTTTGGAAAACTTTTGATTCTTGGAATTATGCTAGAGAAACTCGACCTTCCAAAGTTATATATAATTTTTTTAAAGTTATATATAAAAAAAAATCCGAATCACCCTTATCTTCTGCCCAATTTATGATATGAAGAACGTATCTTCCTTTGAAACTTTAACGCTCTCTGAATGCAAATAAAAAGGTACACCTCTCTTTTTCTCTCTGAAAGCTATAGCTTTGCACTGCGGACGCATAAAACAATATTCCGTATCTTGTTATAGACTTCTTTCCATATATGCATCGTTATTAATCGACACGTGATAACAAATAACTTCCTTATCCAAGGTCTGTTAGATAAACTAAATGGATAAGATATGTTATTACCTAATGTATTTACTTTGTTCTTGAGTAGGTTATGTTATTTACAATGGGAAGAGTCCGGTTCAGCTCGATCGTTGAAAGACCACGCCCTCACATAACACCGGAGTGAATCAGAATAATTATGAGTGTAGGAAATCGAAGATCCAATTATAGGTATAGATCTTCCACCTTAGTCCTCAGGAGTCAACGAATGTTCATGTCAAGTTTGATTCATGACTAATTTACTTAAGTTAGTCAGATAAGTTCATCATTCACGTATAAAATTCATTGGCAGCTACCGCTAATTGCATATATATATATTTTGTATGTATATTATATTTATATATGCATTATGTATTTATACGTTTATTATATCTAATATCTATATATGTATGTATTATTCTTTATTTGTATATTGGTCATTTTTAATATTTTCTTTTTATCAATTAGTTTCATGCTACACCTATTACAATAATTTCACCACAACTTTGGTTGACTTGTAGAGAATGCTATGAAGACAAATTTAATGCAATAAAGACTAAGTAAATAAATAAATAAATGAATGTTCTCTTTTCGTCGCATTTGATTATGCCGATGTCGTCTGATTATTACCAGATGATATCAACTGCACGAACGTTGAAGGCACTTATATATATTAAATATATACTATATTATGACTGCCTTCGACGTTCACGCAAACATAGAGAAACTTGTCGATAACAATTTAAAGAAGAAAGGTTTAAGAGTATCACGGAAATGGGATATGCATATAATCCACGTAGACCTACACCATGAATGTATCAACTCGACCGGGAATAGACGACCTCACAGAATACCAGCGTAAAATAGCAACATACCACTGCTGTGCATCGTCTGGTTTTTTTTTATTTTTTTATAGAAGAGGTGGCAAACTACCCGATGGTAAGTGATCACCAGAGGGCACTGCCGGCCACACCAGGAAGGTAGGAATCCTTTATTACTGGTGACGTGGCATTTCTAGTCCTTACAGGTGACAAGGTGATTTCTTATTGAGGACGAACGTGGACTGTAGGAGTCACTTACCATCAGGTTCACCGTGTGCTCGTTTGTGGCACTAAATATAATAAAAGCCTACCAGATCATGGTTTACGGGCAGAGTGATGGCAAGAGCAAAGGATTTTCAAAAGAATAACCCCAGATGTACTAACTATATGTACTCTATCAAACAAAGGCTTTATTAACAAAAATGTTGGATTTAAACCACAAACGAAAAGAGATTATCAACAGTAAATAGAATAACACTGATCACGTACTATTTGTTAATTCAACCTTGAATTTAAGTAACAAGACTTGTGGACACTCGTATATTAATTTTTTTTGAGAAGTACGAGTCAATAATTTATACAAATTAAAATTATTACGTATGTGTGTGCCTATATACTAAATCTTCTCTCAAACCACTACTTATAAATGAACCAAACAAAAGGAGAAAAGTATTATTTTGTTTGATATTTTACTAAAGTAAGATGAGTACACAGTTAATCTGATTGTAAGTAATGAATGTGGTCCAACCTCAACAATCCCGCAAACCTCAAATCCGCTATTCAACTTTTTTTTAACTTAGTCGGTTAACCGGAATGTTAGTATTATAAACGTTATTATATATATAGTGTATTTATTGTGTATATAGTGAAGGGGTAGCAGGGCTATTTGGTTAACTTTTTGCCTTTTTCGTGGGTAGCGACGTGAAAACGATTGAGAAACAATGACGTAAGGTGTTTGCTATGATGGTGAGTAAGTAAATAAACAACATTAACATTATGATTTCAGAACACGTTTAGTTCAAAAAGTTGATAAACAACAGTAAGTATTCAAATATACATATAAAAAACCTATTAGTGGTTCGTATACAAAAAAAAATACGGGAAAATACAATTGTATTTATTCAAGTTTTTACATCATTATGTAGCCACGCTTCTTGTTTTATCTAGCGAAAAAATTGTCATCCGTTGTTTTAGGGAAAAATAAATATATATACTCTTGAAATTATTAGCTAGAATAGTCTTTGAGAGTCGTAGCTTTTGTTCTGTTGTTCGCTTCTAATTTCATATTATTTCCTTGATCGATTCGATTCCCAGTATCAGCACTTATGAAATTTATTTGCTTTTGTTTTACGTCCTGGTTTACATTACTACACTTTCGTTTATTCATTTCGTGGGTTCGATTGCCAGTCGGGGAAATATATTTGTGTAACACAATTTGATGCCGCCCTCTTGGGCACCGTTGAGTCAGTTGCTCTCACGCAATAAGATAACGGCGCAAGCCGAGGCTTCCTCTCGGGAGCCCCTGGTTACCCACTAATAAAGATCTCGGCTGAGCCCCATAAGCGTTCGGTTCACAGCGGCCGTCATCCCGAATAAAACAAGTTGTTGGTGTTCGAATGAGAGTGCTTTACGCATGTCGCGCATCCCTGATACTTTATTCAAGCCTTCTAAATTTATTAAAAAAAATCATAATATAATATAATATAATACGGAACAAAACACGTACATTTTTGCTTAAATTGGGATTAGATTGGGATCAAAGAACAATTGAACAAAGGGCCAAGGTTCGATACCTCGTTTACGCATCCGTACTATTTCAGAATAAAGAAGCACGTACTTTATGATAACCGCTATATCTTTATATATTATTTTCTTTATATACTATATATATAACCTATATAGTATAAAGTTTCATATCTTTTAAATACCCATTGTGTAAATAAAGGTGTGATAACATTATATTTGAACAAGTAGTTTGTCCATCTGTTTGTTTGACAAGGGGGCTACTATATTTTAATCCAAGTTAAATTAGAAGATTACTATGGGTATTTCTAGTTCTTTAACTTTCGTCATCAACCTCGATAAAGGGTTTATGGTAAGAATTGTATGTCACATATCCCGAGTCGATTTCCAGTTGAAATTAGGTTGAGAAAGCTTCAGCGTGTCCCGATATTAATGGTGCTATGATGTCTATATAAATGCGCAGGATTATTTGTAAAAGTATTCTTTTCTTATGACATTAGGGACACCCTAAGACGGGCACACAATCTACATGATGATAAGTGATTCCTAAAGGGCCCACGACACGAACATTCCTCCTTGATAAGATATCGTAAAGCGTTGTCACCCTTGGAGACTAAAAAGTAATGCTATGTCACGAGTTAAAAGATATCCGGTTTCGTTCATTCAATAGATGACACACGATAGAGTTAACCTATTCACGCTAATTCATGAATGAGGTGTGCCTTCAGTGCGTATTAAAATGTCGTCGTCGATGTCGTATTAGTCTGTAACGATATCTTCCTGTTTAGTTTCTAACATTACGACTGAACTTTTCAACTGATTGTATATCAATTAGTTTTTCATGGATTGTCACACGAAGGAAGATATATTTATGATAATATGGAATATTATTGGATAAGGAATCAATGTAAAATGCGTTGTCAGCCCTGAGAATAATATACAGACGCTTTATCAGAAATTGGTACGTAGGTATAGTATACTGAGAACAATAAATTAGCTGTGGAGTACTTGGGTCGAAGGAAGACGACCCATTCATATGAAATCAGCTTAGTGATATTCCTAATTGCTACAACATGAATGATGAATCATTCATCACAACCGGGGAATGACCAACCCTAACAGAATATCACAGTGAAATAACAGTGTAACGTTGCTCTGTTATGTATGTAGGTGGGAGTGAGATGGATGTAGAGATCCGAAAACCCGATTACTGTCATTCCATCTCAGCCCTCAGGGACGACAATGAGCAGTCAGCACTTCCGAACAGGTATATTACATACTTGATTTTCTACATATCACAAAATTATGCGTCAATAGTCTAATGGTCTAATGTGCGGTCTGCAAAATTTAAGGTCGTAGGTTCGAATCCACCATTTCATTGTCGTGAACCGTCTCCTGGCACAAGCATTTTCAGCTTAGTTGGAGTGGTTAACCGGAATATTAGTATTGTTAGAAGCATTGCTAATGGCATTTAAAAAAAAACTGTAGATACCGTAGAGAAAGATTTTACATAGCAAGAGTACGTAATAAATACTTTTTATTTGACTACGGAACCACAAAACCTATTCAATAGTTATTATTCAACGAATACTGGTACTTCTTACTTTAATTACTACTTCACTAAATCAGACAAGGTACTAGCGTTTTACGTTGTTACCGAATGCGAATTGCGAAATTCATTGCATTACATACTTCCACTTTTTTTTCCACTTAGCACTTCGTAGAGTTATTTACCGTTGATATTATCATGTGTGTAAGAAACTTGGTTTTTCTATGTTCTATGTTTCGTACAAAATAGAGCCACACTGAAGCTAATAAAAATTTAAACAGTGGTAGAGCTACACAGAGGTTTGTTTCCAGCTGCAGAATGAATGTGGCGACTCGACCGTGGTAGGACCACGCCTCCACAGAGTACCAGCGTGAAATAGCAGTCGAGACCTTTGTTACTGGTGATGAGGCATTCCATCTCAAACCTCAAGGGTGACAACGCATCTGCATTATGATTCCTTGTCAAGGATGAATGTAGATGTCATGGGCCGCAGGAATCACTTGACATCAGGTAGAACTATGTGCTCGTTTGTTACTCTCAATGTTATAAGTAATAATAATAATAATAAGTAGCTAGTAAACTAATGGGTCGGCACAAACGGCAAGTAAAAGACTTCCGATTCGTAAAATAGCGACTTTAAGTTCCTCTGCTATTTATAAAGAGATATTTCACTTCAAGGCATCAGCCCCATGACATCTACATGCATCGTTGACATGGAATCATAATGCAGATGCGTTGTCACCCTTGAGGACTGCGATGGAATGGCCCCGTCACCAGTAACAAAACAGCATACAGAAACACAACAGATAGTGTTGCCATTTTACACTGAGCTTCTGTGTGGGCGTGGCCATATCCCAGTCGAGCTAGAAATAAACTGCAGCATAGCTCTACCACTGTTAAAATATCCCGCACTACTCGACAATGAATCAATTGTAATGCACATACATATATTGTTATTGGCTGAGAATTGAGCCTAGACGCATCAGCAAGATACACGGACCGATATACTAAGGTTGTTATATATAATCTGACGCGCCACGTGTTTAGTTAATTTGTATATCATTTCAGACATATATTCTCTACAACACTTGTGGCTAGTCTCAAGCTAGAGCAAAAACTTTCATTGTAACATATCTCAGAACGACCCAACTATTTTGTGCTAGATGTTATATCAACATGTACTCAATGTCTTTAATATTAAATGTCTGTTAAATGAATGTTGACACTAAAATCAGCTCATGAATTCAGGAAGTTGGAGCCATATCACCTAACACTAACAACTATGTAATAATTGTTCTCCAAGCAGGTGATATCAATATTGAAACAAAAATTACATTGATTACATGACAACTTGGAAGAAAGTCTTCAATAACGTTAAAAATTAAATTTCTTTTTTGGCTTTTTATTGGTACCAATAAATAAAAATGATGATAATTACACGAGTTTTTAATATTTTTTTACAAATGAAATACATGTATCGTTCTGTACACACCATAGAAACTAATCCGTAGCAAACTGCTGTGTTTCGTCTGCTAAGTGAAATAAAACTTTATTTTATTTTGATTTGTGGTTAAAATATTTTTAAAGTATGTTGAAATATTTTTGAAGATCTTTAACAATAACAGTTTTCCTCCTCGCTTAGATTACGTATAACTTCGACAAGGATGAGATCATATCCATCGATAGAGTATCAGGATCAAATTTAAAGAAACAAAAGGTCGCAGGTTATTACGTTGAGGTAAATCTTACTGGTACGTGCATTGATAAATTTTACGTTTTTTTTTTAAATTTAACGACAACGTAGAGTAGTGGTTGGACCTTGGGTTCAATTCTTAACTGGCTCTAATATTTAAACGCAAATTGCATACCTGCAAACAAACGCTAATGACATCTCTGAATAATCCGTGGAGTGAGACGAGACTAGGTAATATGGTTGTTACTTAATATATTCAATATTTATTTACTTTTTATTGCATTAACCTTAACAAAGTTAAAAGTTCACAAAGGGCGGACTTAATGCCAAAGGCATTCTCTACCAGACAACCCAAGGTGTGGTGAGATATGTGTATGATAGGTGTAGGAAAAAATTAATTAATAAAAAGAAAAAACTAAAAAAAACTAATACAAATAAAGAATAATACATACATATAGATATATGTATAAATAAACTACAATATAAATATATATTTCTAGTGAAATGTAGACGAAATCGACTTGACATCAACAGCTCGGTTCAGGCTTTCTTTTTTTATTACTTTAAGAGTAACAAACGAGCAGACGGTTCACCTGATGGTTAGTGATTACTGCGGACCATAACATCTACATTCATCCTTGACAAGGAATCATAATGCAGATGCGTTGTCACCCTTGAGGACTGATATGGAATGCCTCGTCATCAGTTACTAAAGGTCTACGGATCCCTTCACTCGCCAGACGAAATACAACAACGATATGCTGCTATTTTAGGCTAGTATTCTGTGAGGGCGTGGTCTTACCTCGGTAGAGCTGACCAATTCATTCTGCAGCTAGAAACAGACTGCAGCGTAGCTCTAAACCGTGCATTAGTCTTACATTTCTTAGTATACGTATAACCTTAACTAGGTTTCTCACGGCGATACCACTATAATTGTTGCAATTTTATGTAATGTATTACCATTTGCACGTTCGTACAGTGGATGAAGGCATTGTAACTTGCATGTATAAGAAATAAATTAAAACATTTCGAAGACATCTAAAGTACACCAATCCCTCAGTGGAGCTGCGCGGCGGACTACGCTCGAGGCTATGATCTACACGAGAGAAGGCCTCACTAAAGAGGAGGCCTAAGCCTCATAATAAATCGACATATATAAGATGTATAACGTTTTAAAATACATCGATACAATATGTCGTTGTGTTCGTACATCACTAGAGATATTTGGTGCTTTATGGGTTAATAAGCTATGTGAGTGAGTCAGCTTCTAAATACGTCTACTGGTTATTACGTATCGCTAGAACCAACGGACATATACACAGAAAGCAGTGGGTTTATTATTTTTTGTATAAGTAATACGGAACCGCATGCGCATTATTCCAATAGTGTAGTCAGTTATAATTTCACAGGTTAAATCTGCTATATAATAAATTATAACAACATGAAGGAGAGATCTAAGTCAGTGAGCTGAAAGCTGGATGGTTAATGGTAACTCAGATTCGACTTCAGGTTCTTCGAGTCAATGTTTGCGGGATGTTCAACGGTGGACTTGTGCGATCTGAATAGTTTCTCATTTTCATACATGTGAAAATTAGTAGAGCCATGAAAATAACGGTATAACCTAATGGGAAAAAAAATCTGATGACGTCAACACGACACAAACCCAGACAGTTAATTAAAAAAACAGAACAAAAACAATGAATGACAGAGCGAATTGACGTATCCGTATCTTGGGATACCTTTGACAGAGCCAAACATAAAAAGCAAAAAAATATGACACTGTCTATGAATGAACGAATGGGATATAAAGGCTGCATACACATAAATGATAAAAGCAGACAACTATTAGATATATACAATTGTATTTGTTCAGGGAAAAGTCACCAAGTGCCTACAAACACAAGTAAAAATTATAAAATGTTTCTATTATACCTTTTTGTATATTATATCTGTTAAAATATGTTTAATAATATATATAAGGTTTTTTAAAAAAAATATTAAATTATCATGGTTGTTACAGCCGAAACTTATGTTTAAATATTTGTTGTCAAATCTCGGGACTACTATACCACAAAAATGACAGTGAAGTTAATATTCTCGTACACTACAGCCTCGCAACTTTATATTAAAGTTGTATATAACTAATGAACAGCTTTTAGAGTAAATGATCGGTGTTATGTGCACGTAGCCTTATAATAAAAACTAATAAACAGGGATATTCAATGAATGATTATGTATTACTTAAATATGGCAATATGTAATTTTAAAAAAGAATTTAAAATTAGAATGACAAAATACATGTAATAAAACTGTATAGCAGTTAAATAACAGTCTCAAGAACAGCACCAAATAAATATTAATAAAAATGAATGAACAATACGATAACGATAATAAGGGCTGGAAAGAAATGATGGAAACAGAAAAACAACGAAAAACAGACCGAAAAAAAAACAAAAACAAAAAAATAAATGAAAAATACCGCCATCCGACGTCGACACCGCTCGGAATCCAGGCCACGTTCCTACCGAATAAAATTTGTTTTTACATACTATGTTACAAGGTATAATTTATAATGTTAATTGCATGCAATATATAACAATTAAAAAGTTAAGGAAATCACAAGCATCGTTCTAAAATACAGATAAATATACACAGATATGTATATATATATACAGATACGTACAGATATTGCGGTAACATAAACATGCATCGTATTGGAAACGGATGCTAGTTGCGTACAGAAGAAACCAAATAATTATTTTTAAAAAAAGATACAACACACAACAAAAAATAATACTGACTAACAATATTATGAACTAAACAATAAAAGCTTTTTTACAGGTTATATTTGCTTTATATTATAATATTTGTGAATCGTATTTATTTTAAAAAATTGTATATATTTATACACAGGCAATATTTGTGAATCGTATTTATTTTATAAAATTGTATATAGTGAAGGCAGTCCTCTAGTTACATCGTTTCGAATTAAGTAGTTTCGAGTTACAAAGAGTTTCCTAACACTATTCCTCAAAGATATGTCATTTGTTTCGATTTACTTCATTTACTTTTTAAGATCTTGCTTCACTAATAAAGTCTATTTTACGTAATAAATGCAGTTTACAGACCTTAGTCTTGACAGAACTTAACCTTCAACTGACTCGACTTTTATGTCGAATACGTATATTTTGAGAACCTAACATGCCGTCCGTGCGAGGACTGCCTATAGTTAATTCAAAACCCTTAATTTTCATACGACTTTCATGTTACTTTGAAATATCTACTTAATATTTTTTTTAATTATAAAAAAAGTTTACATTAAGAAAATAATACGATAAAAACTTTTTATTTACCCTAAAAAAATACTTAATGACAAAAAATGCCTCATAAAATATAGTATTAACAAAAACGCACTTACCGGTAGTATCTACGGGGTTTCGTTGGGGTATGATAGAGTGAACATATCGCGCCACAAAATGTCCAAATACCGCCTTCAAATCAGGGTTGTGCATCATATCGACGAATTCCGCGAAGTCCAAGTAGCCCGAGTTGTCGCGGTCGACCAACGCCATTATCTTCTCCACCACATTGTCGGGCAGGTCGTGGTCGTATTCACGGGATTCTATGATGTTTTTTAACTCAACGTAGGATATTCGACCGTCGTTGTCTCTGTCGTACTGTTAACAAATAATAATCATTTATAATCAGCTGATATTTCTTAAGTAAGGAGAGTTAAACCTTGGGCATACGTAAGATTTAATGAGTTTTGAAATTGAATACCGTTGGGGCGTAACTCTGTTTTTTAGTAACAGACTAATTATAGACTGTGATGATACTTATTATCAGTTCTTTTCTTCAAATTAATAGATAACAAAAGAGCACACACTTCATCTGATATTTTTTCATCTTCATTGATACGTGTTGCCCATGACATCTCCATGCTATGTCATCCCTAAAGACTAAGGCTCAGGTTATGCATTTGAAATCTTTAATATTTTCTTTTCAATTAGTTTTAGAGCATCTTAAAATATTACTAGGAGCATGTAAGTGTTGCTAAGCATAAGCTGAGCATATGTCTACAAACTTAATGAAATTTAAGTAACTTAACTTAAATTTCATTAAGTTTGTAGTCTTTCGCTTTGCTTCGACTTAGCTTAACTCGTAAGCTAAGTCGAAGCAAAGTCTAAGAGTGCGCTTTAAAAATTTCAGCTTAAGTAGAAGGCCTCATCACTAGTATGATATACCGGTTTATATATGAATATAATACACCAGGTCACCAGTTTATTTCCATTGATTGACATATACACATATTCACGAAATAAGGCACCGCTAAGCTACGAAATGCTGTTCCGGGATTACTGTACACGTAATAATTTCCATACAATACAAATTGTAAATTCTCTATTGAAAACTACAGAACTATCAATATATAATTGTATAACAGGAAAGATACAGAAACGGGCAAGAATAATGTATTAGTACATTAAAAGAATAAGATTAGTGTTGCGCTTGACATGCAATGAAGATGTTTGTTGGTACCGGAATCATGCTATTCGAACTTCAATCGCGGATTCACTTCACTGGTTCTGCCTGGTATTTAAATATAGACTTCCTTTTTTTTTTGCGCAATACTAGTTTTGAAATGCTAAATCAAATTTAATAAGGGAAAACTTAGAGATATTAACAGATCACATATTTTATTTTCTTCACACACACAACAGTTTGTTTGCAACAGCACACAATAATTTAAGAGTATATAAACCCAATTAATACAAAATAAAAAACCATTTTATTCCACATTTATACGCTAATCTCAGCAATTCCTAAAAAGATTTTGTATATACTATTTCCAGAATGGACAATCTGATTCTTAAAGTTTTATATTTATAATGTGTAAACGTGTTGTATGTTTTGAAGAAATCGAACTAAGCTACTAAACTATAAGAAGAAAATGCACTAACCATAGTAAAGTATATAAAATAATTAAAAAAGGATATATTTTGGGATTTGATGCGTAAATAGCCTAAATCATGGTTTAGGGTACGGTCTGCAAAACTTAGGGTCGTAGGTCCTATAGGTGTAGGTGACGTGGTAAATTTTATCAAAATTCGCACACTATTTGCACTGCTCTGGCTGAGTATCAAATATACTCAGCGATTTAAAATCTAGGTGCCTTAATCTTTAGGGCGTCTCGTTTTCGTTCCCGATATAACGGTGATGCAATTTTTTTAATATAATGATTTTTTTTTCGGGCTGATGGCCGCTGTTATCCCGAAGTCTTTTCCAGTTTCACCGGGTTCATACGGTGATGCGATAAGTCTGAATTTCGGTCACAGTTTCACATGCTGAAAATACTCCATATATTTACATCTTTACTATAATTATTAAACAATAATATTTGTGTACGACATTCTTTTTTTCCCATTGTAAATTCAATACTATTATTGGTTATAGAAAACCACGATATACCATTGTGAGTTTCTCTGCCTGGTGATAATCGAGGTCGTCTACAATGTAATATGATATCCTTTGAATCGATTTCGATTAAGGCGATATCTTCTGGGTTTATACCATCGCAAAATGTATTAAAGGGTACAGACTGTATTTAAGGAAACATATGCAATAAAGAGATGCAGTGTCAGAAATAGGAGACACAAACAACATACATAAATATACTATATAAATATATACATATATATATATATATATATATATGTATATAAATAATTGTATATTTAAATCATTGTGATTTTTTCCTTAACGACAAACTTAAAAAAAAGCTTATCGCTAGTTTCTAAAGCTCGTTAAATAATTAATTCTCTTTTTTTTCTTTCTTTGCATCATATCTATATCTAATATGCCTTACATGACCAGGGGAGACACAAAAGACTAACTGGTTTGCATCTCGAAGGACTATCATAACAATATTGCCGATTCTGTCGCCGGTACTCTCAGGCAATGAGAGGTTTCATTTAATTCTTTGTGATTTTCATTGAAGGCAAACTTATTACGTTATGGTTGCTGTAGAGCGAAGCAGCCTGATAGGAGCTCTCTTTCACAGAATACCAGCGTAAATTAATAGCGTAGTTGTGTTTTAAATCAATCGAAGTTTATTTACATAATAAAAAATTACAAGTTCGAGTACAGAATAAAAATATTTTTTAAATTGCAACATTGTATATGTCAAGACTAGTATCAGAATGTTAGGCATTGACTTAGGCACCTCTGAGATGGTGCAATCCCTGTGATGTTACGGACTCCCTAATGGACGACGGCGATGATCAGTAACCCATATGCCCTTCTTCTTCTACTACCTCCTAGACCTCAGTACGCCTAACCTGTCTCCATTGTATATCATTGTTGACGTGAGCTTCTTTAAAGTCTTTCGCGACCGTCGTAAGCCAGACGGCGAGTGATCTTCCACGTGTGTGTTTCGTCATCGGCGCGTTTAGGGGCAAGCTTCACCATATAATCATGTGGCCTTTTTACTTGGCGATTTTCCCGTTCTATTACAAAAAAAAAATGTATCATACAAACTTCCGTCTGTACCAAACATTAGGTCATGCACAAATTCGTCGTTTGGTCGGCAATCACAAATATATGCTCTGCGATCTATTTCTGTTATGTTGGTGTCATTGAAAAAGATTACTCGGTTTGTGTTTACTTGATTTTGAATGTTTACGTTTTCTTTTTACTTTACATAGCTGGTTGCGTCAGAAAAATAAATTATGATTCACTATACATTCATTCAAGGATATATGAAAGGGTGGCAAACGAGAACATACGTAGTTTTACTTGATGTTTTAGTACCATTGGTATCGACGACGATATCTGTACTCAACGAGTACTAATAATTACAAATATTTTGGGTCCTAGTACACGGGATACCAATAATATTAATTATTTAAAAATTGGATGAACGGTTTTTCATCAGTCGCCTTAACTCAATACAACATTAGTACATAAAATCTTAAAACAATATATTCCTTTTTTAGTTTTACATTCACTATTATCCCTTTGTTATTTCATATAAAATCATCTAATATTAACAGATTGACAGCGACGTCTACCACTTCTAAGAAATGATAGAAAAAAAAACATCATTATCTCTGATTTGTTATTTGAAAAGACGCACCAACAGCATACATAATTCATATTTCAGAGGTTGATACTTTATGTAATTATATGATTATACACCAAGGACAGGTCTGTACAGTATTTGCTATTAAGGTACGTAGATATTAATATGGTGCAATCGAGTTTAGGTGACAAATTAAAAAAAAAATTTAAAAAAATCTTTATGTAATATCATCATGCACGTAACCGATTCGTTTCACCCGCTTGCCAGTATAATCTAATCACAATCAGTCATAAGCAAACAATCCGATATCCAAGTGAGTAATGCCGCCCATTCGGACCACCGCGCCGTAACCTGTGAAAAATGTTTAGGGCGGATATACACTGGCGGATAAATATAGCTTTTTCTAAACATTTTAGAGATTGCTATTTTTGAAAGTCTGATACAATCAAGTTGGTTAAAAATAGCAACATGAGTATATATTTTATACTACCTAATTGACTCAAAACTCATAATCATAGAATACTTTGTAAATAAAAATATATTAACATAGGATAAAGTTTTGATTTTTTTTATTTAATCAATTCAAATGTTACCAGCATTTTAAACCATCAATCCTTAACTGAACCCTTCGTCAGATAAGTATAGTTTCTAACGCGTGTGCATCTTTTCTCCCTAAAACGATAATAATATTTTCGTGATTGGCTCTTTTATAACTGTTTTAAATTTAAAGTTTTTAACTATTTAATAACAAAATAATTCCATGATTGTTTCATTGATAAAGGTATATTACGTACTGCAAATAGCCCTAATATATTAATATTTTTAATTCCTACATTTATAATAGGGAACAAGGAATTATCGCCATTCACTAGTTTTACTTGACCTTTCAATATTATAAACGCCCAAATGTCAAAGTTATATTTTATATTTATGAAATTCGAGTACTTGGAACCCTTCATCGTATGGTAGTTGCTAGTAAATTTAATGATTGGTAACTTACGACGACAAGAAATACTGTATCGTTATAAAACGATATTCATTACAAATATAACCTTAAACATTATTGATTTTTTGTAAACAATAGGGGTAGCAAACGTACACACAGCGAAAGCGATAGCTACTACCCACCGGCGATACGCCCATGACGACGACATCTATAGTCGACGCATTTTAAACTGAGTCGTCGGGCAATAAATTTCATTGACAGTAGGAATGTGCGCGCAATGCAACCCGTTATCGATACTTAGCTACCTGCGCACGCGGGGTCAATGCGTCATCGTGGGCTTGCACTCTGACTCCTGATTCGTCGTTACGAGTAAGGGTTGTTGTTTTTCTATAAATATAAGATTTTTTGTTCGATCGAACTCATCTGGGCTCAAGTCAAAGGAGAAGTTGCTGCAAAAAAGAAGGGGCCAAATGTGTGAGGCATGCCGAGGAACTCTAGGATAAGGACTTAAGGAAAACTATTGTAAGAGATCAAGCACCATCTGTGATATTTAACCTACAGGAACATGACACATGGGGAAGATATGGATGAGGATTTTTGAATAACTAAGAAATATCCCTAGAAAAGATAAAAACGGCCCTTTTCAGGGCCACATTACGATCTATACAGTTTCTCTATGATTACGTCGAAACAAACATTTTATCTTACAAATTAAAAACTTTTATTTTCAGATAGCGAAAAATTATTCCTTAACATAATTTACCATATCGATCGTACCTATCCCGTTATCGATATGCTACTCTACAATTCTTACTCACATCACTACACCTCTCCATAAAACCTGTCAGTGCGAGCGAGACAGACAGATTAATATGATTTATGACCCGAAGCCTCAGTTCATAATGCGTCGACTATAGTATATCTATCCTCAATAGTGTTTTTTTTTTAAATTTACGTGCGTTGTTACCCCTGAGAACTGGACGAGATGGAATTCCTTGTTACTCTATTACCCGCAATTGAATGACTACACTCACCATACGAAACACTGCAGCATTGTGCTATTTTAAGCTGGTATTCTGCGAGGACGTGATCCTTCCCTGTTCGAGCTACCTTATGAAATTGTAAGCAGAAAGTAGCCGCAATGTAGCTCTGTCACTCCTGTTTTACAGTACAAATTTATCACGAATTTGAAGCCGACGTTTTAATTATTTTCTAAAAGCTTTGAAGTGCTAATTTGGTTAACACATAAGGTATACATACACCGTTAGTATTTCAATATAGTGTTGATACACAATGTAAACACGTTCCAAATATTTTCAGATAATTCAAGACAAAAATAAACATTGTTTATCCTTACACCTGCCGCTAGTGTATTAACGCCCTAAACAATGTATTAGACGATACTCTGATAAGGAGTGGATGATGCTTTACAAGTATAATTATCTATGTAGCCCAGCAATACATTTCAAATGAAAAGTTGGTGCCATCAGGAAATGCTTTATGTTCTTTTGTCCCTGCAGTTACATTTCTACCATATTCCCAGAACTCGACAAAAAATGTGAAGATTAGATCTTCCTATGAAAATTTGCTTTGCGGCTAAGTTCCAACCACGAATTAAAATTGATTGGTTAATTAATTAATTGATTGTGCTGCGAGGGGATGTCAAAAAATTAAAGCGAACTTAACTTTTTTGACATCTACTCACAGCACAAGGAACCAATAAATTCTCACTTATTTCGTTTAGAAAACTCCCCATTCGGAGTGGTAAAAATTGTATATTTTTTTATGTTGTATTTATTCAAAACGGTCGCTGAGGTTCTTAAAATATTATCTGCCTACATGGATAGGTGAATTTAAGCCAACATTTTAGTTCTTCACTGTCGAAAGCAAATAAATTTTCGTGGTGGCTTACGAATTGTGAACCCCCATTTTTTAGTCAAACCAACGTAGAACCCCGTCGAGGCTCCCGTGGATCACTAAAACTAATATTAAATGCTTGTGCTAGGAGACGGTTCATAACAATAGTCTAATGGCAGATTCGAAACTACGACCCTATGTTTGGCAGATCGATAGCCTAAGCCATTAGGCTACACGGCATCACGTACAGTACAAGTTATAAAAACAATTAAAAGGAATCTCGAACACAAAGCAAACGATGGCCTAGGTATTGTGATTGGGAAATCAATATTAATGTCCATGGTATGACCACAGGAATGATAAAACTATACCAGTTACAATAATATAAAAGAATTCATTGAAACATAAGCAATGATTATTAATGCGACATAACTAAGCGTTCCCAAAGCCTCCGTAAGGGTCAGTAAAAACTGGCAGAGAGAAGAAAAGAGGCGATCTACGATTACGGTTACGTCATCTGCGAGCGTTTTCTTTTCATTTCATGTATTTATATAAATTATTATTATAAAGATTAGTTTAATCTATTATTATTAGTATTTTTTTTTTTTCGGGCTGAAGGTCACTGTTAGCCCGAGGGCTTTTACAGTTTCACCAGGTTGAGAGGTGCTAATGGCACTCAGTCGAGACCTCCATTATATGTAACCAGCACAAGGGCTCCCGAGAAGGAGTCTCGGCTTGGACCGTTACCTTGTTTCGCGAGAGCGTCTGACTCGAGGGTGCCCGAGAGGGCCGAACCTCGGCTCGGTCAGTTGCTTCTGACAGGGGATTCTTTAAATTCGCTATGATTATTAGCTATCTGTACCACCACTTCGGAATGCGTGGGCGCTGGAGAAAAAGTGGCGCAAGAAACTCCAGCGACGCTTCTATCTGTATGGATTATTATTAGTAATACGCACGTATTATATATCAATCCTTTAGCCACGATCTATACTTAATACGTCTATTTGACCACAGAGTTTTATGTGTCAGACTTAATGACATACAGTATCATTCGTAAACAATGTTATTTTTAATTATCTAATGTATAAAATTTATCTTTCTGCATTACGACCACGGAGTTTTTACTTCGTGTATTAATATATAGATTGCTATGAGCCTCCCAGTGTGATCGCATACTATCATTTCGCCATACTAAATTAATTCGTATGCTAACAAACACAATGTCACCTTGAATCTTTGTTAAGGATAGATGTCAAGAGACGTTGTGAGAACTGTGTGAATATTTGTTACACCTAATATCAAAAAAGCTTGCCACCATCAGTTGAAATATGAACTCAAACTCAATATCTACGTGCTCGCTAGAAATGGTTTTGCCGAAATTTTCACAGGAGAAGTCGATCCGCCAGGCGTACATTGCTGAATGTATAATATAGATTTCGGCACAAACATCGGAACATTTTGTGACTCATTGCGTAATTGGTGACATCCAGTTTTCAATTCAACGTTTCCTAACAATTTCAATGAGTCAGTACAAATATGATCACAGGATTCTAATGAACCTTCCAATGGAAATAACAACGACAAATGAACTTATCGATTACCTACATATCAAGTGTATATAGATAGTATATATAGAATGTCAATCTCATCTATCTCTCATCTTTAATCTCGTTTTTTTTTTATTATTTTATTATTTATTCCCATCTCCCTTAAAACTATGGATTTGAAAACAATCTCCGAAACTTTAAATGTTTTTTTTTTGTGTTGACCCTTTCCATCCGTCCCTTTACATCCCTGTTGTTCTGTTTAGTGTGTTACAGCGTCGGCACCGTGACCTCGATTTGATACCAATCTCAGATGAATTAATTTATTTTTTTACGTACATCCTTAGAAGTGAGAGATAACATGAATGATACCATAATAACCACCCATAATGGAAAGTCAGTTGTCTCCTGGGGATGAATACTACATGTATAAAGATGAACACGGTGGTCCAGTGGTTTACACATATTATATAAATCAAAAACATGTATAAAAATCTTTAGGCAGCCACTTTCTATCACGTTGGATTTCTTTAAACATTAGCTTCCGGCCTGGTCAATGTATGCATAGTTTTATTATTTACTTAGGCGACGAGCGCGTCTACGCAAGTTGGCCGTGATTATTTTGTTATCTTATGAGTAATACACTTCGTTCATAAACTAAGGGCGACGTACTAGTCTTGTCACGTGAATATTGCTGTTTTTTTTATCAATAACTGTCTCATGCTCGACAACTGTCCGTGCTGACGGTAACTGGCGATGTAGCCCGAGATGCTCAACGCGTTAGCTCAGGAAAAGCCAAATCATTCTTGCCTTGACGACACCCACGTTATATTCGTACGCAAAATCGACGCTTCATAAGCAAATTGTAATAGAGCAGTTTTTTTTTTACTTAGCAGCAATTAAACACTGGGCGAGGTACATAAATGGATTGCTTCGATTGGAAATATCGCTAGGCCTTCCACATCAATCCTCGACGGTGGTTAGTTTGGTCAGGATCAATGGTGCAGACAGTTTTGTCGTTGTACCGTGGCTCCACCGTGTGAAAATACGTGTGTATACAATTTCTTTCGGCGACTAGCGCTTCTACGCAAGGTTGCCGTGAATTTACGTTATCTTATGAGTCAGAGTGACAATTGCATAAACCTTGGCCATCGATTAAACTCGTATTTCAGAGTCATGCCTAAAATCGTGCTACTTGAATGATTAACGCATATGGATATTTTATGAGTGCTGTCCGAGCTGTACTGCTCTGGAATTCCTTACCCGATGACATCAGGAAGGTCAGTAATAAAATCAGTTTTAAAAGTTTGGTTCATGACTATATATATATATATATATATATACATGCATTTGACGCACTTTTTAATCTTGTTAAGGTTCAAAAAGGTTTTATATAAATATAAATTGCAGCTTGTTTTTAGATTCAGCATAAAGTCGACCTGACCGCAAGCGAGACACGTAAACACGAAAGCAGCGTAACGCTGTTTCGCTAGATCTGTGGATCCAATTACTGATAGGGAAACACGCTTCGGTCCTTTAGGAAATCCAATTAATGGATTACTTTACTTTTAAACTGTTGATTGATTTGACTTGATTATTTTACTTACTCATAAACCTTAGTTGAAGAAACCTTAGTTGCCCATAAAAAACTTGCATCCACGCAAGTTTTTTATGGGCAACATAATGTATCATCACATCAACTGGTTCCTCGTTGTCCATACTTATTAAAATAAAAAAACATTACCGATACGGATTTTAATCATGATGGAGTTAAGATGTGTTAAGACGAGTGACTATATTCTAATGAGTGCAAGAAATTGGTGATTAAATTGCCTAAAAAGAAAATCTGAGACAGTATTTAAAATAACGGAAATTAGTTAACTAGATATTAGAATCTTTGAAATAAGTGCATGGAATCTCAACCATGCTAACTTTGATGAGAGTCAGGTGGGAATATGGGTACAAAGTTCCCTTGATGTTGAATGATGCACGCGGACCATGACAAACACGTTCATCCTCGATAAGGAGTCACAATGCAGATGACTTATTACATTTGAAGACTAAGACATCACATAAGGTTCCCGTTTTCTTTCAAACAAACTAGCAATTTCGGTTGGATTCCGTGAAGGTGCAGTTTCTTCTTACCCGGTCCAACCGAGTTATAAGTGCCGCAGTTAGTTTAATTTTAGTTTTAATACAGTGGAAGTACTTGTGCATCGTCCGGGTTCAATTTAAAGCGGAGAAACGTTTATTGATTTATGGCACGTGAATTACGCAATGAAATTGTGAAAACACTTACGGTACAATAATATATCCTGCACAATATCCGAAATACCATACCAGGATCCAGCGTAGATTAGAAGAGGATGCCAAGATTTGACTTAAAGAGTCATTAATACTCTTATCTATGTTTTCATTTTTAATAAACATTAAAAAAAAATACAAAATATTAATGTAGCGCCGCTGAACTCGTTTGAGTAAGCACCAATTTTGTATAACTTTTTTTTATAGGCGCATAAAAACATTTACTCCAATGTTCCTATTAACCGTCGATATAATTCTTGCGGTATATTTTACTTTCGATGTTAATTGGTGGTTTTACAAGTAGATTTAATTATACCTCAATTGGTATGTATACTATTTTTAATGTGTTTATATGTATATATATGTTTAACAAACATCCTGGTCCGTCTTTGCTTCGAATTTTCAGTTTATATTTTTTTATTATTTAAGGGTGACAAACGAGCACACAGTTCACCTGAAGGTAAATGATAATTGTGGTGCATGGTATCTACATCCATCCTCAATAAAGATTCAGGGTGCACAGATGCTAGTTTTATTTATTATCTGTCTAATAGATTGCATTTTCGCGCCATTTTCAGAAACGTTTGTATTGTGCTTATAACGAGTGAATATTGAAACATTAGTTAATTTTAATTTTTTTGTTTGGTAAATTTAAATAGGCTTTCGCTATAGTAGCGAATAGTAATAATTCAAAATGGAAAGACTTTTCTACATTTGACTGTAAAACTTAAGAAAGAGGTAGACATTAAGAGTTATACCCTTATTTTGCGTTATTAACAAATGACTAAAACAACAAAACAATTGAATTGTTGATAACATTCCGTAGTATATTTAATACGCTTTTACACACTAAATTTGGTCTGGAGTACTGCCAGATGTCGGAATGCAAACGACAGAAATAGAGTTACATGTAACAATATTTCGATTGATATGGACTACGCTGTATTTGCGTAACCAGTTGCGTTTTGAGGGTTAAGGTCAATGACACCAATATAATGACACATAAAGTTGTTATTAAAAACTTAAGGCCTAGTCAATTTATATTTCATGGAATACCAACACAAGCAATAAGTTCGATTAATCGAGCTATTTTAACTAAGTTAATTTCATTTTTAGTGTGTTTGGTAAATTAAAAATGAATATTATTTTATGTACGTACACCGATTGCTCAAAAATTTCAGGCCAATTTGTGTGATTCTTATTTTTCTTCAGTGTACAAAACTCTTTTATTCATTACACTTAATAATTTTTGACTCAAATAGATAATTTTATTTCTTGATAACATAGAGCAATACTAACAAATAAAACTATTTAAGAATTATGTTTTTGAATATCCTATGGACGAAAAAGACATACACAGTTAATTTTAATGGTAAGTGCGTTGCGGTGTATTGAAAACTTTATTTATACAAAATAATGCATTAAGATAAAATTGTATTGTCACTATGTAAGACTGATGTGGTATTCCTCTTTACTGTCATACTTCTGCCCAATATATTTTGGTTATTGCCAAATAATATCAATTATACAGGATGTATTAAAGTGCCATAAACTTTTCACAATCACAGAAAGCCTTCCCATCCATTTCCATAGTCCAAAGTAGTGCATGTGCAATATATTTGAAGGACAATTGGAAGTGATATATTAAGAGAAACTGATTATATTTTGTTGCCATATATGCATATAAAATTTTAAAGTTAACAATTTGAGTCCACATACATCAATCCACATATTAGGAAATACAATAGTGCCTTTACTGTCTATGTTTAGAATTAATTAATTAGAAACCAAAAAAAAAATGTTATATATATATTATTCATATTTAATATATCATATATATATTTTTTTCTTATATAAGTGGTAACAAAATGGGTAGTACTCAACTGTGTGTGCAAGGGTGATAAAAACACATATTATTTCATGGTAAGGGATAACTGCAGACCATGATATATACATTTAATAATTCAGGAACAGTTATGGATAGATATATATATAAAATAAAGAATATTTTCTAATTCTCAATAAATGCACTTGACTATAAATGGACATGACTAAGTATAAGCTGAGAATCCAAAATGAAAGTGAAGTGTGACTCATTGGAAAATATTGGAAAAACCAAACACCATAAGATGCAATTTGCATTGCACTCATGCAATTTTCTGTGGGCTTAGCAATGTGAGGACATGTATCACTCTATTAGCTCATATCCCTAAAACATGCATGTTAATGTATAATATAATATGAAATTAAAGAAAAGAAGTAAAGATATATTCAAATAGGTATACCAACTAAAATTCATTACTTAGTCTGAAAGTAAAAATTGTTAAATGTATATACTCTTATTACTATTAAAACTACAACTTATAGTCTTAGTTCGAACATAGGAATTACAAAAATATTTATTTATAATTTTAAAAATAAAATTTCCATATGTAATAATATAATACAAAATCTTCTTGCTGACTCCATCCATGTGCACATGTTTATCTCTGAAATTACTAATTTGGTTTTTTTTTTCAGGTTTTCATTGAAATTCACCACTGTTAATTATAATAATAAACCAATATATTGACTTAATATATACATTATGTAAACTGAATGCTCCAGGTGGAATAGGAGTAAGTGATTTTTTATATTCTTATTATTAAAATTAATTAGTATATTATTCATACTATATTCATTGCTACAAATATATCAAACACTTAATAGGGTGTTTGATAATAGTAATTATTATATTTAATATTTAAAGTATAAAATATTTTGAGCACTGATATAAGATTGTAAATAACTACCATGTGAAAAATCTCATTAAGTAGGGTAATCGTGACAAAGAAGCGAAAGTTAAATGTTATGACTAAAAATTAAATTGACTTACTTTGTTAAATATTCTTCGCCAATATAAATCGGACCTCGTTGGAGTGAGCGGCACCGAAACCGTGGTTTCTCTTTGTTGCGAAGTCATTTTCCTTTAAAAACTACTTCTGAACTGGTCAAACAATCATAAATTCACTTTACTAAACGTTGAATAGGAAACACATCATCTCACGGCGACTTTTTGAAACTATCTTCGATTATTCACAATCGATTCATTGCAGATAGTGATAAGATAATTATTTCCCTGTAATATTTCGTTAAAATTACGTTGTATCCGTGTTTATATTATTGATAACACCGTTGAATAACCACCTCACCCAAGATACCGTTATAAACTGAAGTGATTGACGTTTTCTTCTTAGAGATGCTCGTGTACTGGTAATCGATATTTATTTCATCGAACTCTTAACGTTGCGAATCATAATCGATTTTGAACTAATTTCAAAATAGGATATGTGATCAAATTAGAAGTATAGGCTATAAAACATATAAATGTATAATTATTACACCAAACGCGAGCCATTAAAAAAATACTACATAATAATTCTACTTTTGAATCTATATAATATGAGATTAAAATGATTTAGATTCACAAGAACATATTTGTCATCATACTGAGCAAGTTTTTATCATAGAATTAATAAGTTAATTTGCAATGCGCACTACTACAAGAAAAACAAGCCGTAAAAAGGCAAAATTAGCGTGTCCCTTTCTAAAATGTGATCACGATATATAATTTATCTGACAAAACTCAGAATAATAAAAACTTTTGGAACTCACATTAAACATTTACTGAATATATTGACAAATTTGAATAAAAACTATTTGTCGTGATAAAAAAGCTAAATAAATATCTTGAATCGACGTAGAATATGTGGCTTCATCAGAAATTCACCGTGACGAAGTCCAGATTAACGATAATATTATTATACGTATTAATATGTTATGATATTTTTAAAAGAATCGCACATTGCACACTTCTGATCCATGTCCTTTGTGAAAAATGCTAGAACCGTCGTAATCTAACCTACAAAGTAGTCAATTTTTGTTGCAGTGATTATGTTACTACAAGTATGGTCATCTCTATCAAACCGATATCACACCGTTATGCCAGCGAACTAGAGTAAAAGGGATAGATAAATGTGTACTTCAAAGTACTTAGTATTTTCAAAGCTACGTCGTTTTTATGACTTTATTCACGCGTGATTATAAGGTTTGATACTTTATTTGTTTATATGGGTTATTGTTAATATTTGAATGTCAACGGAACTTGTGAAAAGAAATTACATATATCATGAAGCGCTGAAACATAGATTATGTGTAAAAAATATAACGATGCTAAGAGCGGTAGTAGCCAAGAACGTCCTATTCGTCTGTCATGGGTTCGAATCCCCCTTATATGTGTTCCCAAATACCTAAAATATAATAAATAAAAATCTACTTAGAATTTACGCCGAACGATTTTTAACTGGCATTATTTGTTGTAAGTTATCATTAGTATTAACTTTTTTTAATTTTTTTTGAGTCACCAATAGGAAATAGATATACAAATAAATTAACGTTCAATAACGCGGAAAATATTAATTATTTATAATGTGATACATGCAGTGTTAGGATACACTGTGGTTACCATGGCAACCATATGTTTTGAAACCATAATACATCAAAATAATAAAGTTATAATATAAAAAAAAAGTGGAATATAAAGTTAGTGTTAGCAGTAAAGTTGTGATACATCTACTAGTAAAATTACTGGTATAACATGTTTGATTTCCAACGAAACAATAAAATATCTGGAATTTATTGGCTCAAGCAGACTGTTGAAGATTTAAAAATTAAGTAGGTTTTATTTTACATCTGTTTTAAGCCTTATTATGCCTATAATAGTTTTTAAAGTGTAAGGTAGCAAAGGTATAGTGTTGTGTTACTTTAATTGGACCTATTCGAATAATTCGTACAACTCGTAATGTGAATTTTTACACTCCATATTTGTTTAAATATTTCTCAGACATATTTCTTTCCAATAGTGCCATTGATCACCATGTGTACTTAAGATTACAATAAACCATTAAATACAATTAACCACTGTACTGGTTGCTTAACCTTTGACTTTTATAGAGGGAATATCAGATAATGATTTCATCCCCACATTTTTATTCACAAATGACAAAGTAAATTTATTGGAACATTGGTTCTGTATCTTTTATTGCTGAATCAAGGATCTACATCGTTTTTATTGTTTTAATCTGATTTATATTAAAACCAAATATACATATTTAAATCATGGTATATTCACATAAAATTACCATATTGTGTTGTGGCCAGGGTACTTTTCACTGCATATGTTTTATGAATTTAGCATGTATCTGGCACATCAGACTTACATCAAGTTAGGGAATGGGGTAAGGAGTGAGTGCCTATATATTAGCATGAATGCTTATGGCCTTGGTAATAAATGACCTAAATGATATTGCCGTGGTCAAAATCAATTAACAGGACACCATCATCACATCTTAAATCAAAATTGTATGATTAGCAGGTGGAATTAATCATAGCAGTGGTAGAGCTACACTGCAGTTTGTTTCTAGCTGTAGAATAAATAGGTCAGCTCGACCGGGGTAGGACCACATCCTCACAGAATACCAGTGTAAAATTGTTGTGTTTCATCTAGTGATTATAGGTGGAGGATCCAGAGACCTTTATTACTGGTGATGAGGCATTTCATCTCAGGTGATAACACATCTGCATTATGATTCCTTATCAAGGATGAATGTAGATCATGTAGTCATGGGCCACAGGAATCACTTGCTATCAGGTGAACTGTATGCTTGTATGTCACTCTAAATGCAATAAAAAAAATCTTTAACTAACAATTACAGAATCAAACTAAAACTTCAACCCAGCATTATAAATTTACCACAGTATGAAAACTTTATTAACATTTCAAAAACAGTTGATTTAGAGAAAATTGACACAGACAAAGAAGAGGAATATATATTTAAATGGCAAGAAAAAGTTTTCAGTGCATGGGAAATCAATTATTATAAGGATATAAGTAATTGTATTAATGATGATACCTTAGCTTACCGTGATAAGATAAACACTACAGAACAAGGGTCGCAAAAAGTTTTTACATATATCCATAAAGATTACCGTTTACCATGCCCTGTAGATGGTAAAAAGAGAATAGCAAATGGCTTATTTAACCTCAATTCTTGTATGAATAAATTACATTTGGAGGACAGAATTGGTGGGTTTGAAGCATCAAATTCAATGCATCATTTGTTTCGGAGTGATGAAAATGTTACTTCAGATAAACAACAATGGATAACTATGCATATTGTATATGATGATTCATTGTATTCGGAGTAAGTTTGCATATATTATATGTTGTATATTTTTTTTAATAGTTTAAAATACTATATATGCTTTTTAATTATATTACTCAAAATATATTCTCACATCATGATAAGACAATAAGTTTAAACTTGCACTTCACTGCACTGCTGGTGTCCTCCCAAATGTTTATGTGAACTATCCAGAACATATTTTAGTGCAAAAATAATGACATAAAATCAAGGTAGTAAAAGAAATTGGATTACTATTATCTGTAACAGAACATTTTATCTTAGTTATACACAAATCAAAATTTCAGCTGGAAATGGTAAATAAATTATGGAAAATAGGATTTGTTAAGGAACCCACAACCCTAACAGGTACTAGCAAACTATGAAACTACAGAATATATATGAATACATAGCAGGTAATTATAATTGGTGTAGCTGTAAATATGTAGGAGAGGAAAATGAGGCTTTTATCTCCGAAGTACTCAAGAGTGTTCAAAAAATATTTCAGTTCATTCAAAAAGTTCTCAACAATACCTCTTTCTTTCGTTTCCCATCTCGAGAGTCAAGTGCAGCTCAGTATGGGCTACATATGACAAGTAAAGACAATACTATATACCGTTTTTGACTGGAATCACAAAGTACTTACTATGAACATGCTCTCTTCTATGCAATATATGTATACATATTGACAAACAAACACATATAGTTTAATTTTTTTTTATTGCTTGTTACTAATATGTCAATTTTGTTATAAAATTGTTGTAGTAAAATTATAAATTCAATTTAATTATATACGTCATTGGTGTCTATGCGTGAATATTTGTTTGTATTCATTTGTTACACATACAAATCTGATTGCTGTAATTCTTTATGTGGTGGTTACAAACTGAAAACATTTAGGCAATAGTGTAGGTTTTATTCCAATAATTTTAACAGTTGAAATCTCTTACCATGTAATTGAAAATAAATAAGAGAAAAATACACAGTATTTGACGTGTATTTTTTTTTGATATTACGGATGACAAATCAGTAATCAATTTTGAATGCCCATAAGCACTTACCTATCCTCACAAAAGATTCAAGATATGTTAACACCCCTTAGAACTGATATGTAATACTTCATTATCTAGATCTCCAATTCTCTATACTTATCATACGAAACACGACAGCGGTGTCTCTATTGCTGGTATTCTGTGAGGATATGATCCTTCCCGGTCGAGGCGAGCTATACACGCCGCAGCTGCACTCTATCTCTTCATCTTGAATTTTCCAGTGACTCCGAACTTCTTATAAAGCAGGAATATATTCTCCTATCATTGAATTATAACACAACCGAAAATTATCTAATAATAACACCTGATACGAATGATTTGTTGCTGAATCCTTATAATGTGGTGACAGAAAATGGCACATCTACCGTCCAATATAGTGTTCAGATTATTTTTGAAGAATTGGAAAGTGATGAAGGGTTGGTGAATTTAGTAAGTTAAAAGTAAAAGTAGTTACACACTTCTGTGCGAATAGGTCCATTCAAAAACTGAAGGAACAAACACCCTATAGCTGTTCAAAATAGTGCTGATGTGCTTAGTCTAGAACTGAAAAAATCGACAACCTAATTAGTGGTGATGAAGCATCCATAGCTTATTCGCGATAGCGCCATATCACAAGTCGATTCTCTCCAGTCAAAACAGATAGAAGCATCGCTGGAGTTTCATGCGCCACTTCTTCTCCAGCGCCAACGCATTCCCAAGTGATGGTACAGATACACAATAATAATAGTGATATTAAATTAGTTAATCCGTAATCCGTCAGAAGCAATTAACTGAGCCGAGGTTCCGTCCTCTCGGACACCCTCGAGTCAGTCGCTCGCGCGCAACAGGTCCAAGCCGAACTGTCCAAACCCGGACTCGCTTAAACACTGAACTCTTTAAGACCACAAGCCTTCTCGTATTGTTATTTGAGTTAGTTGCCATGCAGAACAGTCGTGTTAACAGTTGGGCACATAGAAGTTAGATACGTCAAATACAATAGAATTACTGGCCATGAATGCAATGTTAAAATGTAAATGCACGTGCACCATTTTATATTTTCTTCTAATTTATATTTGCTGTCCTCCTGGCCGAATTCAACCACGGCGTAACTTTCGGTTATATCCAGATGATATCAATTACGTTGAATATTTTTTAATGTCGTAAGCGTTCGCATAAAAACAGAGACGGTCACCTTCCCTATTTAAATGAAGGGTGTTCAATAAGATCGGAGGCAGGTTCAACTGCAGTGTCAGAGACTTTGACAATACACACAACATCCGGACCCAAAAACCATAACCAAGCCAAGGAATAATATTTGTACATCAGTTGTACAAATTCTAAGCACTAGACCGCGCTGTCGTCTATATATATATTCAAAGTATAAAGTTCAATTTCAATGCATACTAAGATTATCTCTATGTGAATTTAATACTAGCTTATTCTTAAATTCTTTTAATTTCATTTGTTATTTTTTGTACTGATTTTGCGGCAATAAATATATTATATTTGAATTTTGCAGCTAAATAAACTGTACAAGAAATGGGAGAAGAAACACAAACAGTTAATACATTTCGTACCGCCACCGTTAGGCAAGACAAAAATATATATTACGTTTGAAATTCAGGCGGCAACGGATTTTGATATGGATGACATTTATATTGAGTACAACATTAAGGTATCTGTCCCTCTGTCTTATGTATACGTCAATCACATCACTTTTTTTTTAAATGGTAGCAATGATATTACCAGAACTATTTTTTTTTTGACCAGTCCAACCAATGCTTAAATGCTTGTAATAGGGGACGTACGATTTTGGGCACACCGTACCCAAAATCGGCGAATTAAATTAGGTTTTTGACGCTGTTTGCCAAATGCGTAATATTGAACGGTTAATAAATGACATCGGTAGAGTATCGATGTGCAAATAATGTGGTCGTACTACAGGTACTATCTATACCGGGGTAGGAACACGCCCTCATAGAATAGCAGCATAATGCTGCCGTGTTTCGTCTGGTGAGTGGAGTGATCCGGAGACCTTTATTACTGATGACGAGGTATTCTTCAATCTCAGAAGAGGACAAAATCAGACTAAGTGTGACAACGGATCTTCATTATGATTCCTTGTCAAGGATGAATGTAGATGGGTCATGGGTCGCAGAAATCACTTACCATCAGGTGAACTGTGTGCTCGTTTGTTACTTTCAAAGTAATAAAGTAAAGAAAAAGAATAGATAGGCGGGAATATACCGATTGAAAATTTATCTGTGAAAAAAACCAATGACGTCACTATAATGAACTGCATCAAACATGTTGGGAGCCGAGGAGCCAATTAAGAGTAAATTAAACCAGATATTCAATATAAGTCCTCTGGGATGACAACGCATGACCATGAGATGAGATTAATCTTTGTTGAGAATGGATGGCACAGGCGCAGTTATCATACTATTATTAATCAGCATTATGCTGCTGTGTTTACTGGTATTCTGTGAGGGTGTGGTCCCTCCCCGGTCGAGCTGACCCTTAAATTCTGCAGCTAGAAACAAACGCAGCGTAGCACTGTTATTAGAGATATAGATAAAAATACAATAAATTTCCGTAACCGTATCGGGGACGAAGATGCTTCTTTTCTCAAGTATTGTGTATACCTCAGATTCCAGAAGATGTTAAATGCGACAACGCACTGCACGGCCGGACTCACATCAGCAAGGCCGTGAATTTCGAGGGCGTCCAACATTGGAATTATGGACATATCGTTGAACTGGATATAGAAATAGAAATAGCTACAGACATAGGTATGCATATTATTTAGAAATAAAGTCTAATACATTTTGTATCCAAAGGAGTAGATATCTAATAGGCATTATACCGTTTCACAGTTCATCCGATAGCAAGTGATTTTTTTTCATAGAATATGTGGCAAACGAGCAAGCATGGTAGCCCACACTATGGTAAGTGATCACCGCCGCCCATGAACAGCGCATCTGCAACACCAGAGGAGTTGCAAATGCGTTTCTGGTGTTTAAGGAAAGTGTAGGGTCTTTTCTTGAAAGTCCCTACGCGGTATTGTATCGGAAATACCGCTGGCGACAGCCGATTCCACAGAGTAGTTGTACGTGGCTGGAAATTTCGCGTGAAGTGGACAGTGATGGATTGCCATCCATCGAGATGATGAGAATATGATGAATGCCATCCATAAACATCTACAAGTATCTTTAAGAAAGATACAAGATACACATGCGCGCAGCCCAGGGGACAGATAGGTCTCGATACCAGCAACTCCAAATTCCGAATCGAAACGAAACACAAGGGCTACCTAACCTATGTCAGGCCGGTATTCCACGAGGGCGTATCCTTCCGCGAAAGACCGACGTAAATCATCTCTTAGCAGATTAAGCTTTTATGGAGTGTTTACTGTGAGTGAGTTAGTTATCATTCTTTAAAAAAAAAAAAGTCAGTCACGCGGCCGTAAATTGCAAACGTGACAGTAAAGAACATATTCCAGATACACCTCTTCAAATATTCCTAGAAGCGATCTCAACAGACTGGTGGGGCAGGCATCGCACAGAAGGGTATTGCTATCTCCCTCTTCCTTTAAGCCCTGGTCATTTCACTGAGAAGCTGTCCTGCTCGCGGCCGGAAGAGCGGAACAAGG
Organism: Teinopalpus imperialis; assembly: GCA_029286865.1. NCBI lineage: Eukaryota > Metazoa > Arthropoda > Insecta > Lepidoptera > Papilionidae > Teinopalpus > Teinopalpus imperialis. The sequence continues at coordinate 449,560 of JAGSMU010000041.1, forward strand.
TGGAGGCGGATAACAGACGTTTTTGTAGGGGGGTGCCATTTGATTAAAGACTTAGAAGTTCTATCGAAGCCACAATTACAGGTAGCAGTTTTTAAAATTATGTTGTTACTTTGTCAGTAAGGTCACAAACAAGATAATTTCTTTTTTTTGACATGAGAATAACAAATGTGCACACAGTTTATATGATGTTGATTCATATGGAGCATTACATCGAGATTCATCTTCGATAAGGAATTATAATATCGATGTATTGTTAATTGTCACTTCTGACGACAAAGGTTTCATTTCATTCCCTCGCCAAAGGAAACAGAAAATCTCTAAACTAATTTATTATGCTGTGAAAGTGTGATCTCACCCTATCCGAGACGATCTATTCGTATTTCCCGCCAGTATGCAGCGCAGGTGTTACTCTGACACGTAAAGAATCATATCATTATTCATGATCAACTCAGCCAATCACTAGTCTGCTGCTGAACATGACCCTTCCCCACAGTGTTCCATAGAGTACGACCTAGAGCCACCTATATCTATCGACTTCTTGCCGATAGGTTATCACTTCATATTGGTTGTCTACGTGTTGAATACGAGGTTGGCAATAACGAACCTTTCTTCCCCATCGGGTATCGGTTGTATGGCCGGCCAGGTTCAGCTTACTGTGCCTTTTTTTTGAGCTGTGTCTATTACATAAATTTTACGCGAATATCCACTTTTAAAATTCGACCACGTAGAGAAATATCAAGTATTACCTCATATGGGCAGCAGTGAAAGACCACGTTTGAGTTCCGTATATACATATCGTCATTAGCAAGACATACTTATTACAGACATTGAGATAGTATATTCGACGAGAATCCGACATCTGGCTCGATGTTACTTAGGAAGGGCTTACGTAACTGGACTATTTCCCTAGGTATACATACTCGTCGGCATATTGCAGTTTAGATCTGTCGATCCGACATCTGGCTCGATGTTACTTAGGAACGACTTACGTAACTGGACTATTTCCCTAGGTATACATACTCGTCGGCATATTGCAGTTTAGATCTGTCGATCCGACATCTGGCTCGATGTTACTTAGGAACGACTTACGTAACTGGACTATTTCCCTAGGTATACATACTCGTCGACATATTGCAGTTTAGATCCGTCGATCCGACATCTGGCTCAATGTTACTAAGAAAGGACTGACGTAATTGGACTATTTCCCTAGGTATACATACTCTTCGACATATTGCAGTTTAGATCCGTCGATCCGACATCTGGCTCGATGTTACTTAGGAACGACTTACGTAACTGGACTATTTCCCTAGGTATACATACTCGACGGCATATTGCAGTTTAGATCCGTCGATCCGACATCTGGCTCAATGTTACTAGAAAGGACTGACGTAATTGGACTATTTCCTAGGTATACATACTCTTCGACATATTGCAGTTTAGATCCGTCGATCCGACATCTGGCTCGATGTTACTTAGGAACGACTTACGTAACTGGACTATTTCCCTAGGTATACATTCTCGTCGGCATATTGCAGTTTAGATCTGTCGATCCGACATCTGGCTCGATGTTACTTAGGAACGACTTACGTAACTGGACTATTTCCCTAGGTATACATACTCGTCGGCATATTGCAGTTTAGATCCGTCGATCCGACATCTGGCTCAATGTTACTAAGAAAGGACTGACGTAATTGGACTATTTCCCTAGGTATACATACTCTTCGACATATTGCAGTTTAAGATCCGTCGATCGACATCTGGCTCGATGTTACTTAGAACGACTTACGTAACTGGACTATTTCCCTAGGTATACATACTCTTCGACATATTGCAGTTTAGATCCGTCGATCGACATCTGGCTCAATGTTACTAGAAAGGACTGACGTAATTGGACTATTTCCCTGGGTATACATACTCGACGGCATATTGCAGTTTAGATCCGTCGATCCGACATCTGGCTCAATGTTACTAAGAAAGGACTGACATAATTGGAATATTTCCCTAGGTATACATACTCTTCGGCATATTGCAGTTTAGATCCGTCGATCCGACATCTGGCTCGATGTTACTTAGGAACGACTTACGTAACTGGACTATTTCCCTAGGTATACATACTCGACGGCATATTGCAGTTTAGATCCGTCGATCCGACATCTGGCTCAATGTTACTAAGAAAGGACTGACATAATTGGAATATTTCCCTAGGTATACATACTCTTCGGCATATTGCAGTTTAGATCCGTCGATCCGACATCTGGCTCGATGTTGCCGGAACGACTTACGTAACTGGACTATTTCCCTGGGTATACATACTCGACGGCATATTGCAGTTTAGATCCGTCGATCCGACATCTGGCTCAATGTTACTAAGAAAGGACTGACATAATTGGAATATTTCCCTAGGTATACATACTCTTCGGCATATTGCAGTTTAGATCCGTCGATCCGACATCTGGCTCGATGTTACTTAGGAACGACTTACGTAACTGGACTATTTCCCTAGGTATACATACTCGTCGGCATCTTTTATCGGAAAAAGCATATACGTGTATTTTTTTCCAGAATGCCATGTTCACATACACAGCAACAGGTAATATACACACAAGATGGAGTACGATCAAGCAAGCGCAGACGCCTGGTTTCAAACCTGAAGCTACATCGGAAAGCAACTCAGCATCAGCGTTATTGCAGAGCGCAGAAACCGTCCTAAAACATTATAGCCATGCAAGGGCTAGACTGGCCGCCGCTACAAAAGATCTCGCTGAAGGAGATGGATAGTTATTTAATTAAAACGTTTGTTTTGTATTTAAAATATGCAAAGTATTATTTATACAGTTTTGTTTAATTTGTTTGTTAAAAATAAATCACTCGCTGAAATTTGTTACCGGTATACGGCGATAGAATGACCTCGAACTTTTATTACGTTTGCGATTTAAAAAGATCGAAGAACAAAGCATAGCACTTAGGCTAATTCTTAATCAGTCTTCCCATAAAAGATTAAAAAACGGTATACCCTTTATATTTAAGGTATATAGAGGATAGATTATAGATTTTGTGCTTCATGCTCTGTCACTTCTATTAAAATTCAGCATACTGCAATTTCCATTTCTTTTTTTTTTTTACTTTTTTTATTCTTCGTCAATGTACGTCTATTGTACAACTATCATGTGCTTAAAGTATGTTAATGTTTTGGTGTCTTTTTCTTATTTTTTTTAATGTATTGTTTTTAAAATAAAACCGCCGTCGCTCGTTGTCTTCTTCCCTAGTTATAATAATACGTAATATTCAGATGCAGTGTGTAAGACACAATATACGACACCTAGATTCAAAAATATATAATGTACGTGTACAAAAATTTTTCAATAGTAGCCCTTGTTTCGTCTATCGAGGAGCTGTCATTGTACGAGGTTGCCACACAAAAGAAATCTCCCACAATTATCGATCGTACGCCCTATTATAATTATAAGTTGACACATTTATAGTCATTGATATTGATTTTTACTATAAAAATACCTTTTATTATAGCATCGTGACAATTAAGGTTAGTGTTGACTTAATATTGTGAGGTCTAGCAAAACTTCTTGTTTGTTCGGTAGAGCAACGCTGCAACTTAAAAAAATTCTGTGACGTAAATTTGTTCGCTTGACCGCGAATGGGATAATGCATCCTGCATCCAAGCGCACAATATAATATTAAATAGTAGCTGGATGCTGTGGCGGCATCTCAATTCTTTATTTTGTACGAATAATGGTGTCATATACTACTATAGTCGACGCATTTTAAACTCAGTCGTCGGGCAATAAATGTTACTGACAGTAGGAAAGTGCACTCAATGCAACTCGTTATCGATACTTAGCTAACTGCGCACGCGGGGTCGATGCGTCATCGTGACCATCATTAGCATTGTTGTTTTTCTATAAATGTAAGATTTTTTACTTACGCTTCGTTACGCAATACGATGAATGGAGAATTTATTTTCTAACATAATTTTGAAGAAATTAAATGGTGACATCAACGCTCAAGCTCGGCCTGTAATTCACAACGTGTTCCTGTTTTTAAAAGAATTGAAAACTGACCCCGAAAACAAAACTTGCCTCAATTTCAATAATCCACGAGAGCTTGCAGCACTGATTTGTGGAGTTAGTATAGCGACCGTGGATCAAATAAAAACCGAAGTATCCCAGGCAGGCATCCCGAATATACTAAGAGCAAATGTTAAGAAGACAGCGACTGTCACATCTAGAAACAGACATTTTACCTTACAAATTAAAATTTTTATTTTCAGATAGCGAAAAATTATTCCTATTAATACTTAACATAATTTAGCATATCGATCGTACCTATCCCGCTATCGATATGCACCTCTACAATTCTTACGCACATCACTACACCTCTCCATAAGATCTGTAAGTGCGAGCGAGACAAACAGATAAATATGATTTATGACCCGAGCCTCAGTTCATAATGCGTCGACTATAGTATTGTTCAAACTTATAATTTATTTTGTCAATTGGGCCATTGAATTAATCAAATGAAACATTTTCCGGTTTCAGTTATGTAGTCTCCTAAGAAAAACCCAACAAACTAAAGGGTACTTTAAAAAATATTTCTATACTTTCTGATTTATTCATTTTTATTTTCTGTTGACTGGAGCTAACAGAAAATGAAAAATATTTATTTTTACTTATCAGAATACTTCTGAGACACCTTCAAGATCTGGGCAAGGCGCTGTCATCAGGTGAGCTGTGTCCACTTTATCCAAAATATGGTGATTATATTGGAAAAATCACATCTGGAACATGCTAGAATAAAGATGGAGGCTTAATCTGAGAATGGATAGTCCATTCTCAGATTAAGTGGCCACGATGTAGTATAGGCCTACAATGATGATTTTCTGCATTTTCTTCTCGACAGTTACCAGTCCACTTTATTCCATACGTTCACGTGTACGTTGTAAGGCAGCTTCGGTTATTAAAAGTAACGTTTGTATGAAGAGTTGCAATTGACAATTTTTATTTAATTGTTTTATACTCTACATTAGTTGAAGGTATAAATAATATGTTTGACAATAAAAATAGCGAACATACATATTTTTCTATTATAAACTTAATAACCCTTTAACACATCATAGACAAATAAAACAACTTATTTACTCGTAAAAGTTGCATAGCTCACTCCATCTAGTGGAGTGTAGTCCTAGTGTTCAATGATTATTTAAATTCAATAGAAAACTTCTAATAGTTGTTCTTAGATGGCGTTGTTCTATCAATATGTATTTTCCGAAACATGCTATTGAGGTCTTTCAACCGGTGAAACTAATCATCTTTCAGTTACCTTCCGATACCACGTCAAGAGTACCCCAAGGAACAGTTTTACGTCCTGTCCTCTGCACATTCCAATACTCCAATGAGATACAGCGCTCTCACGGTGTAGAGCAAACCCTTTTCGCCGACGATAACTGCCCCTACGTTTCTGGATCTAAGCTAAGACAACAGCCACAATATCTTAATGATAATAACGTGATAATTGCGTAATGAAAATCTGCACACACATTTTGAGCTTCCTATAGCTTAATACCCGAAGGTGCCTTCTCAGCGTTACTCCGATTCAGCCGTCTCTCACGTTAACTTGGTGACCGTGGCCGCCACTTATATTCTCATTGCGGATCACCATTACACTCGCGTCTGGTTACACAGGAGGCCGAAGTAGGCGCTGGACGCAACCTCTAGAGCCCTTCTCAAAACACTGTACCATAATACCGCCTCCGTCGTCGGCGAGGGCGTCGCAAACAAAATTACTCACGCTACCGCCATACTCATATATTAGGTCAGTTTTCACCAACCAACATAGACAGGAGCATCACTGCAGTTTCTTGTGCCAACGCATTCCAAAATAGTGGGAACTGTGGTTAAAAATAATATAATTATTCCGATAGAAGCAACTGACCGAGCCGAGGGTCTATCTAGTCAACCCTTGGGTTCGTTACATATAAATAAACGTTTCTGCCCTAAGCGCTTGGCCAATCAACTCCGTGAAGCTGTAAGAGTACTAGGCCATCAGCTCTAAAAATAAAAAGAAAATCACATAGTTTTATTTTACATTAAACTTGAAATTCATTTTACAGACTTACTTTTTTTATTATTTATGTATTATATTCATTAATAGTAAATAATAAGAAAATATAATTGTAAATTAATAAGTTAACTAAACTATCTATAAACGCAACAGTCAACTTGACCGGAGTAGGTCCACACTCAGGCTTTCTAGAATTACCACCGCCATCATAAGATTATTTAGAATTTTTTATATTAGTGGTGAGAAATGAATACACAAATCAACTGATGGTGACTGATCCTAGTGACCCATAATATCCCCCTTCTCCACGATAGGTAATTATAATTATCGTCGTAAAACGTGTTATATTAGTACCTTGGTAATTTTTAATTAATAAAAAACAAAGATTGTTTATGATATTTTAATTGTGCCCATAATCATTATGCGTGGTACAATCAAAGCATTAGGTACAAAGTCTATTTAATATAAGAAAGTGAGGTATTTGTTCCCTTATAACTAACTATATATCACACATTACAAATAGAATTTTACTAAGAAAGGACTGACATAATTGGAATATTTCCCTAGGTATACATACTCTTCGACATATTGCAGTTTAGATCCGTCGATCCGACATCTGGCTCGATGTTACTTAGGAACGACTTACGTAACTGGACTATTTCCCTAGGTATACATACTCGACGGCATATTGCAGTTTAGATCCGTCGATCCGACATCTGGCTCAATGTTACTAAGAAAGGACTGACGTAATTGGACTATTTCCCTAGGTATACATACTCGTCGGCATATTGCAGTTTAGATCCGCCGATCCGACATCTGGCTCAATGTTACTAAGAAAGGACTGACGTAATTGGACTATTTCCCTAGGTATACATACTCTTCGACATATTGCAGTTTAGATCCGTCGATCCGACATCTGGCTCGATGTTACTTAGGAACGACTTACGTAACTGGACTATTTCCCTAGGTATACATACTCGACGGCATATTGCAGTTTAGATCCGTCGATCCGACATCTGGCTCGATGTTACTTAGGAAGGACTTACGTAACTGGACTATTTCCCTAGGTATACATACTCTTCGGCATATTGCAGTTTAGATCCGTCGATCCGACATCTGGCTCGATGTTGCCAGGAACGACTTACGTAACTGGACTATTTCCTAGGTATACATACTCGTCGGCATCTTTTATCGGAAAAAAAAGTATATACGTGTATTTTTTTCCAGAATGCCATGTTCACATACACAGCGACAGGTAATATACACACAAGATGGAGTACGATCAAGCAAGCGCAGACGCCTGGTTTCAAACCTGAAGCTACATCGGAAAGCAACTCAGCGTCAGCGTTATTGCAGAGCGCAGAAACCGTCCTAAAACATTATAGCCATGCAAGGGCTAGACTGGCCGCCGCTACAAAAGATCTCGCTGAAGGAGATGGATAGTTATTTAATTAAAACGTTTGTTTTGTATTTAAAATATGCAAAGTATTATTTATACAGTTTTGTTTAATTTGTTTGTTAAAAATAAATCACTCGCTGAAATTTGTTACCGGTATACGGCGATAGAGTGACCTCGACCTTTTATTACGTTTGCGATTTAAAAAGATCGAAGAACAAAGCATAGCACTTAGGCTAATTCTTAATCAGTCTTCCCATAAAAGATTAAAAAACGGTATATCCTTTATATTTAAGGTATATAGAGGATAGATTATAGATTTTGTGCTTCATGCTCTGTCACTTCTATTAAAATTCAGCATACTGCAATTTCCATTTCTTTTTTTTTTTTACTTTTTTTATTCTTCGTCAATGTACGTCTATTGTACAACTATCATGTGCTTAAAGTATGTTAATGTTTTGGTGTCTTTTTCTTATTTTTTTTAATGTATTGTTTTTAAAATAAAACCGCCGTCGCTCGTTGTCTTCTTCCCTAGTTATAATAATACGTAATATTCAGATGCAGTGTGTAAGACACAATATACGACACCTAGATTCAAAAATATATAATGTACGTGTACAAAAATTTTTCAATAGTAGCCCTTGTTTCGTCTATCGAGGAGCTGTCATTGTACGAGGTTGCCACACAAAAGAAATCTCCCACAATTATCGATCGTACGCCCTATTATAATTATAAGTTGACACATTTATAGTCATTGATATTGATTTTTACTATAAAAATACCTTTTATTATAGCATCGTGACAATTAAGGTTAGTGTTGACTTAATATTGTGAGGTCTAGCAAAACTTCTTGTTTGTTCGGTAGAGCAACGCTGCAACTTAAATAAATTCTGTGACGTAAATTTGTTCGCTTGACCGCGAATGGGATAATGCATCCTGCATCCAAGCGCACAATATAATATTAAATAGTAGCTGGATGCTGTGGCGGCATCTCAATTCTTTATTTTGTACGAATAATGGTGTCATATACTACTATAGTCGACGCATTTTAAACTCAGTCGTCGGGCAATAAATGTTACTGACAGTAGGAATGTGCACTCAATGCAACTCGTTATCGATACTTAGCTAACTGCGCACGCGGGGTCGATGCGTCATCGTGACCATCATTAGCATTGTTGTTTTTCTATAAATGTAAGATTTTTTACTTACGCTTCGTTACGCAATACGAAGAATGGAGAATTTATTTTCTAACATAGTTTTGAAGAAATTAAATGGTGACATCAACGCTCAAGCTCGGCCTGTAATTCACAACGTGTTCCTGTTTTTAAAAGAATTGAAAACTGACCCCGAAAACAAAACTTGCCTCAATTTCAATAATCCACGAGAGCTTGCAGCACTGATTTGTGTAGTTAGTATAGCGACCGTGGATCAAATAAAAACCGAAGTATCTCAGGCAGGCATCCCGAATATACTAAGAGCAAATGTTAAGAAGACAGCGACTGTCACATCTAGAAACAGACATTTTATCTTACAAATTAAAAACTTTTATTTTCAGATAGCGAAAAATTATTCCTATTAATACTTAACATAATTTAGCATATCGATCGTACCTATCCCACCTCTACAATTCTTACGCACATCACTACACCTCTCCATAAGAGCTGTAAGTGCGAGCGAGACAAACAGATAAATATGATTTATGACCCGAGCCTCAGTTCATAATGCGTCGACTATAGTATTGTTCAAACTTATAATTTATTTTGGCAATTGGGCCATTGAATTAATCAAATGAAACATTTTCCGGTTTCAGTTATGTAGTCTCCTAAGAAAAACCCAACAAACTAAAGGGTACTTTAAAAAATATTTCTATACTTTCTGATTTATTCATTTTTATTTTCTGTTGACTGGAGCTAACAGAAAATGAAAAATATTTATTTTTACTTATCAGAATACTTCTGAGACACCTTCAAGATCTGGGCAAGGCGCTGTCATCAGGTGAGCTGTGTCCACTTTATCCAAAATATGGTGATTATATTGGAAAAATCACATCTGGAACATGCTAGAATGAAGATGGAGGCTTAATCTGAGAATGGATAGTCCATTCTCAGATTAAGTGGCCACGATGTAGTATAGGCCTACAATGATGATTTTTCTGCATTTTCTTCTCGACAGTTACCAGTCCACTTTATTCCATACGTTCACGTGTACGTTGTAAGGCAGCTTCGGTAAGTAAAAGTAACGTTTGTATGAAGAGTTGCAATTGACAATTTTTTATTTAATTGTTTTTATACTCTACATTAGTTGAAGGTATAAATAATATGTTTGACAATAAAAAAATAGCGAACATACATATTTTTCTATTATAAACTTAATAACCCTTTAACACATCATTGACAAATAAAACAACTTATTTACTCGTAAAAGTTGCATAGCTCACTCCATCTAGTGGAGTGTAGTCCTAGTGTTCAATGATTATTTAAATTCAATAGAAAACTTCTAATAGTTATTCTTAGATGGCGTTGTTCTATCAATATGTATTTTCCGAAACATGCTATTGGGGTCTTTCAACCGGTGAAACTAATCATCTTTCAGTTACCTTCCGATACCACGTCAAGAGTACCCCAAGGAACAGTTTTACGCCCTGTCCTCTGCACATTCCAATACTCCAATGATATACAGCGCTCTCACGGTGTAGAGCAAACCCTTTTCGCCGACGATAACGGCCCCTACGTTTCTGGATCTAAGCTAAGACAACAGCCACAATATCTTAATGATAATAACGTGATAATTGCGTAATGAAAATCTGCACACACATTTTGAGCTTCCTATAGCTTAATACCCGAAGGTGCCTTCTCAGCGTTACTCCGATTCAGCCGTCTCTCACGTTAACTTGGTGACCGTGGCCGCCACTTATATTCTCATTGCGGATCACCATTACACTCGCGTCTGGTTACACAGGAGGCCGAAGTAGGCGCTGGACGCAACCTCTAGAGCCCTTCTCAAAACACTGTACCATAATACCGCCTCCGTCGTCGGCGAGGGCGTCGCAAACAAAATTACTCACGCTACCGCCATGCTCATATATTAGGTCAGTTTTCACCAACCAACATAGACAGGAGCATCACTGCAGTTTCTTGTACCAACGCATTCCAAAATAGTGGGAACTGTGGTTAAAAATAATATAATTATTCCGATAGAAGCAACTGACCGAGCCGAGGGTCTATCTAGTCAACCCTTGTGTTCGTTACATATAAATAAACGTTTCTGCCCTAAGCGCTTGGCGAATCAACTCCGTGAAGCTGTAAGAGTACTAGGCCATCAGCTCTAAAAATAAAAAGAAAATCACATAGTTTTATTTTACATTAAACTCCTCAAATACACTATCAAAGCTTGAAATTCATTTTACAGACTTACTTTTTTTATTATTTATGTATTATATTCATTAATAGTAAATAATAAGAAAATATAATTGTAAATTAATAAGTTAACTAAACTATCTATAAACGCAACAGTCAACTTGACCGGAGTAGGTCCACACTCAGGCTTTCTAGAATTACCACCGCCATCATAAGATTATTTAGATTTTTTTTATATTAGTGGTGAGAAATGAATACACAAATCAACTGATGGTGATTGATCCTAGTGACCCATAATATCCCCCTTCTCCACGATAGGTAATTATAATTATCGTCGTAAAACGTGTTATATTAGTACCTTGGTAATTTTTAATTAATAAAAAACAAAGATTGTTTATGATATTTTAATTGTGCCCATAATCATTATGCGTGGTACAATCAAAGCATTAGGTACAAAGTCTATTTAATATAAGAAAGTGAGGTATTTGTTCCCTTATAACTAACTATATATCACACATTACAAATAGAATTTTTAAAAATTTAAGTACAATAAATTTGAAAGTACTTGAATTACTCACGTTATATACCTTATTACTTTTATTATATACATTTGAATTAACATTAAAAAAATATATGGATGCAAGTGGCTCGGGATTGTGTCTATGAAGCTTTTATTAAGCCGTGTACAAGTAATGGGCTAAGTAAGAACGATGATAAAAAGATCATATGCGATCTTATTAGAGCGATATAGCTTACATAGGAAGTATACTTTAACACTATATAGGTGGGGCTTACTGAAAGTTTCTAGAAATTAATTACTTATCAGCAAATTCGTACTGTATTAGGCATTGGAATGAGCTAAGTACAAAACATTTTGGAGAGACGACTACGTGTCGGGTAATGCCGTAAAATGATATAAAAGTTTAATGGAGGACAGTCATTGTCTGTCTATAATATGTGATGAAACCTGGGAATACTGCTTTGAAACGAAAAGAAAAAGTAAGCCGGCAGAATGAGTCTTTCCTTTTGAAGACTTACCGAGTAAAGTTAAGAAAAGTAGGAGCACTGGAAAGGACATTTTCGCTTCCTTTTTCCGTAAATCAGGACATTACGTAACAGAAAACCAAAGGAAGGCAAGTGACCGCAGATTGGAACGTAAACAATTTTTTTGCCCAGGGTGTTCCTCGCACTTTGCGACATATTTTATTTCCGAAAATTTTAAGATTGGACGTTTACGATTTAGAAGCCCGTAAGCGGCGGTGAAAGATTTCGACGAAGTTCCTTCTGCAGAGTGAATCCGCTATTTCACACAATTGTCCCAACTAATGCAAATATGTGTAAATAGTGTAAAATGTATCAAATATAATATCTGGTCTTATTTATCAAAATCTAGACACTTTCAGTATGACCTAAGTATCACCGACGATAACTGTTGGTATATAGATTTTGTTTAATAGTAATAACACCTATAGTTGGCCACTTTTAACGGCGTCTCTTAACCGCGCGGTGAACGCGGCCATCCGCCGCGCACGCGTAAGCCTAGCGTCGCGGTCACGTGACAATCTAAAAGAGCGGGAGTTTTGCAACGCTACACGCGCCATTGTGTGCGCCCGACGGGTCGCTTCCTCCGCCGCCAGCTCTTGTCTCAAATGTGCCGATTCCCACGTGCTGAGAGTATTGGTCACCGCCACTCGCTGGAAGAATTGGCATATTAATATTTGTACAATTAAATATAGAGCAGTGATTGTGTCCGAGCCCTGTATCTATTTAGTTTTTATTTATTTTTTATAGTATTGAGGGTAAAAAGTAGATAAATTGAGGGTGACAAATGAGCACACAGTTCACCTGATGGTAAGCGGTTCCTACGGCCTAGGCCACACCCACATTCATCCTCGATAAGGTTTTATAAATAAGATGCGTTGTCACCCTTAAGGACTAAGATGAAACGCCTCGTCATCAGTAATAATCGTTACCGATCGTTACACTCACCAGACGATATATAAGGGAGTTATGCTGGCTTTCATGCTGTTATTCTGTGTGGGCGTGGTCACTCCTCGGCGCCTATACAAGACGTTTCGCACGCTTACATGGTATACTAAGGTTTTAGAAGCGGCAATAACCTATGGTTTAGGTCACGGCCTGAGAAACTTAAGATTGTATTGAACTTACAATCTTAAGTCCCGTAATCCGACAATCGACTATTGTATTAGCACAAGTGTTTTAAGCTTTTTGTAATGGTTAATAGGAATGTTATTAATTTTAATAACTCTAACAATCTTTCAAAAAAAAAAAAATGAAACGGTTTTCGTAATAAAATAAATAATAGCTGAGCGCTCATGTGTTTCTTAGAAAGCTGGTGAGTGAAATGAACGAGAGATAATTGACAATAAGCCGGTACACCTTAATGCTCACGCGTGACAATCGTCTCCATGTTATCCAACGTAATCTAGATATGGCGTTGCATCAAGCGAACAGTGTGTTTTTAAAAAGTTGTAGGCATGTCTGCTTTATATGAGATTGGATTGGCAGATTGTTTAGGGTGCTCCAGTTATGACGTGCGAAAAGTCTCTCGTACAGAGGATATCACCCTGACCGCCTCAGGTCCATTTAGGCTGAGATTTATAAAGCGTACTTGAGCTTTGCTCAGGCTTCGCATTTGAAATCTTTAAAACTTTATTTTCAATTTATAGTTGAAAGTTTTTTTTAGAATATTACTAGGAGCATGTAAGTATTTGGTACGTCATTAATTTTGGTGATTTAAGCTATGCTAAGCATAAGCTGCGGAAAAATTTCATTGCCTACTTAACTCGTAAGCTAAGTCGAAGCAAAGTCTAAGTGCTCTTTATAAATTTCAGCCTTAGTTAGGTTCGACTATAAGGTACGATTCTATACAGCTAACCTCATCTACTCGAGGTGCACCTCGCTGGACGCCGGGTGAGCCAACGCTGGCGGCAAACACAACACAAGCGCGAGGACAGCGACTCTTTGCTCAGCAACATGCTTTCTTGCTCTAATGGGCAATACCTAGTTCTCTCGGTTGTCCACATCCCTAATCCACTACCTCTGAAGCCTCAGAAAACCGTTTTGGGCTAGTGAATAAAGCGTGTCGCTGCTGCGGGTCTTGTCACATGTATTATTATGTTCGTTCTATTTCTGTCTCATTTCTGATCATATTGTACATTAATCACATCGAACGAAGAGCGGAAATCATCGCCGTAATCGAAATCAGGAGAACATCGTCACCTGTGAAACATCTCTGAGGATAGCAGCACGTCGTTTGCAGGCATCGTCCTCCCGCCTGCGCGCGTACACCAGCTGCATTTGGCGACGTCGTTCATCTGCCACTCTTTGCCTAGTCCGCCGATCTGCTACAAGGTACGCCCGTGACTCCTCTTCCAGCGCTTTGCCTATCAATGCGTTCATCTGTTGAACGAATGACCATGCTTAACTGATTTACTTTTAAAAAATGGACAAAAAATAATTTGAGGGGATTGCCTATTCGTTAACATTAAAGTCGTAAGCCGAAAGGAAGTTGTTTCCAATAGATCATTTTGCCTAGATTTAAAATCTATAACAGGTACGCTTTGAGTAAATTCTGAGTAAATAAGGGCTGTTATCGATTCTTGATTACGTTAGGAACTAAAATACGTGGGAACACAATTGGCAAGTCAGCGGGAATAAATAATTATATTGTAACAGCTTTTAAAAGTGCTGGTAGTCGCAGTCAGGAAGACTCCTATTAGATGGAGCGACGATCTGTACAAGTTTGCAGATGAGACAGGATCATTCTTTATTACAATTTACGGGAAAAGCCAGCAGTAATTTTCTACCTTTCTATCCTCATTTTCTGCTAATAAATCAGCACAGCGTTGGTGTTTATACCGGATACAGTCTATCAGATCTCCTCTCTTCATCTGCTGCTCTACGGATCGTTGAAATTGCTTCAACTCGTAGCTTTTACGGTCCCGGGATCGCTTCTCGTTTATATAGTGTTTGAATTGCTCAGATGTCTCGGCTTCGATCTAAAAATATTATTACATTAATACCAATGCAAAATGCTGCTGAATGACTTTTGTAGTAATTATTACGCTGAATAACTACGTTGGTAGTGCTTCAATTTATCCAAACTTGCGGCTCATATATAGGTGACATAAGAAAGTATTTAGTGGTAATCTTTGAAGCCTATGATAGGCAGTGGATTAGTGATAAATGCTGATTCTACTATCAGCCACAATACAACCTTTATTAAACAAATACATAAATTGACTAAAAAATAAATGAGCTATTAAATTTTATGGTGAATTTCTGTTCGTAAATTTCTCATTCTCTTAACCATAGATAGCTCATTCAGAAATAATTGCTTAGTTGATAAATTAATATAGAATTGTGTAACCATATCTCTCTCCTCTTTCTCTTTCTGCCACATCTTTCGAAATTGATCTGCAAGTCGATCTCTTTCCTCATCTTCTTCTCTCTTGCGTGCTAAAGCGGTTAGCAGGCGCCAGTCGTGTTCAGGTATTGAAGTTAAGACATCGCCTTCGCAACTTTCGTAGTCTACTGATGTGATCAGTTCGGATAGTGCACTTGGAACTGGAAATATGAGATTGCATAATAATAAGCAATTTTTATTACGAGATTTTAGAGAAAGAGATTAAACAAAGGGTTGTCGACGCCTCACCGCTTCACAGAGGCGTTCTCCTTGACGCGGTGTTTGAAAATCTGATGGTATACGAAATGGTGGTGGTATAAAAAATGACTAATCATATTAGCTTTTATAACTATATTAATAAAGTGGTATTTTTATTTGATTTGAACTACACGATGATCTAAATCATGCGGCACCACTGCGAATTCACGGTATTTGCATTTTAATTGCAACGCGTTTTCGATACTATAATTGTTATCTATGTTTTAATTTATGATGTAGGGGATGATAATAACGACCAGTTTCCCTCTCAGCTTCCCACCAGACGATACATTGCAGCACTAAGCTACTTTTTTTAAAATTGATATGATGTGAATGATCCTACTGCTGTCGTACCGATCTATTCAAGTTACAAATTTAAGGAATCAGTGTGGCTCTACGACGTAAATGTCTAGTTCTTTTGTCCACTCAATATGTGTTTTTTAGTCTCTCAAAACAATTACTTACTTATTATTAATAAACGAATTACTTACTTATAATTACACTATTAATATAAACGCCTAAAATTTTAATAAGTTGAACGTTCTGAGAATATGTTAGTACTTTTTCCACAGGCGCTTTATATTACAAAATAAAATAACAAAGCATATTGTAGCGTTTACATAGCACTTGAGTTATTAAAATAATCAATTTAATGAATACATAAAATTGTGACACACACAATTAATTATTTAATAATATTGTGGGACAAAGAAAATAAGAAAACAATAAACATGTAAACATTTAGTAGTGTCAATCTATTCTAGCAAGTGCAACATTTGAAAGACTATTTAAAAATCAATTAAATTTCACTTACGGTAAAGACTCTTATCAGATGGCGATTTTTTTCTCGGCGACACTGACCTTCGTGGTGATTCTGTTATTATTTTATAACAGAAAACCATTTTTTATTAAATTTTGTATTCAATTTGTGAACGTTAAAAGTAGCAAAAACGTTGTTAAAATAATTCGTACATCTGATTTTCAAGGAATTAAGTTATTAATTAATTTGAACTGAGGACTCGGTCTTCTATAAACAAAATGAAAGCTCCATTTCGACGACCGGTTGACACGAATGTATTGATTAAACATTTATTATTCTGTGCCCCTTACGTTCCTTGTGTATGTTGTTACACGAGGCCAAAATAGTGGGTGTCCGTGATATCGTATAAATGAGTTTACGTGACAGTGAAGTTATTGTCAATTTTCTCCTTTGAGAATCGGCCTTTAAAGAATCAACAAAACTGGCTACCACTTGAAAACCGAGTTTCAGCTATATTATCTGCGCGAATAGGTTTGCTCGACCAACGTAGGTTTAAGCTTTCGGAGTATATTAGAATGAAATAGTAGCTTAGCGCTGATTCGACTGAAAAGAAATTGGAGACCTTATTAATGGTGACGAGCCATATAATGTACCAATGGCTCTTGGTGTTTTTTATCCGAATGATATCCTTCAGGACAATTCTGATCAAGACAACATGTGATAATGGTCGAATTTATTGTATGACAACACCGTAGAAAATATTTCAATGCCGTAATTATATACTCAAATAAAGAGGCGGAGTGCCTCATTGTTAACCTTTTCTTACACAATGCATGTGCAATGAAATAAATACAAAGTGTATCTGGATCCTAGCTTGTTATTTAACCTATGATTCGTGACTTAGTACCGAGATGCTCTGAGCTAGGCCAGGTGGTCGTGGTAGAAATTTAAAAAAAAATCAAAGGCTGATGCTCCGTAATCTGTACTGCAATCAGAGTGGCTATGCTCAGTAATTATTTTCACAACTTTTATACTTCATTATCTTCAATCCCATCGACAAGCTACGATGTTTTTTTTTTTTTTGAATAATATACGCGTAGGGTCATCGCCGGGAATCAACCTGAAGTCGCTTACGTACCATGTCACGTACCGAGTTAATATATCTAATGTGCTTTAGTTTGATGGTAAAAGAGATTAATGGCAATCCAAAAAGACCAGCTGGTCTACAATACCAACTCTTATTTCCGTGCATCATACTCGAATATAATCCATTGAAACTGAGCCTTAGTAGATCTCATCTACTTTTAGCATACTATTCTTGTAAATCCACTGAAATCATTCCCTCACTTGCGGTGAGGTCACACTACAGCTAGATTATAGATGCAGAATAAATTTTTCGACTGGACCAGAGGACTCGTTCACACAAAGTACCTGCTTAAAGTACAATAGCAGCATAAGCTATAAGCTATAACCATATCGTATGGTGTGTGTTAGGAACCGGAGACCCATTTATAGATAACATGATCATCTTAGTCCGGGCGTGTTACAACGCCATTACATTTTAAATATTTCGATGTAGTTGTATGTATAGGCCTTACCTTACTTCAAGTGAACTATGTGATATATGTGATATATATATATATATATATATATATATATATATATATATATATATATATATATATGTATATATGTGATGACATAGTTTAATAAAAAAAAACAATAGTAGGGGTCTATCCATCCACGTGTTAAATTAATGGCTCATCTTCTGTTCTATTTATATTCTATTCATTTGTAACGAACTCAATTTGTGACGTCATTTCATCAAGTGAAATTGTTATCTTAAATGGTGGTGACACCACATGAGGATTTTCAAATAATTTTATAGGAAAAGTACGTCGAACCAAAGTCATGAAACATTGTAATATGTAATAAATTAAAATGTAGCATATAGTAAACGTATGATTACAAAGTCATGCAAGTGATTACAAATAAATAGATAAAGGCAATTAACTAGTAAATATTCTATTAAGAATGAAAGGGAAGATATTATTGATACACATAATTAGTACAGAAGCAAATATTATAACAACATACATATGTGAGTAAATTCGCGCCGGAGTGTTTATAAATAACGCCGCGTTCGAAAACACACGATGGCGCAAGAAATCGTTATCACCAGTTATCAGGGAGATAACGTGGCCTGCGATATGTTAGTCGAAATATCACCGTGGGCCGAGGACCACGCCACCCGCCATGGACAAAGACAAGAAATACGTTGTTAAAAGAACGGACGTCCTGAGGAAACTTAACGCGGAAAGTCTTCAATTGATCGAGCGCGGTCTACTTGGTGACTTGCCAGACAAACTAAAGCCACCTCCCTTGGTGCCGGTGCGAGGACAATCAACAGACCTAGTCGTCGCCAAACCATCAGGTCTTTTATCGTCCTGTTTACCCGTCCCTGATTCTCCTAAATCTGAGATACGGTCTCTGGAAGATGATGTGTCACCTCTTAAAAAGACATTTAGTTTCCGAGATAAATTCTCTCGAATGAACTTTTTTGGTAAAGATAAAGAAAAGACGAAATGGAAAAACATCGAGGAAGAAGAAAATCCTCCATTAAAGGGAAAAGACCATGAGAACAAATCCAGCAAACGTTTTTGGTTCTTTAGAAATAAAGAGCTTATGGAGAAGAAAAATAAGCAACATAAACCTATTTACCAAAGAAGTAAGAGTTTCGAGTTCCTTCCAAGAGCGATAGAAGAGGAGAGAAAGGAAAAAGTAAAGAATTCGCTTCCTAAAAATCAATCTTACGCTTTTGGCAGTAGTGACACCATGGCTGATCCCTGGTCTTCTAACGAAAGCCTGGAGTACATATCCAATGTATATTATGACAACGATGATACCATCTTCCTTAAAAGCATCAAAGAGTTCCCGTCTGAATCCTCTAATAACAATTCTAGCATATCAAACGCAACATCAGCATCCAGCGGCCTGGTCGTGAATATTTTGAAAGGAAAGTCCATGCAGGATCTCCTTGAAGAATTCGAGAAGACAGTGGACATGTTCAGTGAGAATTATTTAAGTGACTGTGAACCATACACAAAGACAAACAAGGAGCTGAGTGTGGGAGAGAAGAGAAAAAGCTCATCTTTAAGCACACTCCCTTCTCCTAAAGTGGTCCAAATGCCTAAAGTGGATACAATAAGTGAGGACTTTAAAGCCGAACTAACGAGAATGTTAAGTGTTAAACGTGAAAGTGGTGGTAGAAATGGTAGACGAGGTTCGGTTACCGATTGGTTCGTTCTGGAAGATAAAACCTCTAGCGGGAGTGAGATGAACAAATATAGAAGAGCGCAGAAGAAGCCCATGCAGAGGGTCAGAAGGATCAGTTCCACTAAATACGTGAGTTAACTATTTTATACCGATGTTGATATAGCACTTAATAACGCAAACCTTTGTTTTTTTACTTATATCATAATATCAATGTAAGACTTATTGTATCATTCTATCGTGCATTGCTCCACAATGCGGTTCACTTTGATCTTGATACAGATGTATGTAAATGTCCTTTTTTAAACACAAAATTTCTTCAAGTTTTACTGTCAGCAGATAAATCAATCTTCTAAATCAATTTTAAAAACTTTTCCACTTTACAAGCTATATTAATATAAATGGCGTAGGCTTTTTTTAATATTTTTTTTTATCAAAAAGGATTAAAATGTACTGGAAATATCCTGCTCGCTAAAGCATTTATTCAAAATATATTTAATATCCAATGAATTCCAAAATTTACGTCTTAAACTTTATTGAAGGTCGCGTTCTAGTCATTCCATCTTAGTCCTCATGAGGGACGATGCATCTGCATCATATTATCGAGGATTACTTCGATTACTTATAATCACTTACTAGCACGTGAATTATGTTCCCGATTTTAATCTTCCAATTTCATGAAAATAATATCTAATATCTTGAAACAAAAAGTGCACAGTTCTAGACAGCACATTATCTCGCACGGCTCTCATGACGTTGACGAAGATAAAGTGACATGACAGTCTATGTTATATCGCTGGGATGGACTTACAATTCTTATGCTAAGGTAAGGCGTCATTGTTTGCCGAGGATTTAGATGATGCCATAACAAAAGAGGCTTAACCGGTGTCATATAAAAGACACACATTTCCGCTCTTGCAATAAACGAAGGAGTCGGGAAATTTAATTATCGTTTCTGAACTACTTTTTTTTCGGGCCGATTGCCGCTTTTAGCCCGAGGGGTTTTACAGTTTCACCGTGTTGAGAGGTGACCGAGCGCTTATGGCGCACAGTCCAGACAGCCCCGAGTGGGACCCTCGGCTTAGTTCGTTACCCTGTTTCGCGAGATCGACTGACTCGAGGGTGCCCGGGAGGGTCGAAGCTTGGCCCGGTCCGTTGGTTCTGACTAAGAATTATCTACATTAATATCACTATTATTATTATTGGTCAATTTGGAATGCGTGGGTGCTGGAGAAGAAATGGCGCAAGAAACTCCAGCAACGCTTCTATCTGTATTGACTGGAATTCTGGACTACCATTTTAACGTTCTAGTCCAAGTCGGGGCGGTTAGTCGGTGTACCTAGCTGTTGTTTTCGCCCAGTATGCAATTACCAGCTAGAGTCAGGATGTGTTTGTGAATATCCTGTGTTGCGGACACTGCATCGGAATCGTCCTGCGATTCATCTCACATTTTTTACATCGGATTAGGGAAAGTGACGTCGTGTGAATTACTTACTTATGGCACTATCATCTTATATATCATCGGAGCATCTTGCGCAATTGATGTCAAATGGAAATAACGAGAAGCTGGTAATCCATGGTCGAAATCGAGTGGGAGCACATCAGACTTTCAGAATATATTGATATTTTTCCCATTGCTGTAATGGATTTTATACCAAGACTCAGTCTTGTTATAAAATCCATTAGAGCAATTTATTCAGGGCCGTTGCCTGGTCTTGCCTTTTCCGTAATCAATTTAGAGTACAAAACTGTGATTGATCTGATTGCCAGACAACTGAGTAACGTGTTATGATGTCAATACTAATCGGTAGTCATCGTTGACACTCCTATCGAATCCTCCTTCGATCTTATCGCGTTGGCCCTTCATCGTTTAGCGAAGGCGATAATTGAGTGCTTAATATACTGTCTGGTAGAGAACTGTGAACAAAATTAGCTTCATTATATTCTTCACAGACTCACATAGATAGCGTTGGTAAAAAAAGTATTTAATCAGGAACGATTGTCAAATTTACCAATTCTTGCTTGTTTAATTTAACACCGGTAGAACTATGCTGCAGTTTATTTCTAGCTGCAGAATGAATAAGTCAACTCAACGGAGGTAGGACAACGCCGTCATAGAATACCAGCGTAAAATAGAAGCATTGTATAATAGCAGTGTTTCGTCTGGTGAGTGCAGGATCCGGACAGCTGTATTACCATATCCATCTCAGTCCTCAAGGATGACAACGTATCTGCATTATGAGTCCTTGTCAAGGTTGAATGTAAATGTCATGGGCCGCAGGAATCATTCACCATAAGGTGTACTGTGTACTCGCTTATTACTCTCAATGTAATAAAATAAAAAAAAAAGAATTTTGTGAATTGCTATTACTGAGAACCACGATGACATATCTCGATACACGTAATACGAATCTCTTGATAAGAGTTCTTATTACGTATGGATAGGTAACAGTTCACCGGGTAAGTGTCCCCTAATAACTCTAGAAACGTTATCACGGACTTAAAGAAGCAAGTAAAAGGGATCTTTTGAAACCACCTGAACCTACTTTGACATCATTTAAGTGCCGCGCAGCACCGATGTTATCTTCAGATGTTGCTGTTGTAGGACGTCCCTCACGCAGATCATCACTGAGATTGCTTCATAATTAAATGCCAATCGAAGTCTATCATAGCTTTGTTATTGAATAAGACCACAACGAAATTTGTAATAAATCATGGACCGGAATTTTTTTCGCGTTAAAATAATTTTGAGGTGTAACAAGAGGAACTTAACTTGGAATTGCCGCCAATTCACAAAAACAAATGACAAATTAATTCAATATATCACATTAGGTAACCAATGTTACATTGCCGACGTTACTAAAAATGTTCAGTGCCACTAACGTTTAATATATAAATAAGTTCGAAGTTTAGTGTAAACTTAACACGTATACATAGAGCGAGTATATGACTTATTTATTTATATTTAATTGCACTTAATTTTATTAACTTAATTTACTTACCATAAAAAAAAAGAATACAAAAGGACTTAATGCCTACTAACATAGGCATTAAATCTATGTCGGTTTTTTGACTATAATAATTTCTTACTTTTTGTTAACTTTTCTATCACATACAACACTTACATACGTGTTTATAAACAAGGTTAAAACCCCGGTTAAAAAGATAAACTGGATAAAATCCATAAAGTTGGTTTTATTTATTGTGTAGCATTTGCATGAATGTATGAAATCATTAACACAAATCTAGGAAACAACAAAACATAGAATTAGCGAAAACATAAGTTTTGATTAAACTTACAGTAGAAATAGATTATAATTTAAATGTTTTAATAGTGAAACATGCAGTTGTATAATATTTTATTTACATTCCCACAGCCACGTGGTTTATTAAATTGTGTATAAGTCTCGGGTGCTGGGTTCGCTTTCGAGCCTAGGAACAATATTTGTACATGACAAATGTTTTATTTTTGGGTATGGATGGCATACTCAGTGTCTTTAACACTGCATATGAACCTTCCACCATCATAAAATCGGCAAAGAAGACGATATATGACTTTGTCTAATGAGTGAAAGAACCTCGAAAGTTTTAGGGCTGGTGGCGCATCTACGTTATAATTCCTTTAAGAGGATAAATGTGGGTGTCATGGCCCGCAGGAATCAGTTACCATCTTGTGCTAGATAGTCACCTCTAATAATGTAAAAAAACATCCATGCTTCTTAAGATTTAATTATGGCATCGTTATGTTAAACGAGGAAGAACCAAACTTTCGCAGAAATCGAATATCAGATGCTGCTATGCTTTGTGAAGTGAGTTAATATATTCGGAGAACCAAACCAAGCTGACGTGACACATTATGTCCCTCGTTAGCCTTTAGAGGTGACAATTTATCCTTTTTTTATAAACCTAGAAGTGACCCCTGGTACACAGTTGAGCTCATGGTAAGCGGTGAATGCGACATATTGTACACCAACATCACAACCTAAAAAAGATTCAAGATTCAAGACAAATATTTATGCTGGCTCCTGTTCCCTACACTCAACACACCAAACACTGTAGCATTATGCTGCTAATTCACGTTGGCATTTTGTGAGGGCGTCCTTGATTGAATGAGCGGCTTTACCACAGACGAACATATTCATTTTGTTGTGTTACTTGGCATGCTTTCTATAATCCCTCTGCATCATCACTAATCGTCAGATGAACTTTATAAAAACACGCAACAAGATGCGATTCGATGACGGACAATCTTTAAGCCACACGACGCAAAAATTTCAACGTCTAATTACCTTACTAGGACGAACGATAAAGAAGTTACTCGTACAGTTTGCACTGCACAATCAAAACGTACATACCTAAGTCTACGGGCAATATCGTTTGCTTTATCAGCTAGTTTGATAAGGAAATAGGCGTCGCATTTTGTGCGTTGAATGTAAAAGAGGTATCCCTTTTTTAAATTACATCGAAGTTATGTACAACACATACCGATAGCATGTGTGAGCCTGATCAATCCTTGTTTGTAAGATATAATGGCAAATATTTTATATATATTTAAAATATTTTTATCGTTAAATTACTTTTTATATTTTATGTCTAACATTTTATCTCTTTTCTATCAAGAATCAACCTAGGTTTGATTGGCAGAGAATGGCACTTGACACTGTGCCTTTGTAAACCTTATTTAAGGGACAAAATGAATAAATAAATAAATGGCAGTTAAGGGTGATGGGTTCTGTACTATACTGGCTCGCGTCCGTTATAAAGAATTTTTGGTTTAACTCCCCGTGGATGCCAATTTGTGAGACCAAAAAAATGTTCAACGACTTTATGAACTTTACATAAATTCCCCGATATTTCCAGCGATTTACTTATAGGCAGGAGGGTCTAGGGTGCTTTATGTCCTGATGTCAGGTAACCCCCGATATCGTCAATTTTTAATCTTTAATCTTTGTTCGTCATTCATTGACCTCATAATATCTTGAGATCTTGCAGTGTTATACTTGACTTAATATTTAATTTTATTCTATAGTTTAATTTAATTTTATCGGGATCCCAAGCTGGTGGTTGCATCAAGCTACCTTCTCTGTTGAAATTATGATGTGTAATTTTATTATATGTCTACTTAATATATAATATATGTTTATTATAATCTTGCAAATCATTCATGGTAGGAATCTTTACTTGCTTTTGCTTACCTATCTAAGGAATGTAAAAAAAGTTTTACCCATATTTAAACCCTTTTAAAAAAAATGATAAATTGACAAATAATATTATGTATATATATATATATATATATATATATATATACTTTATATATCGACAGTCTATTTTAATTACGTTTCCGTAGAAATAACTGCTACAATCATTTACCAATGCTACTGTTATATTAAGGTTTTTGCCTGAGAATTGAAGTGTCCGGACTTTCGCGACAATGTATTTACTGAGTGACGCGGTATGATAGACTCCTAGTGTGTAGTGGTGTGTTTTTCGTATGTTTGTATGACCACTTGAGTGCGAAGTTATCAGGCATGATCTCGACACGTACGAGTATGATAGGTCGAAGCTAAGAAATCACGAATTTTTATGCTGCGTCAGTACAATATCAGTTTACGATTGCCAAAAATAGATTTAAAATTATTTATAGAAGTTCAGTTAATGTTTAAGCGAGAAATAACAAAATATTAAACGATCAGATACTCTGTGAATTGTATACATTAATATACATTAAATCACAACACAAAGACACACTTATAAACAAATATTCAGTCACACACACAATGTTTTTGAACCGTGGTAGTCCAATGTCCGAACGCTCGTTTTCTACGTTTCACAAGTAAACTGAGTTTGATCCCTGGTGTCAACACCTATAAAATTGAGTTTCGTTATATTTTACAGTGTTAGAACTACAATGCAGTTTGTTTCTAGCTGCCTCATGATTGGGTATGTCACAGAATACCCGCGTAAAATAGCAGCATAATGCTGCTGTGTTTCGTTTGATGAGTGTAGGTATCCGGAGACCTTTATTACTAGTGACGAGGCATTCCATCTCAGTTCTCAAGGGTGACTACGCATCTGCATTATGACTCCCTGTCAAGGATGAATGTAGATGACATAGGCCGCGAGAATCACTTGCCATCAGTTGAATTGTGGGCTCGTTTGTAACTCTCAAAGTAATAAAAAAAATATGTTAATTTGTAGCGATTGGTGGCTATTATTTAAAATCCCACTGAACTTGACACGGCGTGTAGTGAAGCTGAGAAATTATATTTAACTATTATCGTGAAAATACGAAAAATAGTAAAACAAAAATTGTTTGATTTAATTTTAGTTATGATGGTCGCTCTTGGATCAGTTATTATAAGTATTATATAGTATTTCATAAATAACCCTGCACATGTTTTAGTAACTTAAGAGATATATGGAGAATTTTTATTTAAAGTTTTTATTTTATGTTAGTAAGGGTGACAATCACACAAACACACTCGTGAGCAAAAGAATCGACTCAAGCGTCAAGCACGACGTTGTACATATCTTTAAAAAAAATAAAGGCACCTGAATAATAGTTTTCTGTTTGAATTATTAAAGCTGTATGTTTCGGCTTCTAAATAATCAAAACATCTGTTATCTTTTCAGAAAATACGACCCTAAAATATGTTGTTATTGCTAATCACCATTTTAGCACCTGTCTACACCTTATAAAAAGACATTTTTATCTGACCTACCCATAACAGTTAGTCGTCAAATGTCAACTTGTAGCTCCCTTGATAGTAAGTGATGGCTGCGGTCCGTAACACCTTCATCCTACTCCATCCATCCTCATTAAAGACTGCACATTCGATGTCGCCTCTGAGGAATAAAATGGATGGCTTCTAGCAGTTGGACCTTTGGTTTCCTACACTCATTATACGAAATATAACGTTATGCTACTATTTTACGCTGGTCTTCCGCGAGGGCGTGCTATTGCTTGTCATTGTTATATATGGATGTTAAAATGATCTAACGTAATCACGGCGAACACAGAGTAGAATTTCCAGCTCTAACTTATAACTTCTCTGATAGAAAATTGCACTTTATCTAGCAGATAACATACACGCCAGTCACACGAGTGCCCACCATAATTTTCTAACTAAATCATTATCTGTGACATTGATGGAACACTAGCGCCACGCGGTCAAATGTAGCAATTTTTGACAAGTGTTACAGATAATAAAATCGTTTGAGTAATTGAGTGTAACCTTGTAATAAAATAGATACAGAATAGATGACACATTCGGTTTATGGTACTTTTGATTTTAAGATTTTTGATGTACACAACAAAAATGTTTAATCGCTAATCTACAAAAATACTATACTAAACTACAGATAGGTTTATATGATTCGACCGTGGAAGTACTACATACACAGTGTTAATAAAATAAATTGACCGTACAGATTATTTTCCATTTTTGTCATGGTTAACCCGATGTTGAGTGATGCTATCCACAAATAACCAAGATTTACATGCGTTGTCGATAAATGAATGAGATACGAGTGAGTGATGAATGAGAAAAAGAAATAAATGGTATACCACTCGGTACCGGCAACTGGACCTCCCCCTGTTTGGGTTCTTCCCCGATCCAGCTACCTATTCCTACTAATTAGTTTACTAATTGTTGCGTGCTTCTAGATAGTAGTGCAACCTTAACTTTAAAAAAGTACTCTTTACATTAAGAAAAGGGTGAGAATGTATTTTCTTGAATTTGAGCCATTAAAGCCTTTCTGTACGTAGGTTGTGCAACCCAACAGACACGAGCCCTCTGCATTGGGAGCAATGGTGAAAGGCCACGTTCCGCCCTAAATGCCGCAGCCATTTCGCTTTTATTACTACTGCCTACATTTAAACCTGCACTAAATATATTTTATTTTGTCCCCTGTCCCACGTTTGGATTGCATTATGGTTTGATTACAAGTTGAAACGATGTCAGCTTTGGAACCGTATCTGTTGATTCTTTTTTTTTGTTGATTTCATCCGGTTTTCCGAAAACACAGATAAACTACTGTAAACTACCATAGTCGAGCTAATCCATTCTAGCCAGTTTATTGAGATTAGACGTATCAGATAACAATATTTACCTCCGTTTCTATCCATCACGTGGTTTAGTGATTGTTTATCATTTATATATATGTGATAGTCCTATGCGACTTTATATATTCTTTTTTAATAATATTAGGTGCCACAAACGAGGTCGCAGTTCAACTGATCCGAGGAAGATGTAATGACTATGACCTTTACATTAACATCCCTCTTCAACAAAGGTTCAAAATGTATATGCAATATCATCCCTGAGGGCTGAGATTGAACTCCCATTTTGCTATAATCTGGTCTCCGGATCTCTACTCTCTTCTCCTTCGTTACGCTGCTAGTTCAGAGCGAGGGTTTGGGAGGTCATGGCCCTCCTTTGCTCGTTCCAACCCATTCATACCGGAACTAGAAACAAACTGCAGCATAGCTCTAACACCGTTAGACACATTTTCCCAAGATCCGTGCTGGTATTTAGATCGTATTATTTTTGCTAGCGAATCAATGTACGTATGTGACAGTTTCCATGCTTTGGTCACAACTAGACGTGAGTAATTAGTCGAAAACCGTCAATTAGTTGTTAATTAGTCGACATTTAAGTCGCGGGCCATCCCGCAACTGTGTCGCTTGTACCGGTGCGCAAGTTAGAAAGCGCGGCTTTTCGTCAAGTGCGTGTGATATCGCAGCGCCGTTGTCCGCCCTTGTTTATTGACCCAGAAGGTCCAGTGTTTTACTTCTTCATTAATTAGGTTCCTGTTGCGTTGACACGTTGCGGTGACAGCCGTTTGGCTCAATGATCCCTGACACTCCATCCGATCCTTTCAGTGATCTTATTGGGGACATTATATGGGAAGAAGGAATAAAATAACGTGTAGTTTCTGCGCTAATAAAGAGGTTATTATAGTATAATCATTGCAGTATACTTGTTTATTTATATTAGAGGTACGATGCTATTTACTAACTTCAACGTGAATTTATCGACTCGAACGAGGTCCACTCCTTAAAAAAATGCCAGAGTGAAATAGCAATATAATGCTGCTGTGTTTCGTATGGAAGCGGAGGAAACTACTGTCAGATTCAATCTCAGTGCTCGTTTGTCTTTCTTAGCTACATAGATAATACGTTAATGTCGTTTGCTGTCAATAAGATAATTTCACCGTGGTTGTAACGAGACTGACATCATCAGCAAATGCCATCCACGCTGAGTTGCTTCTATACGCAAGTATACGCAAATCTGTAATGGGAATCGAGGCTTTTAGCGTATTATAGGCGATATGACAGTTAATTCCTTCTATCTAGCAGTAGTATCATGTGGTACCACGAGCCGATAATGCTCTGCTGACCTCGCAAAGGATTGCAGGCGTGAATTTGTATATATATATGCATCACCAGACCTGAAATACTTCGTGACTATGGTTCACGATTCAAAGCCAGCTCGTACTTTCACAACGCACGTCGGGTTCGTGTCTTGCCTCAATAAATACGTTTTGCCAATTAGTTGGCAAAAGCAGTTATTAATTTTAAAACGACTTAATTTATCATAAAGATTATATGCTTATTAGGTATAGAAATAGATCAGCTCGACTGGAGAGAATCTGTGTTTCACGGTATAGCGTAAACTTGTAACTTGACGCTGCTGATTTGTCTGGCGAGTGAAAGAAGCCGGAAACCATGTTACCGGTAACAAGTCCCCTACCCTTTTAGTCTTTAAAGGTGACAGAGTATATGTTATGTTTCCTTATCATGGATGAATTTGGGAGGGGCATTAGGATGGAGCGGGCTATGCTCGGTGTTTCTGTCTTGCAACCGATGATCAAATCTGATCAACAGAGCAGGAAGAAAGGTTCACGATTAGATGACAGTGGTTGTGCTACACTGCAATTTGTTTCTAGCTGTAGAATGAATGGGTCAGCTCGACCGGGATAGGACCACGGCCTCACAGAATACCAACATAATACTGCTGTATTTCGTCTGGTGAGTTTAGGGATCAGGAGATCTTTATTACTGGTGACGAGGCATTCCATCTCAGTCCTCAAGGGTGACTACGCATCTGCATTATGATTCCTAGTCAAGGTTGAATGTAGATGTCAGGACTGTTTGTCGGAATGTAGGTTGACCCCCATTAGACCGAGCGACGCCCTATGCGAGTCTGCGGAAATCGATGGATGCTAGTGGCTCAAGATCATTCATATGACAATCTAGGAGGCCTATGTTCTATAACAGTTGACACTGAATAGGCTGTGATCATGCTAATGGGCATTAGGAATCGATAGCCATCACGCGAAACAAGAATTAATGGGGAGATAACCATAAATTTAAATAAAATTCTTATTATGAAATGTGCTTCTAATCTTTAAAATAATCACCCTATTACGATATATACACTACTAAACTGTCTATATATATTATTGAATATATTATTTTAGGTATACTCATGAAAGATATAGTATATTCATATTTATACATTTATTTAAAACGTAAAGCGTTACCGTAACATATTTTTAACCTACCTGAACACCCCACTAGTAAAATTGTCAGGTTATAGATACATAAAAATGTTGTACCAATCGTGATAGGGTTCACATTATTATTATTTAGGAGATATTTTTTTTTCCATCTCCGCCTGA
Organism: Teinopalpus imperialis; assembly: GCA_029286865.1. Lineage (NCBI taxonomy): Eukaryota > Metazoa > Arthropoda > Insecta > Lepidoptera > Papilionidae > Teinopalpus > Teinopalpus imperialis. The sequence continues at coordinate 479,793 of JAGSMU010000041.1, forward strand.
TTTGTTCAATAGAATATATAAATAAAAAAAACTATAAACATATAAAGAAACAAATATATACTATATAATATAATACATTTATAAAGACCAACTAGACGGGAATTCCTCGACAGGGGAGACCAAACGATCGAGGGTTAGAGCGAAAGGGAAAGAAACCTGCGTACTATACGAGCAGTGTCAAGGAGCACCGCCTCTTCTGCATTTGAGCCCGGAGCTGCCCGTCCCGGAGTCCCAACCGCCTCAGGTGATTCGAGAGGCAGGTTGGGATTAACCCGTTCTCAGATACGACTATTATTATTATGATATCGTATGAGAAGTTCCATGTTGTACGACTGAACAGTCGTCAAATCGTTAATCAAATCTTGAAACCATTTTTACACTGAAAATTTGCTACTAAAATAAATATAGTGAACCATTAAATCAGTTAACATGTCATGGAAATATGAAGTGACATCATTATCACCATCATCTCAACACAAACACTGAAAGGCAGTACGAACGTACGTAGTACTAAACTAGAAAAATAAGTGCAAGAAAACATTACACAAGAAAGTATATTAGAGGCTATGTTTATTAAAAATAAAGAGAGAAAAGAGTAAACCTTTTAACTGTGTGTTGCTGCAGTAAACTACAGTGCCGATTTTCACGTGTTTTGTCTAACCATCGTCTTCTTATCATAATATACGAGTATGTTATGCAGATTTCTCACTCGTCGTTCCCATCGATGTACTAAATGTGCAATTAGTTCGCAGGTAATTTTGAAAGAAGTTTTAATAATTTGTTTTTCACAAACATTGTCCTGCTGGAAACTGAATTCGTTAGCCGCGAAGCTATCAGGTAACGCGGATCAGCGACTGTCAATGCTCTCTCTGCCTTGTGGTTGAATGAGTATAGGTAAAAATTAAATCGCTACCCATCGTATGTACATCGATCTACTAACCGGAAATAAGGCATTAAACGACACTCGTTGCAAGTCTGGGCGACGTCCAAAGTTAAGGTGTAGTTATTGGAGTGCGCACGTGTGTCCGGGATGCGGTGCACGTGTGCCACATGCACTAGTTAGGGCAGCCGCGCGGTAAAGACGGAAGCGGCAGAGGGAGCGTGGGGCGGATTATATACATAAAATCAGTTTATTTCCATGGGTAATGGAACTAAAATGAGTACTAACCACCACTTTAGGCCAACGTCTGTCCTATGGGGGGAAAGACATTATATATTACATTTCCAACTACATTTATCGAAGTATAAAGTTTGCGACATTTAGCTTCATATTATTATAATAAACACCAAAAATATAAAGTACTTAAATCCTCTTGGAGTTTAAGGCAGTCTATCTATTTCGCCTAAATAGTTAAGGATCATCTGCATGAAAAAGAATTTACTGTCAATACGAAAGTTTATGTGAGCATGATTAAAAAAAACAAACAGAAGAGGGCCGAGATGAGACCCTTGAGGTTCACTAGATGGAGCGTAAATTGGTGTAGCACGATGAATATTTATCGCAACAATTTAGGTACGATATTCAATATAGGAAATAAGCCAATTCAATAGAATACCATGACTGCCATAATTAAAAATTTGGTACAAGATAACGTGGTTTTCTTTGTCGAAGGCTTTTTACAAGTCCGTGTAAATGACATCTACCTGCCCTTTATCATTTACAGTATCAAGTAAATACACTGCGTAGTCAGTTAAATTAGATGTTGTTAACTTCTTTGTTTCAAAACCATGTTGCTGTGTAATTAAAATTGGAGAAACAGAATTGTACATACGATTGTTTATCACACACTCAAATAACAAAACAATTAAGTATACTAATAAGCCTGTAACTGCAGCACTAAGACTTATCTCCCGATTTGAATATTGGTATCACGTGAGCTAATTTCCACAATTTGGGGAAAATGCCTGATGATTGATTGAAGACAAGAGTGGGAAGTAGAGTGCGTTCTTTATAACTTGATTGAACATAGTGAGATCGAATTCCATCAAGTCTGGACCTTTGCTAGGATTTAAATTTTTTTAGTATTTTTCTTACTTCATCTCGATCATACGGTCATGCTGCTAAGATGCCCTAATGATTTCTTAGCACTATCGTATGTCATATTATAATTAATATTTCCGTTTACTTCATAAACGGAGGAAAAATAGCTAGAAAATATTTTAGTGAACCACTGAAATAGAGATTAATCTATCATTTCGCAATTAAACTTCATTTCAGTACTATTAAGCATCTTATGTGTTATAATGACACTCAATATACTATAAAGATTTCGACCATGTCGACATCTTCTGCCTAAAGCAAATAACATTAAGTGCGCATGATATAGTTCCATAAACGTGCTCACAAGAACATGGACCCTTACACTAGATAGAAACACGGGATATAACACACCATACCCATACCTGATAACCAAGGAATTATGTTGCAATACTGTTCATCGACTTGGAGTACAACTTATGACACCTGACTTAGAAACATGGTATTCTCATTTCGTTCTACGTACCCAAATCACAGAAATTTATTATAACATAATAACATTTCTTCTGCTTACAACTAAAAAATGTAGCTATGGTCGAATACAATGATTACAAAGTTTAATTAAGAAACATATTAAACTCAAATCGCTTTCGTCGTTCGTTGTAATCGCTACCTATGAACAGTAGCTGCCGGCGTTCGTGATGTTGCACCTCAATCCATCGGCTAAATAAATGCAATCCTTTATTCTATCTAAGGCATTAATTATTATTTTTAAAAGGTTTAGTGATTAAGATTACACGTGATCTTAAATATTTATTTATGAAGTTTATAGGAGTCGTCACTTGGCACGACTTTGTTTTTGTTTTATAGAAGAGAAGGCAAATTAATTGCTCACTAGATGGTACGTGATTACCGCCGCCCAACAGAGGAGTTGCATGTGCGTTGCCGGCATTTGAGAAAGGAATAGGCTCTTTTCTGGAAGATTACTTTAAATAGTATCGGTTCGGAAATACTGCTAGCGACTGCTGATTAAACAGTGATGAAAAAACTACCTGTAAGAAAGGCACACCGATGGATTGCCAAACATCCAGATGGCATGTTGACATGCCATCTGGATGTCTGATATTAATTCTGCATAAATTCTGTCTTATTAGAGGGCAATTTGACCTTCTCTTACAGGTGATCGCGGGACTGGACTCGACATGTCACCGCCAAGAAATCGATATTCACGATTATACATATATGTACATGTATAATCATGAATATTGATAAAAATATCGATTTACATGATTTCCACGTTTACACATATGTGAATAAATGTGTGAATAAATTATGAATAAATGAATAAAATAATGAATATATTTATAAACCTTATTTAAGGGACAAAAGAATAAATGAACATCTTCTTAGGATTGAATTTCACTATAGATTTAGTCGGCCACAATTCGAGAGTTGTTTTAACAAGATCTCGAACTTAAACACAAGTTTGTTTCGGCACTTGTTAACATGTTCCCGAGAAATGTTGGCTCTGATGGAATTTAAAGTCATCACAGGTGCATCTTTTGCATAGTAATGAAAGTTACTAATTTGCAACGTGAGATTAATATGAACAGAAGAACCATGGTGGACGACAGTACACAAGCTTGTGCAGCATTAAGGGGTATTTATATATAAATATATTATATATAATAGAGAATGTGCCATCGATTAGACCTTGATGCTCTGGTCCGAGAGAAACTGTTGACCCACTGTCATAATTTCTAGGGGAGCCCGTAGGAAGGAAGCTTCGAATGAAGTGCTTTGTGCAAAACCCGATCGATAATAACCTGGTTTATGTCCGCAGAAAATAGAAATAAATGGTAAACAGTACTTATATGGAACGCAGCTTGGTGAGCGTCAATCAGCCATGTTTGAGGATGTCCCTAAATGAGTTGGGTTATTTGATCGTGTGCCTAATGGCCTCTACAATTTGACCGGATTACGCTTGCGGTCGGAGTGTTCGGGGTGCAGTGCATCGTTTCGCATATTTTGTTATTTACGCGGGGGTAGGCAAAGTTGACTTTTGTTTGTTATTATCTACAATGAAAAACAAACAGTTCCCATTAAATACATGTAGTTGAAAAAACAATTTATCATTTATTATAATTGTATTTCAATATAAAATTAAAGAATATATTAATCAAGAACTAATACTAATAAAGAAATGACAGATCGAAGCCCAACAAGCAATCAAGGGGCAGATTCGTTGTAACTAATCAGCGCTAAGATGACAACGCCAAAATAAAACAGTAGTGTGTCCACACTATGTAGGTCTTCTCGTATAGGTTCTATTGCGTACTTATGTGGGTTTTAGACAGGTTGCGTGGATCCACTTACAAAGGACTCTAGACAGGTTGCTTGTGCCATCTTACTAATACTGCCATATGTTACGTATGGAGGCAGTTAAATGATTAATGAAATGAACTATATCTTTTATAACTCGACGTAATTTTTCATTATTTATATATATATATTTAGACGTGTCGTTCAAATATTAATTATATAAGAAATTATAGTGCTAATAGAATTTCTTTCACTAAAAACGTGTATCCATTTTACGAAGCCATATGACATTGCGTCCTTCACCTCCGCATAAAGTGTCGCCGATATTAGAACTAACTAACGTAATAGGATTAAAATGGTTATCGACTTATATTTTTTATTATAAAAGAATGCTAGTTGTGTTATCAACCTTGCTAATATTCCGGTTAACCATCACAACTAAAGTAATGCATGTGCTAGAAGATATATAATAGGTTCACGACTATAGTTAAATGACGAATTCGCTACTACTTTAAGATTTGCAGGCCGTATCCTAAATTGCAGCTATTGACGCGTGCACAAACATCTAACTAAGGTCTACTAAAAAGGTCTATTTACTTCATCGGCATCCTTTTAGTCCATTATCTGTTCACTGTTGAATATAGACCTTCTCCCCGAACCTTAGCTGTCTAACACAAGTGGCCTCACCAGGTCCGTTGCTAGTAGCTAAAGCCCTGTCTATACTTCGTGTGTTTCCAATCGTTTCTTTGTTTGTTAATTGAAAATCTTTTAATTATTCTTCACACAATCCATCCATCTTTACCTTGGTCTTTATTTCATCACTCTGATATTCATCACTCCTATAGCAATGTGAGCTATATTTATATATATATATTTAGACGTGTCGTTCAAATATTAATTATATAAGAAATTATAGTGCTAATAGAATTTCTTTCACTAAAAACGTGTATCCATTTTACGAAGCCATATGACATTGCGTCCTTCACCTCCGCATAAAGTGTCGCCGATATTAGAACTAACTAACGTAATAGGATTAAAATGGTTATCGACTTATATTTTTTATTATAAAAGAATGCTAGTTGTGTTATCAACCTTGCTAATATTCCGGTTAACCATCACAACTAAAGTAATGCATGTGCTAGAAGATATATAATAGGTTCACGACTATAGTTAAATGACGAATTCGCTACTACTTTAAGATTTGCAGGCCGTATCCTAAATTGCAGCTATTGACGCGTGCACAAACATCTAACTAAGGTCTACTAAAAAGGTCTATTTACTTCATCGGCATCCTTTTAGTCCATTATCTGTTCACTGTTGAATATAGACCTTCTCCCCGAACCTTAGCTGTCTAACACAAGTGGCCTCACCAGGTCCGTTGCTAGTAGCTAAAGCCCTGTCTATACTTCGTGTGTTTCCAATCGTTTCTTTGTTTGTTAATTGAAAATCTTTTAATTATTCTTCACACAATCCATCCATCTTTACCTTGGTCTTTATTTCATCACTCTGATATTCATCACTCCTATAGCAATGTGAGCTATATTTATATATATATATTTAGACGTGTCGTTCAAATATTAATTATATAAGAAATTATAGTGCTAATAGAATTTCTTTCACTAAAAACGTGTATCCATTTTACGAAGCCATATGACATTGCGTCCTTCACCTCCGCATAAAGTGTCGCCGATATTAGAACTAACTAACGTAATAGGATTAAAATGGTTATCGACTTATATATATTTTTTATTATAAAAGAATGCTATTTGTGTTATCAACCTTGCTAATATTCCGGTTAACCATCACAACTAAGCTAATGCATGTGCTAGAAGATATATAATAGGTTCACGACTATAGTTAAATGACGAATTCGCTACTACTTTAAGATTTGCAGGCCGTATCCTAAATGCAGCTATTGACGCGTGCACAAACATCTAACTAAGGTCTACTAAAAAGGTCTATTTACTTCATCGGCATCCTTTTAGTCCATTATCTGTTCACTGTTGAATATAGACCTTCTCCCCGAACCTTAGCTGTCTAACACAAGTGGCCTCACCAGGTCCCGTTGCTAGTAGCTAAAGCCCTGTCTATACTTCGTGTGTTTCCAATCGTTTCTTTGTTTGTTAATTGAAAATCTTTTTAATTATTCTTCACACAATCCATCCATCTTTACCTTGGTCTTTATTTCATCACTCTGATATTCATCACTCCTATAGCAATGTGAGCTATATTTATATTTTGTTTTTTTTTAAACCACCCGGATTGACCGGTAGGCTTTTGCCATCGTTTTGCGTGTTGGAGTTTGGCTATTATTGGTTATGAAGCAATTCGTTTTAAGTTATGGTCGACAACGCTTTGTGTTTCTTGACGTAGTATAGAAGTGGATGTATTCCATTCGTAACGTTAACGTTCAAACGTAATAATGTTTCTCGTCGTTTACATTTACCAGAATAGAAAAAGAAAGCTAAATAATAATAACAAGTTGAGCTAATATTCTGTGACATCGTGATTTTTTCTCATTAGAGTACGGCCTTTTCGTGATACAGCTATAGCTTCATTTGGTACCATAGTATAATTAAGCTATTTGGTATGATCAAGAGAATGTAGTCACTATGCCTTTGATGGACATCACTAGGCGCTGTCAAAAAAGTGTTAGGGATTGCTATCGCCTCGACAGAAATTACATACGCTGTAGAAGAGAAGAAAAGACAGCAATATAATTAAAACGTGACAAGGTGCTGTGCAAAACCAGTCTCAATATAACATCAAATGTCCAAACGAAACCCTGTAAGTATTATTTTACTACGGTTTCTTTAATTGGCATTAATCACAGTTGGAAGACGTCACGGCATGGCTATTGGTCTGGTGTAGTATTGCGCCAGTTTTGTTAACAGTTTGCAGAAGTCTTGACATAATAATAAACAAGCTTATTTATAACGTAACATATGTAATAATATTCTTCTTGACTCATTTTGTGGTCGATGCACCGAGGCGAAGGTTACGCGGTGACTATACGCAGCTAATATCTCGCATTCTGTAAAAGCATTATTCTTGTTAGTCAAGAAGTTAGTAAAGACGATAGCTAGTTTTCCAGCTTAAATCTACTTCAGTGTTTGTATTCTGTACTCAAGAGTAATCTTTTAAAATTAACGATTTATTTGATTTAAAATCAAAGCTTCTAATGAAAGACGTAGCGTATGGTTTGGTTACGCAAATGCGTATAATAGAATATAATATATATACGTTAAATGACGATATAATAGAAACGAGCACAAAGTTCACCTGATCATGAGTGATGTCTACGGCCCATGATATCTATACATATCCTCAATAAAGATTCAAGATTCCTATACGTTGCAAAAGCGTTATTTAACGAGACATTACATTTCAGCCCTTAGGGCTGTCTCGTTACCTGTTTATTCGGTCTTCGGATCCCTTCACTCGTTATACGAAACACGGCAACGTTATGCTGTGTTTGCTCGGTGGTATTTTGTGAGTACTAATAAGCTGATTTGAAAAGTAAGTCGTCTTGCTATATCTGTGTACCATGATTGGGAAAGGATGTGAGAGCCTGGTAATTTCTTTTTCCAGCTTAATTCGTCATCGCAACCAATAGCTGCTCGACTTGGACCTACCTCAAAGACTGCCCTAAAGCCCAATACTGAGCCACTTGAATCCTTACTTTCACCGGTGACGGGCAGCAGCGTTGGAAATGCAAGGCAAGGCATGGAAATGCATGATAATTAAACATTCATAAACAATTCTTGTAAGCTTGGTAGACTTGTCCATCATACATGCAGGCCAAAAGTTTAAGGCCACCTTACTTAAAGTAGGAAAATAAAGTAAAACTGCTATAAAATATTAAATGTTTCATTAAACTGTTTAATCATCTAATAGAACATTGATTGACAAACAATATACTTTAAATGCGTAAAGAAATATTAACAGTCCATGCAAAAAAACTCTATAGTTAGCTAAAATGATTTTTATCAAAAAAAAATATTTTTCACAAGTCTCGGCATACGGGCAATCAATTTGTTAATGGTGTCTTTTGATATATTGGTTCAAATTTAGCATAAAGCATTCCACATTTCTTCTCTCGAGGATGGGCCACGATTACGGAATTTTCTATCAAGCTCTTCCCACAAAAGTTCAATGGGATTGAAATCCGTGCTCTGAGGAGGCCAAATCATGTTTTTTAACACCCTTTTTACCTTACCTTTACTTTCTCTTCTAAATATCCTCTACATCATTTGAACTATGCTTTGGATCATTATCTATTTGTAAAAGCCTACTCCAATTAATCGCAACGAGAAAAAACGGCATTTTGTTCTAACATGTTTATGTACTGTTCCTTATTGAAAATTCCTTCAATTTTAATCAAAGCAACTCCAGCCCATAATTGAGCCACCACCATGCTTAATTGTTGGGACTACACAATTTGACATCATCTTTTCTTGGGCACTGCGACGAAAGTAAATTCTACGTTTTGAACCGAATAGTTCAAATTTGGATTCATCGGTCCAAAGCACTTTTTTAAAATCTTCTTCACTCCAATGTCCATGGGCAAGAGCCCATTTTTTCTTGTTTTGCGGCCTTAGCAGAGGTTTTCGCATCTCTCAGTCGCCATTTTACTGTAGTCAATGATAAAGATTTAACTCGGGTTTAGTTCACTTCAACACGAATAATTTATGTACGAATAATCTCGACTGAGCGCCATAAGCGCTCGGTCACCTCCCAACCCGGTGGAACTGTAAAAGCCCTCGGACTAACAGTGGCCATCACCCCGAACCCACACTTTCTCCAGCGCCCACGCATTCCGAAGTGATGGTAGAGATAGCTAATAATAATAGCGATATTAATTTAGATAATCCTCTGTCAGATGCAACCGACCGATCCGAGGTTCGGGCCACTCGGGCACCCTCGCGTCAGACGCTCCCGCGGTGCAAGCCGAGGCTCTCGCTCGGGAGCCCTAGTGCTTGGTTACCCATATATAGAGGTCTCGACTGAGTACCATAAGCGCTCGGTCACCTCTCTACCCGGTGAAACTATAAAAGCCCTCGGGCTAACAGCGGCCATCAGCCCGAAAATAATAACTTATAATAATTAAACAGTGTCATAGCCCTATCATGTAAATTAAAAAAAATATGTAGATATAAAAATATATTTTACCTATAGCCTACCTACCTACATGGAATAACGAACATGTTTTATGTTTATTATTATTGTCCTGCATCGATAATGGTAGAATTCTTGGATTGTTATAACAGAAATATACTTCGCTATAGAATAAAAAAGGAGGCAGTAATCGAGTATAAATTGCAGATCCTTGGGAATAAGTAAAAAAAATTGTTCGTGCTTGAGTAGAACTGACAGATGAAGGTTCCGTATATACCCATACTATGGACGCGTCATTTAGGTATGACGCCGACCACAATTAACAATATTCTTTTCTATATTAGTGTTTATTGATATAAATTTCGGTAAGGAGAATTTTAACTTTAACAATAACTTTGTTTACCGACAATGTTTAACAATAAATAAATAAAATTAAATGCTCTTCGTTGGTACGCGCATCATTTGAGAAAGGCTGGACGCTTTGGTTATTTCAAAAAATCGAAACAGTCTGAATTAAGTTATTATGGAAGAAGAAGTTTCCCCGAAAATTGGCAAATTTAGGAAAAGCTGAAAGTTCTTTTTTGTATGGGATTTTTGTATGAGGTCAAGACCATAACTCACGATTCAAACGACACATAATTATCAAAAAATCAAAAAATGATCGCAAACAAATTTAATTAAATTTGGACAGGACGTCTGTTGGGTCAACTAGTAACCAATAAAAAACAATATTGAATTATTTTGATTACTTTCATAGGAATCTAGCCATAATATATCATGTGTTTATTTCAATATCATCTGATTAATCAAGTTATCAAACATACCCAATGTAAGGGTTTTTGTTAATTCTAAACTGTACCCTAAACCGTAATCCGACGCCCTGAGACTTTATACCCGCATGTCAGGTAATGCGATAGCTTATTGCTAGCATCCGCCACTTTTTGCCGCATCTTCGAACACGGCTTCTAGAAAAATTGAGCCTTATTTCATTCCTCCTTTGCCGCCTAACAATTTCTCTACAGTGTAATGGTAGTTTCAACTTTATTCCTTTTGCGGTTTGACGATTTTAAGGTTTATTGTCGTTTGATATAAAATCCTCAATACTCATAGGCGGAGCGGAAGTGTCGAATGTCTAGTTTTAAATAACAATTTGATAAGATCGAACTGAGTTCTAATATTTAATGCAGTTATGTAGGTATGAGTTTAGTTTCATAAATTCTGTTAACTTTGATCTCCGAACCGATTATTCTTTAGAGTAGAGTGGTAGAACAACGCTGCAGTTTTTTTATGCGTCATATTGTTACTTGCTCTCAAGCTCTATGCGTACTTTGTATTACATATATAAATATATATATATATATATATATATATAACGAACGACCGTTCGACCGAGAAGGAACGCCGCCGTCACAGACAACCTTAAGCTTAAAATAGCAGTATATTGCTGCTGTGTTTCGTCTGCTGAGATCCGGAAACTGTTATTACTGCTGACAAGGCATTCTATTGTGTCCTCGGGGATAACAATGATTTGCATTATGATTCTTTTCGCGGATAGTGTATGATGGGCCGCAGGAATCACTTACCATCATATGAAATGTGTGCTCGTGTGTCACCTTCGATAAAATAAAAATATATGTTTTATAATAATGGATACTGTGCATCCATCATGGCGATTACAGTAATTTCTTATATCTTAACAGTGAATACCAGGCAATCATAAATGTATTAACGCATTCCAGTAGCGATGTCGTAACGTTACGCGCTAGTATTACCTTCTCGCGCTCCTTACTGGCTTTTGATAGATCGTTGTTTACGCAACGCTTCATCTGTACATAGTATATAAGTTGGTTAGGGAGACGCTCATAGTTCGGTTGACTAGGCATTCTTAGCAGGTCTGCTGGATTTGGTAACGTTCGACCCGAAAACAGATCCCGCTCGGAGAGGACTAGTCACGGTTCAACGAATAGTGTTTTTTTTTTCACTAGAAACGGAGCCTTTGGACCATTCGAAGCGGAGGACTAAGGGATGTGATAGGATCGAGCGGTGTATGTCATGAGTGGTGGGTTCGGGCTGCCCTGTGTGAGTGGTCGTTAGTAAACTCTTTCTAAGAAGGGCGAGTTAAATAGCCAGTATTGGCTATTGTGATTATCTGCTTAGGACACAGACATTAGGCCGTGGAGGAGGCTGCTTTCGTAGTATCAAGTGTCTTCTTTTTATTACATTGCGAGTAACAAACGAGCACACAGTTCACCTGATGGTAAGTGATTCCTGCGGCCCATGACATCTACATTCATCCTTGACAAGGAATCATAATGCAGATGCGTTGTTACCCTTGAAGAGGATACCTCATATATACCTCACCAAAAATAAACGTCTCCGGATACCTACTCTTGCCAGACGAAACACAGCAGCATTATTCTGCTATTTTACGATAGTATTCTGTGAGAGCGTGGCACTACCCCGGTCGAGCTGACCCATTCATACTGCAGCTAGAAACAAACTGCAGTGTAGCTCTATCTCTGTTAAACTGGTTAAAGGAATTGCTATAATATATGTTGCTGGAACCTGTAAAACTATTGCCTTCCGTGGAGAGGATCGTTCGAATCTGTTTAATTTACATAAAAATTCTTTACAATTAGAAGAAATAATCCGACGAAGTTATTTTTGATGCATTCGATGAATTAAAATATAATGTTTAACGTCCGCCGATACTTCTATCTTGCTATGTTCGATATCTACGTGGCATACTACTACTAGATTATTGTTGTATTACACGTATCAGACATCGCAACTTTGACGTCGGAAACCACGAATGCAGGCTTACTGAGCCACGGGAATCGCTAACCGTCACGATTGTCCAAAAATAAGCAGTGTTGATAATGATGACGTCATCACAACGTGTTGCAATAGTAATAATACAATCGGGCGTGCGCATGCGACGACTAATTAGCCCCGAGGTGAAAGCGAACGGAAAATGATACATCGCTAGATGGCGCTGAATAACAATGACACATTAATTTCTTATATGCTATCATAGGCTAGGATGTGTTTGTTGCGTTCAATTGTTTGTATTGAAAGGGAAAACGTAATTTAATGTATTGGGACTCTCGGAATGGTTTGCATAATAAATGTTTGGATGCATATAAATATAGTTATGTAATAGTTGATTATATAAATAATATTAGTAAGTATAGTAGAAGCATTAATGTCTCCATTAATGTTTCCATCTTAATATATAGTGGTAAAGTATCATCATTCCTTAACAATATAGATCACTGTGGCCGCGGTAATCACTTAACATCAGGTAAATTAAATGTCCTCATTTGTATGTTGTAATGTTATAAAAAAAAACGTATTCGATTGTTTCCGTTTAAGGGAAGGCATAATAGTGAATTAAGTGGATAAACTACTAACATCGCTTCGAACGGTGAAGCCAGACTAAAAAGCGGCTGCAGTATGAATAGATTGGCTCGATCGTCGATGGATCGCTTTCTCAGAATATCAGCGTTACGCTTATTGCGTCTCGTAAATTGAAGAAAGGAGAAACTCATCAGCTTTATGATTCCTGAACAAGAAGAAATGTCAGTGTCACGAGTCACGGGAAAGTCATACCATCAGATGTACTGTGTGCTCAATTATTATTCTCTAAATTCATTTTTTTATGGCTGACGGCCACTGTTATCCTGAGGGCTTTTGCAGCACCGGGTTGAAAGGTGGCCGAGCGTTTAGGGTCTCAGTCTAGTTGTAGTAGTCCACAACTCAGCCGAGACCTTTATGGGTAACCAGCAAAAGGGTCCCCAAGGGGGAGCCTCAGCTTGGACCGTTACCCTGAAGAGTAAAAGCAACTGACTCGAGGGTACTCGAGAGGGGCTACATTCGTAAATAAGATGTAATGCTTTAATAGGCCCCATCGTGGGCGTTGGATCCTAAATAGATAAATATATAAAATATGTAGACACTACGAAAATATTTATATATTTATTACTGGCTGACCCGACAGACATTGTCCTGTTCAAATTTCAATAAATTTGTTTGTGATCGTTTTTTGAATCTGTGAAAAGCATTATTAAATATTTTTTTTTATAGTTATTCATCTATTACGGAATATGGGGCGTTAGATTTTTTTTAAAGATACCAGGGGTGGTTCACAAGTCGATCACGATCGACTGGTCAATCTACCCACCTCTACCTCTACCTACCTCGCTGGAATGCACCTTATACTGAAACATAGTGTATAAATATATTATGCATTTCAAATCCCTTCTTCCCCCTTAGACTACGCCCATGACAACATGACGATCGCGACACACTTTCAAGATAAAAAGTAGATCTTACATACAGAAGAGTTGGCCACCCCTTCTCTACAACTCTTCAACCTTCGGTTTTCTTACTTACCGCTACGGCATAAACTAGTTTGGTTTTGATAAAGAAACCGTCAGTCACCGCAGGGTTTCTTTTGTCCACCATTTTGTACAAAACAAAAGTTATATTAACATTGCGACGCTATAAAGTTTATGGGACACTTAACGTTTCGCTTCGTCGGCTATTTTTTGTTGTTGAAAATTTCACGTAACGGCACTAGAATAGCGTTTAACGGTTTTAACGAATCATCGCTGGCGGACAGTGTTACGGAATTTGTTGTCAAGGTGATGGTGGGCCACGTGACCTACCCAGGACGAACGGCAGCACCTAGTATAGCGAGAGTGATAGGGGCGAGGGTGATAGAGGCGTGGCCTCCCCTGGAACGAGTTTAGGCTGACAGCTCAGGTGCGTAGATGATCCCGGACCCCTCCCAAAGCACTGAGGGGCTATTAATGTATAATACATATTCAATCGGAGACAACCTTTTTATTTATTAAAGTCGGTTTTATAACTGTTTATAACTAAATAAATAATTGAGGTCTTGTTTCTTATAGGATTCGAATCCATGTACCAATAGGCAGGTAAGGTAACACCCGAGGCAGTTAAGTGTCACGTTATGTGTTGAATGATAGCTCTCAAGTTACGAAACTGTTACGTTTTCACGTTAACAACATTACGTGGTATCTCGTTGACATACATAAAGGTATGTATACATTTGTACTATTATTGCTTAATAAAAAAATAAAAAGCTTTATACAATAATAAGTTTTTAAGAGTGTGACAAACGAGCACAGTTCACTTGATGGTAAATGATTCGTGTGACCGATTACACCCACATTCATCTTCGATAAGGAATCATAAAGCAAATGTATTGTCACCCTAAGGGGTACCTCAGGGGACGAATATGCAATACCTCGTCATAATAAATGTCTCTGAATTCCAATAATCATCAGAATAAACACAGGAGCGTATGCTGTGTATTTTATACTGGTATTCTGGAGGCGTGGCTTTACCACTGTTGGATGGATTGAAAAGTATTGCTTCTACCATGTACAGATTGTCTCTGTGATACAATACAAAAAAAATATTTTAGTTTTATGGCTTATGACTCTATTAGCCCGAGGACTTTTGCAGCTTCATCGGGTTGAAAGGCTTAGGGCACCCAGCCGAAACCTTTATTTATAGGCATCCGGCACAAGGATTCCCGAGAGGGAGCCTCGGTTCGGTCAGTTGTTCTGACGGATTAAATAAAAAATAACCACGCAGAAGTTCTCTTAGTGATTGCATCAGCTAATCGTTATAAAGGAATGACGGTATAACGTTGCCCTGCCCTCCCCACCCTTTATGGTTGCCGGCGAAGACGAACACCAGATCCGCCGCAGGCGTCTGGCAATTCTAGGCATTCCTGACACCTATGGCCTCCATGTTACGCTGTTTATGGGCTGCAGTCATTAGTTAACATAAGATGAGACATGAATCCACTTACTTATACATACTAGTCGTTACTTAAGGTGTTCACAGATACTTTATTATATGACATACCTTAATTGATGGTTACTTATTTGACTTATTTATATTAAGATAAGGTTTAACAATTATTATACTTATCTGTAAGCATTTATTTTAATACTTTCTTCTGTTCTTTTCTGTCTTATATATAAAAATAAATCATCCCGAAAAAAAAAAAATACATCGGTAATTGTGTACACCGCTTTACAATAGTTTCACAATGTAGAGTAAATCACTAATTTCATACAGAGGTAATGTTTCGCATGCTGTCCTTTTCTCTAAAAAATTAATTATATTTCAACGCGGAAGAGAGACGATATAGGCGTTCCGAAGAAGACCTTTTGATTACCCATAATGGCAATGAGGGATTAAACTGACGCGAGGGATGACTTGACTCGGCTGGAAGTTCTATCCATTTCCCATATTTGTCACAATTATATAAAAAATAAACATCTTACTCAAACAGACATGTAATTTAATATCGTCACAAGCATTAAGTAATGAATCCTTGCGAATATAATTCTTGTTGATATAATTAGTGTTTGAAACACGACACCACCGCATTTCCTTGTACGGTCTATCAGTTTATCTATGTACGAGTATATTCTATATGCGTTGTTTTATATTATTATATATCCTCAATTATATAATAATAAATTAATATATGATTTTTTTTTGTTAAGAAACTATGGGTTACAAACGAACACACAATTCTGATCGGAGTATTGAATGCGGTCCACATTTTCATCTAAGATGAAGGTTTCATCTAAGATAAAAGATTCACCATCAATGAAGGCAGAGATGAAATGTCGCTATCATTACTTGCGCTTGATTAAATTTTATAGTTCATATAAATAGTGAATGAACGAAATATATTAATTAAATATATTAAATATAACAATTTCGTTATAGTTCATACAGTGTCTAATAAATGGTGTCAGTGTCAAATAATTTAATTCATTAAAATCGTTAAAAGATGTCAGTTCGCACTTACATTTATAGCGTAACCAGAGTGACGGTATTTAAAAAAAAGAAACTATTCATTACTTTTCTATGAGCATGATGTAATTAACATTTCTTTTATTTACGTAATATGTATATATGTAATGGTTTAATTGTATTTCCCGTCTGGTTGTGTTGTATGTTTGTGCCCCTTACACTTGAACCTTCCTTAGATCTTAAATCGGAATAGAGAATGGGACGTCTAGTGAGTGGCCTGGGTTTGCGCAAATGCTGCTCAGTTGATGTCAATTGTTAATGACTATATCGCCGTGGTCGAAATCTACCAGAAGAACATCATCATCATCATGCCATTGGTGTAGAAAAAGATAAAAAGATACAGGCTCGGTCTGGTTTACATGAAAGTGTCCACGCTATCGATAAAAATCTAAACAACTTTGACTATTTTATATTCTAAACCATGTTATTATAACAATAAAAAATATAAGTCAAAATATAATAACACACCGGAGGATTGAGTTGACGTGCGTCATCAATAATTGGGTTTCTCGAACCCTACAAGGTTATTCGCGATACCGCCATGTCACAGGCCGGTTCTCTCCATTCAACACTGATAGAAGCGTCGCTGTAGTTTCTTGTGCCACTTCTTCTCCAGCGCTCACGCATTCCAAAGTGGTGGTACAGATAGCCAATAATAATAATAGTGATATTAATGCAGATAATTCTAAAGTCAGAAGCAACTGACCGAGCCGAGTTTCGGCGTTCGGGCACCCTCGAGTCAGACGCTCTTGCGGAAAAGGGTAACTGTCCAAGCATAGGCTCCTTCTAGGGGGCCCAATTGTGCTGGTGACCCACTAATAGAGATCTCAGCTGAGCGCCATAATCGTTCACTCACCTCCCAAAGCGGTTAAACTGTAAAAGCCCTCGAGCTAACAGCGGCCTGTAAAAAGAATCCCCTACACTAACTAAACGAAACAGCAACGTTTCGCTAATATTTCACCCTAGTATTCTGTGAGTTGGTTATTCGATCGAGCCCATTTATGTTTCAGTTAAAACTAAGTTGGAGCAATACTCTACCAACGTTGAAGTTATGCTGATGCTGCTAATCTAGAGATAGTAAGCGGCATGTATAGAAAACGTTATGACAAAGAACTTAAATAACACAGAGGATGGTCTGTTATCGGCTTTGCGCAGGATATTCATACGTCCTCAACCTTCTTCATCCGACGGAACATCTGATATGGACAAATGAAGCAATGGAGGTCGGAAATAATAAATAGGATAATAAGGAAAAAATATGTTAAATCCTTGGGTTATGAAAGTTGGCGAATACCTATTGAAAATAGATCTCTGTCCACGATGGGCATAATAATATACTCGTAGTGGGCCCTGATAATCTTCTGTGTAGTAAATATTCATATAAATATATAGTACATGTATGTATAATGCCAATAATATTCGCGTAAACACAGAGGAAATTTCTGGTATCGCGGCATTCTATCCCTAGGATAGAACATATTAGAGATTAAATGCCTCAGGGATGATGTTTGAGGCCCATTCTAGAAATTGCTTGAAACCAGTTGCAGCATGGTTCTATCATCACATTATTGATTTCTATACAAGCTACGAAAAATAAGGAAGTCCGATGCAAATCAGAGACACTTGACAACACCAGCTACATTGATTGCAGATCAAGATAATAAATACATTATCCCCCCTGTCTGTTCTGCACGTTTTAACAAAGATAAAGCTGTAGTATACTCTACTATAGCTAGTTCTACCTTATTTTTTTTTATATGATGGTAAGTGATTCCTGCGGCCCATGACATCTTAATTCATCCTTGACAAGGAATCATAATGTATATGCGTTGTCACCCTTGAGCACTGAGACGGGATGCCACCAGCAATAAAGGTCTCCGGATCCCTACACTCACCAGACGAAAAACAGCAGCATTATGCTGCTATTTTACGCTGGTATCCAGTGAGGGCGTGGTCCTACCCCGGTCGAGCTGACCCATTCATTCTGCAGCTAGAAACAAACTGTAGCATACCTCTACCACGTTAGAAACCTAGCGAAGCATGATAATGGATAACGAGGCTTCTCAGCATGGAGCACCATGGATGCAACGCATGTGCATCTTGAATATTTGTGATGGATGTCGATATCATAGGCTGCAGTAATCATTTAACTTCAGGTGAACTGTGTGCTCGTTTGTTCCCCTAATATTATAAAAAAGGTCATTTTCCTTACCTTTATTTTATACCACACTAAAGGGTGCCCACTCAGGTCGACCTCTGGCCTCTCGTAACAGCCTATTGTACTAACTCCCAGCGACTAGTAAAAGTGGAACTGCTCTCATTTCTCCATTGTTTACGTAACAGTCAGGAAACAAGACGCAAACGTCTCCGACGGTGGCACGAAATGGATGGAGGCAAGAAATCGCGCCACAGTGTAGATGCAATTGAGGCAAAGAATAAGTGAGAAATATTTACGAAATTGTAGATAAGAGAATAGGCAACATCTGTACACAATAATGCTTGTAAGACGAAAGCGATTAGACTTTTGATATGTTTCTTTGTGATAGTTATGTAAAAAAATATATATTATTTTTATATTATATATTATATTATAATTATACTCTATGAAATAACAGATATTTTTAGGCAAATATTCTACTACTTTATGAAAAAACAACGTTGGATATGGCAAGAAGCTTAAATTAAATACCGATACTGATACTCATAAAAGGCTTGAACACATTCTATTAAAACGTCATAAGTAGTCCACTCTCTATAGCGGATAAATTTTAAGTCATGGAAAGCTGTCATTACATGCAATCTTCAGGTGTCAATATCTTCAAATATGTAGTTGAAGTATGGAAGGAAAACGGAGAAATTCGGGAAAAATATTTAAATATGTATTTTTTTGGATTACCGATAAATTTTTGACTATTAAATTAACTTGTGTAAATGCTGATGTCTAGTGAAAGTCTTTCTTCTCTTACCTTTATTTCTGTTTAAGTTATTACTTATAAAGCTTAAAGTTATTAGAGAATGTAATAATAATAGGTCATACTTACCTATGAAATTGCCGTTTTGTATGAAATAAGTTAAAGTATTTTTTTTCAAACTTTTTTATTTCTTTTATTCAAAGGAATCACCCATGTAATCGATGCATCTTTGCCAACGCAGTGGTAGTTTATTGATGTCCTTCTTGTAAAAATCAGCTGGACGGGAGGCAACAAACTCTTCAAACGCATTTTGTACTGCCTCTCGGGAGTTGAATTTTTTTCCCGCTAAAAAGTTGTCCAAATTTTGGAAAAAGTAATAGTCGGTGGGTGCAAGGTCTGGTGTGTACGATGGATGAGGGAGAGCTTCCAACTCCAACTCTTGCAGCGATAGTGCACAAAAGACAGTCTCCATCTAGTGCCGGTGTGATTCAACACAGTGCAGGTAACTTGCTAAGCGCTTTCGATTGTCGAACAAAATCCACTTTTCGTCGCACGTAACAATTCGGTCCAAAATTCTTTCATTTCTGTGCCTGTTGAGCAGCGCGAGGCAGGTCTCAACGCGTACGTTGCGCTGGCGATCGTTAAGTTCGTGGGGCACCCATCTATGAAGCTCTTTTACCTTGCCAATTTGTCGCAAATAGACCAATATTGTTTTGATGTTAACATCAAAAGCTGCTGCTAGCTCGGCTCTAGATTGAGTATCATCAGCTTCCAAAACCGCCTTTAATTCATCATTGTTGACCAAAGTGTCCGGATGACCACGAGGTTCATTTTTCAAATCAAAATTTCCAGAACGGCAAACCAATAACGGGTTGTGCGTTCGTTTGTAAAGTTCTCTCCGTTAACGTTGTTGATGTTACGTGCCGTTGATGCCACGTCGGAACTCATATACCAATTACACGAATTTTTAAACTATATAAACGTAAAATGTTCAAACGTAATTAATATACAAAGCTAATCAATAAACAAAAGACTGACTTTGTAAAAAGAATGTCGTGTTTTATATCAAAATTAATTTTAATTTAGAATTCACAGCCAATCAAAACTTTTTTTTGGTTTGAAATGGCCAATACTGAAGAATGGCAACTTCATAGGTAAAGACCTAATAAAAACAGAGAAGAGAAGAAATGTCTACTACTTTTTTATCTGGTTATTACTCGCCCGTAACGTAGAAAATTCCTACTTAGTTTACTTTGAATTTATGTTAGTAGTAATAGTTTTCTTATAAATATTTCAGCTTACGCGTGCGCGAATATAATCAATTGTTTTTTTTATGGCAGCAGTGATAACCGTCCATGCATAACCTATTTTTTTAGCGTACTTACACATATTTCTATATAAACTAATTACCTTAATTACAAGTAGTTGTTTCAATAATATATTTGATATTACGGAAGTGTAACTGTATCTCGGAAATATAGTCTACTCAGTCGATTGTGAATGGGTTAACTTGACTTGAACAGTTTCGAAATATTTTCTTTACGCTTCGATATACAGTTTTCCTGGTGCGTGTTAAATAGTTTAAGTAATAGAATAAGATCGCAGCTTAACGCTTAAGCAGAGCAGGAGTGTGTCAGTTAAAATGGAGAAGGACCAAGGCTTTTTACCTTCAAATAAGCAGATTAACGCTGGTGGATTTCAAATGGGGAGTTAAACTAACACTACTAAACTAATAATTATAAAAGTTGCAAGCAAGTATATTATTTGTGCTTTGATCTAGTTCTATTGAGTATATTATTTGTAATTATTGATTATCATACCTACGCTAGATAAATAAAACCGTAAATTATATTCAAGGTTATAATAACTAATTCTAAATTCACATCACATTTATTATAAAACAATCATTTATGTATTATTTGATTTTATGTTTGCATTTAAAAAGATAAAAAGAAACAGACTTGGCATTTCTATATATATAATTGTAGTCAGATAATAAATGCAAAGGATTTAATAATATGTAAGCACTAAGTTAGGAAAAAGCTTCAGATATGATCAGTGAGAGTAAAAAATCCTACTAAACCGAGTTGGACAAACCATACATTTGTGAATCACACATGGTTCAATTGCTAGTAAATTTAATAATAAGAGACACGCATCAGTAATTCTAGTTTAACAGCTGTTATAACAATATAGCAGGAAAGTAGCAGAGCGTGAGCGATTTCGAATATTCCTCGGTCAATACCAATCAGGAGCAACCGTTGTTTTACAATTAGATTATAATTAAAGCGAATACCTATCTATCTCCGTCTGTATTTTTAATCTATGACCTCGCCAACCGCAGCGCTACGTCGTGCAGTCAGTCGCGCTCCAGCTATGGAAGCGAGAGTATGTATACTGCCTGATATATAGCCGTGAAAGAATTGTTTACGTGAACGATTTCCTCTTCTATTGTTACATTGTTAGTGTTTGTGACGATAAATGTTCGATACGGATTAGTGATTTTTTGTGTGTGCGTGTGTTACTATGGCGAATTTAACGCTGAGGTACCTAGATGAGTTGTCCTATGTCTTGAACAGCCGGAGGCATCTCGCCTCTCAAGCCAAGGCATCTTCTGTGGGCGATCTTCTCAACGCTGAAGAAGATAGGTTCTCACCGGTGAGTGGCACTGGAGTTTTTATATGTACATTTTTATATTCACTTTAAATTTAGAGGTTTTAGCAATTCGCTGTCAAAGACTGACGTGTTTGAAGAAAACTGTGAAAGGATGTGCAACCGCGTCAAAGACAATAAGAGGTCGAAGGTATACGACCTTTTTATTTAGTCATTGTTAAACTGTACTTGATGGATACAAACGGTTTACGTCTCTTTATAATTGGGCTTTAGTAAATGAGTATTAAGAAGGCGACACTGTATATTTTAGCTGTTTAAAAAAAAAGTACTGGATGTTTTTTCTTCTTCTCATTGAGAAAAAGATTACACAGCAGATCTCCGATGTTGCCATGTTATTATAATGATATAAATGTGTCTCGACCGCGGAGGAACTAGGGAAAGCAGCTGGCTTGAACTAAAGATCTAATTACTATTGTACAGTTATTCCATTTCATCATCATTTTGGGAGTGATATTGCGATGATTATTATTTGATATGGTCATTACTGCGGCCCATGACGCTATTGCCATCAGCCATGGGTCTCTTCTTACACACGAAACAAACCCGCGTAGACGTGCTATTGTTTTTAACAAAAAACCTAATCCGTCAAAAGTATTCTATAAAAAGTTGGTCCTCTTTCTCAGTCAAGTTGGGACATTCATGTTCCGGTGGACCACCTGCAGCTACATTTCTACCATATTCACTCACAACTCGACAAAAATGTGAAAATTAGATCTTACTATGGAAATTTGCGTTGCGGCTGAGTTCCAACCACGTTTTTTCACAAATTTTCACGTTTGCGGCAATTTATTGGTTAATTCATTAATTGATTGTGCTGTGAGTGGATGTGAAAAAAGTAAAGTTGGCCAATCAAAAAAAGTAATTCGATCCAACTTTACTTTTTTGTCATCTACTCACAGCACAAGGATCCAATCAATTATCACTTATTTCATTTAGAAAACTCCCCGTTCGGAGTGGTAAAAATAAAAAGAAAAATACTATATTTATTTTGTGTTGTATTTATTCAAATATGTAATTATTTCACTATTAATTATTATTGTTATCATATAACATTGTAATATAATAACAGTCTTAATATAATTAAAATTAAACATTAATAATGTAACGTAAATTTTCGTGGACGAATTACGAATTGTGAACCCCCATTTTTTTGTCACGCCAACGTAGACCCCGTCGAGTCTACCGTGGTCTCCTAGACCACTTTGGGAACTAATGGTCTAGATCATATTTTCTCAGCCTAGGGGTCGCGTGTTATTAAAAGGGGTCGCAATATGTTCAATAAGTATAATGTGGGTCTATATTAAATGATATTTATGTGTTTATTATATAATTTATGATATTTAATGTTTAATGTATTTGTATTTTATTGTTATGTATATTAAGTATATCAAATATAATATGTTAACATTTAGGATTACTTTGTTATTCATACATACAGTCAATGTTTCTCCATCTCAAGGGTTGACTGGTAGAGACTGTTAAAAGGCATTAAGTCCGCCGATTGTACCCTTTTTTGTATAAAAATAAGGTGTTTACAATTGAAGATTAAAAAATATCCATGTATACAAAAGATTAGTTTTTTTAATTACATTTAGAGTAACAAACGAGCCCACTGTTCACCAAGCAAGTGATTACTGCGGCCAATGACATCTACATTCATCCTTGACAAGGAATCATAATGGAGATGGTTTATCATCCATGAGGACTGAAATGGAATGCCTCATCACCAGTAATAAAGGTCTCCGGATCCCTGCACTCACTAGACGAAACACAGCAATATAGCACGTCGGTATTCTGTGAGGCGTGGTCCTACCCTGGTTGAGCCGAACCATTCATTCTGCAGCAAGGCTTTTTAAAAATAATTGTTGAGGAAGAATGGTCTAAATCAATTCAAAATGTAATGCCACGAAACCAACATACGACTCGTACTTCAAATTGCGGTCATCTGGATACGATTCAAAATATAGTTTTTGAACGTTGTTAACCTCCTTTGTTTTTGCATAAGCCATTTCTGTTTTGTTACTTCGTTCAGATGTTTTTCAGTTTGATTTTTCAAAAAAATGAGTCCGAATAACGGCTTAGCAAAATAGACACTAGGAAACGACGTATTAAGCTCTAGAATATGAAAAACAATAAATCAACCATCTTTTTCTTAAGCATGTTACTTTTATTTCTTCTACGGAGACGACGGTGACAAACGAGCACACTTATAACTTTGTAATCGTTCCCTATGGCTCATCACATCAGCGTTCACATTCTATATAAAGAATTAAGACGCAGACGTTCTTTTCCTTTAGATAGCGATCCGATGGCCCTCGGATCGTATTATCGCCCTCTTCTGTTGTCGTCGACGTTCTTCGTCCACAGGGGTCGGAGCGCAGTGCAGCGGTGGTGCAGCAGCATTCTCCGCGCCAGCTTCGCAGCATCGTCATTGTCTCCTTACTCAGCGGGCCTCCCGCTCGCGAGTCTGATTAGATAAAGCCTCTACAGGTCTCTGGACCAACAGCAATGTTCTTACACTAAAAAAAAGACGTTCTTTTATCTCTATAGACTACGAATGGCCGCATTGTCTGAATTAAGGTCTTCAATTTTTTTGTACCTCACCACACGAAACACGGTGGCGTTAAGCTGCTAGTTCACTCACGCTTTCTGTTAACGTGTCATTCTTCCCCGGACGAGCCTACCAGTTTTTGTTATATTCAGTTTTTTGGCTTAAGCGGCTCGTAAGCACAACTGAATGCAGAACTGCGTTTTCAATTTCAGAAATTATGAAACTATGAACGAGCTTTATTTGTGAACATATAAGTATTAAATAAGCATTGCAGAGTATAGATTACGTAGTCGTAACAGTGACTAGTGGCTTAATTTTTTTTATTTATTAAAATTAATATGCGAAATGTTCTCCCTAAAAGACGACGGCAGTCAGGGCTTACTCGACATCATGAACATAAAGAAAAATAAAGATATATTATGTTCAAATAAAACGCGATAAAATCCATGCAATAACCTTTATTAAGTGTTATATTATTAAATATAGGGAATCAGAAGTGACTGTAAAATTATTCCCTAACGTTAAACGATGCCATCTTTCGGTTTGTTATAGAAGCAAGGATCAAAAACGAACACAGTTCATCACATGTAAGTGATTGCGGCTCAAGAATATATGCATCCATTCAAAAATGTTTTAAAACTCGTTGTCACCACTAAGGACTATGGTGGAACGCCTTGTTACAAGTAACTGGGTACAGTACCCAACCTACACTGATTATCATATGAAACAACGACAATAGATTTATGCTGCTATTACACGCTGAAAGGACACGTTCCAGCGGCAGCTAGAAATTAGCTATAGCATGGCTCTACTGCGATGATCTCAACTGCATAGGATATTGTAGTGCCACAAGTAATTATGTAAGCACTCACTTGTTCCCCCTGTGCGATAAGCTCGGAGGGGGGTTCGGGTGCAGTTTGAGGGAAACGAGAGATATTAGAAACAACCAGAACCAACAATATATCTTTTTTTGCCTTTTTGTTATCATGGTAAAATTTAAACTAAGAATGCCAAATATCTATTCATTTCACATGATGACAAGTGATCTTTGATGAAGCACCGTGCTGAACAAAGATTCAAGATTCACGTCTGTTTGATTCCTTCACGCACCAAATGAAGCAACATGAGTGTTGTGCTAGTATTCTATGAGGACGTGGTCCTTCCCCGGTCAAGCCGATATATTCTTGCCTCAGCTACAAATACGCTGCAGCCTGGTGCCACTGCGGTTTGTTGGTTACAGTTTTTGTGTAGAAATCGATTCCAGACTTTACCTTATGGCAAACTAGGAAGGTACATAAATCGACCTACAATGGACGACACGAGTAAATAACAACAATGCAATAATAATAATAATGAATGAATGGATGAATGAATAATGAACGACACTTCCAAAGACGATGCTAGACCGCCGTTGTATTACTAAATTACTACGAAACGTAAATTCAAGATATTATTTCCGACTTATTACCGATAACGGTGACATCTTCCAGCGTCTAAATATTTATAGTTACGTGGTCGTATTGGTCTTAGTGACTGATTGTGGACCTGCACAATATACCGAATATCTTTTTAAAGTTTAAGGCTCGACTAGAAAATGACGGCACTTTTACCGAATACCAGCGCTAAGTATCTGTTTTGTAGTGACGATTGAAACTATTTAAACTCTCGGTAGGTAAGCGTCTGCATTACGAGTCCTTATCGAGGATAAATCTAGGTCTCGTGGGTCATATGAATACACAGTTTAATACTATTAATATAACAACAGTAGAGCCACGCCGAAGTTTGTTCCTAGATTCGGCATGAATGGGTCGGCACGAGCTCACAGTATACCAGAGTTAAATAGTAGCATAACGCTGATGTAGGTATCAAGAGACACCTAATACTGGTGAAGAGGCATTACATCTTAATCTTCAGGTGTGACGACGCATCTGCATTATGATTCCTTATCGAGGAGGAGGAATGTAAGAGTCGTGGGCAGCAGGAATCTCTTCATATCGGTTGAACTGTGTGTGCGTTCGTTACAACAATTCAATGAGAGAAAAACAATTTTATAAAAACCTTGGGTAAATAGCGATGTTAATTCATGAGACTTCTGCTTATACAATGAATTGACATCCCTATCAACGGGCTAATGGCTTCACGTATGTAATCTCGGTTCCCGTGAACAAAATATATTTGCACAATCTAGTGCATACAAATACCCTATTGAATACCACAAGCGGTACCGGAAAGACACGGCACAGTGAGCAGAGACCTCGCTTCCTTTGTGTCGAGCCGAGTGTTCCGTTTTTGTATATTTACTCATCTTGGTATATTTTATTATTGGTACATTCTGCGTTGCACCGACTGACCAGCGGTTTTATTGTGACGTTTCGGTTTTCGTTTACAGTGATTTTATACGGATTTATTTCAATAATTTTTTTTTTACGTATTGCTGTTTACTGGTGTTGATTTAGTTAGGTATATATTTTTTCCTGTTTTTGTGTTTCTAGTGTGTGCTAGTTAGTGACTTTCTTTTATATTTTTTGTCTGTAATGGTTTTTTTATGTGTTTATGGTGGGGTTTACGGGCAGTTAAGACAAAAGAATTCGAAAGAAAAACGTAGACCACCATTTTTCATGTGTAATACACAAAATACAAACATCTTTTTTACTTTTTTATATTCTAATTTGTATTGATGATATTATGTTGTAAATAATTAAGTGAAATTAAAGTTTGTTTTTTAAATATCAATGTTCTTTGTGGAACCAAAATCGTAACTGTAGCGAGAATTATTTTACCGTTCGTGCGAATTGATTTGTTTATAAATAATAACCGATCGGATTAGTGTCTGAAGTGTTTAATCGTTGTTGTCTTACGTTCCCTGATATATTTTGTAGTTGTGTTACTGCAATTGATCGTTTAGATTCCTTCGATTTATAATAATATATTAATGTTACATTAGATTTGAGAGAGGGAAGACAATCGCTGGTCTATGTACATATATGCGCTTAAACTGTTAATGCATCGACATGTTTTCATAGACCTTGATCGAAATGAATGCACGATTGTAGTATTTTTTGATGACATTTTTGTAACGATGAACGGTTATCAATCACCGGAAGATACGAACGTGGTCGAAATCGGATAGGTCATCCGATGATTGCTAAATGCCAAAACTCTAAATGTTATTATATAATCAATGATTGCTGTTGAAAAAGTAGATCAAAATTAAATTTACAAATATGCATTATATAATTACACAAATAAGATCGACTAAAAACATGGACATTGAATGCACAACCGTATATTTGTGTTTTAAATGTTTAATTTATTATATTGACATACTTTATAAACTTGATGGATGATTGTTGCGTGGTTTAGACTTGGCGTTTAGCTCGCGGGTCTTGGGGTCGCAACCGAGCCGATGCAAATAATTTCTATCATCATTATCAAATCATTATTATAACCTTTCTCATCCTCCTAATCATTATTAAAACCTATCTCTGAACTTATTGACAACCTCAACACTTGATTCAGCGTCAGCAGTAATTGTATCTTGGGTTTTATTTACTCATCAGAACGTAAATCAGCGGCACTGTCGAACGTGTGGTTTTAATTTGACTCTACCATGTGTAAGTGGTCGCCAATATATAAATCAGGCATGTGACGTCATCATTGTCACATAAATTAAACAACTATGCTGCATAATTATTCAGTAAAAATGTAAATTATATTAAAATATTTCTTTATATATATAGAAACATAGTTAAAATATGCTTCCGACTATATACATAAAACGTCTTTATCGTAATGTAATTTTTGATCAAAATATTCAATCATAGAAGAACATTCTTTTTAGACCTTATAATATTTAAAATACACCTTAATAAGTGAATAATAGAGCTGAAATTGTTTTCACAGTCCAGATGCTACTATGGTGAAAATGGCTTGTTTTCATATCATACTCATGGATTTGTATACAGTACATAATATGTCCTATATATAGTATATATTGGACTTATGTTCGACTTCACCGATATATCTTTTGTCCTTATTTAACTCTTGAAATGGGTTTGATAATTTTTACCACGTGACAACGTAACAATTGTGACCACTAAAACAATTTAGAAGTTTTCTTTCGGGCGCTGAATAAGTAACCTTTTTTTATGTTTAATAAAAAGGAGGGAAAATAGGTAACCCGCGAGAAAAAGAGGGAACTATCGTAATGTTTTCATCTTTCTCTTTCTCTCTCTCTCCACCGTTTTACCTTTTACTTTTTTTTTATTTCGCCTAAAAGGTTATTGCGAAACATGCCACTCACATGAACTCATAATGCACAAATTTATAGACTTAGCCACAGACTGCCTTATTTAGGGATCTCCTGTAATCCGTAAATAATAACGATTGAATCAACTGTTATATTATTAGTGGTAAAAAAATCTTTGTTTTTTTTTTGTAATATAATCTGTTGGCAATATCATTATCTTTTTTATTTATTTTAAACTTATTGTTTATTT
Source organism: Teinopalpus imperialis (assembly GCA_029286865.1). Lineage (NCBI taxonomy): Eukaryota > Metazoa > Arthropoda > Insecta > Lepidoptera > Papilionidae > Teinopalpus > Teinopalpus imperialis. The sequence continues at coordinate 508,716 of JAGSMU010000041.1, forward strand.
TTAAAGAATGCTAGTATTGTTAATAACATGTCTAACACTCCAACTAAGCCTTAAGCCGTGTGAGAAGTAAGAAACGGCGACCGTGTTTCGTAGACCGTACCCTAAACCATTAGATTTAAAATATATATATATATATTGGACTTATGTTCGACTTCACCGATATATCTTTTGTCCTTATTTAACTCTTGAAATGTGGTTGGTAATTTTTACCACGTGGCAACGTAAAAATTGTGACCACTAAAACAATTTAGAAGAATTTTTCTTTCGGGCGCTGAATAAGTAACCTTTTTTATGTTTAATAAAAAGGAGGGAAAATAGGTAACCCGCGAGAAAAAGAGGGAACTATCGTAATGTTTTCATCTTTCTCTTTCTCTCTCTCTCCACCGTTTTACCTTTTACTTTTTTTTTATTTCGCCTAAAAGGTTATTGCGAAACATGCCACTCACATGAACTCATAATGCACAAATTTATAGACTAAGCCACAGACTGCCTTATTTTGGGATCTCCTGTAATCCGTAAATAATAACGATTGAATCAACTGTTATATTATTAGTGGTAAAAAAATCTTTGTTTTTTTTTTGTAATATAATCTGTTGGCAATATCATTATCTTTTTTATTTATTTTAAACTTATTGTTTATTTTTAAAGAATGCTAGTATTGTTAATAACATGTCTAACACTCCAACTAAGCCTTAAGCCGTGTGAGAAGTAAGAAACGGCGACCGTGTTTCGTAGACCGTACCCTAAACCATTAGGTTTTATATATATGACATATTATAACGTTAAACCACGAGATATCGGTTTTACTAGTGTTGTGGTTCCTTTTCGAGAATTTTACCGTTTTAATTTAACTATAGTTGTGCGACGTTATTCATTATTGTTTGAAGCGTGACTATAGGCATTTTTTTAAGGGTGACAACTGAGCACAGGTTATCCGATGTTTAGTGATGACAGCAGCCTTTGACGTCTGCTTCCATCCTGATAAAAGATTCAAGACACGTAATCACTGCCGAGTCTCCGGATCCCTATACTCACGATACGAAACAAAGCAGTATTATGTTGGTATTTCAAACTTCTGTTCTCATTGAGAGACACCTTACAGGTACCCTCACAACACACCATCTGCTCCCGGTTGTTAATCTGTGATTGGTGCAAGCGTGCTGTGATGGTAATTGGCTGTTGCATCACGGTTTCTGTGTTCAACACACGGTAATAAAAACCGGTAAACAGAGCTAGAAATTTTTTAAAACAATTTCTACTCATTGTTATATTTATGTAAATATGTGAATATGTTAATTGTGATTGGGTCCCCGGATACGTAAGCTGACCATACGAAATTCATTAGCGTTATGCTTCTAATCATGTCACATCTAGAACTTAGTTGGAGTAACTCTTTAGCTATTTTAAATAATCTTCTTTTCGCTCGCACTTAGAGTAATTAAAATTATCTCTGTGTAATTGGGGCGTATATAAAACGAGATTAGAGGCAAAAGTGTAGCATGTTTTCTCTTTCACTGTCGCTCATAAAGAGTGCAAGTCTATTCGTTCCATGGTCACTAGCAATCAGTAATGAAATCTCGTGCGATTATAAAAATTAACAGCGTACACTTTATCGTCCTGAGTGTACGGGCAATAATGTGGTCCAGCTACAAAAATATATTATCTCGTATATATATATATCTATATAAATAAAAATTGAATACGATTCGTTGCTAAGCGCACCACTTGAGAGCAACTGAACTGATTTGATATTTTTATTTTAAATGTTCGTTATTAGGTTTTTATGGAAACAAAAATTGGAAAAGTTGGAGGTTTAGTTTTTTTTTATGGAATTATTTGTATGAACTCAAAACCATAATGATTTATAACGATGGATAATTTTACACAAATTCACAAAACGATCACAAAAAAATTTATTGAAAATTGGACAGGAAAAAGTCGTGTGTGGTTAAGCAAAATGAACAGAGTTAGACCAACTCGACTGGGCTAGAACCACGCCCTCACAGAATACCAACGTAAAATAGATAAAATTTGTTAAATTATAACTTTTCCGTATTAATTACTACGATTAGAGACGTATGGACGTTAATGGATCTTTTTTTGTCATAGAACGGAAACAGTCAAAGAAGCCATATTTATCATCATATCTATATCGCCGCATTAATAGTTCACTACTGAATAAAACCATCACCTCAGTGGTAAAACCACGCTGCAGTTAGGTGCACCACGGTTGGGAACGACCACGCGTTTAGAGAATACCAGCGTAAAATAGCAGCATTACATTGATGCGTTTCGTCTGGTGGGTGTAGGGATCCGGCTAATTATACAGGTGACAAGGCATTCCATTTTAATTCTCAGGGGTGACAACGTGTCTGAATTATGATTCCTTCTCGAGGATCAATGTGGGTATCATTGGCCGTAGGAATTACTTACCATCGTCTGAATTGTATGGTCGTATGTCAATTTCGATACAATAAAAAAACCTTAAGTCACCTGTCTCCATTGACTATAACAGTGTATACTGGGTTTTGTTCTCGAAGATTAATATGAAGGTATTAGAAGGTATGAAGTAACCAGTTGACCAAACTTTTTGTTGTACTGTTTACTCCCTATATTCAAAATCACCATTACAAGTTTTCCAATTCAATTTTACACCTAAGCCATGAAAGATGCATACTTAAAATGCGGGAAATATAATCAATACTATAACACAAAATTTAACGAAGAAGTTGGAAGGAACGGTAATCTTAATACAGGTCTATAAATATAAAAAAATGGATAGAAATGCCGAGCAGCAAGTCTCATGCTAGAGTTGAGGAGCGATCGCGCGCGAAGAAAATAAAAATAATTTGGGAGAAGCAGTATTATTGCTGACAGATCTCACTCTTTGTCTTGTAGGTTCTTTATTATGTCTGTTACTGAAACACGTGATTCAAATCCTCGGTATTAGATTTCGTGCAATGAGTCATGATATCCGGTTTCAGCTATGGCCTCAGTTCTTGACACTGCCGCTGTTAAACCCGATAGCATACTTTTAACCTTTGCTATTACATTGCGCATTCAATGTAAACCGGAACCGGTTAAATGTAACCAAGTGATTTTTAACAAACAAACAAACATTATAACATTCAAACATAAAATTCGAACTCCAAATACCCGATCATCATACGTACGTTTACGAGCCGAGGTAGCTTAATCCGGTAGTCCAGGAGATTGTCTTTTAATATTATATAACTCGAGCTACTGTACATTCCAATTTAACGGCTGACTTACTACTTCTTTGATCTCGTAATATCATAAGGATACCTGCACGTCCAACAAGTATTTTTTTTATCAAAGTCTCGCAATGATTCTTCTCTCACTCTGGAAAACTGGCTTATGGCCTGCTGACCTTAGCATGATTAAAAGAAAATATGAAGATAGGTATCTAAATAGCTGTTTCAAATATGCCAGATCGTTGTTTAGAGGATGCTTCAAAGTTCAAATTATAACTAAGTTCCAATATTATTTTAATTAGCTGAATATTAGTGAAATATATAGGATTTTATATGATCTTTAAAAAAGTGATCCGAAAAGTGTTCCTTTAGCAACACCGTTTCTAGCAATAACGCTATTGTTGTAAAGTCACTTTTATTATTATTAAAACATAATATTTATAATCCACAATCACAACAGAGTGTAGAACGAGTAATTAGACAGCGTCCGTCGATCTATAGCCGTTCATTTCTACATCTGTACAGATAAGTTATAAGGTAAACCAACTACAAAGTAGATTTGTATGCATAATATGTAAATGTGTATTGATATAAATCGAGCACTTGAGAAAAGAAAAATACTACATTTATTATCCTCACATGAAATCAGCACGAAATGGTGAGCTAGTGGGAGGTAACGAGGTATTCCATGAATTCCAGGGATTACAAAGAATATGCAATATAAGGATGGACGTACATATTTATGGGCCGCAGTCACCACTTACTGTTAGGTTAACTGTGTTCCCTTTTGTCTACCCAACCTGTATATTGAATATATATATATATATACTTTTATGGCAGATGGTCACTGTTGCCCGAGGGCTTTTACAGCTTCCCCGGGGTGACCGAGCGCTTAGGGCACTCAGGCGAGACCTTTATTAATGAGTAACCAGCACAATGCCCGAGAGGGCCGAACCTCGGCTCGTTCATTTACTTCTGACGGATTAAGAAATAAAAAAATCGAATAATAAAGGAGAAGCCGAGCTACCACCAAGGACTATGGTAATATAATAATTCTAATATAGTTAAATAGTTCTTTTGTTATACGGCGACACTAAACTTCTTTAAATAATGTTTTAAGATCCATAACTCTGTATAATTAAATTGAGAGCCATTATTAAATTACTTTGTTTCACTTATTTCAGCCAACCTCAATAAACGGCGTGAAGGTTACGGAGTTATTAACTCAGTTTAACGGATTTTATATTTTATGGTTTGTATTTTGTAATTACGTTGATTGAGTACATTAATCTTTTCAAATATCATAAAATTTCAGAAATATACAATCCTAAGGTTACCTATGTTTTGTTACTCCGTTCAAGTCCAATATTTTAAGATAATTTTGAGATTTGACTAAAATTAAAAAGAGTTTATTAGTCTAAGAATCCAATCTCACACTAATAAACTCTTTAGATGACTAATAAGAGGTATCAAACGAGCACATAGATTATACATATATGTTAAGTGATTCTAGCGCCCCACGACACCTACATTCAATTTCGATAAGGAATCATAATGACGGCAGGCCTCCGGTAATAAGGTCTGCGGTTTCTTTCATTACCACAGTAGCGTATTATAAGCTGGTATTCTATGAAAACGTGGCCACTATCTGATCGAACTAGTCTATACTGGTTGATTCGCGTAATTGTATGAAAGCTTTGTAGCTGAAGCAAGCCTTGCACGAAGCGTCACAGCGATCTCGTTGAATTTTATGTTCTGCCACGCACAACTACTCTGTGGATCAGCTGTCGCCAGTGGTATTTCAGAACCGACACGACTTAGTGACTTTCAAGAAGACTTTCAAGAAGACTTTCTTAAAGGCCGGCAACGCATCTGCGACTTCTCTGTTGTTGCGGATGTTTATGAGCGGATGTAATCACTTACCGCCATGTGAACTGTTCGCTCGTTTGCTACCAATGTTATTAAAAATACTCCTTATACCTTTGTTATATAAAACATGTTTTTATTTGTAATAATATCAGAACAAATAACATTTAATTTATTGGTTTAGTCACACAATTTGTTTATATTAATACGCCAATGATATGAATAGTCTAGTCATTATTTCAATTATTTCTTATCTTTATAAAGGCCACGTGTGTCACAGTAGGTTGCTTGTAGTTTGTCTAAATTGAAAAGTATTTTAGCATATAGATATATTTTAATGATATGTTTAAGTGACAGAACTACGCATTTGACAGTGGTACACTGAGCTACACTGTAGTTTGTTATACAATACAGCTAGTGTAGAATTAATGGGTCAGCTTGACCGGGGTAGGACTACGCCATCACAGAATATCGTATGTTATTCTCAATGTAATAAAAAAAGGCTAGATTTTAATTATGTGATAATTGGCGGCACCATTAGTCAATGTTTCTCCATCTCAAGGGTTGACTGGTAGAGAATGCCAAAGGGCGTTTAGTTTGCCCGTTGTACCCTTTTGTTTAAAATAAGCTGCTTATAATTTAAAAATAAATAAAGCCCTCATAGAAACCGGCGTAAAATAGGCTGCTCTTTCGTAATGTGAGAGTAGGGGATCCGATAACGGGAAATGAAGTGTTCAATTTCAGTCCTCGCGGATGACAGCGCTCGTGCGTTTTGAATTTTTGCTGATGAAGAATGTTGATGTTTATTTGCTTATCATCAGGTAAACTTTGTGCTCGTTTTGCACCCATTTGAAGGCGTAGATTTTAATGTTAACCGAATCTTATATTTTTATAGCCCAAATAAATTTGTTTGTTGCAATTATATGTATCAATAAATTGTCATCATGTTGGCGACATTGCGTTCCAAACCTGTCCGATCTAGTAACATTGACATGCGATACGGGTTTCTATCTAGAGCTGGGTACACACGTGTATCACATGTTTTTTTTTTAAATCTTAGGTTGTAGTCGATATAACACATGTGTTCTGTTCGGATTATTACGTCGAAGAGACAGTTTGTTACGTAACTTTATGGATAAATAATATAACAATTAAATAATGAGTATTTGTGCGTGGCATTAAGTTTCGCATAAAGCGCTCAGTGTTAGATTGCCGATAGGGATGATGATGCCCCTGGGGTGCCCCGGCCCAGAAATTATAACAGTATACCTTTGAGTACTAAGTTGGAATGCCTCAGCACCAGTTATAAGGTTTGTTTCTTTCACCAGACGAAACACAGTTGCGCTAAGCTACTATTTTACGCTGGTACTCAAAAAAGCGTGGTACTACTACGGTCGAGTCAACTAAGGCACGGCAGCTAGATCATATCTGCTTTGTTACTCTACCACGAAATCAATTCTATAAATCAAACTAACCCACGTCAAATCAATGCTTATAACCGTATCTGTGGTGATTTACGCATTTTAAATGACCTTTTTCGTGACGATTTTGAACCTAACGTTTAGCGGAATAAGGAAGGTGCGTTTACTGAAGGCAGGAAGCAGAGGGGAGCTCGGCAGGAAGGTGCCAATTGTCTCAATGGATCGCCCTTGCGAAGACCATCCTGCTTAGCAGAGGTCTTTCAAGTTTATTGTTTGTTTGCGTGATTACTTTGTTTTTGTTGACGGTGATTTATTAGTTTTCTTGTTCATAAAATGGTAAATATTTTCTATATATAAAAGCCTATGGATCACATTCTCTTCCATTCATATTCATTTTTAACAGTGGTAGAGCTACGCTGCCGTTTGTTTCTAACTGCAGAATGAATGGGTCGGTCCGACCTGGGTAGGACCAGCGTGAATAGTTTTGTCTTGTGAGTGTAGGGATCCGGAGACCGGGGTAGGACCACGCCCTCACGCTATACCGGCGTGAAATAGCAGCAAGCTCCTGTGTTTTTGTGAGTGAAGGGATCCGGAGACCTTTATTACTGGTGACGAGGCATCCCAGCTCAGTCCTCAAGGGTGACAACGCATCTGCATTATGATTCCTTGTCAAGGATGAATGTAGATGTCATGGGCCGCAGGAAGCACTTACCATCAGGTGAACTGTGTGCTCGTTTGTAATTATCAATGTAAACCGAGCTAAGGAACTAAATTGAAGAAACTACTCTGAACATAACGTTTCGCGGATGCCAGTCACATGATATGTAATAAAATATAGAAACCATAGTCCGTTAGGTAAATATTTCTATTCCGTTTAAAGGACATGGGCCATTTTCGGCCCAGCTATTCAAGGACTAAAATGAAATATCTATAGAAAAAAACATTTTAATGTTTTAAAATTAATATATAATATTATATCTAAACAAAAATCTATTTTTATACTTTTAAATCCGTAGAATAAATCATTACATGGATGATTAATAACCTAAAATTCTTATCTTATTTTTTAAATATCTCTTTAAGTATCCCCATGAACAATATTGATTTTAATTTGTTTATAATAAAAGGGATATATAATCTCTTATCTAAACTTAATTTCATTACTGTCCTTGAACTTCGTTTAGTGGGCCGTGCAATGTATGGAGAGTGGCCTTTACGGTCTTCAAGAAAATTACATACTCGTAAGAGATAAATACATTTTTCAAGAAACTCACTTGAGCTAGCTAAATAATAATTGTAGAAATGCAATGTGAGTCAGAGGTATATATTGTTAAACATTGGCACGTATCGCGTACAGCGGCCATGTTTAAATATGAAAGTAGATAAAGCAGATAAAGACGCTGGACAGATAAAAAATCAATCTGTCATAGATAATAACATATAGGCCTGCTTCTGACGCAACGAATTGTTATTAAATGCGTCCTTTTGTAAAGAACAGATGGGTACGTAAGGTGTAAACGCATTCTCACTGTATCTTTCGTGTTTCTTCAATTATTTAATTTACAATGGGATGGGTCATAAATGTTTTTTCTCTTTTCTTTAATGAAACGTTTTTTATAATTATGTCTATCCAATCAACAAAGCAGGGAAGTTTCAGACCAACCATCATACGAACAAGACCTGGCTGTATGGACGAAAGTCCTTTTCCTTTCCCATTAGGGATAAATTAATATCATCATCATCAACAAAGCAGGTGAAATTACAATAGAATACTCCAGAACCATTAAACTCTAAATGTTACATTATAATAACATGATTTTAACTTCATATGTCTCCTCTCCTGTTTTAGGTAATTAAAGAGAGTCTACAATTTTCCCCTTATAATCACATTACATTTACATTATAGCCAACTAAACTAAACTCATTCGCACAGTCTATGAATTTTATAAAAATAAAGTCTACCAAGATTCAAGATATATTAGTTATCTCTGATATCTGAAATGGAATGCCTCGTAATCGAGTTCCCAGATTTACTTATCATGCGAAACACAGCCCCATTAGTACTTCAGAACAACGGAGCGGAGGATTTGTGGGTAGTCTTGACAAAAAAATTTAATAGAAATTTTTCTTGACTCGTGTATATTACGGAATTGATAATAAAATAGCTTTTTTATGGTTACACTATCGAGTAATTTTTCGTTTAACATTGATGCAAAGGATACGAATTTCTTACAAGTCACTTTTATCTCCGTAAAGTTAACGCAAAAGTGATCATATCTTGTGCGTTATAAGGGTTATCTTAGCTTTGATGCCGTACGCGTTACAAATTCGATTGGGAATCAAAAAATCTGCAATTCTAAAATTGCCTTCAATGCCCTAAAAATGAAAGAGTTTATTAAATATTTAATATAATTCTTAAACATGCCCAATGTTTACAAGATTATTATACTTTTATATCAATAGTACAACAGTTACTTTTCAACAGTTAATAGAATGAGATATAAATATATATATTTATATATATATTACACTCAACGCGGAATCATAATGTAGACACGCTCTTACAAATTAGAACATCGCATCAGCTTTTCGTTCTTCCACTTGTATATAGGATGGTTGTATCTTATGGGGCATAGGAATAGCCGGATGAATCGTTTTTAATCAATCTTTCATTTAATTAAATAAATATTTTCTATTGGTCATCAACATATTTTTTTACTGCTGGTTTGTGCTTGCATTAACTCCGATATGGGACTACATAAAATGTGGCGTTTTTATTATTATAATTTATTCTATAATTTATTTCTTTCGTGGCTTAACACGCCGTGGCGGCAGCGGCCATCGAAGAGATAGTTTTTTATGCAAATCTTCGATCCGTAAGATTTCTTGTTCTTATATAACTGCGCATAACGGTGCATTACATGTCCGGGACCGATAGACATCGATAATTACATGTGAACAACTGTGATTGTAAAAACGTTCTCTTTGAAAATCCACGCTCGGCCATATTCGAAAAGGTGATCGAGTGTAAACTGTTGAATTTCGCTGAATACGATGCGTATGTATTTCAATCGTTTATTTTGTTGTATAGATTTATTGTGACAATAAAATTAGGCAGTACAGAAGGATGAGATACAAGTTTTCGATTATAACACAGTTCCACAATTAGATACTTTGACTTTTTTATTTTCTTTGCAGACTATGATCTAATGTCATTATGACTGTCACATAAAATTACCGGTCAGTTTTGTAAACTTTAAAAAAGGATGCAATTTATCTGATGGTAAGTTATTGCCGCAGCCCATGGAACCCACATTCGTTGTCTGATAAGGAATCCTAATGCAGATGCTTGATTGATTAGCATCTTTGTGCTATACGATGGGTCGTGGCAACTATTTTAGTGTTTCTGTGACAAGCATCCCTAGGCAAGCTGATTTGCCCATGCCATATCGAGTTCAAAGTTGCGGCGGTGGTGTGTCACGTAAAAAAATATACAGAACTAATATTTAATAACTGGGAAAAGAGGTAAATGGTAGAGTACGTAAGAAATTGATACTATGCACTCAAACTTTTGATAGATATGATAATAATGACAAAGTTATTTAAAATTAATGTTCCCAGAAGTCTTCAAATAAATTATGAACATCAAATTTATTACAAACATAAAAATACTATGGTATTTGTTGAAAGCGTGTTCAGACGGCGGGCGGAGCAAACAGCGGTGGCTGGGAAACGTGAGCTTTTGCGACTTTACCGAAGGATTTGTGAATAAAATGGCGGTAACAACTTTTTTTTTTTTTTTTTTAAAAGAATACTTCCAATACTATTAATTACTAATATTCCGGTTAACCACTCCAGCTAAGCTGAAAATGCTTGTGCCAGGAGATGGTACACTACAATAGTCTAATTGTGGATTCGAACCTACGACCTTAAGTTGCGCAGAACGTATCCTAAACTATTAGGCTGGTGACGTCCAGTCTTGTCATTTCGGTTCACCGGACATAATTTTTTTCATATAGTAATGTTAGTTTTTTACGCTAATATAACATTTAAATCAAATTTAGTAAATAATCTGATAGAAACCGTAGAATTAGTCTCACTAAAACATAGTCTATTAGACACAAGAAAGATTTCAATGATAACCTACATACTACATCCACACTTTTCCGACAGTTTGCCTTTTAACGTACAATTAAAACTAAATAGAAAATTGTCTCTACTAATCGTTTTAATTACTTTAAAATTATAACGATTGTCTATTTTGTAGAAGTTTGTGGATTGCAGTGAGTCTCGTTCTCTCTCTAAAGTATTTTCGTTTTTCGTATCTTCAACTTCAGACTTTAAGTACATAGCATATAAGGGTTATCTTAGCTTTGATGCCGTACGCGTTACAAATTCGATTGGGAATCAAAAAATCTGCAATTCTAAAATTGCCTTCAATGCCCTAAAAATGAAAGAGTTTATTAAATATTTAATATAATTCTTAAACATGCCCAATGTTTACAAGATTATTATACTTTTATATCAATAGTACAACAGTTACTTTTCAACAGTTAATAGAATGAGATATAAATATATATATATATATATTTATATATATATTACACTCAACGCGGAATCATAATGTAGACACGCTCTTACAAATTAGAACATCGCATCAGCTTTTCGTTCTTCCACTTGTATATAGGATGGTTGTATCTTATGGGGCATAGGAATAGCCGGATGAATCGTTTTTAATCAATCTTTCATTTAATTAAATAAATATTTTCTATTGGCCATCAACATATTTTTTACTGCTGGTTTGTGCTTGCATTAACTCCGATATGGGACTACATAAAATGTGGCGTTTTATTATTATAATTTATTCTATAATTTATTTCTTTCGTGGCTTAACACGCCGTGGCGGCAGCGGCCATCGAAGAGATAGTTTTTTATGCAAATCTTCGATCCGTAAGATTTCTTGTTCTTATATAACTGCGCATAACGGTGCATTACATGTCCGGGACCGATAGACATCGATAATTACATGTGAACAACTGTGATTGTAAAAACGTTCTCTTTGAAAATCCACGCTCGGCCATATTCGAAAAGGTGATCGAGTGTAAACTGTTGAATTTCGCTGAATACGATGCGTATGTATTTCAATCGTTTATTTTGTTGTATAGATTTATTGTGACAATAAAATTAGGCTGTACAGAAGGATGAGATACAGGTTTTCGATTATAACACAGTTCCACAATTAGGTACTTTGACTTTTTTATTTTCTTTGCAGACTATGATCTAATGTCATTACCGACTGTCACATAAAATGACCGGTCAGTTTTGTAAACTTTAAAAAAGGATGCAATTTATCTGATGGTAAGTAATTGCCCCAGCCCATGAAACCGACATTCGTTGTCTGATAAGGAATCCTAATGCAGATGCTTGATTGATTAGCATCTTTGAGCTATACGATGGGTCGTGGCAACTATTTTAGTGTTTCTGAGACAAGCATCCCTAGGCAAGCTGATTGCCATGCCCATGCCATATCGAGTTCAAAGTTGCGGCGGTGGTGTGTCACGTAAAAAAATATACAGAACTAATATTTAATAACTGGGAAAAGAGATAAATGATAGAGTACGTAAGAAATTGATACTATGCACTCAAACTTTTGATAGATATGATAATAATGACAAAGTTATTAAAATTAATGTTCCCAGAAGTCTTCAAATAAATTATGAACATCAAATTTATTACAAACATAAAAATACTATGTTATTTGTTGAAGCGTGTTCAGACGGCGGGCAGAGCAAACAGCGGTGGCTGGAAACGTGAGCTTTGCAACTTTACCGAAGGATTTGTGAATAAAATGGCGGTAACAACTTTTTTTTTTTTTTTTTTAAAGAATACTTCCAATACTATTAACAATACTAATATTCCGGTTAACCACTCCAGCTAAGCTGAAAATGCTTGTGCCAGGAGACGGTTCACTACAATAGTTGAATGGTGGATTCGAACCTACGACCTTAAGTTGCGCAGAACGTATCCTAAACTATTAGGCTGGTGACGTCCAGTCTTGTCATTTCGGTTCACCGGACATAATTTTTTTCATATAGTAATGTTAGTTTTTTACGCTAATATAACATTTAAATCAAATTTAGTAAATAATCTGATAGAAACCGTAGAATTAGTCTCACTAAAACAGTCTATTAGACACAAGAAAGATTTCAATGATAACCTACATACTACATCCACACTTTTCCGACAGTTTGCCTTTTAACGTACAATTAAAACTAAATAGAAAATTGTCTCTACTAATCGTTTTAATTACTTTAAAGTATAACGATTGTCTATTTTGTAGAAGTTTGTGGATTGCAGTGAGTCTCGTTCTCTCTCTAAAGTATTTTCGTTTTTCGTATCTTCAACTTCAGACTTTAAGTACATAGCATATAAGGGTTATCTTAGCTTTGATGCCGTACGCGTTACAAATTCGATTGGGAATCAAAAAATCTGCAATTCTAAAATTGCCTTCAATGCCCTAAAAATGAAAGAGTTTATTAAATATTTAATATAATTCTTAAACATGCCCAATGTTTACAAGATTATTATACTTTTATATCAATAGTACAACAGTTACTTTTCAACAGTTAATAGAATGAGATATAAATATATATATATATATATTTATATATATATTACACTCAACGCGGAATCATAATGTAGACACGCTCTTACAAATTAGAACATCGCATCAGCTTTTCGTTCTTCCACTTGTATATAGGATGGTTGTATCTTATGGGGCATAGGAATAGCCGGATGAATCGTTTTTAATCAATCTTTCATTTAATTAAATAAATATTTTCTATTGGCCATCAACATATTTTTTGGTGCTGGTTTGTGCTTGCATTAACTCCGATATGGGACTACATAAAATGTGGCGTTTTTATTATTATAATTTATTCTATAATTTATTTCTTTCGTGGCTTAACACGCCGTGGCGGCAGCGGCCATCGAAGAGATAGTTTTTTATGCAAATCTTCGATCCGTAAGATTTCTTGTTCTTATATAACTGCGCATAACGGTGCATTACATGTCCGGGACCGATAGACATCGATAATTACATGTGAACAACTGTGATTGTAAAAACGTTCTCTTTGAAAATCCACGCTCGGCCATATTCGAAAAGGTGATCGAGTGTAAACTGTTGAATTTCGCTGAATACGATGCGTATGTATTTCAATCGTTTATTTTGTTGTATAGATTTATTGTGACAATAAAATTAGGCTGTACAGAAGGATGAGATACAGGTTTTCGATTATAACACAGTTCCACAATTAGGTACTTTGACTTTTTTATTTTCTTTGCAGACTATGATCTAATGTCATTACCGACTGTCACATAAAATGACCGGTCAGTTTTGTAAACTTTAAAAAGGATGCAATTTATCTGATGGTAAGTAATTGCCCCAGCCCATGAAACCGACATTCGTTGTCTGATAAGGAATCCTAATGCAGATGCTTGATTGATTAGCATCTTTGAGCTATACGATGGGTCGTGGCAACTATTTTAGTGTTTCTGAGACAAGCATCCCTAGGCAAGCTGATTGCCATGCCCATGCCATATCGAGTTCAAAGTTGCGGCGGTGGTGTGTCACGTAAAAAAATATACAGAACTAATATTTAATAACTGGGAAAAGAGATAAATGATAGAGTACGTAAGAAATTGATACTATGCACTCAAACTTTTGATAGATATGATAATAATGACAAAGTTATTAAAAATTAATGTTCCCAGAAGTCTTCAAATAAATTATGAACATCAAATTTATTACAAACATAAAAATACTATGTTATTTGTTGAAAGCGTGTTCAGACGGCGGGCAGAGCAAACAGCGGTGGCTGGGAAACGTGAGCTTTTGCAACTTTACCGAAGGATTTGTGAATTTAATGGCGGTAACAACTTTTTTTTTTTTTTTTTTAAAGAATACTTCCAATACTATTAACAATACTAATATTCCGGTTAACCACTCCAGCTAAGCTGAAAATGCTTGTGCCAGGAGACGGTTCACTACAATAGTTGAATGGTGGATTCGAACCTACGACCTTAAGTTGCGCAGAACGTATCCTAAACTATTAGGCTGGTGACGTCCAGTCTTGTCATTTCGGTTCACCGGACATAATTTTTTTCATATAGTAATGTTAGTTTTTTACGCTAATATAACATTTAAATCAAATTTAGTAAATAATCTGATAGAAACCGTAGAATTAGTCTCACTAAAACAGTCTATTAGACACAAGAAAGATTTCAATGATAACCTACATACTACATCCACACTTTTCCGACAGTTTGCCTTTTAACGTACAATTAAAACTAAATAGAAAATTGTCTCTACTAATCGTTTTAATTACTTTAAAGTATAACGATTGTCTATTTTGTAGAAGTTTGTGGATTGCAGTGAGTCTCGTTCTCTCTCTAAAGTATTTTCGTTTTTCGTATCTTCAACTTCAGACTTTAAGTACATAGCAAGATATAGGACTAACCTACAAATCTCCAGAAAGTACGACCAGTTTCTGGTAGATAAACTTAACTCGGCAGGCGTGACGGTTACTGTAGCGTTCAACAACGATAACAAATCCGTGGGTTGGGTTCCGTATGACGTATAATCTGTCCAATAGCCTTCTATATCTTATCACGTCACTGTAGGCAGGTAGCCAGTTCCTCAACTCTTCCTGCTCTGCCGGCCTCCTGGTAATATCCCTCCACAGACTTGGGCAGGCTGTGATGGATAACATATCCCACATCCGCTTTATATAAACACATGCAAAAAGATTAGTTGCGCAAATGTTTAGATAAAAGTTATTTATTTATCATTATATTTATTAATATATAATATTAATACACATGTTTTTAAATATTTTCACCATTCATTTGTTGTCAGAAATTCGTGTGTTAGCTAGCAGACAGTACCGCTCGCAACAGAACCGTGGTATATTCCCACATTGTCCTGAGAATAGAGTATCTATTATGATCATTGTTATCTTATTTTGTGCCTTATATATTATATGTCATTATATGTAAGAGGCAATTATGGAAAATGTCATTAAAATCCTAAAAACGGAGTCCACAATAACCATATCGAATATACATACATGGAATATTTAGACCGACAACGGCTAGGAGGAAAGAAGGCATTTGGTTATGTGTCTTCTTGGTCAGGACATAAATTCTCGGTTTTCGGGTGCGTTTGCACTGCATACAAACCTTTCTGTGAACTTATTGCATAACATTGAATTAAGAATGAAGACTTCTTTACTAAACTGCGTCCAAACCTTTCTCTGAACTTATTGCATTACATCGCATGAAGAAAGGAGACTTCTTACAACATCATAAATTATTGCGCACACGATATAATCCGGTGTCCATCAATCACAAATAATATTGCCGTGATGGAAATCTGTAACAGGATGATGAAATCGAGAGATCGTAACCGGTCGAGCGGACATGACCGACAATGACAAGAATTATGGATTAATGTCAACTCGCAACGTTGCCGCAAATGTCCACAAAATGTTCGGGAAAAACATCTTTTGATATATTTCCGAACTAGAGTGTCCGCATGGAGCGGGGAAAGTTATTTATTACGTTGTCATTATCTCTAGTTTAACGATTGCACGGTGATTTAAAACTGTTCGCATGTAAGAACTCTCGTTTTATGTTTCGGCGAAAGTATTTTCGCTCAGCTGAGCGTCCGCGGCAATTACCCTGATGCATAGACAAGTAACGCACTTTTGTAAGTCCGGGTGACAGAGACAAAGCGTTGTATAATCAATATTTACAGTTTTAAAATTGGGCTCATTGCGGTTATATCAGAGTTGATAATTTAATGTATTTTATGATTCAACACGATGTAATGTTTGCATGTTTTAATAGCAAGACCCTCAATCGTCTTTTTGTTTTGAATAGAGGTCAATGCTGCCAACTGTCTGAGCAAGTAATAACAGCTGAAAACTAATAAATAGCTAGTAACTTTATATCGTGGAAATCATCCTGTATCAAATTTTATTTTGAGATTTATCTCTATCATGTTTTTCAGATCTTAATTTCCTTACGTTTCGAGGTAAAAGTACATCTTTTAGGATAGTGTGCTTATTATTATCCGGGGATTCAGCTCGGCTTTATATAAAGCTAGATTATGTTTGCAACAGATCGTCTCAGTCCGCAGACGTGACAAGGCATCAGCATCTTAATTCTATAATAGGTATTGATGATCATTTACCATCGTCAGTTGGTACTGTGCTTTCGACAGCTTTCTTATTGTCAGTAAAATCGTTTGAAAAATGAGTTATCTGCTTATTTAAAAGTATATAAAATTAACAGCCTCTGGGTAGTGCCTTTTGTTAGAAAGGTAATAGTTATTAATTTTGTCAAAAATACGGTATTGCTATACTGTTGAACTTATTTTTGTAACTATGTCAGTCTTATGATATAGTCTCACTTTCGAAAACAACCTCAGATTAAAACTAAAATGTTCAAATAAAATTAAATATTATTTCTACTTTGTCTGTGATCACGTATATCTAATCTGTGGTAGAAAGTTAAATAAACATTCGTATGTCTGTCACAGCAAAACCCAATTGAATGATAATACAGACAACTATTCCTCATGTCTTAATTTATATAAACAATACGATGAGTGAAGTATATGATTTCAATGCATACCTTATAGGGTTAGGGAGATGGTTTCTAACCGGTGCAAGTACGTGAAGGCATCCGCCGAGTTGTCACATTTCGCTTGGCGGGAAACTGTTTGCATTCGCATGCGATGGTTCAATTATTGCGGCTTTCCTTTCGTAGACATTTTTCTTTTATCACGCGGGTTTTACATCCGTCGTGTAAAACTTGATTTAAATGAATCGTACATACGCACGTGTAACTTTCGTGTTTAGTCAAGTCTAAAGAAATTTTAACAGTCGTTGAGCAACACTGCAGTTTGTTTGTAGCTACAAAATGAATGGATCAGCCAAATTGACCGGAAAAGGACCCCACGGTATACCAGCGTGAAATAGCAACATAACTCTGGTGTGTTTCGTTTAGTGAGTATAGGGATCCGGAGACCTTTATTACTGGTAACGTGTCTTCAAAGGTGGTAATGGATCTGGATTATAACTCCTTGTCAAGGATGTCATCAATGTGAATGTCATGGGCCGCAGGAATCACTTACCATCAGGTGATCAATGTAATAAAAAAAATCATTGCCTTGAATTATAGCATTGTCAGAACAGAGGTGGAGCGTTTGCAGTTGTTTGAAATCTTTAAAGTTTTATCTCCATTGCCGGTGATATTGGTATATATGAAAGTATTAAAAATCTGCTTTTGCTGTCTTGTTAAAGAAAATGTCATCATTTGTATCTGTGAATTAAAAAGTGTGTGAAGTTTACCCACAATGTCGTGGTATGATAAGTGATAACTGAGGCCCTTAAACATCTACATACATCTTCAATAAAGATACAAGATGCCAATGCGATGTCAGCCCTGGGGACTGAGATTGAATGCCTCGCTTCCAGTAATTGGGTCTCTAGTTCCTTACACTCATCATACGAAACCCAGCGGCGTTATGCTTGGCTACTCAATGGAAAATTATTTCCCTGCTTATACATATTATATAGTTGGTATATTTTCCATATTATATGATACGTGGCTTTGTTACAATAAATACTGAATGTTGGTTGTAAAATAGAATTAATAATATGAAACAAAAATCATGTCTGACAGAAGGAAAAAGTGTTACCCAACAATAAATCGTAGTGTTTTTGATGAACTGTAAAGGCTGCGTATCAACGACGCTATACTATCTTCAACGATATTATGTTATAAAATTTATACCGAACATAGCTTATATATCGAATGTGTGTATATATATATATATATATATATATATATATACTCATATATATAGATATGTATTAATATAGTGAAAGTGTACATGTCTTGGAGTTGATATCAACATTAATAATTACAAAGTATATTTATTTATTTTTATAATACCTTTACCTACCTTTTTTCTTTCTGAAGATGTTCTTGATGTTGACGCTGTCAGCCTATGCGACTCTTACAGCTTCATCGGACACAGGGCTCACGCAGCTGCGGGGTCCGTGAATTGGTTAAACTATGTAGTGATTATTAGTGTTGATTTATAGCCGCACCTTTTAAGCGGGTGACAGGCTTAAGATTAATGAAATACCAGCTTCACTTTTACACCGTGGGAGTGGAGCTGTGAAGACAATCGGGGTAGACGTGATTGGGACCGCATTGTGTACTGATATACTGTTGTCTTGTTGACTTAACACTCCTTTGTACTACTCAATTTTCGCCATTAATTACGGATATCTCACTTTCTATTCGTTTCGAGCTTAGCGAAAGAAACAAACTGAGTTATATCGCTATGAAACTAAATAACGGGTAAACTATATATATATCACTGTATTTATATGCATGTGTTAGTAATTAAATATAATCTTGTATTAATTTTTTTTTTATGACTACTATGTTTTTTATTTCCGATGTATATGTCCAACACCAGGCGTGGTGGAAGTGATTTTATTGTTAAAACAATACACGCCTTTGTATACACTTTTATTATCTTAGTTTTCTTGTATGAATACAGTGTGTACATAAAGGTTAAATATATAAATAAATTATATCACGTTGTGTTAATTTCCATTAGACTAGCTTCTTGGATCTTTCATTAAACTAAAAACTCATCGAAAAATTACTAATAATATTTTCCTTAACAATTATTTGTGATAAATCCGGTGACCAGTGGTAGAGCTACACTGCAGTTTGTTTCTAGCTGCACAATGAATGGGTCAGCTCGACCGGGGTAGGACCACGCCCTCACGCTATACCGGCGTGAAATAGCAGCAAGCTCCTGTGTTTTTGTGAGTGAAGGGATCCGGAGACCTTTATTACTGGTGACGAGGCATCCCAGCTCAGTCCTCAAGGGTGACAACGCATCTGCATTATGATTTCTTGTCAAGGATGAATGTAGAGGTCATGGGCCGCAGGAATCACTTACCATCACGTGAACTGTGTGCTCGTTTGTTACTCTTAATGCTATAAAAAAAAAAAAAAAAAAAAGATAACCGTGTATACACTTCACCCATGTATGAGTAAATGATTGCTGCTGCCCATTACAACCATTTATCCTCGACAAAGATTTACCATTACATATTTAACAAAACGTGCGCATGTGTTGTGCACCCCCGAGGGCTGAAAAGGTAAAGCCTCGCAACCAGCAATTTGGTAGCCCAACACTCACCAGACAAAACACATCCATGTTATGCTATTTGACGCTATTACTTCGTTAGGGAGTAGCCTTTCCCTCGGTCGTCTCATTGTGCACCAAGAAACTAGCTACAGCTTGGTTATTTAGCACATAAATCTAAATTTAATTATATGGCTGAGGTAATTTACGGATTTTTTTTGAGTTAAGTTTTGGGTCGTAGAACTTAGATGATAAATCAATAGATGTCACGCAAGTAACAATTATACTCATACATTAACCCGATTTATGCCGTCGTTTAACAATGTTTTAAACTGTGTCATGAGACGATACTAATGGACTAAAATATCCAACAATCGATAATAACATTGTATGTATATTATATGACCCATAATCTATACTAATAATAAATTTGTTATGTTGTCGTGTCATGGATATCAACAATAAAGGTGAAAGCAATTTAAAGGTAAACAATAAAAAACATTATGATTATTGGATTTTATATCTGTTTATATGTTAGTCTGTTTATTTGAATGCTTATAATGGAACGGCTGAAAAAATTAGGATTAAGTTTTTATTGAAATATAACTTACCGCAGGGTAAATTTTTCGATCACATAATCACATAGTGTAACGTAGCAACAAAATGTTTACTTCCTCTAAATGTATTACCGCAATGAAGTCGAGGCAGTTTTTATTTTATTATTAATTTGTAAAGGGTTTAATCTTATTAGATTATGCGTACCCTCGAGATAATAATCTTTAAGTGACTACAAATTATACAGCTACATTACCCTGAGTTACCCCTACGTCTAATTCCTATATCTACGAATCTATATAGCATCTTTGCAGTCGCCGAAAGTCATTACATGTTACAAACCTTCGATAATATCGCACTCAGTACAGTTTGGTGAGACCACTTTACCCATCAGAAATGCGAACTTATAAAGAGGAATGCCACTGTTAGTCCGAGGGCTTATACAGCTTCACCGGGTTCAAAGATAGCCGACTGCTTATGGTACTCCGCCGAGACCTTTATTAATGGGTAACCAGTACAAGGTTTCCCGAGAGGGAGTCTCAGCTTTGACCGTTATGGGCGCGAAAGTAACCGACTCGAGGGTGCCCGAAAGTACCGAACCTCGGCTCGGTCATCTACTTCTGACGGATTAAGCAGTTATGATGGTTTGTCTCCCAATATCGGCATTTTCAATCCTTGCTCGTTTAAGAATATTTGGAGCGTACCAATTACCTTGTCTCATATTGGTATTCTGAATCCATGTTCGTTTAAGAATATTTGATTAAATTGTAGCGTACCAATTACTTTTACTCCGGCTACGTTCATTGTAATATTCATTCATGCCAAGTGATAGAGTATTTTTGTTTAAATTTATAATATAATTCTGTATAATATGGTTCGATGATTTTCTACTTTAGCCAACCGGTCTACAAATTCATTACCTACAATGTCGACATAGGACTCACTGTAGCAATATTTATATTCTTCATAGTGAGTTTACAAGTTGTATTTAGCCGAGACAGTTACTAATAAATAAATGAAAGGAAGAAGCGTCGACCACCTTACCCTAGGTTGGGCGGAGTGGCGGAGTAACAATAATAATAAATGAACTTTATTTCTCTCCACAAACAATATCCTTATATACTATCTTACTTAATAAGTGGAACTTCTAATAGGACAGGGTAACGGTCCAAGCCGAGGCTCCCTCTCGGGAGCCCTTGTGCTGGTTACCCATATATAAAGGTCTCGGACTGAGTGCCATAAGCGCTCGGTCACCTTTTAACTCGGTGAAACTGTAAATGCCCTCGGGCTAAGAGCGGCTATCAGCCCGAAAAAAAAAAAACAGGGTTTGTGTGTGTACTGATGTTTGCACTAGGTTTTACACCTGTACCAACATTGTATTAGTAAGTAATTGTACCCAGTATATGAACACAAACGTTATTAGTTATAGGCATTTGATATATAATGCCTAATACTTTTATATCTACATTTATTTATTTAAGCTTTATATACAGTATGTATAAAGGCGGACTTAGGTCAACCTTAGGGCAATGCAGAGATGAAATGAGGTAGGGTAGGTGTATGCTTAAAAACTTTATCGCGATTAAAATACAATTATATTAATTATATTATATAAATAAACAACATATGCGTAATTATAAAAGAATTATATAACAAATACAAATATATATATATGATATATATACATATACTACTTATAAATACATAATTATTTAATATTAAGATGATTCTGCCAATCTGTTGAGAAAAAGCGCCCGAATTTTCATCTTAAACGCGTAGCGATTTGTAGTTTTTTTTTGTATGCAAGTGCAACAAAGTGCAGTGCAGTGCAGTTAATTTTAAAAACATTTTTTTATACATTTTAGTTTGACAGACAAACACAGTTCACCTGGTGGTTAACGATTCCTGCTTCTCGTGACACCTATATTTAGCCAGACATCTTCTAGATCTTTTTATATATGCATCTGTTTAGTATCTGTTCATGTTCATCATCTTTAGACAGTATGCCAGTTTATTTCATGAACTCAATCATCTTTTCATAGTTGGGTGGGAGGTAACGAAATGCAACAACAAAAAAGAAATAACATATGAGATAAAATATCATTAGCTCTCTAGGCAGCTTCCGTGTGTATCGGCAGAAGTTTTTGAAATGTTTTGTTATTATTTTTCGGACATATAGTTTTCTTTAAGATGTTTTCTTCATCGATGAACATATTTTACGCACTTAAAATTGTATCTATTTCAGTGGCAGAAATCAAATTGTTACGATTGATATAAAAAGTATAAAGAGGTTGTAGTTGACATAAATAAATATATTAAAATAAAGTATTTTAATTCATTTATTATATTTTAAGGAAGATCTATCTGGACTATCTTTACAAATAAAATCCTCTATGTACTTAGTCTAATTTAGTTTAAATAAATATTGGAATCTATAAGAACGTAATCTTGTTTGACGCTTCATAATTTAAGTAATTACCTAACTTAGTGAACTTAACTTTAATAAATTGTTTCTGATAATGCTGTTATGCACCTTTTGGCTAATTAATCGGTTTTGTGTATACTTGTTTCCTATTTTCCTATGTAATTGTGTGATAAAGTTAGCATTTGTGTATACTGATATAAATAAAATAAAATAAAATTAAATAAAAAATAAAACTTTCAAGATTAATTTGTACTAAGAATTATAAAGTCATCGATACAAGTAATTAGACATTTTATACTATATAATTAATTATTAATATATATATCAGTTATATAAAAAAAAATGTATATAGAAAGCGTGGTACTTACTACCAACGTCTGACCGAGCCATATATTATAGGTCCGAGTCATATGTTTAAATCACTTTGTAGCTCCATTATAGATTTCATGGTAAACTTTAAACAAAAAATTAATGCTATGATCACCTGTTATAAATAATTTCACAATGGTAAACATGAATTTAATCTTATCTATTTATTTAAACTTTATTGTATTGATCTAAAAAGGATACAATAGGTGGAATTAATGACATTTGTCATTCTCAGCAATTTCTGTCAGCCCAGGACGCGATGAAACATTATGGTGGGTATTTGACGATATAAAGTAATAAAGTCTTAATTATGCGGACATAAAGTTGATTTTTCTCTGATTGTGATGCGGACATAAAGTTGATTTTTCACTGGTGCAAAAATGTTGTGCGCTATTTTTTGATTGGCTGTTTTCGAATAGTTGATTGTGTCTCTTTCGTTTTCGTATATCCTTGTTGGTGAGATGAAAATCATTCTTACGCTCCATTTGTGTTATTAAAACACGTTGTGAATTAAAAAACGTCGAGAGAACCGTCGCGTCGGTGCACCGTTCGCGAAGGTCGACTACTTTTAAATTTTTACACTTTATTAATACGAAGTCGTACAGACTTGAAACAAAAATAGATCAATAAAATTGTAATATGGGTATATTATTCACATTTTTACCAGCCTAGTACTAAAATGTCTGGATAAATCTATATAATCTTGTCTACTTTATTTCGAATTCACTTTTTTTTCAATTAAAAAAGTATGATTTGTTAAGCGTTAACCTAGTTACTAAGAGTTAACCCACATATCTGAGGGATCTGTGAGTCTTCTTAACTTTTGGTTTTATAGTATTGACGGTGATAAACGAGCACACAGTTCGCGTGGTGATAAGTGATTTCTGCAGCACATGACAACCACATTCATAAGGGAATCATAATTCAGACGCTATGTCACCTCTAAGGTATGATGGAATGCATCACCAGCAATAAAGTTCTCCGAATCCCTACACTGATCTCCTACCACTTAGCGTTTAATGCATTTATTATTATTTTCTGACGGCATCGGACACTGGACGGACGCACGGACGGGGAGACTAAAAAAAATAAAAGACGTAAAAGCATAATCATGTTTGTAGAAAATGTAACTTCTTTTGCACGAAAAAGGGTAGGCAGGCGTACGCGGATATAATTTCCATTATGAAACATGAGAGTGACACACCGAGTTCAGATAGGAATGGTTTACAACGACCCGCGCCACCTACATCCCGAATGAATGAGACGGAATTGCCCACAACGAACTAAAATGGGTCTCCAGTTACTTCCATGCACGCAACATCGTAAATGTGGTGTGTGCGTAAGCATGGTACACCCTCGGACGCAGCTGAAACCAATCTGCTCAGTCTTGAGCACAGGCGTAAGGTGGCTAGCCTTTCAGTGTTTTACAGAATGCATTTTGGAGAGTGTGCTCAGGAATTACATGATCTGATTCCCCCATCCCGGTTCCACCATCGGACTTCACACCCTCAAACCCGAACGAAGCGCTTTGCTTTGTATTCCATTATTCGTACAGCGATGGACTGGAATAGTTTGTCCGCGTCTGTCTTTCCCTCCGATTGCAATGTGAGTGTTTTCAAGAGTAGAGTGAATAGGTATTTACTGAGCTAGTGCGCCTTACCATCCAGGACTGCATGTGGGATCGTGGTCAAGCACTTGCTTAGAAAGATCAAAAAAAAAACCACACCATTGATTGTATGGTTCTGAATGCCTTTGGCCATAATATATATTTTTTTATACTTAATAATTAACTAATAACTCTATGATTTTTAAATGTATGTACAATGTTTTACCGAATGCTTAACCTCATTAGAGGTAGGCACCGTATGCTGAGAGGGGCGAACTGCTCTTGCGTTTTATAATGAGATTCTCTTCACGTGTGCTCCAATTATTTCTGCTGGACGTTACAGAATATTTAACCACCGTTACAGGGTTATTATAGTTGTGTTTGACTTCCTAACGTGGTTTACTGCTTCAACATTATCGTGGATACTAAGTTAATATTTTAAAAGTGACAAACCTGATACCAACGATTAATACCGACAACTGTGCTATTATTCAATGTCGACCACGGCGAGATCTGAATAAATTTCACATAGTGTCAGCGACACAGGTTTTAATAGTGCTAGAGCAACGTTGTCCTAAGGGTCTAACTACGGCATGAATAGGTCGGCCCTCTCGAACGGGGAAGGTACTCAACGAAACAATAGCTTTAAATAGCAGTATAAAGCTGCTGTGTTTCGTCCACATTCCATCTTAGTCCTCATGGCTAACAACGACATCAGGTGAACCCCTAACACTTAACAGTGGTGTGCTAAGTTGCTGTTTGTTTCTAACTGCAGCATGAACGGGTCAGCTGGACCGGGGTAGGAGCACGCCCTCACAAAATACCAGCGTAAAATAGCAACATATTGCTGCTGTGTTTCGCCTGATGAGTGTAGAGATCCGGAGATATTTATTACTGGTGTCCAGGCATTCCATCTCATTCCTCAAGGGTGACAACACATCTACATTTTGATTCCCTGTCAAGGATAAATGTAGATATCATCGGAGGAATCCCTTACGGTAAGGTGAACTGTGTGCTCGTTTGTTTCTCTCAATGTAATAAAAAATAGCCCTAAATTAAAAAAAAATACAATGTGCAGAAATTGTTTTTAACTATTTCTATCGCTGTTTTACGATTTTCTTTTTAGGTTAGAACCAAGGATTCGCGATGGAATAGCCAACCAAGTACCCTCACTAACGCCACGTATGCATCTATCACACAGTAGCGATCGGAATCAGATGTGCTGTCACCTGTGAGGATTTAAGTGGACTGCTCAGTTAATAATAATGTGGTCAGAAAGAGACCGGCTCTTTCACCCACCAAAAACAACACTACAATTTTACGCTGGTATTGTGTGGGAAGTATATTCCTATTTTTTTTGTGTTTTTTTATGACTGATGGCTATTGTTGGCTTTTACAGTTTCACCGGTTTGAAAGTTGGCCGAGCGCATATGGCACTCAGCCGAGACCTTTATTAGTGGGTAAACAGCATAAGAGTTCCCGGAGTGGGAGCCTCGGCTTGGACCGTTTCCCTGGGCTCGAAAGCAGCTGACTCGAGTGTGTCCGAGAGCGCCGGCCCGGTCAGTTGCTTCTGACATTATTATTATCAACGACATTTCCTCTCCCGGTCTCTTGTTCGGTGGGATCACTTACTGTCGGCGACTGTGCCGCGAGGCCGCCGTTCACTTGCACCGCGGACGGTCGTATTTCACCACATCACTCGTTGTACACAATACGAGTAATTTAAGGCTGCCTTTATAACAATAAAGAGATCTCTAGATGTGTATTTTCCCATCTATGTTACGCGATATTTGTGTGTTTATTGTTCTAGTCGCACTCGGCAAATGTTATTCTACGTAATGTGTTTGTCTATTTCATTGAAATCTCAATAGCTAATTGTTGTTTTTTTTTATGTAACTACATTTCTGCGGTACACGACACCCTCAGTGACGTAAAACAACGAAGTGTCACCCCCGGAACAGTAATAAAGTTTGCATTTCTTTTACTTATAGACGAAACAAATTCAAAATTGTATTGTATTTCTTTTATTCTTATAGTATTATATAGGTATATACGAGTTGATGATACATAGGCGTAAGCGATGATTACGGCCCATAAACATCACAAACAACGTTTATTCTCACCATAGATTCATGCGTTATCATCACACCTGAGAACTGAGATGGAATGCCTTACTAATATTGAATGACCCCTCCATCATTCATATGGTGAGCGTACTAATTTGGAGCACATCAGCTATAGTCCTCCTATTACATGCCGGTATTTTCCGCGTACCATTGGTGCTGTAGCTAAAATCTACCTTTAGCCTGGCTAGCAATGCAAATTTGTGTAATGTTAATTGAGCTCATTTGATTTGTTATAATATTTTTTTTAATTTTCATATTTGTAGTTCCCTTGCGCCATTAGTGCACTGTATGTTGTAATTTAGTTGTTTTGACGACATGAACCACTGACCGTATGCGTAGCTTTGCGTAATTATCAAAATGACGAAAAACTAGATAGTAAAAAAGCACATTGTCAACGTTTATACGCTATATTATGACACCGTTACACTGCAGGGGTAGTGCAATAGTGGGTTGTGCAAAACAGCGAATGACGTTCAATGGACAATTTACGCACATTTTTCTTGCTCCGTGTTTCATACGCAATATCCTATGTGTCATATTGAATCGGTGACTGTTACGAAGCCAGTGGTAAACTATGGAGTAGGATGAATAAAATATTATAATCTCTGAAAACTTTCATATATATTTTTTATTACATCAGGGATGACTAACGAGCATACAGTACAACTGATGGTTAGCTACGACTACGGCCTATGATATTTACAATCCTCCTAGTCTCCTGAGGATAGAGGTGGAACGCCTCATCACCGGTAGGAACCTGGATTACAACACACATCATAGGACGATGATGGTGGATTGGTGCTTTGTGCACCTATATGCTGCTATTTCATACCGGTATGAGGTCATGATCCATCCCCGGTCCAGCCGACCCATTCATGTTGTCACTTGAAATTAGCTGCAGCTACTTTGCACCCTATATTTCACTCTTTCCCCCTATTTTTCACTTATCATATTGTACATCTGAATGCGAGGAATATCCACCACAACGAAAGAATGGAAACCTGCTTGGCTCCTTGAAGTCCGACGACACGTGCATGTTGATAACCGAATGAAACAGTGGTGAAAATACTTTTAACAAAAAGTTCAAAATCATTATTAATTTTAACTAATTTTAAACTGTTTTAAGATATACATATAACTAACCACCGGTTACGGTACCGACAAGGATCTTTTATATTTTTATATATAATTCTTGATACATAAATTGTTAAATATTGTTAATATTATAAAATAATAATACTTTGGATTTTGATATAACGGATGACAAACGTTTGACAATGTAGTGTATATTTCATCTGCTTTTACGTTTGAATAGTAAGGTGAAGGAAGCCTTGTCAAAAAGACCATCAACATAGTTGACGTTTCGATGAAACGACAACGAAGTTCTATTCATTCTGAACTTTAAAAAAATATTTTCCGCTTGTATTAGAGACGTAGGTTTGGGCACAATAGAGTATTTTAAGAAAATGTCAAAATCTTTATTAATTTTAACTAATTTTAAACTGTTAAACTGTTAAAAAATAAGATAAACAACAAACCACCGGTTACGGAACCGTCAAGAATCTCTGGGGTCTTTTCTTGATACATAAATTGTTAAATATTGTTAATATTATAATACTTTGGTTTTTTTTTATTACGTTTGTCAATGTAGCGTGTATTTCATCTGCTTTTTCGTTTGAATAGTAAGGTGAAGCCTTGTCTAAAAGACCATCAACATAGTTGACGTTTCGATGAAACGACAACGAAGTTCTATTCATTCTGAACTTTAAAAAAATATTTTCCGCTTGTATTAGAGACGTAGGTTTGGGCACAATAGAGTATTTTAAGAAAATGTCAAAATCTTTATTAATTTTAACTAATTTTAAACTGTTAAACTGTTAAAAATAAGATAAACAACAAACCACCGGTTACGGAACCGTCAAGAATCTCTGGGGTCTTTTCTTGATACATAAATTGTTAAATATTGTTAATATTATAAAATAATAATACTTTGGATTTTGATATAACGGATGACAAACGTTTGACAATGTAGTGTATATTTCATCTGCTTTTACGTTTGAATAGTAAGGTGAAGGAAGCCTTGTCAAAAAGACCATCAACATAGTTGACGTTTCGATGAAACGACAACGAAGTTCTATTCATTCTGAACTTTAAAAAAATATTTTCCGCTTGTATTAGAGACGTAGGTTTGGGCACAATAGAGTATTTTAAGAAAATGTCAAAATCTTTATTAATTTTAACTAATTTTAAACTGTTAAACTGTTAAAAAATAAGATAAACAACAAACCACCGGTTACGGAACCGTCAAGAATCTCTGGGGTCTTTTCTTGATACATAAATTGTTAAATATTGTTAATATTATAATACTTTGGTTTTTTTTTATTACGTTTGTCAATGTAGCGTGTATTTCATCTGCTTTTTCGTTTGAATAGTAAGGTGAAGCCTTGTCTAAAAGACCATCAACATAGTTGACGTTTCGATGAAACGACAACGAAGTTCTATTCATTCTGAACTTTAAAAAAATATTTTCCGCTTGTATTAGAGACGTAGGTTTGGGCACAATAGAGTATTTTAAGAAAATGTCAAAATCTTTATTAATTTTAACTAATTTTAAACTGTTAAACTGTTAAAAAATAAGATAAACAACAAACCACCGGTTACGGAACCGTCAAGAATCTCTGGGGTCTTTTCTTGATACATAAATTGTTAAATATTGTTAATATTATAATACTTTGGTTTTTTTTTATTACGTTTGTCAATGTAGCGTGTATTTCATCTGCTTTTTCGTTTGAATAGTAAGGTGAAGGAAGCCTTGTCAAAAGACCATCAACATAGTTGACGTTTCGATGAAACGACAACGAAGTTCTATTCATTCTGAACTTTAAAAAAATATTTTCCGCTTGTATTAGAGACGTAGGTTTGGGCACAATAGAGTATTTTAAGAAAATGTCAAAATCTTTATTAATTTTAACTAATTTTAAACTGTTAAACTGTTAAAAAATAAGATAAACAACAAACCACCGGTTACGGAACCGTCAAGAATCTCTGGGGTCTTTTCTTGATACATAAATTGTTAAATATTGTTAATATTATAATACTTTGGTTTTTTTTTATTACGTTTGTCAATGTAGCGTGTATTTCATCTGCTTTTTCGTTTGAATAGTAAGGTGAAGCCTTGTCTAAAAGACCATCAGCATAGTTGACAATTCGATGAAACGAAAACGAAATCCTATTTATTCTGAACTTTGAACAATTATTTTCCGTTTGTAATAGAGGCGTAGGTCCTTGCCCAATAGAGCCTGATAGTTAACAAGCTGCTATTAAGCTACACTGTGGCTTTTTCAGGTAATACAATAAAAAAAAAATTTTATAGTGTTGACGGTAAAAAATGATCACACAGTTTAACTGATGGTGAGTGATTCTTGACAACCAGATTCATTCTTAGGATCAAGAGTCCAAGTTATCGTCTACCACTTATCATTTCTACGATTTCTTTCGTTCACCAGATGATGAAACAGTAGTGCTAAATCAGCTAATAGTCCTTCCCCGGATGAGCTGACTGACCTTCCACTTCCTACAGCCCTATCGACCCTCAAGTCACACGGGCCGAAGCGCGTGAGGCGCATGCAATCTGGCCATTGCTCGGCTCCGCACGCGTCTTTCTCGACTCCCCACAACTTATTTTTCACGTCTTCTTAATCCTGCATGAACACTCTAACCCCTTCTGGGACTGGACGACACGTCCCCGGATGAGCTGAACCTTTCGCGCTACAGAGACTTTATAGTTGCAACGTGGTGCTTACATAACGTTGCATTTACAGTAGGCCAGGAAACTTTCAAGTCAATAATTACAGTTTAAAGAACAATTTTCTCACATCTTCATCACGAAAATTGTGTTCTATTGAAACGTCTTGTTAACCAAATTTTCTTATCAAGAATATAATTAAGCATTATACATTAACAGCATAACAACTTTAATGGCAATACGTATCTAATTACTAATAATTGACGGTGTAAAAATTCAAACTGATGATAATAAAACAAAAAACCGTTGATCACTAGCATAAAATATTTTATAAGCTTTGTAAATCGTTTTATTTTTTAGTTTTTATAAATAAAAAAAAACAATGTAACTTTTAACAGGTACCAAGACATTTCAATGCCCTGAGAAATATATTTTTCAATATTCTTTTTTTATCTAATGTGATCTATTTCAATGTGACGGTCTAAAAGGGTCAGGTAGTAGTAATAATAATCCATTACCTTATTATTAATCTATCTATATTATATATTATATATAATCATATATTGCCAATATATATATATAATTGTTAAAATAATTAGTGGAAAATCGTAATCTTAGTCCGTTAACTTGAACACTATATTGACGTCCGTTTCCTTATCAATTTTAAAATTTAATTAGTATTATTATGTGTTTGTAACAATTGAGTTTTGAATTAGAAAAAAAAATGGTCCTTCATAAATAAGTTTTTTTTATTACATTGAGAGTTGCAAATGAGCACACAGTTCACCTGATGTTAAGTGATTCCTGCGGTCCATGACATCTACATTCATCCTTGGCAGGATATCATAATGCAGATGCGTCGTCACCCTCGAGGACTGAGGAGGAATGCCTCGTCTCCAGTAATAAAGGTCTCCGGATACCTACACTATTATACGCTGGTATTCTGTGAGGGTGTGGTTCTACGCCGGTCGAGCTGACCCATTCATTCTGCAACTAGAAACAAACTGCAGTAATAATGTAGTTCTACCATTGTCAGTCAAGTATGAAGAGTATGAATTAAGTGGTAAAGATTAAGTCAGATTACAGTATCAATACATATATATTTTATTATAAAACTAGTTTTCTGTTTATCTTGTTGCATTTATTTTCAACTGTTTTATTCTGATTTTTGTAGTGCTTTGCTGTACTCAAGGTTACCAGGAGGTCTGATAACAATGACGTCCTGATGTCATAGTTAACTCGAACTAACATCAGTCCTTTAAACATGAGTGCTGTATACTAGAAGGGTTCATGCATCGAAATGTCGAGATGAAAAAGTTTAAAATAAACACGACAAAATCCGTAAAACTAGTTTATTTTTTTATTACAAAAAAAGAATATTAGCCATGCTATTTAAATTACTAATATTCCAACTATGATGAAAATAATTTTGCTAGATGGTTCAAGATAATAGTCGAATGATGGATTCGAACCTACGACCTTAAGTTTCGCAGACCGTACCCAAAACCATTAGGCTATTGACGCTTCAATGTGTAATATTTGATTTAATATAGGAAATCATATTTTTTTTTATAATCTATAAGCCAGAGTTTCACCACTATTGCGGCTGGTGTTAAGTGGCGATGCAGTGAAAGATTGTAAAGCGCTACTTAGTGTCCCATTTCACTTTTGAGGAATTGTGGTCATATCACAAACACGGAACATTTGCGTCCTTCGCTGATGAAGTAAGCATCCTTGAATACTCTTGATACTTGAAGACTACTAACACCTTTTACAGATGCTGACCAAATCGCACATAGGTACAGAAAAAACAAATAAAAATATCTTGACAATAAAGGAAACATCCAAATCGTTTCCCAGGATCATAGCCGTGGATATGAATATCTAATTCATTCAGAGTTTACTGCAGCTAGATTCTACCTACAGCATGGATAGATTGGCTTGATTGGGGAAGGATTACGTCCTCAAAAATATCAGGGCGAAATAGTCGAATAACGCCGCTGTGTTTAGTATTGCGGGAACCGGAAACCCTCTTACGGATCAATGAGACATTATATCTCAGCCCCGTAGGTTTGACAACGTATCTTGTTATATTTGTTGAAGATAGATGTAGATATATTTTATATTTTTATATATAACCATTACATAGTCTATTTAAAATCTCTTCTAAATCATTCTCAGCTTACTATAACTATTCAATTGTGTTTTTTTAAACAACTTGCTAAAAATAACCGCAAAATTAGAGTACCCTCAATGCCAACAAATGACCTTTGGTGGCAATCGCTCTCCGCAAAGGTCAAGGTCGAATTACGCAACCTTGGAACACTGCAGCATCCGAACCACCCTCCTACCGAATGAGAGGGGGGCGCTGTTGTGATTAATGGCTACCCCCACGCCATAATGCGCGGGGTTTGGAGCCATATTTTGTGCAACTCTCGTTGAAATGCCTGTTGGAAATTTTCGTTAGAAATTAAGTAATAGACACAATTACACATTCTATATGTTTAATTATGTAAACTGTCAAAACGCAAAACTTTGAATAGTAAGGTGAAGCCTTGTCTAAAGACTATCAACATAGTTGACGTTTCGATGAAACGACAACGAAGTTCTATTCATTCTGAACTTTAAAAAATATTTTCCGCTTGTATTAGAGACGTAGGTTTGGGCACAATAGAGTATTTTAAGAAAATGTCAAAATCTTTATTAATTTTAACTAATTTTAAACTGTTAAACTGTTAAAAAATAAGAATCATCCGTTAAGACAGAAAATATATTGAATAAAACTAATTTTACGGATTTTATCGTGTTTATCTTTTAACTTTTTAATTGCTGATGTTTAGAATGCCTGGACACATATGTTAGGGTAAGTGGCGCTGACGTAGAAATTAAAAGTTTTAAGTCAAACACTATGAAATCCATAAAATTTGTACTAATTCAATGTGTATTTGCATAAATGCAAGATATCAGTATAAAATATGGAATATTCCCAAACTAGATTTTATATGACATTTTTAAATGTGATATTATCAAAGCGACCACTGCTTGTTTTCCTGTGTTTTGTTTGGTTTCCTTTCATCGAAATTATATTACGTCAAAATAAATATATTTGCGTCGTTTTGGTGATCGTGTGACTCAGCATTCAGAGAATTGACTATCGAATCTTAGTTTAGTCAAATTATAGTTTCATAACTGTTCGTTTATAATCGGCACGATTTTCCGAACAATTGTTTTTTCTCATTTCGTATTGCGTAGATATCGACTCAACTCAAAAACAACTTTTTAGGAATGGAATAAGAATGTTTTGTGAGTCAATTATTATATTTTATAAAATTTATTAATAACAAAGAATCGACTTCAATGAATACTTTTTTATTGAAAACATATCTAGAAATTATTAGTACCAATGCATATCTTCAGGAAGAACGTCGTTATCGCTCAAAATTACGTTTCATGTTATATTAATTTATGTAAATGTACTTTTTCCTAACAAATAATTCTATTTGCTGTCGCTATTACCATGTCATGAATTGTCGTAAGTAGTGGACACTGTATATAAATGTAAATTAGCCTTTAAAAGCTTACGATGTTCTTCCTGAAAATATTATACTATATTAATTAAAAGTGTCGTATTTCACGCAGGTTTGCCACAATAACGAATGATGCGGTTTCCCGTTAAAGAAATATTTTATTTATCTACCAAAATTCTAGAGTGGTAGAGCTACACTGCAATTTTATTTCTAGTTGCTGAATGAATGGGTCAACTCGACCGGGGGACCACGCCCTCACAGAATACCAGCGTAAAATAGTGTAGGGATCCGGAGACCTTTATTATTGGTGACGAGACATTCCATCTCAGTCCTCGATGGTAACAATGCATCAACATTATGATTCCTTGACAAGGTATTTTCCTTGGCAATGTAGATGTCATGGGCCGCTGGAATCTCTAGTCATCAGGTGAACTGTGTGCTCGTTCGTTACTCTCAATGCAATAAAAAAATAATAAAAATACTTAATTGAGATCCACAATCATGCAATAACATTTACATCTCATGGACCCCCAATTATTTTTTGCTGACCTTATACTGGACCTTATACCGGTCGTCTTCGACCCCTACTGGTCGATATAGACCACTTTGGATCACATGGTCTAGGTGATCGGTATTATATTTTATAAAATTTATTAATAACAAAGAATCGACTTCAATTAATACTTTTTTTTATTGAAAAACATATCTAGAAATTTTTAGTACCAATGCATATCTTCAGGAAGAACGTCGTTATCGCTCAAAATTACGTTTCATGTTATATTAATTTATGTAAATGAACTTTTTCCTAACAAATAATTCTATTTGCTGTCGCTATTACCATGTCATGAATTGTCGTAAGTAGTGGACACTGTATATAAATGTAAATTAGCCTTTAAAAGCTTACGATGTTCTTCCTGAAAATATTATACTATATTAATTAAAAGTGTCGTATTTCACGCAGGTTTGCCGCAATAACGAATGATGCGGTTTCCCGTTAAAGAAATATTTTATTTATCTACCAAAATTCTAGAGTGGTAGAGCTACACTGCAATTTTATTTCTAGTTGCTGAATGAATGGGTCAACTCGACCGGGGACCACGCCCTCACAGAATACCAGCGTAAAATAGTGTAGGGATCCGGACACCTTTATTTCTGGTGACGAGGCATTCCATCTCGGACAATGCATCAGCATTATGATTCCTTGTCAAGGATGAATGTTTATGTCATGGGTCGAAGGAATCACTTGCCGTCGGGTGGACTGTGTGCTCGTTTGTTACTCTCAAAGTTAAAAAAAATAAGAATCATCCGTTAAGACAGAAAATATATTGAATAAAAACTAATTTTACGGATTTTATCGTGTTTATCTTTTAACTTTTTAATTGCTGATGTTTAGAATGCCTGGACACATATGTTAGGGTAAGTGGCGCTGACGTAGAAATTAAAAGTTTTAAGTCAAACACTATGAAATCCATAAAATTTGTACTAATTCAATGTGTATTTGCATAAATGCAAGATATCAGTATAAAAAATATGGAATATTCCCAAACTAGATTTTATATGACATTTTTAAATGTGATATTATCAAAGCGACCACTGCTTGTTTTCCTGTGTTTTGTTTGGTTTCCTTTCATCGAAATTATATTACGTCAAAATAAATATATTTGCGTCGTTTTGGTGATCGTGTGACTCAGCATTCAGAGAATTGACTATCGAATCTTAGTTTAGTCCAAATTATAGTTTCATAACTGTTCGTTTATAATCGGCACGATTTTCGAACAATTGTTTTTTCTCATTTCGTATTGCGTAGATATCGACTCAACTCAAAAAAACAACTTTTTAGGAATGGAATAAGAATGTTTTGTGAGTCCAATTATGAACTCTTTCGTATACTTATCGATTTAACAGTTTTAGGGAACGTTTTTAAAAACAAAAAAAATGGATAATGTTTTATGTAATTTTAAGGCCTTAATTTAATAAAATTTTTGAGTTCATTCATTTTCCTTCTAAAGGTGGAGTATCTAATGTTCTGAAGCAGCCTCCGTTTCTCGGTCTTATTATATAGAAACATATATAGATGGATAAAAAACTGTGGTTTAGGTATTAATTACGCCAATATATTTTATATACTTTCCACTGAAAGTTTTGGTAGGTTAATATCATGGCACTCGCTTATAATTTACGGTATGCGAACAAATTGAGTTCGTTCCACGATGCTGGCAATAATTAAATTGTTAATTGCAATTTTATGTGCTAATTTATTTATTTATTTACTCTTCATTGCATTATCCTTAACAAAATTAAAAGGTTCACAGTTAGGGAGGACTTAATGCCAAAGGCATTCTTTACCAATCAACTCAAGGTGTTGTGAGATATTGTGATAGGTGTAGCAATAAACTAATTAATAAAAAGGAAATTCTATAAATAACTAATATTCAAATAAATAATAATACATACATATATAGATATTAAATTCATAATACATGTATAAATACAATATGCATACAATAAATTTACCTTTCAAGTATACACCACGAAACTGATCATTGGATTCCGTCTCGTGAAACTACTAGCTGCATAATGAATGGGTCAGCTCGACCGGGGTAGGACCACGTCCTCCCAGAATACCACCGTAAAATAGCAGCATAATGCTGCTGTATTTCGTCTGGTGAGTGTAGGGATCCGAAGACCTTTATTACTGGTTACGAGGCATTCCATCTCAGCCCTCAAGAGTGACAACGCATCTGTATTATGATTCCTTCACAAGAATGAATGTAGATGTTATGGACCGCAGGAATCGCTTACCAACAGGTGATCTGCGTGCTCGTGTGTTAATCTCAATGAAATGAAAAGAAAAATACCTCGAAAATTATTCCGATACCAACAATATTTTTAATTTTACTATAATAATAACTGTAATTTGTTAACATTTACATCGGGCGCAGCACAACCATAAGTTGGCCAATAGGGCCACGGTAAATGACCGCCATTGGCCCAATATAGCGC
Organism: Teinopalpus imperialis; assembly: GCA_029286865.1. Classification (NCBI taxonomy): domain Eukaryota; kingdom Metazoa; phylum Arthropoda; class Insecta; order Lepidoptera; family Papilionidae; genus Teinopalpus; species Teinopalpus imperialis. Next base: position 545,817 of record JAGSMU010000041.1, read on the forward strand.
TCATTAGCGCTAACGAGTGCAGGCAGAGGTCAAATAAGTTTTGAGTTGCGCATCGGATGTTTTCTCGTTGATTTTTGTTCTGCTTTTAAGGTCTTCCGTTCTTTTTGTTCGGTGAAACTAACTAGCGACTATATTCTCTTTCGAGGTAGACAGAACTCCAACGGTCTATACGAGTATAACTTCATGAGATGGACTATATTTCCTAATCGTGGTATTTATTAGGGTAATATTGTTGTTTAGAAGCAGCAAATTATGTAGTGTTATTTTTTTCTTTAAAAGATTCTTGATTTTAACTTTATGCAGATCTTCCTACTAGTTTAAAATATATATTTGATATCACCAATAACATCTCACGTTCCCCATCCCAATCGTCCTTTGTTTTAACTAAGGGTGATAAGGGCTATAAACATCTATAAAAAAACTACACCAAGAATAAAAAAACAAATAAAAATTATATATAAACAATTAAAACAAACAGAATAATTTTAAAAAGAAAAACAAAGCTTAGACTTATTTCACTAATAGTTAAACAAAAAGTCTCAAAAGATACTGCACGAACCACAGCAGCAGGTCTGGACCCCTCAAATAGGGGTCATAAAAAAAACTCCTATACCAATCCAGTACAAAGATTTAAGATATACGTGCTTCGCCACCCATGAGGACTGAGGTGTAATGCACGGCGTTGCGTTGTCATTTCTGGTATTCCGTGAGGGCGTGGGTCTTCCCTGGATCGAGATTTCACTTGAAGATTTTCGAGTCCTAAACGTGACAGGTGGTGAGATTGATCACCGTACACAAACGTTATCAATTCAATTTCTTTTGTATCTAAGAACCCAAATAAATTAACAGGCTGAACTATAAGATTATTTGTAAATAATCTTTAATAAAGGAGATTTTCAATCCGTAAGAGGGTGGTCTTTCCTCGATGGAGATTTCACTTGAAGCTTTTCAAGTCCTAAAGTGACAGGTGGTGAGATTGACCACCGTACACAAATGTTATCAATTGAATTTCTTTTGTATCTATGAATCCAATAGGCTGAACAATAAGATTGTTGGTCACCCTTACTTTAATAAAAGAGTTGTTCGATCCAGGTCACCTTAAACTCGGCGTCGAGGTGAACTGTGAAATTTCTTCATTTTATATTGATCGACCTTCGTCTACTCGAATTGTTTTATTTTTCACATCTTATTGCCTCGCTCCGGTGGACACGATTTTTTATACATTTTTCGTTAGCCTTTTTTACGAGCCTAGGCAATGCGGTCTATCCACGATTGGTTTGAGTTTGAGAGCTTTTTATTACTTTCGCGTATGCTTCAATAATTCTTGTTTCATTCTTTATAAAATGAATGGATATTTCTCTCTGTCAGAAAGAATATCAAAATAAAGCTATAGACAGACAGGTCAATGTATCATTAAAGTGCCGATAAATATATACCTCGACAACCGATAGTGGTAAGGAAATTTCTTAAGACATAGATTCATTCCGTATTTCTAAATACAGTGTAGAAACCCCTCACTAGATGAATTTTTCAGCCTCTGAATTTAAACCTCGTATATTGCAGCAGAATTCAAAATTTCATTGTCATCGTCTTGATGGCTGGCAATCCACCACTGTGTACTTTACACGAAATTTGCTGCCACGCACATCTAAGATTAGCAGTATTTACAAACTGATATGATTTAAGGACCTTCAAGAAAGCCTATACCTTCTTCCTAAGCCTAGAAGAGTCGTCAAGAAACTCAATAGTCACTCTCTTTAAAGGTATATAATTAGCTGAACCACAATTAAACGTCCCGCATGAATATCAAGTGTTAACAACATATTTATGCTTTTGCAACTATAAAAGTAACTAGAAACTTTATACACGCTCTGATAACACTCTTGCGATACAAAATAAACAATTTATTACCAGATGATTTTATTAAAATTATTAAATATATTTTATTTAACTATACTAGTCAGACATTCGATATAACTTCAGCAAATAAAGTTACATAAATATTAATTCCCCCCCTACCCATCCATCAACGCCAGTGAACACGTTTGCGGTGTTACCAACTTCTATTATAATAAAAACTGTACTATCAATTCACATACTTTCGATTAAGTAAATTATCTCTTAAAATATGTTTAGAAATAAAATAAATTAGAAATCATGACATCCGGTAACATGACGCCTGCTGGCGTACATGTGAAATCTTATAAATCATGAAATATTAACTGCAGGCTCTTTTGTTATCCATATAAACGTGATTCGGTTAACATTATGTAATAAGGCAAACCCTTGGATTACAGTTCTCTAATTGCATTTGACCAAACCTTATTCTTTTATGATCTATGAATTTATTTTAGTAACAATTATTTTAATGCACTTCAATCTACAAGTGGTTATGATAAACTTTATTACTGGTAACTTGGCATTCCAATTTAGTCCTCAGGGTTGATAACGCATCTGCGTTTTGATTCCTTATCGAGGAAGAATGTAGGTATTATGGGCCGCGAGGAATTATTTACCAGGTAAACTGCTCGTTTCAATTCAATAAAAATAAAAGTTCAGTTATCTAATTAAGGTGGTTAATTAATACTGTATAGGCTTTGTGAACTGGGGTAGTTTGAGCGACGGGTTATGCAAGTTGGGTGGCTTGACTTCAAGTGGGCTAAAATGACTAAGATAATTTTATACCGTTTCGTTTTATACGAGACAACCTTATATCAAGTTTAACTCGTGCTATGATTATATGCATGACGAATGCTTCATAATTTACTCAAAGCTCCCGTGGACAACGGATAGCAATCCCTGATGCGAACGAGACTGCAGTAACCTTTATATATCAGACAACTTTAGTTAGTAACGTTTAGTGGTAGATAGTTTTTTTTAATATAATACTGGCAGTCCTGTAAACATTACCAACATTCCTAACCACTTCAACTAAGCTGAAAAATGTTTGCGCTAGGAGACGGTCATCACAATTGTCGAATGACGGATCCGAACCTACGACCTTAAGTTTCACAGAATTGTGTATTCATTTATTTATTTATTTATTAAATGGATTACCAACGCAAGATGCAGCATTTATATTTTATACTATACAAGAATAAGGTATCCATGTAGCTGTTCTTACAATTATAGGTAACCACAGCATGCTTAAGAATGTGTAAATGAATATAAACTTAAAAACATGAATTCAAAAATTAATTAAAAAAAAAAAATTATAAAATTGTTAACATTACGTTTAAATAATCGTACGTTAAACAATATTGAAGTTTCAAAAAGTAGAAGCCAAATGTTTATATTTCTATATATACAAATTATCTATATATAAAAGTTTTCTTTATATTTACTATCAACTACCTTTAAAAAAAACGGAAGCTTTGTTGATATAGTTATATTGTATGCTCCTCGGCAAAGTATTGTAAAATTGCGGGGGTTAAATGAGAACAGGTTCGAATCCGCCGCCTCTAGTACCGTTGTTCGAAGCCGGCGTGGAATGCACACAAATGTTTTAATTGTTTGCAGTGTGCGTATACTTTCACCCGTATTTCAATGTATCTCGTGGCTTATATTGGTAGGGTGTTAAAGGTCGTACGGTTCCTAGTGTAAAGTAGGACATTTTCTGTGCATTTTTTATTGTATTTACCATAGGGAGCGTTCTGTGGAGTAGTACGGTTTAATTCCAGCCGCTGTGTTTAAACATCGTACATCACGACTTAATTTAAGTTTACATCCTTATTATCTCGATGGTTGGCAATCCACTACCGTACGCTATATTTTCTTCCACGCATGACTACTCTGTGGAATCAGCTATCACCAGCGGTATTTCCGAACCGATACGACTTAGGGACCTTCAAGAAAAGAGCCTACACCTTTCTCGGCGGTACATCTGCGACTGCTCTGGTGTTTCCGGTGTTCATAAGCAGCGTTGCAGTTGCGTTCTCATCCCTGAGGATTAGGATTGAATGCCTCGTCACCAGTAATAATGGTTATTCTACAATATGTCAATAGTTCACAATGATTCACCAACAGGCCCACTAATGTGGACTTGTTTAAATAAATAAAATACAGCATTTTCGTAGACTAAAAAAATAGTTAATCTAAAAAGGAATAATGGTTAATCGCAGCGGCATTAGCGTCGATTAGGCCCACGTGCGCCCACGTAGCCCACGATTATGGCACCGGCAACGGTTTGGCGGTCGCCTTCGTCTTTCTGTACCGTTATACCATTTGCATTTGGGAGATCGTTTCATCGACAATCAATTGCGAATACTAGATATGTTAAATTCGTGGTAATGGCCACTCTGTTGCTAAAATGTAAATAAATCCCGAGAGGATGCGACGTGTTTACACAGATAAAGCGTAATTACGAGTGACTCAATATTTCGCGAGAGTTTCAGTTCTCACCAATAATCAAGGGCAAAATTTATTAATTTCATAGTTAAATAGAGTTATTTTGTATGCGTGACCGAGCCACGCTGTAGGTTTAAAGTAGCTGCATCATAAATAAAGTGGATTCGAGAGAGTACGGTAGTATTGGTACATACTACTGTAAATTTACGATTAACACCGCATTTCTTAAGAGCTTGTTCCATCGTTAATCAATGGCATATTAGTTTTATACGAGTTTTCACATATGTTGCGAGTTATTTTATAGTCGCGCTCGAGCCACGCTGTAGCTATAATGTAGCTGCCTCACCAGTAGGTTCATTCGACCGAGGATGTACCATGCTTACGCACATACCACCGTGACATTTACGATGTTGCGTGCATGGAAATAACTGGGGACCTATTTTAGTTCGTTGAGGACAGGACAATTCCGTCTCATTCATCCGGGACATAGGTGGCGCGGGTCGTTGTAAACCCTTCCTATCTGAACACGGTGTGTCACTCTCGCGTTTCATAATGGAAATTATGTCCGCGCACGCCTCACCTTTTTTCGTGCAAAAGAAGTTTTTTTATTTTTACATTTTCTACAAACATGATAATGCTTTTACGTCTTTTATTTATTTAGTCTCTCCGTCCGTCCGTCCGGTGTGCGGTGTCGTCAGATAATAATATTGATTGCATAAAAGTGAAGCTAAGTGGTAGATCGCGCTGTATCGAGCCCGGTGGTCAAGAAAACATCAAGGGACAGCTGTAGTAACTAAGAAATGAATAAAAGAAATATTACGAAGACATATACTGTAATTTTACGTAGCTTCTATTCCCATTAAGCTAAATGGACATTTAGGATCTTTTAGTGACATCTATAAACTGTAGCCCCGATTACAACTTACAGGTGAAAGCTATATATTGTTTATATTACACAAAAGTCTAGCCTAGCGATCTAGGATATTACCTAGGTCATACAAGTAACTTAGTTATTTCCTAGTCACCAGTAATCGTTAATATATAAGTTATATAACAAAATATTCACGAAGTGTCGTTACTTAACTATTAACATATACTGATACCAAGTTTCGTGACTATGTCAAAGGTGTAGAGTCTATATTCCCACGACAACAGGATACATCGTAACATCGGTATTAATATGCCGCATGGAATGTGGGGCAGACGGGTTGGCGCCGCACCAACTATTGCTAGTGTGCCCACTCAGGAATGAACCCGTTACACAAAAATATAATCTGAAGACTGTATTATGTCTTTACAGGATTCGTAAAGCCCGATTCGTTAGCGGAATTTTGAATCGATTTTATCGTAAAATCAAAGCGATGTTTATAAATGTAAAAATAGGTTATTTTTGTGTCGTTCTTATTATAGATTGGTGTATTGTTTAACAGATGCTGTAAGCGTTATTTGTGTTGAGACCTTAATTCTTCTTTAAAGTGGTAGAGCTACACTGCAGTTTGTTTCTAGCTGCAGAATGAATGGGTCAGCTCGACCGGTGTGGGACCACGCCCTCACAGAATACCTGCGTCAAATATCAGCAAGATGCTGCTGTGTTTCGTCTGGTGTGTGCAGGCATCCGGAGACCTTAATTACTGGCGACGAGGCATTCCGTCTCAGTCCAATCCAAACCTCTTTTCCTTGGACTGGTTGCGTCTGTACGCTTTACACGAAGTGTTCTGGTACATACAACCACTCTGTGTAATTGTGTAAGCTGTCGCCAACGTGATTTTCGAATCGAGACCTTCAAAAAAGAGCCTACTCCTTATTTAAAGGCCTGTTCATGGGCGGCGGTGATCAATAACCATTGCTTGTGTCTTTGTCATCTATAATATTAAATTAGTCTTCCCCTTGCATTGTGTTTCTCCACCCTCGTATTCCTCACTCCCTTATTAAGTTGACTCTCATCTCACCTCATTACATGTCCAAACCATGCCATGTCAGCCTGTTACTTCTTATGCGTCACATGGGCAATATTCTAAAGGATATGGGCCATTTTCGGCCCAGCTACTCGTGCTCTCATGGACATTAATAAAATATGTATAAAAAAAACATTTTGTTTTTACATACTTATTATAAAATTTCTCATCAAAGTCTTGGCGTTCATTGAAATAGTCTGTGTCATAAAGTATAGTAATATAAATAATATTTAAGCTGATGATGATGTTAAAGTGTCAGTGTATTGACAGTAAAATCATATAATATAACCTAAAATTCTTATATTATTTCTTAAATATCTCTGTAACCCCATGAACAATATTGATTTTAATTTGTTTATAATAAAAGGGATATATAGTCTGTTATTTAAACTTAATTTCATTACTGCCCTCGAACTTCGTTTAGTGGGCCGTGCAATGTATGGAGAATGGCCCATGTCCTTTGTGTTATGTATTCATTCGTCATTTGGTCCATTCTATATTGTATAAATAAATCAAATGTTCAATTTATAATTGACTAAATTATTTCCCGCGCATTTGCGATCGATGTCCATAATGTGGTTTGGCCTATCAATTCCTTATCGTGCGGTGTGGGAAGCGACCTTCGCATGTCCTTGGAATGTACTAACAGTATGCTATTGAATGATTCTCTACATTTATAATAATATGTGCAATGATGAAATATTCATTTATGGTTAAGCAGTAATCTTTCTTAGGTCATTACACATTTTTACGACATTAATTTGTGGGGTCGGCCGTGGTAAGTTATGGAAAGCCAGCGTGATTGTGTATGTCCGGGAAGCTTTTTACTGTCAAATGGGAATTTCATCTATGTCCTTAAGGGCGTGTATCTTTAATGTCCATTCTGTAGATGTCTTGTACCGCGATCAACGCTCATCATCAGGTGTGCTCGTATGTCACCTTTAGTCAGAACTCAGGCGTGTGTATGTTGTGTGTTTGCGTGTGAGGTCCATTAAAAAGTAATTGTTAAATACAATTGAGTCATATTTTTATCGGTGCTCTTAACACGTTATTTTTATGTTTTTCTTATATTTAATATGATATTAGGTCGTCTCATGAGGTAAAGTTTAGGGGTAGATTGGGTATCGAAAGGGTCGTGTCCTTATTAGTGAATAGATTTTTTTAAAGAACTCTAGCAATGCTATTGTATTAATAACTTTCCCATTTCCAAATAAGCTCGAACGCTTTTGCTACGCAGTGACGTATGGCGTTTGTATAAAAATACGACGTAAAGTTTCTCAGACCGTACCGTAAACCATTAATTAGGCGCTTTAAATGCTTAAACTCTCAATAGTTTGGTTTATATTTACGTTTGCATGTATTGTTGTTTGTATTCTCTTGGTAACAGGTTATATTTTTTTTTATAGAATAGGTGGCAAATGATGAAGCACTCACCCGATGGTAAGTGATCTATAAACAGCAACACCAGAGGGGTCGCAGGTGCATTGCCAGGCTTAAAGAGCGGTGTAGGCACTTTTCTTGAAGGACCCTAAGTCGTGTCGGTTCGGAAATACCGGCTGACTTCACACAGCTGCGCGGAGGCCAAAAATTCAAATGAATATGTGTAAAACTATATAGTTACTCGTATTAAGTTTCCATTCAAAAGAGGGTGGGACTATAGTTTGCTACGCGTTCTACGAAATATTTTTAGACATTTAATTTGATTTGACATGCATGATTTCCTCACGATGTTTTCCGTTACCGTATGTAGTAAAAAACAATTAAAGTTCAAACTAATAAATTTTATGGAGGCTTTGTCCCAATGTGTTTCATTTGTAAGGTGTCCAATAAAGGTATATGTACTTAAACTGTCGAAACTTATACTTGTAATATAGATACACCTTCATTATTATTATCGTTATCCCAGCCTATCAATACTCCACTGTTGCATTGAGATCCGCAATAGATTGCCACGAAGCAAGATCAAGAACCATTTGATTACATCGACTTCTCTCAAACATGCACAGATAGTCGCTCCATCTAATGTGAGTTCGTCCTACTCTACGATTGCCCTATATGCCCTATATATTATATTATTTTTGTATTGAGGGTGACAAACGAGCACACAGTTCACGTGAAGGATGGTAAGCGAGTGCTCCGGCTCATGTATGACACCCATATTCTGTCTCGATAAGGAATCATAACGCGTTCTTAAGTTCAGTATAATTATATTAAGATTGATTTTTCTTTTTAGAGAATATGTGGCGTATAGAGAGATAGAACATGCAGTCCACTGATTGTAAGTGATCACCGCCGCCCATGAATATCCGCAACAGCAGAGGAGTCGCAATATATACATATATATATATATATATACGTATATATATATATATATATATATTATATATATTTACTGTTAAATAAAAAAAAATATCAGTTTCGTTGTGTGTTCAATATATAGACATACATACATTCGTTACAAATCTGCATAGGTCTCTTATTTTAGCATGTATTTTACTTATATTATATATAGTACTTATATTATAACATGTTATATTATAATGTAACATTTAATTTTATCATAAACTTAGCTGTTGTCACAAAAAAAAACTTTTGCATGTGGTTTCACCTATAATTAAGATACCTTTTAGTTTAAAATGTAGTTACTTATGTATTATCTAACATATTTCAATGTGTATTTTGTTGGTGAAATAAATTAATAAATGCGTTGTCGGCTTTTAAGAGAATGCCATATCACCACTAATAAAGGTCCGGTTAGCTTTATTATTATGCTGGTATTCCGTGAGGTTGTTTTAACCCATTTATTCCACAGGTAGACACAAAGTGCATCGTAACTCCATCACTATAATATCGACTAGATACGACTCACTTGGTGTTAAGTCTAGGTCGACTACGGGGGCACTGGCGGGCGGGAGATTGTTGACCCGCCTGAAGCAATGCCAGACTGTAACATTACAATTTGACGTTCGAACATTACATTGGAATGAAATATACAACGATTTATCATAGTACGTCTATTTATAGTAAAAAAACATTTATCATTTAGACATAAAACTAATATTTATTCTATCTACATTATTACCTACTAATATATATTATACAAACGAATTTGATTAATAATTTTTACTCTGTCAGTCAACTACAATAAGAATAAATGAGTACCATGGTAACTCATTGTCTAAGCGTGATAAACCTGCATGTCTAAGAATTAAATAAAATTAATTAAGAATTCCGCCAATTCTCGTGGTGGCCTATGCTGTAACATCTAGACAGGAGGCCTATGCCCTACTGTATCTTCATACTTTTAAATTAAATGAAACGTAATAAACTAAGTTTAGTTTAGTTGATGTCTAATGTTTGTCTCAAAATAATTATACACAAAAAAAAATCAATGACTTGGATTTTTCTTTGACGTTCATTAAGCTCTTATAGATATCGACATATTACGAACACATTTGAATTAATAACAAATAGCACCACGCGAAACACACACCAGTGTCATTGTGTTTCGCGTGGTGGAGTGAGGGATACCGAAAGATTCCGACTATCGTTGAAAATTGTTAGTTTTAGCTGTAGTTGAAAACTTACAGAAGGTTTGTTCTTTATTTTTATAAATAATATGTGTAACGACGCTTAAGCAGTGTATAATGGAACATTAAGTGTTAGTAAATTTCGAGAGATGTCACTGCAAAATTTGTATACGCGCTGGTGTAATTCCTTTTCCTTTAATGGAAACCCGTAAGCTACTCATTATTTAATAACTAGCTGATCCTGGAAACATTGTCCTGTCCAAATATCAATAAATTCGTTTATAATATTATAATTATGTGAATTTTTGAATATTCGTTGTTTTGTAAACTACAAAAAGATTTGTAGACATCGTTCCAATCGTGAGTTACAGTCTCTTTGGTTTATACAAAATGCCATAGAAAAAAGAAATTTAATTTTTTCTTGAATTTGCCCATTTTCTGGGATATTTTTCCATTTTACCGTTCCATAGTTAATTAAGTCTATTATGAATATTAAAAAAAATACCAAATCGCTTCAGCCGTTCTCAAGTGATGCGCACTCCAGCGCCCAGCGTTTCATTTTTATTTACATAGATGTATATATTATTTTAGATTAGAGTGTATTGACCTTCTCATCTAGGTCCACCTTCCATGTGACCGACTAGGCCGCAAGATTTTCGAAGCGTCGAATGCCCGAGCGAATATATTCACTAATTCTAGGCCTATTACATTTGCGTGTCTATCGGTGTGAGGAAAGATGCGTGAACAGCGAATTAGTAGCGTGTTCGATAACTGGTTCCAACAGGTTTGTTGGTGCGATGCAAACCGAAGACATACCGTTACGTTCCAAGGGCGTTAGCAAGGTCATTGGAACGAAGAAGCTGACCGATATTATTGGTGTCATGTTGCTCGGCATTACTGGGTATTTTAAAAAAAAGTTACTGTTAATAAAATCTTAGTCAGCGAGTATTAGCTCAGTTTTAAGAAGCTCGTTTGTATTCATAACACGCAGCCAACCTAAGGTTGGATCTCAGTGTCGGCAGTAATTAATTTGGTAATGAGTTTTAGATAAATAATGATATATAAGAAAAAGATATTTATTTATAAGTAGGCGCTGTGAAGAAAGTTTAAATTCAGCAACGGTTATTTTTTTTCTATAGTAGGGGGCAAATGTGCAAGCCACCTCACATGATGGTAAGTGATTACCGTCGTGGACATGCGTAACACCAGAGAAGTCCCTCTTTTGTTCCCTAAGTTGAATCGGTTCGGAAACACCGTTGGCGACAGCTGATTCCACAGAGTAACTGAGAGTGGCAGGAAATTTTACGTAAAGCGCAATGGTGGATTGCCAACCATCGTTCGAGATGAAGAGAACGAAATTATGAATACTTTCGTAATGTACGATGTTTAACGAATCCGAACAGTTCCTCAGAACATGATTTATATGGATGGCAATTGTAAAAATGTAATAGACCTTATATGCCATATTACTGATCATTGACCTCTAGCTGGTAATACCCTCTGTATTGGAATCCGCGAGCAGTTTAAATAGGTTTGTGAAATTAATAAGTGCCAATCAAACACTCGTACGTTTAACGGTAAGTGTGATTTTTATTGCCCATGATACCCATGCCCGAATATCATAAATTGACTTCATGCTCAATAAGGGACTATAATGCAAATACTTTTCACTCAAAGGCTACTATGGATAGAATGCTTTATCGCCCATAAGGTCCCAGGTTTGTCGATTGAAAAATACGGACACTGAATCTGCTAATGAGGCAATTTTTTTTTCTATAAGCATATTAGCAATGCATTAACATTGCATATTAACATTACTAATATTCCGGTTAACCACTCCAACTAAGCTGAAAATGCTTTTGCTAGATGGTTCACGGTAATAATCCAATGGTGGATTCGAACCTACGACCTTAAGTTTCGCAGACCGTACCCTAAACCATTAGGCTATTGACGCTTTATTCCATCTTAGTCGATATGGACTCACAGCTTTTCTTCTTCGCCTTTTGATAAGTGTGCACCATCGTTTGCTATTTTGAATAATATACTTAGAAATCGTTAAAATAATCAGCTGTTCATCTCATAAAATTGAGAACACGTGGCGGTTTACCTCCCTCAAGCATCCGATCTGTCCTTCCGTCGCTCATTCATCCATTCGAAGGTCGGTAATTCAAACCGTCAAAAGCAACGTAGGCCCGACGAATGGCGCCCTCGTAGGGGAATGCATTCTATTTATAAACGATCTCAAAAAAGTTCTAAAGTTATGTGTGTGTTTGTGACAATGTTGAAGATTCGTAATATTTTATTTTGATTAAATGAAGAGTGATAAACGAGCACACAGTTTAACCAATAGACTGAGATAACTGATAATCAAGAAATATTAATATTGTGTTAATAGCGCTGCGAATTGAGATGGAATGTCGTTACTAGTAATTGGGTTTTTTTTTATTGAAAAGGTGTCAAAAGAGCAAGCAGCACACCCGATGGTAGGTGATCGCCGCCCATGAACATCTGCAACACCAGAGGAATCGCAAATGCGTTGCCGGACTTTAAAAAAGGCGAAAGGCTCTTTTCTTGAAGGTCTCGTGGTATTTACAGACACCGTACAAAATAACAGGATTGTTACAATTTCTACTGTGAAAGCATAGTGCTTCCTCAGTCGAATAGTCGATCTTAAATCAGACGTCCTAGACTTAGTTATCTATAGTAAAATAATTAAACATGGGCAGAAAAGTTTTTGAGTGGCAACCTTGGATTGGCAGTCGCGTCCTCCTCGTAGACCTCGGCAAGGTTGTGGGAAGTCGATAGATGCACGTAATTCGGCATCATGTTTTCAGGCAATCTAGAATCTGTCATATAATTATGTTAAGCACTGGACTATTGGGGGTAGGCTGTGATGATAATGATAATAATCATACTTTGAACCTCGTTAATAAAACTTAATTTTTTTTAGAGTAACAATCGAGCACACAGTTCACCTGATGTCAAGTGATTCCTGCGGCTCGTGACATCTACATTCATCCTAGACATGGAATCATAATGCAGATTCGTTGTCTCCCTTGAGGACTGAGATGGTTTCCCACTTCACCAATAATATAGGTCTCCGGATCCCTGCACTCACCAAATGAAAGACAACAGTAGTATGCTGCTATTTTACGCTGGTATTCTGTGAGAGCGTAGCCCTACCCAGGTCGAGCAGACTCATTCATTCTGCAGCCAGAAACAAACCGCAGCGTTATTCTACAACTGTTACATATCAATAGTTGCGGACAACTGGTTTATAAATGCGAACTGTGAGTTGCGACGCTAAGTGGTTCCATTCCCACGATGAAGGCGAGTTCTCATTACCCTGATTAGGTCAGAAGCTTCCAAGGAATGCTCACGTCAACCGGTATATAGGAGAACATAAGTATCACAAGAAAACTGGCTTTTGCCCGCACGTTTGCGACGCTGGTGGACCGTTTATATCATATTCCTTTGGACCAGCGTGTGACGTAGTAATTTTCACTGGCTCTAAGGTCGCGAGTTCTGACTTCGATACTCAGCCAAGGATGTTCTTGTACTGATATTATTTTGTGTTTTAATTCCAAAACCTTGACAATGCATCTTTCACTCGCACATCAGTACATCGAAATAGGGAAGCAGATAAATAGTGATTTAAGAGTCTTTGTGTTTGCCAGATTATTAATGGTACTAATGTATATTCTGCACAGCTGGTGTCAACTGGTACTAACCAGAAGATATCTAAAATTGACTAAGAGGACGTCATCCTCGACTTCATGGCGATGTCTTCTGATTATTGCCAGATAACGGAGCGGAATATTATTTATTTATTAACTCATTGTGACTTGCCATAATCACCACGCTGGGCATGCGAGTTGACGATCGCAGGGCGTACCACTTCACACTAGTGACGCTGATGTCCGTCACTGTAATTATTTAGCTACGCCAGTTTTGAATGGTTATACCGCTATTTGTCGGTCGCCAGAGCTGCGTCCGTCGATAAGCAAGATGCACCACGAGTAGGGGAGGTTGAATCGGAGTGCTTAGAAAGTAGCTGCACCCCCATGGATTATTTGCGATCAGAGACTGGGGAAGTAGAGCTGAAGATTGAGCTCAGTGACGTGCCATAGAAGAGGCCTATGTCCAGCAGTGGCAGTCTCTACCAGTCAACCCAAGGTGTGGTGAGATATTGTGATAGGTGTAGCAATAAACTAATTAATAAAAAGAAAATACTAAAAATAACTAATACAAATAACGATTAATACATACCTACATATATATGTATAGTGACCTGCGGGTCTGTAGAAATGTCACTTGTGTAAAGTGAGAATAGCAATGGTGAAAGTTGGGAGCCTTGAGGGACACCGCCATGAGCGGCCGGTTTGAGGAGCGCGTGCTATTAATCTTGCGATAATGTCCTCTGTTAAGCGGTAGGACTGTTGGACGCATGCTGTCGTGTTCCTTAATCCGAATCATTTTAAATATAGATTATCATCATATTAAATATGGATTACATATATAAATACAATATACATACAATTTTTATATATATATAAATATATATATATATATATATATATATACATATACATACGTACATAAAAGCGGCCGTTAATGATATCGTACAACGTTAACATATCCCACCATATAACACAAATATAGTTTCTCGACAGGGTATGGTATCCGGGACCCGCGATGAAGCACCCTGATATTATACACTTTGGATGATATTACAATGGTAGAGCTACACTGCAGTTTTTCTAGCTGCAGAACTAATGGGTCAGCTTGACCGGGGTACGACCACACCCTTACAGAATACTGGCGTGAAATATCAGCACTATGCTGCTGTGTTTCGTCTGGCGAGTGTAGGGATCCGTAGACCTTTATTACTGGTGAGGGGGCATTCCATGTCAGTCCTCAAGGGTGACAACGCATCTGCATTATGATTCCTTGTCAAGGATGAGAATGTAGATGTCAAGGTTTGCAGGAATCACTTGCCATCAGGTGAATTGTGTGCTGGTTTGTTACTTGAAATGTAATAAAAAAAAGTAGGACCACGAATAGACCATCATTGTCATTTGTGTATAATTTTTTCTTTTTGTCATGTTATTTAACCGGTTTTACTAAACTAGTTTCTACAACTTTCTCAGCAATAAATTCATTCAACACCCATTTATCTGTCATAGGATGGATCATGCATAACGGATTACCGTTTCATATATAAAGACAACATATTATATTAAACAGTTTTGGACGTTGTATAGAGCCCATTTAGTGGTTTGATTCTAGCTGAATGCGTCGGTCCGGCCGAGGAAGGTTGACGAAGGAAGTCACAAAATATTAACGTAAAATAGCAGTATAACTCTGCTGTGATCCGTTTGGTGAGTATAGGGATCAGAAAAGCTTTATTACTGGTGATTAGGTATTCCTCAGTCCTCATGGGTGATAACGCTGCATTATGTTTCTTTATTGGGAATTAAATATTAGTGATATGGACCGCAGGAATCACGTGGATTGTGTACTCGTTTGTATTAATCCAAAGGAAATATAAAACAAACCGTTTTTTCGTTTTATTATATGTTATACTAAAAATATCATAGTAATAGAAGTACAGATTATGTTCCTTCACATCGCGGGATGTCTTACAGTTTTTTTTATAACATTTTTAATATAACCAAAGGCAAACGAGCAAGTGACGGAACCATTGAATTTCTATACAGATAATAACATTGTATAGTTTTTCAATCACTTGTTAACAGTTATGGTGCTAAACCGCGTCTAGCGGTAATCTCACAGATTATACCGGCTCTCTGTTTTAGGCCGACATGCCGAGGTCACAGTTTTGTGCAGTGTTTATTTTTGTAAATCTTCTTTCTAGGTCAAAGAAAGCTCATTCGTATAGATGTATTCTATATGATTGTGTAATTTGTATCGTATTATTAAAGGTAATTATTTTTCTTTATAATTTATATTTAAATATGCAGCCATTATGGTTACATTATATATTATATAATTAATATAATAATAATAAAAAAAGTCAAAATATCTGGAACAGGACACGAGGTGTCCGACATGTGGGGTGATATGATGACCGTAATTATTCCTATAGTCGTAACTGCAAACTGTTAATCCCAACCAGCCTCTCGTACACCTGAGGTGGTTGAGACTCCAGGACGGGCAGCTCCGGTCTCTAATGCAGAAGGCAGTTTGTTTCTAGCTGCAGAATGAATGGGTCAGCTCGACCGGGCTAGAACCGTGGCGTCACAGAATACCGGCTCAAAACAGCAGCATAATGCTACAGTTTTTCGTCTGGTGAGTGCAGGGATCCGGAGACCTTGATAACTGGTGACGAGGTCTTCCATCTCAGTCCTCAAGGGTGAAAACGCATCTGCATTGTGATTCCTTGTCAAGGATAAATGTAGATGTCATGGGCTGCAGGAATCACTTGCCATCAGGTGAACTGTGTGCTCGTTTAGTACTCACAATGTGATAAAAATAATATATACCATATAACAAAACAATAAAATTTAGGACAATGCGGATTTTTTGCGAAACTGGTGTGTGTGTTTGTTTGTTCAGTGAAATAATATTAATATATTCACTTGAATTGTAATACACTTATTCTTAGAACTTATTGACCACGGACGATGGAAGGGGACGACGCGAAATTGCCTCTGTGTTTGCCCGAATGCTTTCTTTCTATAACATATCCTGAGAGATAGATACAGAGAGAATATGATGAGATAAAGAGATGAAGTCTGGTCACCAGGAAGTCACCAGGAAGAAAACAATGAAGTTTCTTTATTAGGCGGACACAGTTTCTTCGTATAGCGACGGCAACGTACTTTTATAACCACAACTAACTATTGCCCGATAATTTTGCAGGAGGCATTACAAATATAACGAATAATCGTTTACAACTAATTACCGGAGTAAATTATTACTAGATTATAGTAAATTACTAACTGACTAGGTAAATTTACCGGGCCGCATTCATTTGGAAGCGGTGTGAGGAAGTAAACAATAAGTCTTCTTTAAACAAAGGAAATATATAAACAAATTCTATTACGTTGGTGTAATTTTGTAATAGTGAAATTGGCTGTAGCAGATATTGGCTTTGTAGCAGTTCAGGAATACAAGTGTATTGCGCTGTTTCATATGAGAGTGGTAAGAGTTGAAGACCCAAGTCAACTCATGCAAAATAAATCAGGGAAATACTCCTAGGTTATGCCCTTCCCCCAGATAGTTAAAAAAAGTTGTTTCTGTGATCAGAAATCCCCTCCGAACAATGTATTCGTGCTTACACCTGCTTGGCTGTGCCAAGAAAACTTGACACGTTCTTCCTTATGATATGATAATTTCTTATGACTATTTTTAGTATTTTTAATATACCTATTATCTTCGAATTGCCTTTACAAAATAAGTATTATTATTCACTGATTCGTAAATTTCATTGATGTACAGTTCTTTTTGTCTGCAACAAGTCTTAATTTTCCAAGGACAATTAACCACGCTTCTGTAATTACAATTTGCATTTACAAACTAATAATAAATTAATCTAAGCTTGAAAAGAAGAAATAATGTTTCAGTGTTACAATGAATGATTATAGTAACGAAATTATGTTTTTTTTAATAGTTTTACGTACCTATTGAAAATAATTAAACATACTGAACAGCGAAGAAATTACTTATCATGCCATCTAGTGGAGTATGTTTTAAACTCATGCAGGAATGTATATCCAGTAAAACATAAAACACGTAGCGCTTAGTAGTGTCTTAGTCTTTAACTAGATGTCGCTACTAATACCGTCTGAATAAATTGACGTCTGAATAAATACATAACTTTAATGATAGATACAAGAAATATTTAGATAAAGAATCAAAAGACCTCAACCAGGGTCATACTATAAATTAAAAAGTAGAATATGATAGATCATACAATAAAACTTTTAAGCTTAAAAATTAACAATTACTAAGTTTCATTTTTATATTTCAGTGAGGGAAAGTACTATGCAATTTTTTTGTTGTATTCAGAGTTATAAACAAGCACACAGTTCACCTGATGGTATGTGAATCCCTACTCAAGGGGTGTCCCGTTCCAACATCATCACACTAATACAAAAAAAAATGGTGATTCCTGAGACGCATGACGCGAACATTAATCATCGTTGTATGAAGACTAAAATCGAATGCCTCATCACTGTTTATAATAGTCTCCGGGCGTATCAATCAGACGAAACACAGCATCATTAGGCGGCCATTTTACACTAGTTTACCATATATCCATTACTTATTAATGAAAATATATTTGTATATTAACAAATATACAAATATTTTTCCCAAATATATTTGTATATTTCTTGTATACATCTAACGAAACATTTTTACGGTACAGAGACAATAATTACAAACAAGCTGTAGAATTGCGTAGGACCCTATTGTATATTAGTAACTTATTTTATGTTTAGTCCAATTAGTAAAGAAACTGCGAGAAATTATTTGTAAAATTCCATCTTAATTCTGAGTGATGATAATAACAATGCATATGCACTTAAAAAACAGCTATTTAAAAAAGTCCTACAACTCTTTACAAAAATACTGGGATTTACGCTTTGAGCTCTAGTATACTGGACGACTCATGGACATTTGTAAACGTGCAGCAAATATCTTAATTTGTAATTCTTATTATTTAAAAAGCAACTAGTCGAGTTTCTTCACACTACCAGCTACTTTCCGAGTAGTAGAGACTTAATAGCAAGCAATTCGATAGTGTTTCGTATGAGGATATACAAGGATAAAGCTTCTTTTGTTTTGATTTGATTTGATTCAGGTGAACCGTGTCGCTCCTTTGCCGCTTCTAATATCCTATAAACATCAAATGTATATAATATTGTGTATAACAACAAATTACAGTTTTATGGAACGTCATGTTTAATTAAGAACTTTTAAACGATTGCTAAGGACCGACACTTAATATATCGATTTTCCCAAATGAGGGCCATTAAAAGGAAACCGTTAATGATTAGTGCGACCACCCACACATCGTGTTGTAATATATCCCAATGCACCACATCCGTCTAACAAATCCAACATAATTTACAACATGGCCAGCCAGTTCTTATGATTTCCAGGACAGTTAATAGACATTAAAAAATCAAAATTTTCGTGCTTAATAGAGCCGCATCGCAATTGGAAACTGGCTGTAGCATGAATAGACAGATCCGAATTTAATTTAAATTTATCTGAGTATATGTTATAAGTCATTTAAAATTCAGATAACGTAACCTGACCTCATTATTAAAAATATCGTCCACTCTATCACTGTTTTGTGAGAAGAGATGGGAACGGGTGGAAATATAATTTAATTTTTAATTCAATCCGTAAAATCTGAAGACTAAACATTTACCCGTGACAAATCAATTCTCAGGAATCCAGCAAATACCTTGTCTGTCCGAACGACTAAATTGAAATAGATCTTACTAGGATTTCTTAGTTACTGTCCTTAGCAGCACTAAAATGCTATTTTACGTTTGTATTCAAGAGTGGTCCTTCCTAGGTCTTATAATTACATATGGGCGCGTGCTTTAGGACAACAAAAAGCACTTAACTTTTATTTACAAAAAAAATGAAACAAATCATACATTTTTCGCCGCGGCATTTATCGGGTAAAAAATATTTCGTGGTACCTTTTTCGGTGAAAAACATTTGGCGGCACAGGTGTGGCTTCATCTTTACTCCTACACTTAAATTACCTTACGACTAAAGCCTATGAGATCGAGTCATGCTAGTCTCTAGATGCGACAGGAATGGGTCAGCTTGTGTGGAATAGGACTACAACCTCACAGAATACGAGCGTGAAATAATAGTAGCGTAAGGTTGTGGTTTAGTACGGGGGCCTTAAAGCGGTTTGAGGAAAAGAAGAAAAACAGTGCAAATTTAATACTCAGTTGTCTTTAATGCGACGAATGAAACTGTTTGGATATATTTTTCATTATCTCCTTTATGTTTACGGGGAGTTTAGTTAATTTTACCCTCAAATTCAACTTTTCCTGATTATTGCCGCGGTACCCAGTTTGGGAACCTAGTATAAAGAGACATTCACGATAAGGAATCATAATGCGTTGAGGTCTGAGATGGAACGTATGAGTTATCAGGGTGCCGGGATGCCTTGATGCCCTGCACTCACGAGACGAAACACAGCAGTGTTGTGATACTATATTAGCCACGCTGGTATTCTGTAGGGGCGTGATCCATCCCCGTTCAAGCCGAGGCTGTCATCATTATACCAACATGAAATAGCACCACATTATTGCTATTTCGTTTCGATGCGTTTCGTACGGTGTGTGTAAGGTGAACCGGAGAACCAATTATTGAGAACGAGATATTCCGACTAAGTTCATAGGCAACGCGAGTTCTTTATTGTTGATGGATGTCGATCTCATGGCTCGCAGTTATCACTTATCATCTGATGAATTGTGTGCTCGTTTGTCACATTTAATGAAAAAAAAAAAAAAACAATATTTACATTGTTGTGTCCGTAATATTTAAGTCGCATGGTACTAAGAACTCCCACCATCCCGTACGGGTCGAAACACCATAAATTATATCAACACGTGGCGGCCGTGGACGCTAGGCTATTTATAATATATGTTATGGCAACTCACGCGCTACGGGCCCCCCTATTGAACCTTATAAATATATTCGACCGTTCCACATCCCGTCCGGACAAGATGTACGTGTAACAATAAATAAGTTATTGTACGTAAATGTAAACAACATAGTCTTTGAAATTAGTAATAATACATTTAATTATAATATAATAATATATTTGAATATTATACCTTTTGACGTACTGGAATCCTTCTGACAAAAAATTCACATACTCGTTCTGGGTATATAGAAAAAACATATATGGCGTTAATAGATAAGTTGTTTTCTATCCTTGTTATAAAAAAAATTAACAATTGCAAAAACTTCACACTAAGTCACACAATCGACACTAATATCCTGCCTTTGTAATAATAATAAATTTCCCCGTATTACCTTTAAATAAATAATTTCGAAAATGCAATTACGCCGACAATCTTGTCGATCAACTTTCCCGCCTTAAACGCGGCCAAGATGTCCGACGGAAAGCGGAAGCTGTAAATGGCAACCAGATCACTTCCATGTCATACATCATTTCATGTTTTTTTATTTAACATCCTCGTTAATGTTTTAATGATTTCTTTCTTTTTTTATAAAGAACTATTCCTTGTTTTTTTTTCGTGCTGATGGCCGCTGTTGGCCCGAGGAGGCCTTTTACAGTTTTTTTTACCAGGGTGTGAGCTGGCCGAGCGCTGGCGTTCAGTCAAGACCCCTATTAGTGGGTAATTGTCGGAAAATGACGTATCTGATTTGTGCAGTTGTTATGAAAAGGTGCTAGGTGTACGATTAGGATAGGATGCGGAATTAAAACAATTTTTTAAGGTTATAATGTAACACTCACATCTTTACAGGCCTATTTAATATTAGGTGTACGTCTTTGTTTCGCGTCTTCTGTGAATATATAAGTTACCATCGATCGGAACAACCTAGAGCAAATTAATTATGCATTCAATCTCCCTGCTGTGGCAAATGGAACATGACGTCTGGCGGCGCGTACGCCATGTTTATGTATCAGCCCGGGAATCGAACCGCTCTATCCCACTTGCAACTTTTTTTTTATGTAAATGCGGAATGATAAACGAGCGTACGTCTCCGTTCGGTCGCTCGATGAGTTATAACTGTGGTGTATTATAATTTTCATGCTGTTGACCAAGAAAATGTCTTCAACAGAAGTGGGTTCAATCCATATTTATTTCTACATAGTTTTTGTGTTCGTTTCTTTATTAGCACTAATTAAATATAAATTGTGTTACTCATCCCTTCTCATTTCTCTGGGGACGTACAGACATATATCAATTATTGTCGAGAATAGGTTCATGGGTCGCAATCATCATTACTATCCGGTGGCCCGACTGTGTGCTCATTTGTCACGCCTAATACTAAATAAAAACATCCTGTATAAGTGACATATTGACATAGTAACTTTTTTTTATAGGAGAGGTGGCAAAATCAATGATTGAACGAATCAAATTTAAATCTATTTAAGTTAACTTTGTACCATTCGGTCGCAATTACATTCCCAGGGAGAATCAAATTTTATCCAAATATAGTTATTTGCGAGAAGAAAAGAAACTATAATTCACTTTTGTTATTTCAACGAGCAAGTACAACTTGACAGTAAGTGATCACCGCCGCCCATGAACATCGGCAACATCAGAGTCGCAAATGCGTTGCCAGCCTTTAAGGAAGGTGTAGGCTCTTTTCTTGTAGGTCCCTAAGACGTATCGGTTCGGAAATACCGCTGGCGACGGCTGATTCCACAGAGTAGTTGTGCGTGGCAGTAATTTTTTTGGATTGTCAACCATCGAGATTATGAGTATGAAATTTTGAATTCCGTCGGGATGTACAATTTTTAAGCCCAACTGCTGAAATTAATCTGAACAACTCCTCACAACACTCCCAATTTACATTACTATGTACTCGAAGTGGTAGCTGTCATACAATATAAATTTAAATAAATATATCAGTGTGGGATCTGCACAATATAGTATTCAAATTAAAAAAGTTCAGTAGAAAAAAAAATACTTTTATTCCTTGTAAACCATAAATCTTTTATTTTTTCTATAAAATATATGAGACGTTTTATAATATGAATTATTATAATAAGGTCTGCTTTGCGAAATTCGGAAGGAAAGAAGGGTATTTCTTAAAATATTGTCGCATGAAATCAAAAGTTAATAACAATTAAAATTAAAAATGAGAATGTTGGAAATTTAAAAATATCGAGTTAATGGAATTACGTTTTGACTTTTTAAGTACGGAACCCTAATAACGTTCGCAGGATCAGATAATACATCAGCAGTGGCATTAAACATGTCGCGGATAAAACTCAATTTGAACACAGCAACAAGCGAGGCGACAACAGCCATCAGACGTTACAAATACGTCACATCCGGTCGGCGGAAATTCGGCCGCCATTACGCCGAACTGGAGAAATAGGTGCCGGGAAAATTAATAACAAATGAAATGGATCTGCTTCGTTGTAAAGACACTTTTTATTTTCTTATTTTACAACCTATTTTAGATTTTATTAAGACTTTTTCTTCCTTCGTTTTGTGAAGTTATTATTACTTTGTTTATTTATTGTAAAAATAGTTATTTTGTTAACAGTAGTTGTTGACACTGCAGTTTGTTTCTAAAATGCACTGCAAAATGAATGGGTCAGCTCGACCGGGGTAGGACCACGCCCCCACAGAATCCGGGGATCCGGAGACCTTTATTACTGGTGAAGAGGCATTCCATCTCAGTCCTCAAGGATGACAACGCATCTGCATTATGATTCCTTGTCAAGGATGAATGTAGATGTCATGGACCGCAGGAATCACTTGCCATCAGGTGAACAGTGTGCTCGTTTGTTACTCCTCAATGTTATAAAGAAAAAGAAAAACTTGACTAATTTAATGTTTATTTTTTCCGTACTAATGTCTATATAGTGTGACGTTTAATACTCGTATATTAAATAATGCCATTGTAATGGGCCCTTAATTTCGAACAGACCATCTTCTTCTGGTTGTTATTACTGCGGTGGATATACTATATTCTCGCAAGCAATCATAAAGGTGGACAACCATAATGTTTGCGAGATTGCTTTTCTAATCCGAGCAAAGAGCAATAAGATTGGTGAAAGTTTCTAATGCGTTGTAAGGGAGACGAGGAATGTTTTACTAAAATTGATTCTCGACATATTCACAACACGTGGCCGTCAACTATATTAATAAATTAGAATAAATAAATGTATCTATAATGTAATCTATAACAATATAATAAAGATGAAGAGTTTGTTTGGTTGAACGCGCTAATCTCAGGAACCACTGGTTCGAAATGAAAAATTCTTTTTGTTTTGGATAGTCAGTCCATTCATCAAGGAAGGCTATAGACCATGTAACTTACGGTACGACGGAGCGGAACATCAATGAAAAATTATGCATAAATGTGATAAGATATTGCTTTTGAGAGCTTCCGTTGTGCGTGCTGCATAAACGCAAAGTTACGCAAAAATCAGGTAAGACGGAATTGTTCCCCCTTTAAAAGGTCCTAAAAAAAGTGTTGCTTTACATGAGACATACAACATATATATACAACTTATATATACAGCATAGAGCATCCTGTAGTCTACGCGAACGAAGTCGCGGGCGCAGCTAGTAAATATTATAAAGATATTAAAAAAAAATCTTGTCTGTATCGGCGGCATATTTTATCAGTCCACCTCAATTATATAAGTGGAACCAAATAAGATATTTAATTAATTAAAAAATGTTCACGTCACGCATATTTTCACATTTTATAATCTTTAATTATTTATAATTCCAATGACACTAAATGGCCTAGTGCATGGAATAGGGGCTTTTGGATGCGTTATCGTCGTCCCCGATTTGAATGCGGGTCCGCGGTCACTCCGCCTGACCTTTTAATTACTGGGCGTTTAGGATCCCGCTGGTAACCCACATACATATATGCAAGGGTTAAATAGTAGATACGCAATAAACAGCAATTGTATATTTACGTATCAACGCACTTATTTGGTCCATACGTTTAATGTATTTTTTAAAAGTATTATTACCAACACACTTATTTGGTCCATACGTTTAATGTATTTTTAAAAGTATTATTACCAACACACTTATTTGGTCCATACGTTAAATGTATTTTTTAAAAGTATTATTACCAACACACTTATTTAGTCCATACGTTTAATGTATTTTTTAAAAGTATTATTACCAACACACTTATTTGGTCCATACGTTTAATGTATTTTTTAAAAGTATTATTACCAACACACTTATTTGGTCCATACGTTTAATGTATTTTTTAAAAGTATTATTACCAACACACTTATTTGGTCCATACGTTTAATGTATTTTTTAAAAGTATTATTGACATATTACTACATACAGCTTATATTTATTATACACAGAACAGACTCCATTCGGGTGTTATGAGATTGATCTGTTATATTACTCGTGGGTTTGCAAGATGTAGTAAACCCTTAACGCTTTTTATAACTAATAGTCTATCTTTTCACTTCTGAAGCCTATAGATTAGGTTTTTTTTTATATCACAACTGGCTAGTGCGTGACCTCCTACCTCACCAAATAGATAAATGGCGTTGTAGTCTTAAGTTATAAATGCACTGGCTCAATAAATCTTAAGTTCAAGATTCTGTTGGTGTTACGGTGATATTGGTGTCTCTTACAGCTTCACCGGAGCTAGTTATTATAGAATTTCTTACTTACTATGACGTGCTCACTCTCTGAGCGTGTTCTTAATTCATAACTGTCTTTGCCACCGAATATCTAACTATATGAGAATTATCCAGAGCAGAGAATGGATGGTGAACGAAGTGTCTATTTGCCGTCCGAGGTTAAGTATGTGGATCTAGCCTCTGACGGTCGTCATCTGTTGTCGGAAGCTGGGAGCGGTGAGAACCGCCCTGGAACGCGGAAAGTTATATTCAGACGGAAATACAGACACCGTTTCACCACTATACCCATCCCTTGCTGTACATATTGGAAAGAACGAGTTAAATCGCTTCGTTCTTATGCATGGATTATTAACAATGAAGGGATGGACCAAGGCCTGGCTGTTTTTGGTGGAATGAAGTAATTTAATTTTATAATTTTTGTCATTACCATCAATATAAATCCTGCGCTGCCCAATATATAACCTTAAAAAGGAAGTAAAGAATTATTCATCGTTTATAATATTTGATGTTAATAATGGTTGTAATTCATATAATCATATGCAAATTAAGTCTAATTTATCGGTTGTGTAACACTAATAGACAGACCTAGATTTGTTTCCAAAGTAATTGTTCAGATGTCGGTCAAATTTATATATCTTATATATTTTAATATACATATATATATAGATAGGTTATCTTGCGTAACCGTTATCGAACTAGCTAAAATATATTATTTTAAACGATCAGCTTCTGACTTATTTTCATTTTTACTTAACATAAAGTACATGTATGTTGATTTATTTTGTGTTAATATTAACAGTGGTAGAGCTACACTGTAGTTGGTTTCTAGCTGCATAATGAATGGGTCACCACGAACGGGGTAGTAACACGCCCTCACAGAATACCATCGTGAAATAGCAGCATAATGCTGCCGTGTTTCGCCTGGTGAGTGTAGGGATCCGGAGACCTTTATTACTGGTAACGAGGCATTTCATCTCAGTTCTCAAGAGTGACAACGCATCTGCATTATGATTCCTTGTCAAGGATGAATGTCGATGTCATGGGTCGCTGGAACCACTTACCATCAGGTGAACTGTGTACTCGTTTGTTACGCTCAATGTTATAATAAAATGTATTTTTGGTTCGGATATTTGAAATAATAATAAAGTTGATAATTTTAAAACAATAATGCTTCTTTTTTCACACCAGCTCCATCGTCATAACACTGGGACGAATTGAGCCCCATTTAGCGTAATTAGTGGAAGTCGGGCTTAAATTGACTGAATTGTGGCGGTGGGTGGATACAGTACGCAGCTGCCTCAGCTCATTTAACTTGTTTGGCGGAAGCCTAAATAATGATCTATTTATTTACTAAATAAAAAAAAAACACGTTATATATATTGAATGTAGTATTTATTGAGTACTGTAGAATGTAAATCAAGTCTAATATTACTAAAATCAGATCAGAGATGATGCCGAACAATATCTGTCTAATCTTCTTGTATTTTCTTTCAAATACGAAGAAATACAAATTTCGGGAAAATCTGAAAATTTTAAATATCAAAACGATCCTTATTTCATATGAGTGATATTGATTGTTTTAAAAAATAAACAGACTGTATTTTTTTCTCATTTCTTTTGATTTTGACGACGGCTCCGGTTACAAGGTTTTCGCTCAAAAAAAGAGAAATAGGTATTAGCAAGCAATCATTTTGTTATTTAGCTTTTTTCACAATTTAACTACAATGAACATGTTTTATATATTCATTGTAGTTTACGAAAGTATAAAATAAAAACTTTCTTTGATAGAAGCGATTTAGACATTCCGTAAAAGGTTAAGACAATTTGAGTCTTATTACCATAAATATTAGTCTTATTTTCAATAAACGTTTATAGATCTATGTATTAAATATTTCACTTCATAATGCGTATAATGCGAGACACGCTAAAACAGTGTTCATTGACAGATTGTTCAGTATTATAAGATTATAAACGCCAACAATCTGTGTAACATTCATCCTTATTACACGCTTATGCAGTGGCGTTATTTGAAAATGAATTTTGCTTGTGAATGAATACGCCTTGTAGCTTGCTTCTGAGGTTCCTTGTGCGTTAATTAGAGATTCTCAACTGTGGCCCGCTGTAATTGGTAGAAAGTTGGTCAGTACAGGCCCTTTTGTTTTAAGATTACGTAAAATGTACTTCGGTGTATTGATAACGGTATAATTATAACGATACACCCAAGCTAATAATACTTAATATCCACATTATTTTGAAGCTCTCTTGTCTATTTTAATTATTAAAAAGATAATAATAATTGAATAAATATTATTTTATTCTATTATATTTATTCGCTCCTGATAGCTGATAATGGAATATTTTGTTGCAATACAATAATTAGAAGATAATGTTTAACGCAAGTATTTTCTAGATCTGTGTAACTCGGTAGAGGCGACCCATCTGAGCTCGTGTAATATATTGTACAGCGTTCTATTACGAGTATATGGAAAAGGAAAAAAACATATTGTTCTAATTTTCAATATTGATATCAATCCGTCCGTCTGAAAGAGGAAGTTGTTTCATAGAAAAGATATCATGTTTTTTCCTTTAACGGGCATTAATTTAAAATTATAGCGAAATAGTGATGTTATAGTTAAGTTAAGTAATTAATTTTAAACAATTAATTAATAATTAAGTACCATCCTCAACTCGGGAATTCTGCGGCCCGGGTGTTCGGAACACGTGTACGACTAGCAGATTGTATTATGTAGGTATTCCCGGCGCCCGATCTGCTTCATTTATCTAATGCACATTGCATTTGCTTTTAGT
The DNA here is from genome assembly GCA_029286865.1 of Teinopalpus imperialis. Taxonomy (NCBI): domain Eukaryota; kingdom Metazoa; phylum Arthropoda; class Insecta; order Lepidoptera; family Papilionidae; genus Teinopalpus; species Teinopalpus imperialis. Next base: position 573,806 of record JAGSMU010000041.1, read on the forward strand.
TTTTAGTGCGGTTACGCCATGCCGCCGCGCTCCGCCACAGAAATAACGTTGAATATCGGTCACAGACTCTACTGAGAATGAACGCATCCAATTAATTGCCGGGCACAGCACTATCGCGGTGGACGTGGCGCGCGCGGACGCTTCCGTCCCCAGCTTTTTTTTAATCGAGAGGAAAAAGCGCGCGAACAAATGTCAAAGTCAAAGTGACAGTTCAATTTTTTTTAAATAACATCGACGTTCGTCATACAATTTTTTACGACTGCATTGAATATTAATTTAATAAAAACATACAACGCGCATCACCGAGGTCAGGATTTATTATGTTTTCGTAACATTAGGGAAGAAAATGTCGAAGATAAGCAATCGCCGTTGAGTGCACATGTCGCTGATGTATGCACTGTAGCTAGATCGGCCAGTGTTTATAATTGATCTTGAATGCGTCGCATAATGGACGTATTAAGCGCCGATTATTCGCGGAATTCCGCGCGTTGATTCATACACCGGTTATCGTGTTTGCGGTGACGGAATGGCGAGCGAAGTCAGGAGTTGGATCCCGAGCGCCGTGGCGGAAACACTGCGTGCCGACCGCTCCGCGACACCAATCATCGAATGGCTGTCATCAATACGAGCTTCTATTGAAGAATACGACCCCCTAATAACAGTTTGCCCACCCCGAGATAAATCCGACGCTTATGAAAGCGCTTTTGATGAAATTCTCTCTCAACTCGGAAAGGAAATTTTCAAACTAGATGAGTATCACAGAAATCTCATCCCGACGGAGAAGGAAGTCTCTTTAAGCATACTCAACATCTTCGACGAGTGTTTAGAGGGGTTGGAAACAAACAATAAAATGGAAACAGTGCCAACGGATTGCATAATAAACGGAGTAGACAGTGACTGTGAATCTACGTTGTCTGACGTATCGTTTGTGACGAGTACTCCCGCCAAAAGTGACGAAATGGAAAGTGATGTGAAACACAGTGCACCAATACCCATGCCGAGGACTAAACGAATAGAAAACATCCAATCAGCTCCGAATGCTATAAGCCGGTTTGATACCGACAGCGATTCAGAGAGTACATGTTGGAGCTACAAGGAGTGCAACACCGGCCTCGAAGCAGCCACAACGTACGCCATGGTCTGGTCACACTCGAGCGGCTTCCACAACTCGGACGAGATCCTCAGACAGGTGTTGTCCCAACACCACGCGACGGTGTCCCGTATAACTTTCGACACGGCGGGGGAGTTTACGCCGCCGCAGTACTCTGTGTACGCGCTGCTCGAGGTGGGCGACAGGTGCGACGGTTCAGTTGTCGCCATGACGCCCGACAAGCCGGACGACGGTTACGAGCCGGTCCGCGACGCGCCGACCAACGACGAGAACATTTACGAGGAGATCGAGTACGGATATAGTTACACGGACGAGGGTTGCTCTTGTGGTGGCAGTGTGGAGGTCGAGAGCTGCTCCGTTAGTGCCAGCTCCGAGGGGGTCGGCCGCGAAAGCCCCCTGTACGCGAACCTTAGAGATCACGACGCGTACGCAATACCGCCTGATGTTATTTTCTGGAAGAACTTGCTGTCTGATCCATTTTATAACGAGGACGAAGACATTGAGGTATGTGTACTGGTTAATTTATTATCTGTGTTTACAATGTTGTTTTGAATTATTTCTCGCAACTACAATAATGTTCGATACTAAACTATTCTATGAAACGAACGTAACTTCACAAATGTATCGGTATTATATAACTATATCGTTAATTAATTGATTTTGTAATAGAATTCACCTAACAAAAACATTCAGTAATTATTAAAAGTAACCTTAATGGGGTTGTCCTTTTAAAATGTGCTGTTTTTATAGACAGAGTTGGTATTGAATGGCATATTAATTGTGTAGAACCATTTAAGAGTTGCAAATGGGCTCCTTGCGGGGCCACGGACGACCGATGATGTCAAATTGCGCAGGATTTCCTGTTAAGCAGACGTTGTAGTGTTAACGTGCTTCCAACAATATGAACGTGTAAGCAAATTATTTGTTTGCAATTCAATTGTACATTTGTTTTAGTTTCGATGTCCATTCCCTCTTTGTAGTAATGTAAAACTAGCTTATTCGAAGATTTGTTTGTAATGCTTGCGGCTTTATTTAAAAAAAAAACTTAGAAAAAAGTATCGGCTTTAAAAATATCTTTTTTAAACTCTAACGCTAAAGATTGTTTATTTTGTTGCCATATGGTAACCGTGATTTCAAAACAAATTCGCTAATCGATTGACTACACAGTTAAAATGAAAACAATTATACTTTGTAGTTCACATAGCTGCTATTGAGTGGATAAAGAGCGTCTCTGTCTAATAGAAAACAAAAGTGTCAGTTGAATATGATTCCTTCCTTGCCTTTTAGAGGACATAAAAAAAGATCGGCTGTTTATATGCTATTTAACTTGAATTACCTGAAAGCCATTTCGATGCAGCTTTTTGGCTTCGGTAGGTTATGAGATAGTTTTTTTTTTAATTGTATTGAGGTTGATAAACGATCAAACGGGTTGCCTGGTGGTAAGTGTCCAGTGGCCCAAGACTTCATTCGTCTTCGATAAAGAATTTCAATCCAGATGCGACTCTTGAGGACTAAGATGGGATATCTGGTTAGTAATATTAATGCTGGTATCCTACACTCACTAGACGAAACTGTAGTGTTATGCTGCTGTGTGTGTGTCATGGCGTAGTTAGAAAGAAACTGCAGCGTGGCTCGACAGCTTTTATGATATGTTTCATTGCTGTATGATATTGTAAAATAAGTAGACGAAAGAATACGTTAATGAAAGAATATACGTTTAAATAAGTTTATAGTTTATATTTTAAAAGTAAGGGTGACAAACGAGCACACATATCACCTGATAATGAGTGATGTCTGGAGTATATAAACAAGCATATGCATGCTTATTAAAGATTCAAGATGCAGACTAATTGTCGCCGTTCAAGACGTAGATTGAATGCCTCGCTACCTGTAATTGACTCTCCGTTTGTTTGACTCCCTACACCCGTCATATGAAACACAGCGTTAAGCTAATAGACGCACACTTTAGATAGCGATCCGAGTCGAGGTTTCGTACCTCCTTATGAGGGGCCCTCGGATCGTATTATCGCCCCCCTCTGTTGTCGTCGTATTTCTTCATCCACTGGGCTCGAAGTGCGGCGGTGGTGCAGCAGCATTCTCCGCGCCAGCTTCGCAGCATCGTCGTTGTTTCCTTACTCAGCGGGCCTCCCGCTCGCGAGTCTGATTAGATAAAGCTGAAGAGGTCACTGGACAAACAGCAATACTCATACACAAAAAAAAGCTAAGCTAAGCTAAAGCTAGCTTGCTGCTTTGCTTTTTTGGTTATAGTTCTTATCTTACTTACTTACTTATATATATATATATATATATATATATATATATATATATATATATATATATATATACATATATATATATATATATATAAATATATATACATATATACATATATATATATATATATATATATACATATATACATATATATATATATATATATATATATATATGTAAACACTCACCTTATTCATATTGTGCTAGCCACACCGTTCAGTGATATTCAGATGACGTTTAAAATCGACAGATAATAGTTACTTCACATTCCCAAATATTCTCCCATCCTGTTCTTATACAAAAATTCCATTCGCTTTTTATATAAACAAATGTACGTAATCGTGATGAAACAATATAATTCCGACTTAACTTAGTAAATTTTAGAATGCCGATGGTTTCTCTACATTCTTATCACCTTACGTCAATAAATACCGTTAATGTTCTTCAATCGCTAGAAGAATTCTTAAACGGCACTTGGTGGAGTCGTGTTGAAGTTAAAGATTGACTTTAGCATCTGTCAACTAGACCGGGGTGCGTTACGCTTTCAGAGAAATCCAGCTAAATATAGCAGCTTGTACTGCTGTGTTTCGTATGGTGTGGTCCTCAGGGGCTACTAAGCAACAATATCTTGTTTACTTATAAACGATGGATGTAGACGTCATATGTCACTGACATTTAACGTCAGGTGAATTGTGGTCGATTGTCACTTTGCTTCCGTAAAAAATTGTGCAGTATGAGAATTTGCAGATTTAAGGTTCTTTGTTTGACGTATGATTATGACGTCAGAGGTTTGTATAGATCGATAACCATGCGTACTACAGAGATACTTAAATTATTCATAGTTTTACGCAGCATTTATTTTATATGATTCTAAAATTAAGTGTTTAAATCTTAAATTAAGTATTTAAATATTAATTATGAAGGTATTAGTTACAGATTTATCTTTATTTTATATGATTCTAAAATTAAGTGTTTAAATCTTAAATTAAGTATTTAAATATTAATTATGAAGGTATAAGTTACAGATTTATCTTTATTTTATATGATTCTAAAATTAAGTGTTTAAATCTTAAATTAAGTGTTTAAATCTTAAATTAAGTATTTAAATATTAATTATGAAGGTATTAGTTACAGATTTATCTTTATTTTATATGATTCTAAAATTAAGTGTTTAAATCTTAAATTAAGTGTTTAAATCTTACATTAAGTATTAAAATATTAATCATGAAGGTATAAGTTACAGATTTATCTTTATTTTATATGATTCTAAAATTAAGTGTTTAAATCTTACATTAAGTATTTAAATATTAATTATGAAGGTATAAGTTACAGATTTATCTTTATTTTATATGATTCTAAAATTAAGTGTTTAAATCTTAAATTAAGTATTTAAATATTAATTATGAAGGTATTAGTTACAGATTTATCTTTATTTTATATGATTCTAAAATTAAGTGTTTAAATCTTAAATTAAGTATTTAAATATTAATTATGAAGGTATTAGTTACAGATTTATCTTTATTTTATATGATTCTAAAATTAAGTGTTTAAATCTTAAATTAAGTATTTAAATATTAATTATGAAGGTATAAGTTACAGATTTATCTTTATTTTATATGATTCTAAAATTAAGTGTTTAAATCTTAAATTAAGTATTTAAATATTAATTATGAAGGTATAAGTTACAGATTTATCTTTATTTTATATGATTCTAAAATTAAGTGTTTAAATCTTAAATTAAGTATTTAAATATTAATCATGAAGGTATAAGTTACAGATTTATCTTTATTTAAACATAATAATACTTCTAGTTACAACAACCAGAAACTAATATTATCGAGTATTTCTTCATTCTCTCGTCGAACTCTTACAGAAGAGAATAATTTCTCTAATTTACATCGCTTAACATTGATTCCTCATTAATATACATATATTGCTGATATAAAATCCTAAATAATATTATAGAAATCTAAGCGCACGTGTGAATAAAACCAAATTCAGTATTAAACATACACCGGTAATAATAATACTGCGTGTGAGTGAAATGGATTAACATGTTAAGGGCGAAAAAGAAAGTGAATCTATCTTTATTGCGTATGTAATTATTCAGCCTATATCATTCAGATGAGGCAATACAAATTTGCGACGCAGTATATTCTGTTCCTTATGTTTACGTGAATGTAAAATATATTTAATTATTTATTTAAGTTGAAATATAACAAAAAATCCTATAACCCTTCTGATTTCCGTATACACAAGTCCGATACCCATCTACCTGCTAGTTATCTGTGTTTGACTTTGCTTTCCAAAGGTGCCGCGTAGAAATACTAGAAAGTAATAAAAGAGGGCTGTATTGTGTTTCCCGTGTTCATGGAAACCTCGAACGTACTCAATTTATTTTTGGTGGGAATAAGTTTTCAGCTTCTATTGTTTGTTAAAGATTAAAAAATATTGAGTATTAAAAAAAGTTTTTAGCCTCTTTTAGATTTAAGAAGTAACATATTGTATATTTAATTCCGTCAGTCTTTCCTCTTACTATATTTTTTTTAAAACTTTTATACATCTTTTGCTTAACATTGAGTAACATCAACAAAATTAATGGATTTATTTATTGAATAAATAATTTAATTAAATGAAGAAAATATATTTTGAATTAAAATCGTAATAATAATAATATTTTTATTTAATTATAACTGTTGTTTAATTTTTTTTGTTGGCAATTCAGATTCCAAAAATTTGCCGCATACTCTCGAATTTCCATTAAAAATATGTAATGTGCTTAAAATGGAGTATAATTCGGAATAATTAGGGGTGGTAAAATTTATACGTAATAGAGTTATGCTGCAGCTAAAAATGATTATAGACACGAATGTATGAGCTCGATTGATCACGCTCTCGCTTAACATATAATTTTTTTAACGCCGTTGGCAACCCTAATTATAACCCAATCCAGAGAATTACACGACTTTACATCACTAGAAACTTGTTCATATAAAAAACGAAACGATTATCAGCGCAGGCAGTTAAACGGAAAAAGCACACAGGTGCTATTAATATATTAAAATGTAAACACAAAGTTTTATGCACATATAAACTCTTGATTTATAAATGGCGCATACTAATTAAGAATCTGCCTATCTATTGGTGTAAACTTGACGCGTCAACAAATTGTACACGAGAATGTTATTGAGTAGTTGAACATTTTAATACAATTCAATAAAATTAATGTCACCGATATTATATTACCGATGTAGTGTTTATTTAAAAAGAAATAGCTAATTAAAATACAGGTAAGTCGGGTTTATTATGATTGAGAACCTCAAAGACCGTGACCATATGCTGTAAAGCACTCGAAACGTTAAAAATGAACGAGATAAAATATGTAAAAATAGTTTTATTCAATGTGCGGTATTCGCGTAAATATAAGACATCATTATTTTAATACAATAGAGGAGAAATAATTAATGGATGAATCAATCAACGAATAAATTACTATAATTTATTAAGTTAAAAATGTATTCGATTACTGCACAAGGGTAAGATATTTATCATGCATTAAGAATAGCTACCGTGAAGCTTATTTAACTTTTACAGTATAAACAATAAACAAAGGGAACTACAGCGGGCTATTAAACGCACTTCGTTGCAGTTAGTTCTATCGTTAAGATATTTTTATGGTTAGAATGTTTTGTTATCTGTTTAGTATCTTAATTACACTTATTTGTTAATATTTGACTGCTGATATGGGGATTTTGTGTTCTAATCCCGAGCTAAATGAATATATGTCCGTTTGTTGATTTGGTAGCTTAGTGCTTCATTTTAATTGATGGTATTCCAGCAATTTTGAGTGAATTGACACATGCTCAAATGACGAATTAACACATGCTCGTTTGTAAGGTTTTTTTTAACAGTGTTAGAACTACACTGCAGTTTATTTCTAACTGCAAAATGAATAGGTCAGCTCGATCGGGTTAGGACCACGCCCTCACAGAATACCGGCGTGAAATAGCAGCATAACGCTGCTCCGTGTTTCGTCTGGTGAGTGAAAGGATCTGGAGGACTTTATTACTGGTGACGAGGCATTCCATCTCAGTCCTCAAGGGTGACAACGCATCTGCATTATTATTTCTTGTCAAGGATGAATGTGGAGGTCGTGGGCCGCAGGAATCACTTAACATCAGGTGAACTGTGTGCTCGTTTGCAACTCTCAATGTAATAAAGAAAAAGGAAAAAATCTACTATACATATATAAACTATATGTTTGATAAAAAAAATTTTTTCTAAGACACACTTTTTTTTTATTATTAAACGCGTGGCGGGCGGCCTATGTCCAACAGTTGGATATTTATATAAGCAATTAATTTGCATTAATTCTGGCCATCTAGAAATACTTTCCTTAGATTATAACTACCGCTATCTGTAATACGAATGCGTAAAATTTTTCGGTCAGTTCGGATTTCGCTGAATACTATCGTAAAGTAGCAGGTAAACGTTCGTGGGTATTTTTTTGTATTGAATGAAGGTAATAGGAACCCAAATGGCTGATATAGATGCATTCTATAACTGTCCTCCGGATAAAGCGTCTGCACCTCGATTACTTATCGATAATTAATAAAGGTGTCAATGGACTGCAGGAATCGTTTATCAACAGAACTACGTTTGTCACTGCAATTTCATTTAAAAAACACAAATATATCTGCGGTCATAGATCAGACAATGATAAGTACATTTTTGCTCAGTATGACTTATTAATATATATTATATAGGTATAATCGCCAAAAAATGCTCTTTCATTTGGTCATATCAGGATAACTACATGCAACATATTCCTGTTGTATTGAATACTAATTACTAATCAGATTATGATAACTTTTATATTTCAACTTTTGCCGATTATACCTATATTAATAAGTCATTCTGAGCAATAATGTACTTATCATTGTCTGATCTATGACCAGAGATATCTTATAAAGATATCTAAAATAATTATTTGTTGATGATATAATATTGCTAAAATATTACAATATATATATATATATATTAGGTTTTTATATACTTTACTCTGCCAAGTGCGAAATAAATAATATATTTTGTTTAACTAGAGTCCTCAATAGTTTATCCATCCATTGACCACTCAAAACTTAAAAAGGCTGCTACCGCGAGGAGTGTTAATGTCTATGCAAAGCATTCATCATAAATTCCTTCAACGTTCCGAGAAGATGGATTTGCGAAACAAATGTCACTTTGCTTTGTAATTTCTCTATGCTATACTATTGTAACGGACAACGAAGTTACCATATGTTTTGCAAAGTTAAAAAAAATATGTTACAATTTTATAATTCAAGAGTGATTTACTCGTAGATAATATTTCTTGTCACCATGTAGACATGTGATTTGTAGTCATCTATAAGGCAGGGCGAACCAGTCAAATATAAAAATAGTGGTAGAGCTACACTGCAGCTTGTTTCTAGCTGCAGAGTAGGTATGAATGGGTCAGCTGGACCGGGGTAGGACCACGCCCTCACAGAATACCAGCGAAAATTAGCAGCTTAACGCTGCTGTGTTTCGTCTGGTGAGTGCAGGGATCCGGAGACCTTTATTACTGGAGACGAGGCATTCCATCTCAGTCCTCAAGGGTGACAACGCATCTGCATTATGATTTCGTATGAATGTAGATGTCATGGGCCGCAGGAATCACTTACCATCAGGTGAACTGTGTGCTCGTTTCTTACTCTTAATGCTATAAAAAAAAAAAGTTTATGTTTAATTGTTGTAAAATGAGCACTATTATTAATTTAGCTGGATAATACGTATTTGAGAACCTTCCTTAACGTGTCGTAATATATTCTATCCCTTGCGATTATGAATACCAATGAACACATTATCTCGAATTCAACCTTAAGTAAAAGGCTTAAAGTTGTTTTAGGAATAAATCAAGAAAAGTTTATATTATTAAAAACAGTGCACAAGTTCTTTCGTTCTTTTTTTGTGGACGTTCGTGAGTCGTGTATGCTGGATTTTGGTATTGTATATTATTATTCACAATTCGTATCTTTTTACAGAATTAAATTATAAATATAAAATAAAAATAGTAACAATAATTCAGTGATATTTCTTATGTTGCCTGCTGGCGACGCTTCATTAATTTCTAATTATTTACAATAACCAAAGAGGTTATTACGCAAGAAGTTTATTCTACAATCGATGAATCGACATGCAACCTCATTCGTGTAGAACTCGCTATTTTAATATTAATGAGGCTCTTTTGCATTCGTGATTACTTACGAATGATGATATCACAATAACTTAGGAAGATGTAGAAAATGGGGGCTATTTCGTTCGCCATTTTTTCAATTATGTACTAAGATAGCTTACGTAAAACATCCTTTATATAAAAATTTATAAGAGTAATACGTTTCTAGCTTTGAAGAGGGGCGATCACAAATTTGTACTAAAGTCATTATATATTAATATAAACATTATTATAACATTAAAAGCCAAATTGGGTCAATATTTTCTTACTTGAAACGACGTCGATGCCGCACAAACCATAACAGATAAATAAACAAACTTCTGACATAATCATTCCCAAACATGATAACGAATCATAACCCTTTCCTCTTCCATTTTGGAATAAGGAACAACAATCAGGTAATCACGATTGTTTAAATTGTCTAGTTTTGGCATAACATGAAGTAAACAAAATTATTCTTCTTTTTTTGTCAAATTTACTAGAATATGAATATAAATGTAATATAATAAACCTCGCAGCAGAATATTACTTTTTATAAACAGACCAGTTACAACTATAATAATAATAATAATAATGTGTTTATTTCAGATCTTTTACAATCCATATATGTTAGTAAAACGGGTATAAGAATACGAGAATACGGGATAATATTATTAACAGTAAATGCCTTTTGTTTTTCGAATTAACTGTGATGTGATCACCTCTGCTTTTTAATACTTAGTAGCCCATTGCTAACGACATAAATCCTGCTTCCTTGTTGTTTTTTGTAAATTTAAGAAATGTCATTATGGAATTAGTTAATTAGGTAATAACTGTTTATTGTAAGATATTTTCTTTGGGTTACTTGTTGATGAGTGTGACATGACAATAACATTTTTGTTATTACTTTTTGTTAGATATGTTTTAACTATTAAATATTCCAAAGATTTTTTCAAACTTAATTATTTCATCTGACATTAGCTATTTTAAAAGTGGTAAGGCCTTACTTTTGCTAGCTTTTTCCTCCAACATAGATGGGTCGGCTCGACTGGAGTAGGACTACACCCTCAAAGAATAAAATAAGCCAGCGTAATATGGCATCATAATGATGCTGTGTTTCGCCAGATGAGTGTATGTACATCATAAGGGTCCATACTATGTCAACGTACCTGTATTATTATTATTATCAAAGATGAATGTTGGTTTCATGTACCGTAGAAATAACAATCAGGAGAACTGTCTTCCTTTGTCACCCTCCATTAAATAAAAAAATATAAGTTAAGACAACACATGTAGATAAATAATATTAAACAGCATTTGAGATTAATGTCTTTACACGATGCCACTAAGGCAAACAAATGATTATAAGTGATTGTGTAGGTAAAAGAAGACATCATTGTATTATAAATTCTTTTTTAAATTAGAGTAACAAGCGAGCACACAGTTCACCTGATGATGACAATAGATTCCCGTCGGCCCATGACATCTACATTCATCATTGACAAGGAATGATAATGCAGGTTGACATCCTTGAGGACTGAGATGGAATGCCTCGTCACCAGTAATAAAGGTCTACGGATCCCAACACTCGCCAGACGAAACACAGCACCGTTTTGATACTATTTTACGTTGGTATTCTGTGAGGCCTTAGTCCTTCCCCGGTCTAGGTGACCCATTCATTCGGCACCGAGACTAAGTGATGACTACGGCCCAACCTATCATCCACGAAGACATACTCATCAAAGATTCAGGATTCACATGCGCTGTCACCCTGAGAACTGAAGATGCCTTGCCTCGTAACTTGTTGCGTTTGTGTAATTTTTTGTTTCATTCCCACACTCACCATACGAAACACAGGATTGTTATGCTGCTATTCTTCGCTGGTATTCTGTGTTGGCATGATCTTCCAATCTCGATTCATCAATAAACTAGCTGCAACGTGGCTCTAGTGCTAGAGTGTAAGTTTAGTTAAATTAATTTTATTTGTTGTGTAACTTTATTAAAATGTTATGTACAATTTTATTGCTAAGAAAAAATTGTGTTTCTTATTATATTTAGAGTGACACACTTGATTATAAGCAATTCCTAAGCCTAAGTAATCATAATGCTTCATCACCAGTAGGCAAAGCAACGTTATCCTGGTATTCTGTGAGTGTTTGGCTCTTCCCCGGTCCTGCAGCTGAATATAAACAAACTATAACTTGACTCTACATCTGTTAAAAGTTAGTTACGTTAGTTAGTTAACAGTGCCCGGACTATGCAATTCAAATATCTTGCTGTAACTAATTCGAAACGCATTATAACTTAACTTTATCGGTATTAGATTGCAAAACTGATAGGGCTCACCGCGCCTGGAAGGTAAATAATTAATATCAGGGGAATCGATACTGAGAAATGCAGATCAAATGAGTGTCCATTTCTTAGAACGATTCTTACGGTTTTATTGTGTAGTTTCTTTAGAGTGAATTCTTAAAATTCTTTTAATCGTAATATAGACATTACGTGATTGTAGAAAAAGTTTGTTATTTTAATTGTCGCTTTGTTCGTACTATGCTCGGTGGGACGAGACGTCGTGCGGAAAAAACTTTTGAAATCATTGGTTTTTTTTTGATTTTATAATATTAGCAAACAAACGTAAACGTATAGTACATTTGTTTGATGACAAGTGATTACTGTGGGAGTGTGTTCATTCCCAGGTCGATCCGACTCAATCATGCTGAAGCTTGAACCAAACTATAGCCCAGCTCCACGAGTGTTGTACTTTTTAAATATTCATCAGGATTCTAAGACTTATTATGTGAATTTTCAATTTTTTAAATTTCTTTTTTTTAGTTTTCATAATTTTGAAGTGATATTTTTATGATAGAGAACTATAAATAATAATGCGGTATAACTGACCCAGTTAAACCTATAAACTAAGATGTTTTTTTAAAGAAAATACGAGTAGTTGCTCATTTCCGCCAATACACATCTCCGACATCGGAGATTTTTTATCAAACCACCACACAGCATTAAGCGAGCACACAGTTGACGCTATGAAACGGACCCCTCTGTTCCGTGAGCCCTGTGTCCGATGAAGCTGTAAGAGCCGCATAGGCCAACAGCATCAACATTAACAGTATCTAGGTTCACCCTATGATGGCTGCAGTCCGTAAACAACGCCTAATGTAATAAATAAAAAAATATATAAACCTAAAGGTTAAATAACTTAGATTAACCTGAGAATCGTAGATAATATATGTCAAATTACGATAAAAAGGTTACTTTTTATCTTTGAATTTATTGGTAAAAGATGTTTGTATACCGTTAGTATACCCGAAAACACGTGTGACCAATTTACTGAGTACAATTTCGTTAATAATTCATACAAATGTATTGTAGCAAGAACCAAAAATAATTGCACGGGTGGTTAATCGCTGCATTAGTCAATATATTATGTTAAACTGCCTGTTTGTTGTGTGGTTACGCTCGCTGTCGTAACTCGGTAACCCACATTCCTTTGATATACCGCCGCTTTATTATTGTGATTGTAATTTATAATTCAACATTGTTATTCATTTATTTATATATTTTTTCTTGTTACATTGAGAGTTATAAAACAAGCACAAAGTTCACCTGATGGTAAGTGGTTCCTGTGGCCCATGACATCTACGTTCATCATTGACAAGGAATCATAATGCAGGTGCGTTGTAACCCTTGAGGACTGAGATGGAATGCCTCGTTACCACTAAATAAGTGTCTCCGGATCCCTACATTCGTACAGACACAACACAGCAGCATTTTGCTGCTATTTTACGCTGGTATTCTGTGAGGGCGTGGTCATACCCCGGTCGACCGAACCTGGTGTTTAATTCTTTCCCTGCCAGTTATTAAATGTACTACGGTATGTATGTAGGTGATTTCGGTTTTCTGTATTGACGGCTAGTAGGAACATTGCATTTACTTTCTACGGATGTATTTGCAAATGGCAACACAAGCAATAAGCAAATGTCTCACTCGCGTTCTTATAAAAACCTTGTCCACAAATTCCCCAATCGTTGACAGTTAAGTGGGATTGCTCGCAATTTTGGTAATTCCCCAAAAATTGGCAACACTAATCGCGTTAGATTTTTTTACTTTTGACGTAGTGGATCCGTCACAAATAAATATTCAATGTATAGGCATGATATTCATAGATTGTTACATGACATTCTTTTTTCGCTATCCATTGTTTTAGGTTATTTCCAAGAAAGCTAAAACAAGTTCACAATTATAATTCTTTCTCTCTGTCATAATGGAGAAATATAAAGAATTCCTAAAAATGTTACAATCGTATTAGTGTCATATTGCATTGATATCAGTTTGTTCACTATCTATTTGATCTTTTTATTTTAATCTGTTAAACTCTTCCTTCTATATTATAGCAATCCAGTTGTGAGAACGGGCATATAAAATAATTAAGTATACCATAATAAAATAACTAAGTTGTTTCTTTTCTTTTTCCTCACAAAGGAAAGGGAAAACAATACACATTTCTCGTGGATAGATAATAAAATTTCTGGTGATTTCGACTACGTCATTATCGGATTTTGCCCCACATGACGTAAAAAAGCGGGAAAACACAGAGTACAGAATCTCACACTTGCCTTTCCTTTTTTTGAGTGCAAAGAGATCTTAAAAGGTTGAGATGTCAGGGATTTTAGACATGTATACGAGAACTGTCAATTTACGCAGATATTGCAAAACCACCCGCGTCTGAAAGAGATCAAGGCACGCCCTCGACGACCCCGACGACGCGACCACTTGGGCCCAATCCCTTCATAAATGTAGTGTTTTGTACATGTACATTGCACCCTAATACCGCTCCCACTGATGGCAAGGGCGTCGCAAACAAGGTTATTCACGATACTGCCATGTCACAGGCCGGTTCTCTCCAGTCAGAAGCGTCGCTGGATTTTCTTTCGCCACTTCATCTCCAGCGTCCAAGCATTCCGAAGTGGTGGTACAGATAGCCAATAATAATAATAGTGATGATAATTTAGATAATCCGTAGTCAGAAGCACCTGACCGAGCCGAGATTTGGCCCTCTCGGGCACCCTCGAGTCAGATGCTCTCCCGCAATAGGGCAACGGTCCTTGTGGTGGTTACACACTAACAGAAGTCTCGACTGAGCGCCATAAGCGCTCGGTCACCTCTCAGGCCGGTGAAACTGTAAAATCCATCGGGCTAACAGCGGCCAATAGCCCGAACAAAATAATATAAAAATAAAAATGGGAAACATAAGCGGGAGCTCTGACTTTAAAGTAAGCTGTTATATCACCATCCTGCCTTTTTGTTTGCTTCACTTTAAAACAAAACAATGATTGGCATTGAAATATAAATATATTACTGAAATATAAACAGACGCGTGTTGTTTTTACTCGTATGTAGTTGTTTTTGTTTTTTTTAATAAACCTACATCACTCATACCATTCGATTGTTATTTATTATCACTTATAAATAATAATAAATGTAAATGGCATTATGATGTCGGTGGATTTCAAGAATAGCTTTGTTTATTTGATTTTTGATTTTTTGATTTATAACCGATAAGGACACTTTTGGAATTTCTTTCGCCATGTTTACTTCATTGAGAGTAAATTTCATTATGATGATTGTACAGTGTAAATCTGTTGACGTTTGGCAATTAAAGAATAAGCTGCTCTTTTCAGCTGGTCCTTAGAGCCTTGGTATCTTCGCGTGCGGGCGTTTGTTTTTAATTTCATTGTACGCAAGTAACTCGAGTTCGATCAACGCCTATGAGTGTTGAATTTCAATATTTAGAAATATTGTTTATATTAGAAATAAAAACCAACAAATTTTATTGTCATGTCATTACTCAAGTGCTTGGCAGTTAAATGAAAATGTCGTAAGAAACTTTCTAACTATATTGTAAGGACTCGTTGTGGATCAACTGTATCCCGCGGACCAAAATACCACGTAATTAATATGGAAAGTACTAATTAGCGCTTTATCTTGGAAACAATAAACAAATGATTTGTTTTGACGTTTAATGAAATCACATCTATTACGAGCATGGTACAAGCGTTACAAACTCATTTGAAATTGTAATTAAATAGAAAATAATGCTTACGTCAGACGAGTGAACAAACTCAGTTCAGAAACGCGAAAAACAAATAACAGGGCTGCAGGAATAATGCATCAAATTATAATAGGGTTACTGCTATATTGTTAATTTAAAATTATTAAAATTTGATTTATGTATTCCATTATTTTAAATCGAAAGGTACTTAATGCCTATAAACTCGTGTAAAAAAAACTTATAGTTCCAGCTTGAATTAATAGGCCAATATATACGACTTCACTACATTTCTAGCGTCATTAATGTCTTAAGGGCTATTAGCAGATAAATTTTTGACATTGATTCGATCACGCTCACAGCTGTGTTTAAATGTTTATCTAAAAATTGAGATATGAATGTATTGTTTCAACTTAACTGAATTACGTGGACGGAGTGGCCTGTTTCTCGACACATTTTTCTCATTAGCAATTTTTTCCTCATGTATGGATTCCTGGATGTATGGATTGATGATTAGACAATAACTATTTAAAGATCATACAATATGTCTCAAAATTTGCTCGAAAATTACGAACATGATTATGTATAAACCAATCAATTTTTTTCACTAGTTAACGAAGTGCAGAGAGGTAGGAGACGTCGTCTTATATTAGTGTATATTACGCATTTGTAGATATATTTTGGATGGTATGACATGAATAGAAGAACCTAAATGCTGAATTCTTATTTTGGTTATTGCCAGTTGACATAAATATATATATAAGTATTCATTCGTTAATTTATTTCTAAAAAGTTATTGTTAAATTTGACAACCCTAAATTTTACGCAACCCTGACGTCAGCAATATGTTGATTGCGCGTGCTTTACTTACATTTTTGCTGAAACTAGAAGCGTTTTTACTCTTACAAAGAGCAATAAAGTGTTGCTGGCACATAAAATTATGGGCATAATTTTTTTATTTTAATATACGTCGCGTAAAGACATTTATGTGCAGAAAATTATATGTTTTACAAACTAAGCCTACAAATGTTAAAATTTCAATAATGTCATATCTATGTGTATTTATATACTCGAGTTTGTGAGTGAATGAGTGAAGCCTTAAACATAGTGTTCAATATAGATCTGAAAAATAATAACAAACTTCAGATCGTATGAGATGTATTTACGCATAATGCTGAGAGTAAAACAGATGCGAACAACATATTTTTGCTTATGTAATTTTTCTTTTGAACTGTATAGTTTATTTACATTTGTTGTCTTAGATAAATGAAAGGTATTCAGTCATTATATATTAGAGCTTGTAGTTGGAAATTTTACGTACTTTGCCTTTCTATATTCCGTTCTATACGCGTACATAAGTCAGATGTATATAATATTTTATATAAGAATTAAGCCAGTATAATACACAATTAAAAAAAAAGATAACTTCATACTGTATATAACTTTAGTTGTGAATTGCGTGCGTATTCTCGAACCGTATCAAATAGGTAGAATGATATAATTTATACGAAGTAATGCAGTCCAATGCGATAACTTCACAAGAACGTGCAGATGTACTTCACGGAAAAACTGCAATAAAAGTGAATAATTATTAGTGACAGTTAATGGAACTGAGGCATCCCATTTGACGCCACAGGGATCTTTATTATATGTGGAGGCAAAATGTTAAAAAGCAAAATGTCCCTTCGTAATAAAACAACACTTTACAAAGCGTGCATCCGACCCATAATGACATATGCAAGCCCCCGTCTTTGCGCATGCCTCCCCGCGTCACATTCACCGACTTCAGGTAATCATAAATCGCTTCATGCGCAAGGGCACCGGTGTGCAGTGTCTCTTGCGTAATGAAAATCTACACGTATATCTCGAGCTCACGACCATAGCTCAGTATTTGAAGCTGGCTTCCCGACTTATCGACCCTGCCGTTACACATCCAAACCAGCTGATTGTGAAAGCCATAAAAAAAGGATAATGCACTACTTACCATCAGGCGAATGATGTGGTCGCGTTGGCCTTAGGTTTTAATATAAAATAACATATTTAGAAATTATTAGTAGAAATCCCACTACACTTTGTACCTTAGATAGGCGGTATTCCTTTTTGTGTTGGGACCAAATCACCTCGCAGTTCTCATGTAGGGTGCGCTACCAATACGTTCAATTGTCACGCACATCTTTGATAACCAAGATGCACTAGCTGATGGCTAAAACGAATTCCTCGTTATCTGTTCACCAGGTGCTTTCATTAACCATTCATTATTCAATGCAGGTATTCTCTTTTTTAAATATAGAAAACGAGCAACGCCATTAACATGACTAATATTCCCGCTGACCACTCCAACTAAGCTGACACTTGAGCCAGGAGATGGTTCACGACAATAGCCTAATGGCAGAATCGAACTTACGATCTTAAGTTTCGCAGACCATATCCTCGCTTATTAGACTCGTGGTGCAGTTATAAACCAGCTATACGACCAATAGATCTATTGACGCTATAACATACCTTTGTAAACCGTGTAAATGCGACAATGCTCCAAAATAAAGCTTTCATGTATACTTTTGACACTGGTAGAGTTTTGCAGTTTGTTTCTAGAATGCTGAATGAATGGGTCAGCTCGACCGGGGTAGGACTACGCCCTCACAATACCAGCGTTTAATAGCAGCATAATGTTGTTGTGTTTCGTCTGGTGAGTGCAGGGATCATTAGGCATACCATCTCAGTCCTCAAGGGTGACAACGCATCTGCATTACAATTCCTTGTCAATGATGAATGTAGATGTCATGGGCCGCAGGAATCGCTTGCCATCAGGTGAACTGTGTGTTCGACAGTTAATCTCAATGCAATAAAAAAAATACGTTTTAACAAAAATTTTGAGAATAAAATAGCATTTGTTTGTTCTACATAATGATAATGAGTTATCTCCAAACAGAAAAAATGGCAACACCAACGCGACCATTATCATTTTTTTTCTAATTAATTCAATTTGTCAATGGTAGATTTACACTGCCGTTTCTTTCTAGAATGCAGAATGAATGCGTCTGCTCGAACGGGGTAGGACCGCGCCCTCACAGAATACCAGCGTGAAATAGCAGCATAATGTTGTTGTGTTTCGTCTGGTGAGTGCAGGGATCCGGAGACCATTAGACATACCATATCACTCCTCAAGCGTGACAACGAATTATAATTCCTTGTCAAAGATGAATGTAGATGTCACGGGCCGTAGGAATCACTTATCATCAGATGAACTGTGTGCTCGTTTGTTACACTCAATGTAAAAAAAAATCTATCCTAAACATTATTATAGTGAACATTTCCCAGTAATGTCTGTCTCTCAAATAATCATATTCAAGTGGCTCATAAACTTCAACACTTCTTGACCAGATGGCTCTCGTGGCGACGTGTTCACGATAAGAGAAATCAAAGCTCTGCGAACCACACTTCTCGTTAACAGCTCGACTTTGATACGGACAGTAATTAATTATGACATTGTAAAGAACGCTTTGAAGATCTCGGCATTAGAAGTAAGGAAGTACTTCCTACTTATAATGTATTTATATGAGTTAACGCCTTATTTACTCTATTATTTATTTTATGAACGTGAATGGCTTTAGGCTGTTTAACAAAAATATTCATCCTATTTAAAAATATATCAAGTACAAATGTTGTGGTGCGATTTTTCAAAGAAATTTATTCTATTATACATTTAGTATAAGATATATTTGTTACCTCTGTTCACGGAAGGTGAGGGAAGCATGGTTACCATAGGAAGAGATGATCATGCTTGATTATAGCTGCAGAATGAATGGTTTAGCTCGACTGCGGTAGACCACACCCTCACAATACCAGCGATAAATAGCAGCAATATGCTGCTATGTTTCGTCTGGCGAGTGTAGGGATCCGAAGACTTTTATTACTGGTGACGAGGCAGTCCATCTCAGTCCTCGAGGATGACAATTCATCTGGATTATGATTCCTTGTCAAGGATGAATGTAGATGTCATGGACCGCAGTAATCACTTGCCAACAGGTGAATCTGTATACTCGTTTGTTACTCTCAATGTAATAAAAAAAAAATACTCAAAAGTTACAACAAGGAACGGAATTCCCGGGGGAGAGTGTTTAAATGTAACTTTTTATTAATATTATTTCCAAGTTAATAAAACTGAACTTTGTTATGATTATTTTTATCAAAGTGTTGTGTGTTGGTAACGTATGTTTAAACTAAACATATGGAAAGTTAAATAATTCTCCCAGCATCTGTTTTTTTCTGACAACTGTTATCTTTTATACGCAACAGTATGGTAGATCTATGTCCACCCAGGCTGTAATCAGAGACCAACTGAAACCTGAAACCGACAGACGTTTTTGAAAGTTGTTCTTCCATACTTTTTTTTTTACAGAAATCAGCGAAAGTCAATTTAGCTTTCTTTTTCTTCATGAAATTGATTTTGATTTTGGAAAAGAATTTGCAATCTTTTACTTTAACTTCAAAAGTAGGAAATGGTTTTTGAATTAATTAGAAAAAAATTATGATGGTCGTATTGGTGTTGCCATTTTTTCTGTTTGGATATATTTATATATATATACTCATTGTGAGGCAGAGATAACACATATAATAGAAATATTTTCTTTATATCTTAGAGATTATAACGTTTTCTTACCTCGCTCAGGTCGCACGTAAAATTGCTTTTGATACAGACAGTGGGGATCCAGCTGGTCTCATGGTACTCATACTCGAATTACCAACCGAGTTACAATGAGACCAGTTTCGTGGTACGAATAGAAAATAGTATTAAATACCTTTACCGATATTCAATTTCAACTTTATTGAAATTGATTAGGAACGTTAATGATTTCTCGTTTCATTTCTGTTAATTCCGTTATAATTGCTTGATATATTAATTTGTCGAAAGACGCATATTTTATCCTCAAAGTTTTTGTTAAAACGTATTTTTTTTCATTGCATTGAAATTAACTATCGAGCACACAGTTCACCTGATGGCAAGTGATTCCTGCGGCCCATGACATCTACATTCATCATTGACAAGGAATAATAATGCGTTGTCACCCTTGAGGACTGAGATGGAATGCCTAGTCACCATTAATAAAGGTCTCCGGATCCCTACACTGACCAGACGAAACACAGCATCATTATGCTGGTATTCCATGAGGGCGTGGTGCTACTCCGATTGAGTAGACCCATTCATTCTGCAGCTAGAAACAAACTGCAGTGTAGCTCTGCCACTGCCGCTTGTAGGGTAAAAAATACTTTTGTACACAGTAAGGTCGGCAACAACTTGAGTCATAGTCGGAGCCGGATGTTATCGTTCACCATAAGCCCGCTGGGCTTTGTGTGTGATCGGTTTGTGTCACAAATGACGTGATACGTTTTGCGGTTGCTTGATATTTAATAGAGACTTAATTCAAAGAACTCTATCACGTAGCCGCTATAATATACACACAGTAACTACTGTATAAGTTTACTTTTGTTGCTTCGGTTGGTATTGATTGTGATATGACGCGATTATGACGTCAGAATACGATAAAATGTATTGTTTTATCTTTGATTCGTTATTTGTAATATTAAAAAGAAACTTCTAGTAATTTTTATATTGGGTTCAATCTGCTTCGCCTTTAATTTTAAACAAGGATTTAGCGCTGACAAAACGGTCAATCTAATTCAATTATAACTAAGGTTTATAAATAATAAAAAAAGACTCTGTTACCATATTTTGTTCATACCATTGGACTAAACATTCGTAATATTGACGTCAACACAGCTGTTTAAATCCCAGTCTATCATAATGTCACGATTGACAACGCCGATCATCAAGCCAGATAAGATTTTTAACTGTGCAATAATAAATCATTTCCATTCTGCCGTCATTTGCAAACCATATGTTAAGAAAACTACTGACTGTTCAGATGTGAGAATTATTTTTAATTGTTTTATTTTTAAAGAGATCCTACAGATCGATAACGCTATTTTTTTTTGCGAAACGAGTCTTAATTGTTAGTTCTATTTTAGTCACAAGCTTTAATTTTGACTTTGTTTGGTCGGATTTTTTTCGGAAATTTTTGTGATAAAAACCAGGACTTAAATTAAGTCCGAGATATAATTCAAACACACAGATTGCCATTTACTTAATCATATCTTTAAAATGCTTTCTCTGAACTCACAATCTGAGTTATTTCCTGACTTAACTTAAAATTGTAGTCAAATTAAGATTATCGTAATTAAATTGAAATAAAATCTAAAACTTACTCAACCTCTAGGGCAACTATAAATGTTTTCTTTCTTTTCCTCTAGTACTCCTTGATATTTCTCGTTAATGGGACTGAGCTTCTACGAATAAAATACGGAATTATGAAAAAGTATCTACGAAGCAATTCGTGTTATTTTGGGGTAACATTCAATTTTATCTTGTGCAACGTCTAAGTTTAATTTTATGAAATTAGACTGATATTAAGTGATCATGGAATTCGTAGTCACCTCCGATAACAAACACTTGTTACTAATATTTATACCGATGTAGAGATGCCTATATGAAGATTATTTAATTTCTTTGTATCATAAATCAATACAATAACCTAGATTTAACTTCTGTCGTTTTAAAATTATTGATGAATATAATTATATTTTCCTTGTCGTGTTTACGTTGCTTGTGCGTTTGCTAAAATAAAGTCAATAAACTTTTATCTGTTAACTGCCGTTCTGACCTCGGACCGTTACCTTAATACATTAGCGATCTCTGTTGTTTCGATGTTAAGTGTAAGTATTGGAAGTTGTTTGCCAGTTGTATGTTTACAACTAGTAAATGTATGTTTGTCTTCTTGTGTATAATATATAAGAAATACTTAATGCCGCATGCGAAATTTCACATGGTCTGACAAACTAAATCTTCTCCAAAAAGACAGTTAAAAACTACGAATTTAAGGCATAGTGAAAATATTATGCGGATGTGTATTTCATTGTTTATTTTTTTGTAAATGAAATATCAAAAAAAACATGCCGCTATATAAATCAAACCCAGTGTTAGTAGCCGTAATTCCCTTGTTCTATTATTTTACTTAAGAGTTATTATCAACTCGTAAGGGTTTATAACTGTAATATTCATATTTACAAGAGTTTGAAACAAACTTATGTTGAATAAAGAAATAGTCACTGTGATAACAGAAATTACAACGACCTGTTGAAATGTCTGCTTAAAAGTTATTTAATACATTAAACAGTTGACAGGACTAAAGTATGTTATTGAAATAGTTAGTGTTACCATTGTGAAACTGGTCGCGGAACTATTAAATAAAATTGTTACCATGCTTATACGTAGGTACAATGCTGGTTATTAAACTACTACTACTACATTTAGAGAGTTTATTAAGTAACCTTTAAACAACACCGTTAAATGGTTCAACTGGGCCGGTGTTTGTGCATTATTCATTGAAAATTGTACGTATTGCCCAATTATTGGTTTATGATCATTGGGGTAAATGTCGCGCGATAAATGACAGTATTAAAAAACTAACAGATGATTTATAACCTAAGAATCACTATAAGTTCACTTCATCAATGGATCAGCCATTTAGCTCACGATTCTAATGGAGAAGAAAGGTTCTGAAGTTGTAACCACGCATAGTTGGAGTGAAAACGTTTGAGTTTGGGAAAAGTCAATGGATGCAGGTGGATAAGGATCGTCCTTCGTGATATAATCAAGAGTCGTCTATGCCAAGAATGGACTAAATATCGATAGTTATAAGCTGACGGTATCCTGGATTATCTATGAAACATCAGGAAGCAAAAACCTCAGTCTTTCCGTGACCGTTAGTGTGTGTAGCGCTTGAAACGTTCCTTTTTTTATTTTAAATAACAAATATAAAGGTAAAGTTTTAAGATATTTCAGTGTAATTTTATATATGTAGATAATCAGTCATTGATATTGTGTTGCAGGAAGTAAATATTTTTGTCCTTTTTAGTGTCTACAAAAGACTTCGGAAAAGTAATTGAAAAAAAATTTGTCTATTACTATTAAATGTTAAACGGATAAAAATTGACTTGACATTCCGCCACCAAACACGAGGTTCAAATAACCACGCTTATATATTATATTTTTTAAGTAAAATTTTGGCGATGCAAAATGGTGTGACAGATCTGTAAAAACACTGTCATATCTGCCAGAAGGCACGTACGCATACAAACAGACGAGCAGACGCCCGTAAAGTAAATACAGGCTAAATGTACCCATTACCGGCTTTATACGGTGCGATAAGGTCGCGTTGTGCATGCGTAAGCACTATCTAGACATCAGGGCGCATGCCTAGGCCTTACCGCCGTGGAATACTAAGTTACTAAGTACTATTTAAACTAAGTAACCCATTGTGTGACTTGTAGTCTCGGTTAAGTTGGAGTTAATTAGATTGAATCTTTTTAGTAAAATGCTCACTAAAATAATTTAAGTCCTTATCAAATAATAGATTGATTTTCGGATAATATACATAAATATATAATTAGTTAACAATAGGAAACAACTCTAGGATCGTTATTAAATACTTATATAAATAACAGGAAATAATATTGTAATTAACTAGGACAACCGTACAATATCAGACAGATTTTATATTGTTTACTACTAATAAACTTCTCCATACAAACAATGATATTATGTCATATTCTTAGAAAATTTATTTTGCTGATGTACAAAAAACTTCGCAGAGCACTACAACGAGTTCCGTAGGTAAATAAAAGTATAACTCGCACATACATGCTTAATACACCCATCGAAAGAAAATATAGCTAAATTAAAAATTATATAAAAGTTGATGCGTTTTTGATCGAGCGTGTTAATAAGCATTTTTTGTATACCCACTTTCACGTGTTTGGCCGCATTTACTGCCGGCGAGCGCGAGATATATTTTGTGCTCGTAATTGTATCAAATGGTTTTTTGTTTTTGGGTCCTCCTTTATTTCTGCACGACAGCATTGCGTTCGGGAAGGCGGAGACAAATTATTTTTGATCGAATCACATTTGAATAGAAATAGAAAAATTGAAGACGTAAAAGACTATAAGAAACAACCGGAAATGTCGTCACAGTCGAAATCGGCTAGTGTTCTTACATATCTGTTTCCCATAAAAACTTCTTTCTATATATATATATATATATATATCTATACATAGTCTACTCGTCAAACTAAAGATTTTTAAGCTTTCTTCTTTAATGGAACCGCACTATAATTCTGAAAATAGACATCGCTTAAAGAGTCGTAACAACTACAGTAAACTCACTGCATCTTTAATGTAGTGCCTGCGGCTACCGCGGATTCGTTAACTTGTACTTATTTATATGATAGAACTTTGACCTGTAATTAGTGTGCAGTAGAGGCGATTATTGTGTATGCTTTTGTTAGTCTGGTATGTTTTCTCGTGGATATTGCGTACAGCGAATCTATTGAGTACATAATGTTAACAACACGACTTGTAAGGTGTTTGTAAAATGAATCAATGGTAGCTGTGAAAATATATACATAGTTAATATTTTCACAAATATAAAGGCTGGCAACGCATTTGCGACTCCTCTGGTATTGCGGATGTTCATGGGCGGCGGTGATCATGTACCATCAGGTGAGCTGCATGCTCGTTTGCCGCCTATTCTATAAAAAAAGAAAATTTGAGGTTATAATTTTTTCTATCGTTAAATTTAATTTAATAAATAAAAGATTTCAACATAAGTCTAACACTTTCACAAATGGTGTTATGTTTAGTTGTTGACATGAAAAATATTTTATTTTATTTATCTTTATGCACATGCAGGTTTCCTCGCGATGTTTTTTTTTTTTTTTTCACTTAAAATTACAATTAATAATGTCATTACAATTGGTCAAACTTGAACTCGCGTGCAGTAAAATTAAAAGCGATTCGCTTATTATTATTATTCTCATGTAGGGGGACATTAAATTCTTTCTTATTTTAATATACATTGTAATTTAAACGAATGCACTATGCATCTGAATGTTCGGATGACTATTCGCAAACATGAAAATGTGGACTAGTGCCACCACGATTCTTTTATTATTTAGTGGACATTATTTTTTTTTATTTTAATATAAAATGTTATTCAATCTTATTCAATATTCTATTATCATTCACCAGAAATTATTACATTTTTATGCTGATAATTATATTCATAATTCGTATGATATCGTGGATAACACGGTGGTGTGTGCTTTATCAATAAATATGCACGGATTGACATGACAGCTCTAAGTTCAAATATATTATAACCAAGTGGTGACAGGAGTATTTACTGTCACATTAATATTTTAAGCGAAAATAGACCTTATAGTATTGTGATGTGCAATCGACATTCAACTTAAGGGTTGTAAAAACAATTTGTTGTTGACTATACATTGTAATTTAATTGTATGCCTGATAGTGCATCTTGAATCTTTGTAGGTTCATTATGGGATTCGTTTCATCAGGTGACCTGTGTCCTCGTAACCAATAGTTTTAATAAAGTATTATAATTTAGTAAGGGTACCAAAGTAGAAGAAGTTAAAAGATACGTTGTCATTTTTTAAGAATAAAATTCTGCCACTCAACCAAACGAAACAGCGGCATGAAGTTATTTTCACTATTATTTTGTCAGAAGCTAACGCAGCTACTAAATAGAATATTTTCGTATTGGAATGTAGCGGCCATTAAATATGTCACTTTCTTCCATTTTAAAATAATCTTGTAAAACGGTATCTGAATGTTTTGAGTTTAGAAACACATGATAATGAGGTTGCTTGACGAAATAAATTATTTGTATACATTTTTTTTTATCTAACGCATCGTTTGTTTCAAACTAGATTTACGTCTTATGAATGAACAATACCGTCGACGTATCCATTTATCGCACGAAACAAAATTTATCTCGCGCGTCATTCCGTGCGTTCGTTTAGAAAAACATCGTAACTTCCTGCGCCGTGAAAGTAAACAAACTCGCCCGCTACTATTGTTTACTAGCGCGTAAATACGCGGGAGTCGCGATCGGCTGCTTGCTTATAACTTATTGTCTCTATGTACGTGTGTAGTGTTTTGGTAGTATGAGGCATAATTTTAACTACGTTTTTTTTTAATATTATGTGTTGTGTGCCAGTGTTTTAAGGTGCTGTTTGATTTTAGAACGAGATTATCGCGAGCTATGTTATATATGTAGGTGTCTCGTGTAAGTAGTATTGTTGTATTTTTTTTTGTTGATGATATATGTTCAAATTTAGAATGATATTATCGTTGCGTGTGTGTGTGAGGAGTGTTTTGATAGTGGGATGAATAAATTCCTATAGTATATATATTTTTTTTTAGATAGTTGTTCATATTTTCTGGCAAAAATACTGTGAACTGTACAGAAAAAAAAAGATTTTGTTTTGAAGTATTGTAGTGATTTTGAATGAAAACGTCGAACCACGACGTCGAACAATTTCGTATTTTTATCACAAAATTGCGAACAGAATACGATATTAAACCAATTCTAAATGATATAAAAAAAAAATTAATTGTACAGTATTTTTACGTTTTCACAAATATTTGTTTTGATCGCAGTATTATCTCAGATCACATGGAACGTATGCAATAATGTAATATTTTCATAGTGCCAAACATAATCAGATAAAGCCTCTTTTTGTTATAATATAATGAAAGATATTTTGTTGAAAGTGAGTTTCATTGCTATAATATTTATATTTCTGTTTGTATCTGTGAAAATATGATGTCTATCATTTAAACATTAGAGTCTAACGTGGTTATAACGAGTAATTATTTCTATATAGAATTTATTATTTCTTACTGGCACAATATTGATTAAAATTAATTAATAATAGGGGAATTTTTTTTTAATAAATAATGAGGAATTATCTAAAGTATCAAGTATGTCATAGTTCTGATTATTAGTAAAAATATAGTATAATCTATCTTTAAGATGCTAATTTTAAATTTAATAAAATATTTATTGAAAAGAAGACATTTTTGATCCAAATTATTTCAATTGTCTAACAGATATACCTACTTCCATGTTATTTATCTTAAAAGGAAAACGCTCCTTAAATGAAGAATGAGCGCCTAAGTTTGATCTGTTACTGAGACAATAATAAAATAAAGAGCCCAAACTTAATAAATGGTAGAATCTTACTTAATAACATTATTATTTAACTGTAACCTTTGAAGAGTCAATTCAAGGTTCACAACACAGCAATAATACAAAGAGTATAGTAACATTTCTAAAACTCAGAAGTTTTTTTTATATTATGTTTCATTTAACCAAATCACTAGTATATGTACGAGTAACATTCCGTGGTATTCGAATCTAATTACGGTAGTACGGGATAAGGTCACCGGTATTTGGGTTATTGCTCTCTGAGCGTTCGAACGGAGGTCGTGGTTTCGTGAATCGCCGATACGACGGGCATTCGCTAATAGAGCAACGGTTTTTAAAAAATATATTTATTTTGTAAACATGTTTATGTATTTGTAAAAATGTCTTGTGTCACGTGTACAGAAACTGTGGGTTCACATGTGGTAGGGCAACTCTACAGGAAGAAACTTACTTTAGCAAGGATGGGTTGACATCACCGCTGAACTACAATTGTCCCTGAGTACTAATGTGAAAAATTCTAACGTGGTAATAGGTACATTAACTACTACGCTATGCGGCTGTCAATCCACTTCAATATAATAAAATCGTAAGAAGATTCGGATGGAATGTCACGGAAAATACACACAGATTGGCAAACCAAAAATGTATGTTGTACGTACTTCATCTCGCCTCGGAATCAATTCCTGGATCTGCGTCCTAAAGGCCACTTAGATTCTCTGACCACTATACAACCGAGAATTACCCAATGAATGAATGGTGAATGGAAAGATGGAATGAAGTTATCGTTAACGAGTTATCTACGAAGATAGTGAGTAATGATGTCATAAATCTTTTTTACGTAAACCGCGGCTACGTAGAACTGTTTTATCTGTCCGTCTGTTTGGTTATTAACATTGTCATTTATGTGTATTATGTTTACTGAACAGTAAAACATAGGAGAACGAGGGTAACCGACATAGCTTAGAAGATTAACGAGCTGAAGTAGCAATGGGGTAATCAGATAAGTTGTAGAACCGATAACCGATGGAGAAGAAAGGTTCCCGAGTGGCAACCTCGGACTGACAGTCGCAATGTAGGACCTCACACTAGATGCGAGGACCTAAGTTCGCGAGAGGTCAATGGACTCAGGTTCGTACTCTGTGGCAAACTATGATAGAGGCCCACGTTCAGCAGTGGACTCTATAGTCCAGTCTCTAGATACATAGGCTATGATAATGATGTGATGAAAAAAGAAAATCTATCGAACAAACATACTGATTTAAATTATACTATAATAAACAAATGAAATATCAATCGATCCATATAGTTCTGTATAGCGTAGGTTATTGTTTTCATATATTAACTGAAGACTAATTTATTTATATTGTGCAGTTTGTACAGCTGTCTACATACAATGTGTCCCGTAAGTAGCACGACAAACTTAAGGGGAAGGTTAATTGACGGGTAATCTATCAGACAAAAATTACCTTCGTAAATGCGTCACCATTTTTGAATTATTGGGATTTTTTATCTTTTCTAAAAATACTCCCCCTTCGACCTGTCTTTTGGTACTATGTGTATAAATGTGCAGATATTTTTGCTATTATTTTGGTTGAATATTCTCGAATAGTAGTTCTAACATATTCAAATATCATATTGATAAATTTCATTTCAAAATAATGAGAACGATAAAATTTGGTAAAAAAAATATGAATAAAATATTTTACTCAAGTTTTGCCTTCGTCTAGGAAAAAAATGTACATAAATAAATTACCTGTTTAACGGAGATTTCAGAAAATTGTAACACAGATTACTGTATCTTGGTATTTTTAGAGAAATCGGGAAATTTCGAAAATGGTGACACTTTTACCAAACCTTACTTTTTTGTTTTGTCTGGTAGGTGACCCGTTAATCTCTTTTCCCCCTAAGTTTGTCTTGCTACTTACGGGACGCTCAGTATCGCGCCCAAACTTGAACTG
Organism: Teinopalpus imperialis; assembly: GCA_029286865.1. NCBI lineage: Eukaryota > Metazoa > Arthropoda > Insecta > Lepidoptera > Papilionidae > Teinopalpus > Teinopalpus imperialis. The sequence continues at coordinate 603,567 of JAGSMU010000041.1, forward strand.
AAAGCCTCACCATACAAATCACAGCAGCGATATGTAGCTTTTTTTATACGCTTGTGCGCGTGGTACTTCCCCGATGGAGCCATTCTATTCACGTCGCAACTTGAAACTTGTTGCAGTGTGGCACTACCGCACAATAAAATTAAAAAAACAATTTCTATTTTTTGTTTTTCTTTCTAATTCTAGTATTTTTGACACTTCAAATAGTCGAATCTGTCGTCCAGCTCCGAATGCAGATCTGCTTAGTAGTGCAGGCGAGATATCAGCGTTTGTACAACATAAAATAAAATAAAAAATAAAATAAAATTATTTTGTTCTACATAAAGGTAATGATTATTCGTGGGAATAAATATAATTTTAAGTAAAATATAAAAAAAATAGTGTGATGTACTAATTACGGTGGTAGCTGAGGTTTAATGTAACCACCCAAAAGGAATAGTTTTTGCAACATTTTTCGTTGATGTTCCACATCTATTGGTCGTAGCGTGATGTTATATAGCCTATGGTCTTCCTCGATGAATGCACTATCCAACCCAAAAATAATTTTTCATTTCGATCTAGTAGTGGCTGAGATAAGCGCGTTCAAACAAACAAACTCTTCAACTTTATAACATTAGTATACGTTAAATACTAATAACGAACATTCTCAACCGAACCGTCGAATAATTTCTAAAATGTTTTAATATTAGAAAAACATTTACTATTTCATTAGTGATTCACATAGCGATGCAAGACGTCTTAAATTGATGTAAATTATCAACGAATGTCATTGCGACGAGGTCACCAACAGGCGTCAGCGTGGCGGCGTGGTTTTGATTGTTTTTTTTTACAATCGAAATAATGACATTTCATATATGTGTAATTTAAACAAGAATCTATTCTCCAGTCTGTTGTTAAACGTTCCCTTTAAAATCGATAAGCAGTCTTCTGGCATTCGACTCAATGGCAAGTGATTCCTGCGACCCACAACATCTACATTCATCCTTGACAAGGAATCATAAGGCAGCTGCTTTGCCACCCTTGAGGACTAAGGTGGAATGTCTCGTCACCAGTGATAAGGGTCTCAGGATCCCTCACACTCGCCAGACGGAACACATCAACATTATGCTGGTATTCTACGCTGTGTATTCTGTTAGGGCGTGGACCTACCCCATTCTAGCTGACCCATTCATTCTGCAGCTGGAGACAAACTGCATTGTAGCTCCAACACTGTCAAGTTTACATGTAAAGAATCTCGCACTCCGTCCATGAACCGTATTGTTGTTTTTATATGTTAATATATATATATAACACACATATCTTCAATCAGTAATCATAATGCTTGCATACATACATGAAAAGCAGTGCATACATGAAAACATTCTTAATCCATAAATACATGAAGTCAAATCTGATGCATGCACCAATTAAAGATGACCACATCGTTTGTTATAAGTAACGGTTATCGTGTTACAAAAATTAATGAATAGAGAAAACTAAACAATAACTGATTCAAAATGAAAACATTAAACAGTCAAAATTAAATTAATTAAATAATATCGTAATAAAATAAAATGAATCATAATAAAATAATTAAATGTCAACAAGAACCATAAACAATATAGAGATTATAGAGACAGAACAGTTTGTTCACACGACAAATGAAATACGGCAACACTAAGGTACTAGCTTACTTTGTAAAGTAAAAGTTATAGCTTACTATTTTGTTTCGTAAGACTGAAACGTATCCTACTACCTTAAGTTTAGTATACCGCACCGTAAACCTAAACTACATTACGAATAATTTTGAAAACATTTCGGTTAAAATTAACGCCAACCTATTCACATAGAGCAAGCCCTCATTATTCTACCCACCAATATCCAATATAAGAGCGGGGTGGAATTTACTTAGTCTCATCGACGACGAATGCCCATAAATCATATTAAGAAACACAAAGACTCGTAAACATGGACTCTCTTTAATCACGTATGGATCTAATATCCGCTCTCTGATATGTTTTGACGTATGCTATGGTGTTTGTTTTATCGATTTACACTTTTGTAAATTATTTTGAGTGCTTTTATCGCTTAGATATCTCGCTATATACGGACCGTGCGAAGAATGAAGAATGCGGGGAAAGAGATTTAAAGGAACTTCTTACGTAAACGTGAAAAATATGTTTTAAATAAAAAAAGATATTAAAATACGTATCAACGAGATAATTGTGAGGTCTTGTGATGTCAAAAAAAGTTAAGGATTAAAAAATATAACCTTTTAATATAAATTCACCAATGGCTGATATATTGGGAGGTAGTGTCAGTTAAGTTATAAAAAAAATGGTACGTAATATTTTTTTTTTAATTTTAACATTGATAAATCTACACTAGTAGTTTGTTTTCTAACTGCGGCATGAACAACGCATCTGCATTATGGTTCCCTGTTGAAGATGAATATGGGAGTCATGGGTGACGGGAATCATTTACCGTCAGATAATATGTGCTCGTTTGTCACCCTCGATACAATAAAAAAAATTACTAATATACATAGATATCAAAATAATCTATTAACTGGCCTTTATATTTGAGACTAGCGTATTCTCTTATTACTTCATCATGAGTTATTCATCTGCCTTTGTTATTTTATATCGAAAAAATGGACCTATCATGTCACTTGTCTCATAGTCTATATAGATTTATATACTATTTTTTATTAACGGTTCTTTAGAGGATGTTCTTTAGCTTTAACTTATCATAGGCATTGTTATATAAATGTACATCTTTAGAAAAACTTAATATGATTTGTTTTATAGATTAAATTTAATATATCTGGACATTTTAAACATTTATTTGTATTCGATAAATGGATAATTTAATATAAGTTTGAGTTGGTGACAACCTTTATTTAATCTGTCTCGTATGCCAGCAATATAGTGTGTGACGTATGTAATATTTGCTTCATCTACTTTTAAAATTGCTGTCTCTCCATCTGCGAGTATAAATTCACAGCCATTTTGATAAACACCTTATAAAATATGGACTAATCGCAAAACTGTATCGGTTCGTATTGACAGTTACCTGGGTAACAATGCTTAATTACTAGTAATGTAAAATATGCGTATGTTGAAGGTAATTAAAAGTAATTTTAACACGTAGTTAAAGTAAAATGCAATGGTTTTTAAGTACCTATAACGTCTCTTAACGATCTTCATTTAAAACTGGCCTGTCTAACTAATTAAGAATTATCGAGTTCACATCCGGTGTACCCTTGTTCGCTCACTCTTATGCAACATTGTAAGCGTTGGATAAAGACAACAAATAAAGGCATGAATGGCCCGTCTGCGTTGACATGAGGTCAAGAAGTTGATTCAACCCGCGCCAACGATAAATTGAGGCCAAGTGCTGGGCAAATTGATACTTTACGCTCTATAGTCTATTAAAATGTATATAACAGAGTAACATAATTGCGGAAATGTATATAAAGGTTGTATAATGTACAATATTATTAAAATTGCGTGCTTATTGTCTTTGGAGATGACAGATAAAAAACGCGGCAAAAACATGACAGTAACTAACAGATTGCATAAACGGCGATTTTGCGTGATGCCAAATTACGCATGAATGTTAACTGGGATTGAAAGAAAAACATTTTTAAAAAGCGATTTATGGTGAATTATATCTTTTTATATAAATAATAAGTGTAAAAATTACTATTTCCATATTTATATTGTATAGTTTATGACGTAGGCACAATGATATACATTACGTATTCCACAGACAGATGCAATTACAGTGTGTCCATAGAACAAAAAGTCTAATGATCACACGTCCTTATTGACTATATGTGTATTTAACTATAATAATATGACTTTTGTTGTTTTATGAATCACTTCGATAATTGTTATGTTGTCAATTCAAATAAAATTGTTTAAATACAACAAAAAATCGAGAAACTAACGGTGAATAAATTTCACAACAATTAGTGATGACTATTACCTCCATCCTGAAGAAAGACTCAAGATACCGCTCTTTTTCCCTATACTCATCAAGCGAACCACAACAGCGTTATACTGGTATTCTATGAGGGTGTGGTCATTCCCAGGTCTAGTCAACCCATTCGTGCTGTAGCCAAAACAGATTGCAGCATGTCTCTACCGCTGTTATAAATTGATTAATATTTCACTTTATCATTTATAAATATCAATACGTATTTTAAGATGTTAATCAAATTTAATTTAGAATTTGCATACCGAATAAAAAAAAACTCGCCAATCGGCCCAGGAATTTCGGATAAAGCGTTGAACCTATATGTATTTATTATGAATACACATCAAATCGTCTTTCTTTTTTAAATTATTTTTGACACAAGATTTTTCATATATCTCTTCATTTATCAGACATCGTGTCCGTCTTCAGTCACAGACTTGAGTTTTGTACAACTAGGCACCAATATAGTTGGAAACAAAATTCGAGGCTGTGCAACCTGTTACCGACCTTCCTTGAGTCATCACAATTTATCAGACGTAATCCAAACGATTCCGTGGGCGGCCGTTAGTCACGAGCCGTTGGCGTGGGTCAAGGAGCCTAGGAACCGCTCGCAGTTGCCCACGGCCTTTCATTCATCAATTCAACGTGAATCAACGACGAACCGGTTTATTTTTCTCATTATACGAAACGAACAGACAGTGCTCGTTTCAAGGTCATACCAGTTTTTATAATAGTATAATAATAAATAAAAATAATAAACCTTTACTACTGGTGACGAGGCATTCCAACGCAGCCCTCAAGGGTGACAAAGCATCTGCATTATGATACCTTTTCAAGGATGAATGTAGATATCATAGGCCGCAGGAATCACTTACCGTCAGTTGTCAATCAATGTCATGATTGTAATATGCTGTTATATGCTAAGGTAAGAAACTCAGGTTAGATAAAGCGTCAATAGTCTAATGGTTTAGGGTACAGTCTGCGAAACTTAAGGTCGAAGTTCGAATCCACTATTGGACTATTAACTTGAACCATCTCCTAGTACAAGCATTAGCTTATTTGAAGTGGTTAACTGAAATGTTCGCCAGGTTAATAGCAGAGGTAGCTTTCAAAATAAAAGAAACTTAATTAGCTGCCGGTGAAATGTGGATCTCAGTCAATTGAAATATATACATAAGGAGGTCCACAATGGTAGAGCCACGCTGCAGTTTGTTTCTACCACCATCACGAATGGTTCGACTCACGTAAAGAAGGACCACGCCCACACAGCATACCAGCATAAACACAACGTAACTGTCAGTATACAGATGGGAATCCTTATTCCTAATTGAAGATGATATGGGTATCATGGGCCGCAGGAATTACTGACCATCAGGTTAAATATGTGCTCGTTAATCATCCTCTGGACGTTAAAAAAAATAACCGGAACTATTTGTGCTACAACCATAGTACAACTGCAGTGTGTCTACCGTACGTACGAAGTGATTATAACATTTTCTATGTTAGATAACATTGTTACAGGCAAAAGCTTAATAGCTGAGACTTTAACATTCACTTTTATAAAACGTTGACCTTTACAAGTGTCGTAATTCGTAACTTGCTTCTTATAATTTAGTATAGTTGTATGTGATGCCGTTCTAATCGATTTTGGAAGACTAAATCTTGTGGTCACTAATGTATACGGTTAACTGCACAGGATTTGTTATAGTGCTTGCATGTATGGCTTAATTGCCTTCTTCTTCTTCATGTATGTATGACTTAATTAGAGAGGACGGCAATCCGGGATTACTCCGTATCGCCGTCCTCCCAGGGTTCGCTATCGTGGACGATGATAGCACTCACCCCACCCTCGAACCTTACTGACATGCTCTACCTATGGAAACGTACGGATATCTGGAAACTGGTTCCACGCCGATCACTTTTTTTGAAGTATTTATTTAGTTAGAACTACTAATATACGGTTAATTTCTTTAGAGTGAGGTCGAATTTAATTAACAAAGTTTGGCCGAATTATTTATCCCTTAGCAGCCCCACAGATTTTGCTTGTGTGGGAAATGGCCTATGTTTTTATTTAAATGAATTCTAACAGTGCTATGTCCGCATGCATAACGTTCCCGTTAAACCACTCCAAGTAAGCTTCAACTGCTTGTCCTGTCACAAGCAACATGCTTCACGACAATAACTGAATGGTGGATTCGAACATACGACATTAAGTGTCACAGACCTTACCCTAAACCAATAGGCTATTGACCCTTCAAACATTTATGAACATGAACATGCTTTAAGGTGGTCTATCCGTCTTAAATTCCGTTTACAATTTAATATCAATAGGTGTATATGTTAATTCAGTTTATATAAATGAAAAAAAAAATTCATTGATTTTTACGTTATAAACTGTTATGTCGTAGTGATCAGAGATTACCATTATTCTGAATCCTGGGTTCAATTCTCAAAAGTAAAACAATATTTATGCAATACAAATTGTTTCTATGCGTAGACTGCAGTTGACGATAATTTTTTGTGCGAATTCTAACATTACATATAAATATGTTCTACGCAATTGATCCAGTCGATCACGGATGACATGATTTTACATATGGATGCAAATAACACAAAAACACGCCGTTTACTCATTCTTACTGTCCTTTTAATATATTAAAATATCCTTTTCTTATAATTATCGCAGCACTGATTGCAAAATAATAATTTGTAAATACTACACACACATACACTCCTATATAATCGTGCGAAACTTAACTCATAACCACGACTTCCGCGCACCCAACTACATTATCTCGTGGGATCGAACCCGGAACTGAGAGTTAGTACGCAGTGTGCGTCGTGCAACGTCCGGAACACGAGGGGGCTTTGACTGTCGAGTGGATTGCAATTAGTGTGTCCGTAAATTTCCTTTCGTTTCTATTGACGTTTCAATGTGGATTTTTCTATTGTATCGAGGGACGAAATACGAGTGATGATACGTGACGATGAAACCATTTAACCATCAGTTGAACTGTATTGTATTGTTTATCACCCTTTATATTATAAAAAAAAAAACTATCTGTATCGTCGATAATACTGTTTGTTTATAATTATATTAATAAATATATATATATTAAGGAAAGCCATTTTGCTGGTCTCTGAGACATATCTCCTTATCGATCCCGGATGGATATACGAGAGGTTAACGGACATCGAACTGTTCAGTTGCCATCCGATATATTTGTTCCGTACTGCTTTATTAATTGAGATAATACGTACGAAGTTTATATCTTGATTTTTTTTGGGCTGATTGCCCTGTTATTCCGAGGGCTTACAATTTCCCCGGGTCGAGACACTCTCTACTCTCCACCCTCCCCTCTCGGTCACCTGAACGAGCGCTTATGGTGCTCAGTCGAGGCCTCTATTACTGTGTAACCAGCACAAGGGCTCCCGAGAGGGGGGAGCCTCGGCTTGGACCGTTACTCTGTTCCGCGAGAGTGTTTGACTCGAGGGTGCCCGAGAGGGTTTCGGTCAGTTGCTTTTAACTAAGAATTATCTACATTAATTTATTATTATTGGCTATCTGTACCACCACCACTTCGGTATGCGTGGGCGTTGGAGAAGAAGTGGCGCAAGAAACTCTAGGGACATTTCTATCTGTATTGACTGGAGAGAAGCGGCCTGTGACATGGCGGTATCGCGAATAACCTTGTTTAAAAAAACGATAAAAATTTACTTTGCATGTAATATCTCGGCGGGCTTAATAATTTCATTAAAAACACTAGCAGAGAGTTTTACGACAAGAACCATAAAACGTAAAATAAATGTTGATTGTAAAAGTAGATTAAGAAAGAAAAATATGGCTCTATAGGTTTTTCCTTTGAAAAAAAAAGGTTTAATTTAAGATCTATAGTGCTGATATTTACGAGTGCATCTACAGTTACATAAAGTATTAAATGTGATCCTGAAAGTGACAATGGTACTGAGAGTGAACGAAATGTATTGACGTATTGCATGCTATGAGCAAAAGAGAAGCAGTTAATTTTTCTCATTGATGTCTCGACGTGCGATTTATCGACTTACCTTAGAGATGAGACAATAACCAAGCAAATTTAGATATCGCTTCGGAAGTGTTGCTTAGCCACTTTATACCATGAATTTGAATTTGACCGATTAATAAATAATTTGCATTCTTAAATTCACGGAAATCTGCACTTGTACGTGGTTTTCAAATGTATATAATACTTAATTAAAGTCTTTGTAAAATTGTTATTTTCAACGAAAAAAAAACTGAGTGGTTAGTTGGCGCCATCTTTGATTACGCGTGTCCGTTCTGCAAATGTGTTTCCTGATTCCTCGACGATCAAGTTACACTTGACGGACATAGATGTCGTTGTCTTTTACGCCGGATGGGTAATGGTCGAGTTTGAACAAATGTTCGTGTTTTCTATTTTATATAACATGGTAGGCAGAGTTCTATCACAGAAATGTTTTATAAAGTACGTAATTTACGCTGTCAATGCCGTAAAGAAATAAAGAAAACTAATTCGTTTTCAAAGGCGGGAAGAAGTATTCTCTGACCAACTTTTTAATGATTATTTCTTTGTTAGATATAAACAGTGTTCGAAATTAAAAAAAGGTATAATATGTAATGCAATTTATTATCATCTCAGTCCAATATTAGTTCACCGCTGCCCACCCCATAGACGACTACGAAGCACGATCCTGAACCACCTACATGTTTTAGCTCATCATCAAGTTCATCATTTAGATTGAAATATAGTTTATCTATCGTCATATATGTACTATCGTTTATCTTTTTAAATTAAATTCAATTTTTGTCTCTTCTAGTGGATTACTCCGGAAGAATGCGCGGTGTACAGTCGCGAGCGCAGACCGCCCCTCGTCATCCCTCGGATTACCCAGTACCGGGCACCACGGCGAGAGAACAGGCCGCAGAACTATGCTCCACATGGATACGAGGTGAGTTTTATATTGCATAATTAAAACTATCATTTTATTACGTATTATTTATTCACGTTCTGTTGCATTTTGAGAGAAGGAAATTAATGGACATGGGCCTATAAAGCCATTTGTTGCCACACACACAATTTTAAAGGGAAAAGGGAAGAATTGAAACGATAGGTTGCCAATTTGCCGACTCTAATGTGATATTATATATACATATGAATATTTTGCCGTCACTTTACTCACAAAGTCACTTTACTACAATAAACCCCGAAATAAAAGCGGAAAAAAAATGAGCATTGAATCATTTTTTTTTTGCTTTATTCTAATAGTTAATTACTACGTCTATATTTATCTACGCTCATTATTTATTTATTAAAACATCTGTCCAAAAAGGCGGACTTAATGTCAAAAGGCGTTCTTTATATTTGAGTAGAGCAAAGAACATATTACGTGTAAGAAGGGAGCAAAATATTTATACTGTTGATTAAAATTCACACACACCAACAACAAATTAGGACTTTCTTAGATAATGTAATTAATTCTCTAACGAACTCAACAGAGAAAGAGACGGAAAACAAATTTGCAAACAAACTAAAAACCCGGTGAGTCAAAGGCAAAGGTCCCGGACGGGCGAGCCATAGCGCCTTGCTAATTTGCCCGATTACCCATGTCGCGTCATTTATTATGCGCGCGCGCCGTGTTGTTCACCCGAGGCAAAATGGCGACGTTCGCGCCAACGCCCGCGTCCGGCCATCAATGATTGAATGAAACAAATTTAAATCTATATATGTTAACTTTATTTTGTACCATGCGGTCGCAATTATATTAACAGGCAGTATACTTATTACGAGAAGAAAAGAAACTGGTAGGTCATTTTTGTTATGTCAACGAGCAAGTACAGCCCGACGGTAAGTGATCACCGCTGCCAATGAACATCGCAACACCAGAGCAGTTGCAGGTACGTTGCCGGCCTTTAAGAAAGATTGAGGCTCTTTCTTTGAAGGTCCCGAAAATAGTTTTGAAATACCGCTAGCGAATGCTGATTCTATAGAGTAGTTGTGCTTTGTTGAATACGATTATGTTATCCTTTTTATTTGATGTCGCCGCAAATATAAACAAAATATATTCGGAACTCAGTAATGTTTTCCACTTATTTGGCTTCTATTTTAGCTACATTTCCACCTCTGAACTGACAGGACAAGAAAAAAACATAAAATGATTGGCACATTTTGATTATCTTGGCTCGTAACTTGTGCATCGTCTATATGATACCACAAGGTAGAAGGCACTATAAGTTCATTTACCTCTTGAACCTTGGTATTTATGAAATGGTCTGACCGCCGAATTAAAGCAATCTCACACCAGAAAAACTAACTGTTAAAAAGTTAGCAGTATGTTAGTAAACATTGACCGGGCATGTTATCACAGCTTGTTAGATCTGATTAGTGCGATTTGCAACATCCGTACATGATCCGAGACGGGGCAAGAGGTTACGGTTATGGATATTGCGCTAGCCTTTAATTAACTACTGCGTACTTTTGTAGGTTATATAAGCGGTAATTATTTTCTTTTCCATTTTTAAACTTAACCTATTAAATATATATAAAAAGTATAGTAGCTTAACATTACTTACGTACCGGTTATTCATTTCATCAAAGCATAAAATGCTTGTGCTAGGAGATGGTTCACGGCAAAAGTTGAATGATGGATTCAAACTTACGACCTTAAGTTTGAAGACCGTACCCTAAACCATTAGCCTATTGACTCTTCAAGTTTCTAACTACAAAATTTTGTTATTATCTCTTAGCCAAGTGCCTGGCGTTAGCGTCGGTATTTTTTTGATCGCCTGTCCCTTGGGCCTTCCTAATCCCTTCGATATGGACTATCGAATACTATATTAAGCCAACAGCCGGGATCGACGGTTTAACTTACACTCCGAAGTGTGATGGCATGTGCATTATATAAAATTTTGTTGAGTGTTCTTAAAATTATTAAGTAAAAAATTGATAAGTAAAAACCAAAAACTAACGTACGTCACGTAATTGTTGAAGCTGAAGGTTAAAGATGTAACTTTAACAATAGCTACACTGCAGTTTGTTTCTAGCTGCGGAATTATTCGTCTAATAAGTAAGAAATTTCTACAACTAATAAGTATTTTTTGAAATATTTAACGAAATAATTAACTTATTAAGAATTTTATATATTTTCACTATATATATACTTATTACTATTTTTTTATGAGCTAATAATAAATAAAGGAACTGGGTTAATCGCACTGCAGGATTTATAACATATAAAAAATATTTTTAAAATACAACCAATTGGCGGTAACAAAGATAATTTATTATTGCTAAACAGTCTTCGTAAACATTAAAAATAAAATGACTCGATTAAGTCGGTGAAATGCAAATATAAAAAAATAAAAATATACAAAAAAATCAATATATCCGAGTGTTTGCATCTTTGTGACGTGGTAATACGGCACTTTTCACCTATTTATTTCATGGTGGTCGTTAAGGTTCCTTATCATGTATGGCGTCACTATGATCAATCAGGGGCTCGTGCTCAGTATGGGTGAACATCGACATCGTTCAGCTGCAGTGTAAGGTACTCATTGAATCAACTCCGTTGAGTGCCGTAATCAACGGGCTCGTAATAAAGCGTAAGATAACGAAGGCGAACGTTTCCTAACGTCGATTCGACGACCGAGCATGATAACGCAGTGTTAGTGTTGTGTGTAATACCTTGTCGATATCTACAGTTTGACAAAGAATTATTAATAATTATTTACTATGTATATATTATATTTACTATTACTTATTTAATAATTTTAAGATCATTATAAAACATTCTAATTAAATATTTTTACTAGCTCTATACTCAAAATTCGTGTATTTAAAATTTTACTTCACTTTAATATTGTAAAATAAAATTAATCTCTAAATTGTCATTTAAAGTGGTGTAATTTTAAATTTTCTCTATTATATATCATTGTCATTCCACTCACGTTAAAGCCACCGTATGTGGTTTGATTTTATCGACAATAATCGACCACCCATCGACGCGTCGCATCACTACAACAATATCATTATGTTACCCGTTTACTCCGCCACAATTGTCGGTGTGTCATAGTGCCAATGTGTCCTGTACGATTTATTAAAGAATTTTTTCCTCTATACGTTAGTTACCTCCTCCTTCAATTTATTTATAGAATTAGTTAGTGGCGGCCTGTACGGTGAATATGTAGTGTGGTAATTAAGTTTGTGTTTTAGACATGAAAATGTGGAAATGCGAAATTTTATTCCATGTGCATAGTGTTAAATAGGAAGTGATACGATACAATGTTCAAAGTGAAAAGGGAGAAGACTTGGTTCGGAAGGGTAAACATTTTTTTTAATGGCAACATTTTCTTATACCTACGATAAAGTATAATTTGAAACAGTATATTAAAGTAACGTATAAACATATGGTTAATTTTAATTGAAGGGTCTTATGTCAACGGAAACTGTAATACATTAATTAGAGTATTTGTGTCACTACTTGCATATAAATAATTAAATAAAATGAAGGTCGAACTGAAAAGTTTTTAGCTATTTGCTTTTTGTTACTATGTACCTTCAATGTAGTAACAGCTTTATAATAATGACAGAGCCACGGTTCAACTATTCTTTTTTTTAATACCAGCATAACATTGTTGTTTCTTATGGTAAACCAGCTCAGTCCTCAAGACTTACGATGAGCACGTGGAGGAATCTAGTCATGACTGTCATCACTTTCCATTATTTGAACCATGTGCTCATTCGTCATCTATAATATTTTTTTTAAAACAAAGGTTACTTAAGCTACGTCAATCACGTCAAACATATTGCACCAAATTAATGAAACTATCACGTAATTCTGCGAATGCGTTGTAATTGCATCCTTCACAATTTCCTTCTCTAAGCTTTTGTCAAAGACATCTTTACCAGTATGGTGCAAGTCATATTATTAATCTTAAAGTAATATCCATTAATATGCTGTCCAGTGTATTGCAACCTTGACGGCCGCGGTCAGTACTCTGCTTTTTTTTTAAATTTCGAGACGTAATGAGAAACAATATTTGTGCGTTTTTGTGTCTAGTTGTATCGTATGTATATTGCGTAACCAAGGCATTAGAAGAGAAATTGACGTAAAGTGCCACAGTCTATGTGCAAATGTGTGGGGGACAATAAAATTTCCTATTTAGTTGAAGTCATCTGTTAACAACTGGAATTTATCGCCGTGGTTTAAATCGTTAAGAGGACATCAAATGACAGCTGTCATAACACTACCCTGATTATTGTTCGTTTTTTTTATGAAAAGCTGTGATTAATAACCGAGCACGCATTTCATATTTGATTATTTGTTTCAGTATTGCCGCACTTGAAAATGATTTGATTATACGTCATCTGTTTTGGTTGTATTAGAACAATGTGAACCACTCGGCACAGTATTTAAAGTTGAGGAAATCATTGTGAATTAGTAGCTGAATCTTATTATCGTAGACTTGATTGTTATTTAACCAATTTGTGTAGTTGAAATTATTTTAATTACTTTGACAAATAGATAATATGTAAATTTTGTCTTTTATCGATGTTATAGATTAAAACATGTGTTTTACAAGTAGGCGTTAATCTTTTATCATTTATTAAATGTTTACCAGTTTCTAATAGGTTAATTTTGTTGATCTTCACCTGCACGCAATTACTGTCTCTCGCATTTCACCTGCAGGGGAACTAGTTTATACGTATTGAAGAAAAACTTAACATTGCGGTTAATGACAAATAATGCATACATATAAATTGTATCTGTTTTTTCTTTTTTGTTGCTTGGAAATTCACCAGTAGCTGGTGTAAATGCAATAAAGATATTTTTTTAGTATTTTGTATAAACGTTACAACAAAATATAAATCCTATATGTAAACACTCAATGGTTTACAATACTTTTTCAGGGCACGGGTTATGATATGATTTTAAAATATCGTTAGATTTTATTTAAAAAGGGTTAATGTTAATCTAAATATCAAGTAAAATATGCTAATATTCATAAACACATTAATGCATATTATTGGAACCATATTTTGATCGCATATGGTGACTACATATAACCTTGATTATGACGTGCCATTTCAGATCGCATTGCTGCATTACATCAACTGAGATGATAGGCCTGTGATCAGTCCCATCTCCGTCTAGTAGAAAATACTAGGAAGGAGTTCTAATTCCTATTTTCCTGTAGATTAAAAAAGTATATATTTATGCCAAATTGAGAAATGTAATTACTGCAATAATTATATTATGCCTATTTCCTCAATGAAAATTGTCTTGAACCTCGAGTGACAACGGCTGTTTCAAACTTATAAGGAAAAAAACACTGTAAGTGTTTGTAATGTTGGCAACATTTTCGTGATTTCGCGCGCTTGTGGTCAGCTGTCATCAGCGTATGAGGTGTAATTTGCTCAAATAGACGTCCATCATTCAATTTGTAGCTGTATTATTAAATCATACCTTGCAACAGATACCTCGTACATGTTACAAATTGTTGTTTGATCGAAAATAGTGCAATGTATTGTAGTTTGAAATATCACTTTTATTCCGTACGATGAAATATACCTAGTTGTATTTAGGGTAATTGTAGTTAGGGGTGGCAAACGAGGCCATAGTGTGATCTGTGGAGTTGTCACCCCCGAGGACTGAAACGGAATGCGTAACTTATCTATTCTTCCGAATCTATCATTCACCAAACGGGAACTATTTCGTGAGGGAAGTGTTCCTACCCCGATCGAGTAGATCCATTAAAATAGCTGCATTTGAAATTAATAGAAGCTAGGTCCAACATGGCTCTGCCGTTGTAAAACTTGCTTATTGTTAGAAATGTGATGTTTTTTATTTTTTTATACAATAAACCAATGAGCTTTCATTATACTTTGTTGACCCATGTCAATTTATCAAACGAAAATAAATTCGAAACACGTCACGTCCGCCGATAAGAATCCGCGTGTGAATATTGAATCGTGGGCTGGTTCCGGCGCTGTTATATAATCTGCAATTTGCATTTATTATCTATGGTGCAAAAATCAACGCGTGGCCATAAACGGAATTCCGGAAGTTATAATATGTTTATATTATATTTATTATTATCAATCAAAGAAATAATTAAAAGGTCGAATGTGAATTAGTGAATGGAGGCAAATCGGTGCGATGTTTCGTATGGTAAGAAATGTGGAAGGAAACCGGAGACAATTTTGATGGTAACAAGGCAATCTATCTTAGTCCTCAGGTATGACAACGCAACTGCATCTAGATTCTTAATCGTCATCTTTTATAGGACAAATATATTTAATAGACTATTAAAAGAATACGTGAACCATTACGTGCGTTATTAAACCACTGTAACTGCTGTCAGAAAATTAAAAAAATTAGAGGCTATTCTTATGATGTTGTATGTTTTGCCAGACGAAACAACCTTTGTCTAACGTGTAACTTAAAATCTCTTTTTTACTTTTTTAATTGTTAGGTTGAAAGGTTGCATCATATATATGAAGGGGCCATCATCGTGTCCTTAAGGATACGGAAATATATGAAAAGTGAGGTATTTTATAATATGAAAAGTAATGTATATTTTGAAATGATAAAAGCTATAAAAATTATAACAAACAAATTTAAATGGGAAGTTTTTTAAATAATATGAATTAATATCGATGTGTCTCTACACTTTCTTTCACTCGTATTCTCTCTCGCTCACTCACATGAGTAAACTATACACGCTTCTTCTCTTTTCAGTTTTAGAGTTAGGTTGGCATCCCGAACATTCTTCCGCTTCGCATCAATGGCAGTAACTCAATTATATTATGAATTTATACATGGATTCTAATTCATTAGCCCAAATGAGATATTCGCAGGGTTCTATACCCGGTCTTAATTTTTAATTTACATAAATGTTTGTAATAGACTTACTATGTATATATAATAACGGGATAGTACTGTAGTATGTACATAAAATGAACTTAGATTTCAAGTGTCAATAATCAGCTATTGAACGAAATATCATGAAGGATGAACTCTTGTTTGATGTTCAGTTACCTATTAGTAAATGGGGTAAATAACTAAATGACCTAGATTTATAACCTGGAATTAGCCTAGATTGAAAACCAAAATAAAGATATAGAGTGAGTTGAGAGTTTGACTTTAGCGGACACTATTAAATTTTAAGGAATAATAATCGACTCAAATTTTGAGATGCGCTATCGGTAAAAAAAAAACGGCCTACTAACTGACGTTGAAATAACCAGTTCTGTGTTTTTTCTATTCATTTTCATATTGCAATGTCTTATGGCCGTCTATTGTGAGGAATGAGGTACAAAGTAGCAAATTAAACCATCTTCCTACTGCAGACAAGAGACATCCTACATTCGAGCAATCTTTAACATATAAACTTTCACTAAAGGTAAAACTTATAGAGATTAATGTAATGACTCACTGTCATTATTTTATGTCGATATTATACATATATGTAAATTAAATTTATGTACATTTCTTTATTCGATGAGCAACGGTGACCACTAACCATCAGCTAAGTTCTTCTAAAAAAAACTAATATTTGCGTATGATAAATTACTTATTGCAAAACAATAGTAACGTACATGATGCAAAATTTTACTTATAAAAAATCTTATAGTTCCTGCCTCAGAACAATATCAAAAAACAAAACCGTTTAAGGATTAGTAATCTGTGTGGTTATATAAGAAATACACAAACGACGTTCAGAAGGTAAGATTCAATTAATTGAATGTAATTAAACGTAAACTATGTCTCAAAGGCTACTACACAAGAGCAGATGATATGGAATGCATGAATGCCTGAAGTTTCAGGCAGTCAATCTATTTAACTATTATCGTGAAAGATCTATTAACACAAGCGTGTTGCATGTTAGCATAGTTGGAGTGGGTTAGTAACGGACATGTTATTAATACCAATATGATTGCTATTATTTTTAACAAAAGTGTTTCATGACTTTGAGATTAAAAGTTTTAAACGCTGCGAGTGCTTAAAATAATAGAATTCGATTTAATTCACCGATAGTAACACGGAATATGCATACATTGTAATTTTAAGGTCATTGCTTACAATTGAAAATTTGAAACGGTTCTATTGACGATTTCTATTTGACGATGGTACTAATAATTACGTGTGCTGCTCTAGTGTACTATATCAGTTACATCAACTTTTCTTCTGGATACCTGTTTCGGTTACTGTCGCTCAGAAGTTTTTATCAGCATTATACATTACCGCATACCCTTCCGCATAAAAATAGTGATATTTAAAAAAAAAAATAATAACATAAAGAAGTAGTAAGGACAAACAGCTGAGAGAAAGAGAGAGAGAGGGAAGAGGAGAAAAAGAAACAAAACAATAGGAGAATAAAAACAAGCCCAAAAGCGTAAATAACATAACGCTCTCCGGCCAAGCCAAATAGCCACATAAGAGATTAATTTAAAACAACATCCAAATCGATTCAAAAATTCCAGAAAACATATATATATCTTTTAGTATAAACACATTCAGTCAAATTGAGAGTCACCTCCGTTTTTTGATAATCTACTCGCTGTAATTAGGACTTCAAGTCCGTTGCCATTGGTCCGTCAATTAACCGCGTTTTAGTTTTAATGATTCTTTTTGAGAGTCCCTCCTTACTTGCCAGTGTGGTAGGGTTACCATGTTTCATGGTTACCAAATTCGAAGTAAGTGTTATTTATTTCTTTGCGAACGTAAATATGACAAAGGAGCATTTATAACTTAATGCTATGTGATATATAAGTCAAAATATCGATGCATTATTACCAGAATATATAAGGAATGACAACTCATGTTTCTTTATCTCTACTACGGTATCTTAGCCTGTAGGGACTACCATGAAAATCTTCTTCCGTAAAATAAAAATAAAAAATTCCGCCTCATTCGTTAAGAGATGTCGGTATTCAAATATATATATTTACCTTTGAAAAAATCGTTAAATAATTAAATAACGTGGCAACCCTAACCTAACATAATGGCGCGTTATCCATGGCGGATGGCAAAGTACTCTTATTTTCCTTATTCGTCGGTATGTTATTGACTAAGAGGAGCTGGATGAATTCATTAGACAGATAACCATCCTCTTTGCGTGCTCCTTCGCGCATTAACTCATCCGCCTTTAGTACTCAATTAAAATACGTTTCAGAGAATTTTAACCCTTAAAGATCATTACGCTGACAAGGTTTAATTCGTTAAGAGATGTCGGTGATAAGTGTCGGTATTCAAATATTTACCTTTGAAAATAATCGAATGGTTACTTGTGATGTTGTTAGGGATATGTCGGAATAATTTGAAATTATATAAAAAGATCAATAACAATTTATGTATCTACTCAGTTATGTCTCGTGTTGTAAAATCGATTTCTACTAAATTTAACATTATATAGTACACAAATATTGATAGTTTTCGTATCAGGCATGATACCTTGTACCTGAGATTGCGTACGTTACTGCAATTTTATTGCATAAATATTATAAATTTTGACACTTGCAATTGTAATCTGATCGTATCAGCGGTTTATAGAAAAAAGAAAGAAACTAAACTCTATGATCCTTTTAAAAACACATTAATATATAATATTATTATTTAATCTAATGATATAAAACATATAAAGATGCTCGTATATTGTTAAGAATAATTTGACAAAATATAAATTTAATTAAAAAGTAAAACTTTATCTTTCAAAAATCAATCGATTCACGACAAGTGACGGCGGCGCCGCGCGATGATTCAATCGCGTAATAACACCGCCCTCATTGAATGACAATGTGCGAGGTCTGGGCCGATAATTCAAATAATGATCATTCACGTATAAAATACCGTCAAATCCATAACCTACATTTACGTGATACAAACATTCGACATCAAACAAACCGGTTGTCAATTTTATTTTTAAACAAAACGTCTAATACTTCAACGTATTGTTTCAGGAATCCGCAAAAGAATGGAGTCCAGCATCCGAGCGAGGAAGTCACCTGGAGCGAGGGTACGGGAAGGTCACGGCCGACAGCCCTCCGTTTGTCAGAATCAACAAGAAATTGGGTGAGAGTCAGATATTTTAATTCTTACTGTATCTAACATATATATATATATATACATACCAAAGTGATATTTTAAAATCTGTAAAATCTGTCTTAAAATTCCTGTCACGTAAGGTCCCGTAATCCAGTATTTTATTATGTACGAATATATGACAATATCAAATGTCTAGTGAGTTAGAGAAACGAAGACGAAGTTACTGTTAGAGAAGCGTTCAATCTTGGTCCACAGAGGTTACATCTATTGGACTTCATGGTTAGATGAAGATATAATTTATAGAGGTGACACGAGCTATGTGAGCTCTTTTGTCACCGTTATTTAAAAAATATAAGGCCGCACAATTGTCCACTATTTGACGTTAGTTGTTTTCATTCTGGATGTAAAAGTTATAAATGTTGTATGTTGTTAAAAAGCTTCCTCGCCACATACCATCAGGTGGAATAGTAATCAAGCACTAACCAGCACACGTGCGCCCAGATACTAATATACCATGGCCACGCTACACAATTAAATGATATCAAAGTACTTCGATCACTCTATGTAAGAGACGATGATATTTGAATAAAGATCTTTTGTGTTCCATCTTGATTCTTTAAAATGTTTATTAACACGTTGACCGCCATTCGATTTTTTAAAGAAATCCCCGTGACGTACTGCTTGTTATTGCGGTGTATAAATGTGAAGTGCATTACTAACTAACTCGATACAGATGTGTAAATACTTTAGGGCCATTTTATATTAACTTATTAACACATATTTAAGTTTGGAGTTAAATGCTTACAGATATATCAACACGTTATACGTATAGTATGTTTGTCTTGTTCATGGTTTAGGTAGGTAGATACGATTTCTATAAAATCCAGCTCCCAGGAGGGGTTGTATTTACGACAAAGGAATAGAAAGATTTAAAAAACAAGTAACGCTTTGTCGTCTGAGTTTTCAAGTCTGCCAATAATTAGGGTAAAGCAAACCTGATTATCGGGACTGGGACATATCTGAAACTGTGACGTTCTAGACCAGCTCATAAACTATATAAGGTCAAGCTTAAAAAAATTATGAAATCCAAAAAGCTAACTCTTGTTCTCGCTTAAATAATCACCATCTGTCTTGCGACATCATTAAAATGTCTTAATATAATATTGTAAAAAATAATTACAATATTACAATAATTACTCAAGATAATGTAATTTCTTAGTTTCGAAACTTCTTACACTGTCAGCCAACGGTGGTTGACGCGGCCTGAACAGAATGTTCAGTGCCAGCCACCGACGGCTGACGTGGCACTCAACTTTTAACACGTTGAGTAAAATACAATATACAATAGTAGTAAATTATACATCAAACTATTGTTACCATTACCCAGGTGGTTCAACAGAGAATTTAATCGTAGCGAACATACGCCCCAACCACCTGCACCTCCCAGCCTCGTCATCAGGCGACAGCCTCGATGTGGAAGTCCGTGAGAGAGAACCGGCGTACGCAAGAAGTAGAAAGTCGCGCTCCATGGTGGCGCATAAGAGGTCCCCCGTGCCGGCTCCTAGAAGGGTTCTCCTACCAACGAATGAGGTAAGATGTTTCCTTTTTCTGTTTATTTATTTATTTATTTCTTTATTCTTTTTGTCCCTTAAATATGGTTAACAAGAGCGGACTTAATGACCAGTGGCAAATTCTGTCAACACTAGGTGAATCAGAATAAAAGAATTGTAGGCGTAAAATAAAAAAAATATTTAACGATAAAAATATCTATATACAAATATACATGAATCCATACATAAAATAATTATGTATATGTATAATAAACAAAAATATATATTAAACTCAAATACCATGAGAAAATATCAGATGTTTCCTTTGAAGAAAGATAAAAATTTAAAAATAATTTAAATACAATTTTACCCTGTTATGAACGTCAAATGAATTGCCGATTCGGGTAAATAACCGATGGCGGAATATTAATCGGAATTAGCCAAACTTTTTTTATAAATGAAATAAGTCATATTATTCTATATTACAAACGAGCATACAGTTCATCTGATGGTAATTCATGGCTGCAGTACATAAACATCTACATCCGTACTCAACAAGAACTGACATGGAATGCTTCGCTACCAATTTCTGGGTATTTAATGATGCGGCTAATTCATAACTACGACATCACTCTACCATGTTAATTGCATTCTTAATATGGCACGTGTCCTACAGTCGTGTTAAAAAGCTCAAGTAAATAAACCAAGAAATAATTTATCGTACAATGAAATATCAATAACTAAAATAAATCTCAATAACTAAAATTTTACCAAAGTAGTATGTTTGTTGGAAAGTTGTTACACGTTTACATAAATAAATAAATATATACATAAATAAATAAATTAATAAATAAATAAATTAATTAATAAATAAATAAATATAATCCAAGAGCCGATGACGAAATTGTGAAAGAAATGTTTGGCAAATTGAAATTAAAATAACTGTACTAAATCAATGTTAGTGAATTTGGAACGAAAGTCACGAAGGGTGCTTGCGGTTATTATTCTATTGCACAGCTTAACACATTATAAAAAAATTCCAAAGACTTTGAGACAGACACATCCTTGCACCTTAGAATTATTTACATTTTTTATATTAAAGTTTGTTAAATACACAAATAAAGCGGTCTATTATAACCTATTATATCGTTATTTCTAGGTGTTCGACCGTTCGGTCCTCGAAGCACCGGTACAGTCGGCCAGTTCGGTGGTGGACGAGAGACTCGTGAAGAGGACGAAGTACTCGGAGAGCGGCAAAAAGAGCAAAAAGAACTGGACCGACTGCTACATGATTCTCACGCATACGGCACTATATTTTTATAAGGACCAGAGGACCTATCAGGCGACGGTCAGTAGATTTTCCATCCTATTTTCGTCAATTATTTCTTTTTTTGTAGTTCTGAGAGGCCTTTAGCTTCTACAGCGGAATAAGCTCCAATGCAGAAGGCTCGAGTGGTGAAGTGTTAACTGTATTTGACCGTTAAGTCCTCGGCTCGATTACCAGCCAGAGCTAATATTTGTGTAGAACAAAGTGTTGGTTTTTGTGTCCTTGTGTGTTTGTAAATACCTGAGATCTAATCGTGCATGATATGTGATAGCGATGACGTTTTAGTGGGCAGCGCAAATATGAGTAAATAAATAAATAAATAAATACTCCTGTATTTTTATTTATTTATTTATGTACTATATCGCATTAACCTTAACTTAATTAAAGTTAAAGGTTCACAAAGGGCGGACTTAATGCCGAAGACCAAAAACTGTACATGACCAGGAAGGCATTTTCGAGTTGTAGTGACAATTAAAGTGACAAATCGAGTCTCAAAGTAAATAATATATATTTTTTCTGCAATAGCAGTGGTTGAGATGATTGCTCCGTAGTATTCTCAGGCAAAAGGGTTTTAGAAAGAACAAGTCAGTCGTCATTGCTACTGCTGACCTGAGGGCTCGTTAATTTCTCGCTCAAAGGTTGAGTACAATAGTTGAGCAAGAAAATACAACCAGCGTTCTTGATTTGTTTCCATCACGAATAGGATTTTTTCATAATTTAAGTTCTATTATTTCGTTGTTTGATTTAATAAAATATTTTAAAGAAATGATTACATTGTAACTACAACTTCTGGTTGAGTTGCTTACTTTTTATTTATCTACGAGTAATTTAAATAAAGAAAAAATCTCTACAAGTAATTTCTTTTTACAGAAGATCCGCAAGCCGGGAACCCCTCCAAGTCCAACGGCTCCTCGAGCTGAACTGATACTTCCTCTGCGCAATGCTCACGTGCTGCCTTGCATACAAAGTCACACAAGAAGGTAAGATGGATTGACCCAGGAAATTAATATCTGAGTAAAAGAGTTGCTTAACCCGATTGGGTTTCATCTTGTAAGTAAGAAGCATTATCCTTTTGATAACTTACTGTGGATGAGAGATTTAAGTGAACTGCTTCTAGTATGATGCTTATCAAATGAACACACCTGACGGTATGATTTCTGCGTCCCGTGAAAACCTTTCATACCATTGTCAATAAATAATTAAGAGGTTATGTAATTTATAACCACTAAAGCCGTCGTAAACCACTTTTAGTGCCATGGGAGGTATTCCGGGATATCCTGCTAAATGTACTGGGTCATCCCTCGACATAGAGCTATACTATATACGCTAACTGTGTTTGGACAACACGGGACCACACTGTATTGCCGTTATACCCGAGTTCACTTTAATGTGCTTTATAGGCCCCATTCTGATTGCCTGTGAGTTCTAATTCCCTTTAAAGCCGTATAATACCATCGACCGATACTATAAGTACGAAACTACAGGGTTGACAGGCCAGCAATGACGGTGGAATTTTTACACCTACCGTATCGCAGAACATCTTAAGTATTAGGGTCAGGTACCGTCAACCTGTTGATATATTCTGTGAAGAACGGATGTAATTGCTATCTATCCAGGACTCATGTTTGAATGCTTACGTAATACATACAAATGAAGAATGGGTTATGTTGCTGCCTGTACCTCTACCTTGTTTGTATAACGGAAGGGTCACTGAAACGTTATCGCACAGATGCGCATCCCTACTGTACCTGGCCGCCCATCGGTGTACAATTCTCTTTAAGAAATGTGGTATATGTACATAAAGTGGTACAAAAGTCGCCTTCTTTCATGACAACTCATCTGCACCTGGTGGATCCTCCAAATATTAAAACTTAGCCTTCCTGTTGTAAATATTTTCTTACACCAATATTGAACAAATATAGCTCACAGTTTTGGTTCTTTGAGGCATCCCCAATATCCTTGAGTAGCTGATTGTATATCTTAGATATAAAGGACTCCCCAGAAAACTCTTTCTCCAAATGGGTGGGTTAGCAGGAGAAAGAGTTGTCTAGAGAAGTCTTGCACCCACTATCAGCTACAGGATAAAGCCATCTGACTTGTCCTGATCATACTATTCCAGACCCAAATCTCTAACAGCGGGAGCATTTCTAGCACCAGGAAATATACTTGTAGAGCTACTTCTAAGAGGTACCAGTTCTAACTAGATGGAAGGGCCTTCAGTAGACTCAAATTAGATTATTTATCATGTTCTTTATATATGAGTGATCTTACTGTATTTTGTAGTTTAAATTTGACCAGTTTCCCCTCTCTGCAGATATACTCGTTCGTTCATGCTGACAGTGGGCTACGACACGTACCTGCTGCAGGATGAGACGGACGACAAGGCGAAGCAACTTCTTAATCTCATTAATAACATCATATATAAGCTGGTGAGTGGCTCATTACGTTTTATATTTTTCTGGAGTGTTATACGCCAACAGTGAACATTAGGGGTGACGAACGAGCACACAGGTAACCATAGCGTGTGCATGCTGTGTGCCCGTTCGTCACGAGAGATGACTGCGGTCCATGATATCCATTCTCAGCAAAGCATCAACATGCACATTAGTTGACACCGCTGGGATCTAAGATGAACTGCCTCTTACCCACACTATTTTTGATATATTCTCCCTAGTTGATATAATTTAATGACTGTCTGTGTATGTCATTTAATTATTTACTGTACGAGTAAATACTGAAATGGGAAAGAAAACAATATATTTTGACAGTGGTAGAGCTACACTGCAGTTTGTTTCTAGCTACAGAATGAATGGGTCAGCTCGATCGGGGTAGGCCCTCACAGAAAACCACCGTAAAATAGCAGCATAATGCTGATGTGTTTCGTCTGGTGAGTGTAGGGATACCTTTATTACTGGTGAAGAGGCATTCCATCTCAGTTCTCAAGGGTAACAACGCATCAGCATTATGATTCGTCATGAAGGATGAAGGTATCATGGGCGGAAGGAATCACTCGCTATCAGGTGAACTGTGACGAGCACACAATGTAATAAAAAAAAACACGTGTGAGCTAAACTCTCTGAAGGCACGCCAGACTCTCTTTCTACTATAGATGAAGTTGCGTTATGGTTCTTTGACAGTCCGTCTACCCAGGCTTAAAGGTGTACTATAACTAGACATATAGTGACGTCATCTTTCAGGGCCCTCCCACACTAGACGAGTACCCATCTCAACAATACCAGAGCAGCAACACGGACTTGGAAAGTCTCGGCAGAACCCCGCCCGTCACTCGGCACTACAATAGGAGCAAGAAAGGTTGGTGTCAATATACATGTGCCGTATCCTTTCAATATAGGATATGTAGGGTGTTGGTAAATTAGAAAGTCTTGAACCCTTAGGTTAATACACGAGACCCGAGCTGGAAGAAAATAAACTACTGCATTACAGGTCTAGAATCTAGGATGACTAGTGAAAAATCATAGCAGCCATTGTTCTGGCTCATACTAAAATCTAAGACCCCCTAACTAATTGGAGACGAGAGTTGGGAAAGAACAAACTACTCTTTGTGAATAGTCAGGTAGAGTGAGCTGTAGTCTAGTATTTATAGGAGAGAAGTTCCTGATATTTATCATGTGTCTAATACTCCTCTTTTTTTTCCAATATAATTTATTATTTATTTATTTTATTTGTACACGTAAAACATACACAGAAACAATCAAATGCATGATGGAGAGAATATACGGGTATAAGAAAGGATACTTAATTTAATTTTAAAAGTATATCAATGTATAAAAAGTACTAATATAAAATATTATAGAAACATAAATAGAATACATATATATCTATAAATATAGAAATATATAAATATATATATAAATATATATATATATATATATAACACATATTTCATTTATGAGTCTATATGGCGCGCACTACTCCATAAATATCAGGAAAAATTTTACATGGCAAGTATATTTTTAGACGCTAATTTCGAAACAAATTCATTACCTAACTCCTGCAACCGCATAATGTTCTTTTTTTTTTTTTTATAGCATTAAGAGTAACAAACGAGCACACAGTTCACCTGATGGTAAGTGATTCCTGCGGCCCATGACATCTACATTCATCCTTGACAAGAAATCATAATGCAGATGCGTTGTCACCCTTGAGGACTGAGATGGAATGCCTCGTCTCCAGTAATAAAGGTCTCCGGATCCCTGCACTCACCAGACGAAACACAGCAGCGTTAAGCTGCTATTTTACGCTGGTATTCTGTGAGGGCGTGGTCCTACCCCGGTCGAGCTGACCCATTCATTCTGCAGCTAGCCACAAACTGCAGAATAGCTCTACCACTGTAATAACTTCATACGTAATATATTGAAATATTTACATCGCGACACAACTAAAGCGTTGGAAATGCAAATTCCTATGATAGGTTTATTTTATAATATTAGGGGTGACAAATAAGCACACCTGATGTTATGCATGACATCTGCACCTATCCTTATCATAGATTCGAGATGCATATGCATTGTCACCTTTGAGGACTGAGATATAATGTCTCATCACTTGTAATTGAGTCCCAGCATTCCTACAATAACAACACCCTTGTAAATGTGCTTCGCCTGAAGAAATAAAAAACTCGTGTCAAACATAAATGATGACGAGAGATAGATCTTAGTCTTAAGGGGGGACAATACATCTGCTTTATAATGATGAATGCTATATGAATGTTGCCACATAAATCATTCACCATCAGATGAACTTTGTTCATGATTGTCATTCTTAATATCATGGAAAATATGAAGGAATCCAAAGGTCGCTACTGCCAGTAATGTATTCTTAGTTCCCAAGATTGAATATATTTTGCTTTTTGTTTGTTCTTTTTGTTGAGAAGGGATGAAGGTATATACACGCACGAGGAACTATCTCTTAACATCATACTTGTCTCTATAAAAAAGTACAGTTCGACTGTGATGTCCTACTGATCTAACATTACGACATTCTGTTTATACCTAGACATGTCATCTACTATCATATCATACCATATATATCTACTTTCAAGAAATATATACTTGATTCCAACCTAAAATAAGCCTATAAGTATACAAAATTATTTTAATAGCTAATAATTGTTAATTATATTATTACTTTTAATAAAATTAATCATCAAGCACACGAGCCCATTGTTATTTATTGTATAACTTATCCTAGTTAAGTACACGGAAGATACGACAAATCGATTTTTAGAAAAGGATAGTCCGTTATTTCGGACAAGCTTCGGCTTCGGTATCACGTCGTCTCTGTCATTCGGATTCCACACAACTGAAGCTTGTCGATAAAAGGTCAGGTCAGAGACGGATTTACCTATTGTGCAGGGTGTGCGTTGCACACGGTCGCAGCGGTGTTAGGCGCGCCGACCTCGGCACTTTCAAAACGACCGATCAGCTGATCGAGTTAGTATGATTTTTTTTTTTTAATTTTTTCTATTTTTTAACATTGCCATAACATTTATATAGACATGTCAACATTTTTGCCGAACGCTTACTAGAGGGCGCTAGGGTAATGATTGCACACGGGAGCTACATGGGCTAGCGACGCCTTTGTGATGGTAGTCCTGTTCTAAAGATTTATATATACTTCTATCTGGTGGATTTTTTTTTTATTAATCGAACACCGACATAGTGTACATTGATACAATACCATAGATGAGAACGATGTGAACAATAGATTGGCGCCACTACAGTTATAGGCGGAGACTGCATGCAATTAATTATATAAATAGTCATTTTAATAAATGTGAAGTCGTCAATATATCTAGCCTTAGTTTCCAAAGTGGTCCAGGTGGATCCCCAGGCGTCCACGGGCGACTCGACTGGGGTCTACGTCGGCGTGACGATAAAAATGTGGGTTCACAATTCGGGAGCGGGGTTCCACAAAAATTAATTTGTTTTCGATAGTGAAGAACTAAAATGTTGGCTTGACTTCACCTAAGAGTAGGCAGATAATATTTTAAGAAGCTCAGCGACTGTTACATGCGTGCATATTCAGTACAACGTGTACAACGTTTTTGAGGATATGGTTTTGGGAGTATGGTAGAAATTTAGGGTCCACCAGAACCAGCTAAATTTTGAAAGGGGAATCTCTGCTCTAGACTGCACCAATGCTCTACAATTTTTTTATATTTACATAATTATAAAGTTTGTTTTGACACAATTATAACAAAATTTAAATTGTGTAACTTGTTCCCTTATTTCCTAACGTGCCCCCTGTTCGCAAGTCTGTTCCGGTAAAGCCGTAGAGGCCGTTAGAACCAATAGCCAATACAAATACTCAAAAAAAAAAAGGTTCTCTTACTCACAACGTAAAACATAGTAGATGTTCTATTTTACATGTTTAATGGAATGTTGTTGAAGATAGAAGTCAATGTTTATCCTATGAGATATTCATATAAAATCGCACTTAGACATCTCTAAGATGGAAACCTTAAGAGAAAGGCTGTTAATATTGATGGGGTTTTTATGTTTTTTATTTACCGACATACGAGGGGATAGAAGAAATTAAATACTCCTTACTTACGAGTATTTTCTTGACACTGGCAAACTATATACAATCGCAGCGATTGGTTATTTCTTTTTGAAAATGGATGTCTTATTAAATCTAATCATTTTTATGTAAAATTTTCTCCTTGAGATCGGATAGATTTTGCTCGCAACCATGGAGCTCCTTCGATGTGATTGTCACTGATTATGACTATAAAAAAAATAAAGCCGCATAAACGTTTTGAGCTTTAGCAACAACTTTCAGTCTCTCTGCTTGTTCACGAATAAAAGATGTTAATAAATTAGTTAAAAGATACCGTGGATGGATTATGTTCAAGTTGTCGAAAAATTTGTTCCTAAAAGCCGACGAATGTCAAATCTACATATGTATAATCTTTTTTATACTTTACTTTCAACATATGTAATTCTTATACATTACTTCTACATTTTAATTTAAACAAATAAAATTATTGGATAAGATAGACAACTGTCACTTCGAATGCGTTGTTATAGATGAGTTCATTCTTTCTAACACGTAATGATGCAATTTAAGATAAATTCTATTCCGCCAAAAAAAACAACATATGCTATACAGAGATAGGTGATGAAACATTGTTATATAACTATATACATGTAACTATGATCGTGACACAAAACCAAAATCGTCGGTATTTTTGTTTTGAAGTTAAGCCGACTCCAATGGAATGCCAATGCTCAATTTTCTACAAGACTGGACACATTGCTACTGTGGTCCTAGATTATCAAAGTTAACTCTAAACGGTGTGTGTCCCACGAGTATTGTCAGCTTGGATGTCTTAACGCATAATCTGCCGAAGTAAGGAATCCGCCAACTTCACGACAACGCGACTTCTATACAGTTATGCCAGAACACTCGATTTTTAATTCAAAAAATGTGTCTATCATATAGCGTCCTGTCCCGCCATATTCGTCCCACTTAGTCTTGACTTTGGAATTTTAACTTTTTCCAAAACAGAAGAATTGATGACAAGCTTAGGTGCTTATAACTTTGAGATTTATGAGGTGTCTAAAAATGACTAGACCAATGTAAAAGTGTATGTATTGAAGGTTTGAAAACATCCATTGATTAAATTTTATATATATTATTAATTTTATATTTTAGTTCTAATTGTATCATTTACTAATGAACATAAATTTGAAATTAGTATTTTTTAAATTGATGTATTTAATTTGGAATTGAAATTCAACGCAGGGACAGCACAGAGATCATAATTTGCTCGCCTATTTTTCTATACCATGTCGAATATGACGTGAACGGTACCGGTATTTGAATGATTAGCCAGAATTAACTACGTTCAGTTTTCCTTATTTAGTTCTTTGTGGTCGGTTTAACCGACGCATTGCACGTTGTTGAAGTTAATATTTCATAATATTAAATAGTGTATAAATCGCGACAGAATCACTTGAGGTTCATATATTTTTTTAATGTTAAAAAAAATATTAACTAGTGTCGTCTAGACAGTTTATTTAATTTTATAACGTGTTAATTCATAGTTAGAAAACAATTATGAAATATTGTTTATTCATTTTATTTCAAGCGCAGCACGTACAGTGACTTTCTATTTTATTTAATAATCAGTTATCATGTGATTTGACAATATAAAATAGATTAAAAAAAGTGAAATAGTGATGTGTGTAGTTGAATTATGACTTGCGGATGTGTCAATGGTTTCCGATTAATGCGGTCAAATGCATCATGTAAGAATTTCTACGTCATCTTCATAAATTTTAAATGCTTTTTGATAATACATTGTAGCGTTTAGAGCAGTAAATCGCCTACAGAATTGAGTGTGAAACACAAAATATTATAGACGTGCCTTGCAAACAAGGTTGTTCGCGATACCGTCATGTCACTTTTTTTGTCGGTTTTCATCAGACAATAAAGATAGAAGCGTCGCTGGAATTTCTTGCGCCACTTCTTCACCAGCGTCCACGCATTCCGAAGTAATGGTACAGATAGCTAATAATAATATCGATATTACTTGAGATAATTCGGCCCTTTCATTTTCGGTTACCCTCGAGTAACGACGCTCTCGCGAAACGTAGCGGACCAAGCCGAGGCGCCCTCTCGGGAGCCCTTGTGCTGGTTACCCACGAATTGAGGTCTCGACTGAGCGCCATAAGCGCTCTGTCACCTCTCAACCCGGTGTAACTGAAAACGCCCTCGGGCCATCAGCCCGAAAAAAAAAATCTATATATATATGTATATTTGACATACTTTTTGAATAGAAACTATAATTAGTTTCCATGTTTAGCTATTTTACTGTTGTACAAACAGTACAACAGTAAAATAGCTAAACATTAAATACAAATGTATCGTAAGAACGCTCTTGCACTCCTCGTCGGTGATGGATGATGAAAATCAAATACTAACGAGTTAATCCATCGTAGTGTTTATTTAAATTTATCTTATATTGTCACAATTGGATGTTGCTGATCCCGTGTATGTTCTATTTGTGCAACATATAAAACTATTTTGAAATAACTCTTTGATGAGGACAAGAAAACAACCCAAAGATTGCTCAATTGAGGTCGCGGCGTCATACATTTACATATTATCTGTATTTCTTTGCCGTGTACTATCGCTTGTTAAAATTACACTTTCAGTAATATTCAAGAACTTATATATATATATATATATATATATATATAAAATAGGAAACCTACAATCATAAAGAGTAAGAAGTTTTAATTTATTACACTTTATTTACGCATTTGTTCTTCACGTTTCCCGTTGTTTGTTGACTTTTTATTTTAACACTAGATTAACTTTCCTAATATTGCGACTAAAATTCGTATAAATATATCATGCGTTGACTTTAAGAATATGAAGTGAGAATTCAATATTTTAATACATACTAAAATAAATAAAATATCATGTTCTCCATATGACGAATTTTAGTTTATTATTCTGTAACAAAATATAATTTTGTTATGTATACACTCTAATATATACAATTATAATAAACCCATTATTTTTTCATTATCATATGATTTAGTATCGATGTATGTATGTTATCAGATAGTTAATATTCTTGATAGTTTCATGGCAATATCTGTTCATTTTATTTTATACAATGCCCACATAGAAATAAGAAATCGAGAAAACTCGTTAAACTTTAAAACTCGTTCGTAAATGTTTAGTTATGCTACAGTACCTTCATAATTCCTTTGGTCATTAACTGATATTGCTTGGCTTATCTTAGATAGCAGCGATATACATACGTATCTTACATCAAACCTCAGTAATTATTCATCTTCTGTTGACATCAAACGCGTTAGCTATTGATTTTAGTTGTGTGTAAAAATGTCTGTACATAAATTCGTAAAAGTGCTATAGGATTTGTGAGACCTACAACCTTAGAAATGGATCATGAAATAGTGCACGTGTTGTCAGATATTTGGAGCACCGGTTCGGACCACATTACGCACAGACCCAAGAAGAGTCCAACGGATAAGCATCAATCGAAAATAAAACAGTTTTTTGGATCTCAGCATTTTGGCACTACTGTTAAACGTATTAAACCTCTGATATATTATATACTTTCTTTACAAATTCCGATAAACGTGTAATAACACATATATATACACACATAGATATATACACCTATAATAGAATAAATAGATATTCATTTATAACATTAAAAAAATGTCCTAACAATTACAACGAAAACACGACCCCTGCTTTATAGAAAATGCCTTTTGCGACGTCACAATAAATTAACAAATTGAGAGTTACGTTATTAATTCGATAACAATTGTAAAGTTTTCGAATAATTGCTATTTAAGCTATAGAGTTATTTTATTTTACTAAACTTTTCTGTTAAAATGTAGATTTTTTTGTTTTAAATAATACAAAATTATTGTCAATTTGGACTTAGTTGTTCAAGGCACTTTACTAATAAATATGACTGTCTCCTAAAATCATCATTATGACTAATTATGAAACTGAAACTTAAGAAATAAATTAATCATAGGTTTTGAGAAGTGGCAGGTGAAGTAGTAAAGATACCAATGGCTTTTTTGAGATCGTACATTAAAACATTAATAAAATTATTATATATAAAATTAATTTAAAAAAATCAATAAAACAGTCTAAATTTCGTTCAAAAAATTACATTGTGGATTGTGGTTATCGCAAAATGTGGAAATGCGTTACCAACGTAAAATATACTGGTGACCAAGTGCATTTCTTTACTAGACAGCAAAACTTAGGCATATCGTTTTGCCGTCCCAATACTGTTAAAAGGCTAGTTACTTTTTTTAATGGATGGTTTTTTACTGTTAGCCCGAGGGCTTTACAGTTTCACCAGGTTGAGGTGACCGAGCGCTTATGGCCTTCAGTCGAGACCTATATTAGTGGGTAACCATCACAAGGGCTCCCGTTAGGGAGTCTCGTTTTGGACCCGGTTCGCGAGAGCGTCGTGACACGAGGGTGCCCGAGAGGGCCGAACCTCGGCTATGGTCTATGGCTTTTACAGCATCGCCGGGTTGAAAGATGGCCGGGTGGCTATCTAGTAACATAAGACCAGTGTTACATAGCGGTTTTTTTTTTCAATCGGCTAGCAAAAGTTTTACTGCTATTTTACACTGATATTCTACGTAAATTAGACCTTTTTCCGGTACTGCCAATTTATCAGTACCATTTTGTCTACTACTGGCATTACTCACTTCTCTTCTCCCGAGACCGTCTGGTGACTCGTATTACCACAAAGCATTAGTGACGCTTTAATGACATTTTGTTTGAGGCGTTTGTAATGAAGTTTGATCAATTAAAATTTGTGTATTCATTTACGCGAATATATAACCGTTTACTTTTTATCTATTATAAAATGTTGATCTAATTTCGACTAAAAACAATACAAGTATTACAAACAGACCTGCATGCCTTTTCAAGTATTAATCATGTATTTATCTTTGTAAAGATAAACGCAATCTGAAGTTATCTCATAAACTTGACCAAATTTTATATTTTATTGTGCTTCCAAGTTATATTAAACATTGGCTCGTTTAGATTATCGCTGATATCAGAGAAAAATATTCGTAAATATTAGTCTTGTGTTCATAAATATTTGTTGATTCGGCAAAATATTCTTTGAATTATTCCTGCGATAGTATAAACGAGGTAATGGGAGAATAATGGATTTAATTTAACGAATAAAAACCGTTTACGTTAACTAGACAATGTCCCAATGGGTGCACAGATGGTGTATATATGCAAGTTACTGTGTGTTTTACGGGCATAGACAATTTTGGATGTTTTCAAATATCGAACATTATAAAATGTAATAACAAAACGTCGTTTTAATTGCAGTTTTACAAAGCTAATAAAAAGTTAGCGACAAATTTTTATAAACTTCACTTAACATGATCATAAAAAGTTGATTTTGACAAAAAAATTAATTTCCAAATTATATATTATCGACAATGTTGAACAATTTTGCGTTAAAACAGTGAATTTATTAGGAAGAACCCGTCGAAAAAAGGTAAATAGTTTATAATTCGACTCTAGCCTGTTTCTTTGTATTCGTGATTGTCGAGGGTTGGTATGGTGCGTATGTTTGTGTAATATCTATAACATTTTAATGTTAATATTTATAAATGACTATTCATTAATAAAAAATAATTATACATTCTAGAAGTAGATCTACGACTCAGGGATTAGCCATTATTTGTTCTTAAATCATATTTAATGTCGTTAACAGATTTAGAAATATAACTTTACTTTTTCTAGCTTAAAGATTAATTATAAGTGTGGCTAATATATGGGGTATATACTGGTAAACATATTGGCCTTCTTTCTCTCTCTATTCAGCTTCGTCTCTCGCTTCTCTTACTGTCCTGTCATATATTTGTTCTCTTAACACTCTTTACTATTTCCTTGACTCTTTCAGCTGGTGGGAGTAGCAACGAGGATCTCAGTGACTCTACTGAGGTTTCGACACAGAAATCTCAAGTGACAAAAGTTCTGAGAAAATTCTTCCCGAAGCGGCCAACCATGGAAGATCTCGTCAAGAAAGGAATATACAAAGGTTCGAATCGTATATAAATTGTGTAAAGCTTACATGGAAACGGCGTACACTTAGTTTAAATATTTTTCCATTGTATAGAGATGTGGATGGATATAGCAGTGCTATTAGCAGGTGTCGTTTTTCGATGCTTTTCAGAAATATAGGCAGAGTGTAGATAATTCATAGCTTTTTTTATTTGTAGTTTTTGCTTTTTATCACGATCAAGCGCTTTTTGGGTGATGGTTTGCTTTACTTTAATAAACTCAAGATTATTTCATTATTACATATTCAAACTTAACAAGTGGGTGTTGGGTAAGAAAATTTTGATTAACTGTTACAAATTGATTATAATAATTGTATTATATATCCATTTTCAGGGACAATTATAAGAAAAGATTGCACTAATTTTATTTAGACTTCTGCAATCGCTTTAATTTTTATGATTTTTTTTTCAAATTATTTGGTTACGGGATTTTAAGATTGGTCGTAATTTGTAAAAGTGCTAATAGAAAGGTAAGTAATTAGTTTTATTTAATAGTAATAATTTGTATTAAAATAATGGTAATGGTTGTCATGTATTATTAAACTCTGTACAATATTTGTTTGATGACAACTTGACAAAGTGGCGATGGTTGAATTTTAATATTTTTGAACGAATATAAAAATGAAAAAAGAATGTTTCGTTTTGGTAATGTAGCGGATAATTTCAGTTCAAAGTTTGTTTGTTTTATTTTTATTAATAACGGACGTTTAAATATGAATTACACTAAAAAAATATTTGTACAATACACTTTTGGTTTGTTTTATTTTTATACCCGTTTCCTTTTTTTTGCTCGTTATAAAATGAAATGGTAGTTAGTTGAATATTAATTTAAAATCTTGTCAACGAAATTTCGTTGAGGATTTTACGAGGTGTGTGGTATTTATTTAAATAATTATAATCAATTGCTTTGGCTTTGGCTTAAAATTGCAAAAAGTAAATGCGGATAACCTACCACAATTTATGCTAGTACGAGTTTCAGATCCACCATCATACGAACAAGACCTGGCTGTATGGACTAAAGTCCTTTGCCTTTCCCATTAGGGATAAATTAATATCATCATCATCATTATGCTAGTACTAATTTATTTTTTTAGTGGTTCCCTATCCTTATACCAAATAAGAAATTTATTTTAGCACACTTTATCATAACTTATTTTCAATCAATTTCAATTATTGATAATTCAATAAATGCCACACGCACCGAATATACAATGTCCGACACGTAGCTGCTGGGACTACCACGGTCTTGTAGCGCCTCGGGAATGTTTGCACCAGCTCGCAGATGGCTTTCACGCTATAATAATAAGAAAAAAACAGCACATTACTACAGCGCATATTAAAAAAGTAATAACGGCACTCAGAAAATGATTGCTGTCAAGTCTGACACCCAGTCGGGTTGCCACTCTCAAAGAACCAAATTATAGGGTATAACATATTTGTTTATTATTATTCTTTTTAAAATTATTATACCAATCGTATTTCATCTTTATAAGTATAAATTATAGGAATTGCTATAAAATTACGTCTGTACTAAAGATATTATAATTATAAATAGTTACTCACGTTTTTTTTTATAATTGAGTAAATGAATTACTCGTAGACGAGTACATGTGTTAATAATTATACTTCATTTTCTTTTTGGGAAGTTAGTTAACTTTTTACTATAGATATATTACTCGCCTAACTTTAACGATTCAAAGTCGTGACGCGCTCAATTGTTTTTTAACTTAATATCAAGTTAGTTGGGGTAGATAACTAATATAATAGGTCGGCTTGTCGTGGTCCTACGCCCTCACAGAATGCCAGAGTTAAATAGGTGCAAAATACTGCTGTATTACTCGTACGTTTGGTGAGTGTAGGGATCCGCTGGTTGTTACTGTTAGTTGATAGACCATCTCAGTCCTTAGGGTGACAGCGCATCTGTCATCTTGTATCATTGCTGAGTATGGATATATATGTTTGTGAGCGGCAGACACTTAACATCTGTGATCTTTCAGTGATCTGTGAATTCGTTTATTATTAAAAGATTCGATTCGAAGAAGACCTGTAGACCTCTGATATGGTGGTTACAGCATTTTGATACTAAGTTGCCAGTCCAAGGGTATAAGCAGCTGTAAAATAAGTAAGGTTTGGCTGTATCGTATTTATTACTATACACCCGTCTGTGTATATCTGATTATATCGCCGATCTTCTAAAACCAGACTCAGGAATACCAAAAACGAACCTGAGATTCTGTGTTCGCGCTTAGCTTTTTTCTGTATTAATAACAACTGAAATAACTTTAAACTTGTAATCGCGGATTTTTTTTTAATGTAAGTTTGCTATAATTTTTCTACTACTTTAAAATATAAATAGATGAATAAAACTAATTTTACGTGTTTTTCCTATGTTAAGAGTGATTAACAGGAGTTATTCGTGTAAATTATAAAAAATTTCCATGATTACGTGTATAAAACCTCATTTTAAAAATTGGGTTTGTAAAATTTATAATATTTACTCGTTGTAAGGTCGTTATTAAGTTGATATACTATAAAAAACGGATTATTCAAACAGTTATACTATAAATAAAACAATATTTCATGCAGAATCCACTGCTTCCATCTTTACAAGGCGCAAGTTTGCCTTCACATGTAATACTATTCTTATCTTTGGGCAGGGGCTCTCCAGTACCAGCCTCTTTCATTTATTATATATTTTGTTTTAATTTCATCCTTACCATTTTGATGGTTGGCAATCCACCACTGTGCGTTTTGATCTGAGTTTGTTTTCATGCGCAATTACTTTATGAAATCAGCTGTCGCCAGCGGTATTTCGGGACCAACTTCATTCGAGGACTTTCAAAACAAGAGCCTCCTTTCTCAAAGACCGTGGTGGTGGACCGAGGTGTAACGTTTTGCCCTATTTTATATATAAAAAAAACTATATTGACTTATATATTATATAAGTTTTAGTATTATCGTTCTCATCTGTCATTTTAATAACATTTTAGAATAAATAACTTACCCTTAAAACGCTATTGAACCGTACTCTTAATACCAAGCAAAGGATAAAAAATTATAACATTGCCGTGTTCGATTTGGACATAAACACAGTTTTAAATATAGACCTGACAGAAATAATAAAAGTAAGAGTGAGCGAAATACACTATGTATAACATAGGTACACTAAGGACAAAAGAGACGCAAATAATATTTGATTGTACCTTTCTGCGTAAGCAGTAGATTTCATAGATATTGCAATCAATACCCAAAAAAAATTAATTTGTTTATGGATTTTTTTCTCTAATAAGTGAACTTAGTTCTGCTATTTTTATCATGATTTTTATTTAATAATAGGATATTAGTTGAATTCTAATATGACATAATAGCTTCTATGCATTACGTGTATAAAACCTCATTTTAAAATTGGGTTTGTAAAATTTAAAATATTTACTCGTTGTAAGGTCGTTATTAAGTTGATATACTATAAAAAACGGATTATTCAAACAGTTATACTATAAATAAAACAATATTTCATGCAGAATCCACTGCTTCCATCTTTACAAGGCGCAAGTTTGCCTTCACATGTAATACTATTCTTATCTTTGGGCAGGGGCTCTCCAGTACCAGCCTCTTTCATTTATTATATATTTTCTTTTAATTTCATCCTTACCATTTTCATGGTTGGCAATCCACCACTGTGCGTTTTGATCTGAGTTTGTTTTCATGCGCAATTATTTTATGAAATCAGCTGTCGCCAGCGGTATTTCGGGACCAACATCATTCGAGGACTTTCAAAACAAGAGCCTCCTTTCTCAAAGACCGTGGTGGTGGACCGAAGTGTAACGTTTTGCCCTATTTTATATATATAAAAAAAACTATATTGACTTATATATTATATAAGTTTTAGTATTATCGTTCTCATCTGTCATTTTAATAACATTTTAGAATAAATAACTTACCCTTAAACGCTATTGAACTGTACTCTTAATACCAAGCAAAGGATAAAAAATTATAACATTGCCGTGTTCGATTTGGACATAAACACAGTTTTAAATATAGACCTGACAGAAATAATAAAAGTAAGAGTGAGCGAAATACACTATGTATAACATAGGTACACTAAGGACA
The DNA here is from genome assembly GCA_029286865.1 of Teinopalpus imperialis. NCBI lineage: Eukaryota > Metazoa > Arthropoda > Insecta > Lepidoptera > Papilionidae > Teinopalpus > Teinopalpus imperialis. The sequence goes on from JAGSMU010000041.1 coordinate 642,206, forward strand.
AAAGAGACGCAAATAATATTTGATTGTACCTTTCTGCGTACGCAGTACATTTCATAGATATTGCAATCAATACCCAAAAAAATTAATTTGTTTATGGATTTTTTTCTCTAATAAGTGAACTTAGTTCTGCTATTTTTTATCATGATTTTGTATTTAATAATAGGATATTAGTTGAATTCCTAATATGACATAATAGCTTCTATGCATTACGTGTATAAAACCTCATTTTAAAATTGGGTTTGTAAAATTTATAATATTTACTCGTTGTAAGGTCGTTATTAAGTTGATATACTATAAAAACGGATTATTCAAACAGTTATACTATAAATAAAACAATATTTCATGCAGAATCCACTGCTTCCATCTTTACAAGGCGCAAGTTTGCCTTCACATGTAATACTATTCTTATCTTTGGGCAGGGGCTCTCCAGTACCAGCCTCTTTCATTTATTATATATTTTGTTTTAATTTCATCCTTACCATTTTCATGGTTGGCAATCCACCACTGTGCGTTTTGATCTGAGTTTGTTTTCATGCGCAATTACTTTATGAAATCAGCTGTCGCCAGCGGTATTTCGGGACCAACTTCATTCGAGGACTTTCAAAACAAGAGCCTCCTTTCTCAAAGACCGTGGTGGTGGACCGAGGTGTAACGTTTTGCCCTATTTTATATATAAAAAAAACTATATTGACTTATATATTATATAAGTTTTAGTATTATCGTTCTCATCTGTCATTTTAATAACATTTTAGAATAAATAACTTACCCTTAAACGCTATTGAACTGTACTCTTAATACCAAGCAAAGGATAAAAAATTATAACATTGCCGTGTTCGATTTGGACATAAACACAGTTTTAAATATAGACCTGACAGAAATAATAAAAGTAAGAGTGAGCGAAATACACTATGTACACTAACATAGGTACACTAAGGACAAAAGAGACGCAAATAATATTTGATTGTACCTTTCTGCGTACGCAGTACATTTCATAGATATTGCAATCAATACCCAAAAAAATTAATTTGTTTATGGATTTTTTTCTCTAATAAGTGAACTTAGTTCTGCTATTTTTTATCATGATTTTGTATTTAATAATAGGATATTAGTTGAATTCCTAATATGACATAATAGCTTCTATGCATTACGTGTATAAATAGATGTCATATCTATTATAAAACATGTGCGGGATAGAAAGGGAAAGAGATTAACTATCTCAGTTCATTAACAATGTATCTACACCGTGTTTTATTATGGGGTGAGGATCCGTCCTTGATGCAGGTTATCGTTCGCCGGAACGAAAGAGGGAGTTTAATACAAAATATCGCTGTAAGTCCCACTAGATAGAGATGTCATCGATAAATTTTTATTTCTCGATGACATTTTTGAGATTATTAACAGGCTAAAGAAGCATGATGTCGGTATTATTACTCATACCTTTTTATTTATAATATCGTAATTTCTTGTCACATGTACATATATCCCATATCTACTCACGAAAACATCTACATTCCCCGCTTTCCCGTGACTCCCGGGGTGAACGGATAGCATTTGTTGATCTATTCATTAAACCAATAAATTCACATTTGACGGTTTTTCATAACTTAATCTTATTTGTATGACCAGATGAACCAGTTTTTGGTCGCAACCTAGAGGAGGTGTGCACAGAGATCAGCCCTAGAATTCCGGACTTCGTACGCGCCTGTGTGAAAGAGATAGAAAGCAGCGAAGAGAACATGTGTACAGATGGACTGTACCGAGCTAGTGGGAACCTTAGTCAAGTGCAGAAGATCCGATTAGAGGTAAGTTACCTTGAAGATTTAAAAGATAATTCAAATATGTTACCTTGCTCTACATCTATCAGGAGAACGTCATTGTCATAATCTATAAATATTATTATACTCATATTAAATTTATTACCAGATCGATCAGAAGAATCAGTCGGTGATTAGCAACAACACCGACATCCACGTGTTGACGGGTGCACTCAAGCTGTTCTTCCGTGAGCTGAAGGAGCCCCTCATACCATGCACGATGTTTGACAGGGTCCTCGCCGCTTGTTGTAAGTTCCCTATATAACCTGTCTATTTAAATTAATTAAAAAATAAAAGCTTAACAGATAATTAATTATGCAGACACTGCAAAGATGACGTTAATATAGAAATATGAATGGATTGTAAAAAAAAAATATATTAAATTATACGGTCATCGCGGGTCTTGCCTATTTTGTAGTAGTTATCATACACTGTAATACTGAAAGCAATTTGCAGAATTATTAAGTCCTTTCATACCATGTTGTGTTGAACAAATATTTGGGTTGCCATGCCCAAATATCTGTTCGGGAAAGTGCTGGACCATCTGGGGGTAGGTCTATCGAGACCAGATTACAGACACATGGGATGCATCGCCACAATGGTGAGATCGATACGGGCTATCATTAGAAGTGAATAAAGAAAGGAAAAATCACGATTAGACATCAACAAATTCCCGACCTCCGCGAACAAGATAAGATAAGACATATTAGGCGTTTAGTTTAAAGTTTACTAAAAGTAGGCTTTTATTTTATAAATGTGTACTGTTCGTATATATATATATATATATATATAATTATATATATATATAGTATATCGTACATAATATATATAGTAATATAAGCATACAACAGATAAGTATGTTGTAAAATTCTTAAAAATAACATTCTGAAACAAAGCAAAAATACTGTTGAATTGTCGTATATAATTTTTTCACAAAAGCCTATTACAAACAATTTTACGTTGTAAATAATTAAGTTTTTATATTAAATTTATTTGCAACAATCATTAAAAATAACATACGTAAATTATATTGTAATCTTTATACCTAGCATCATAGTCTATTTAGTAAAAGTAAGTTTATGTATTTAATAGAGTTTATTATAAACTTTTTAATTCCCGACGTTTTGAGTGCTTTACAGCCCTAATGGTCACCTTGGTGTTTGACGTCCTGACATATTGGATGTCATAGTCAACCCAGGCTAGGCTTTATTTTTGTATTAAATGTAGTTTTAATATTCGAATTGTATACGAAATCAATAGCATAATCTATCTTAAGCATTCTCAAATCATAATACTATTCCTTTGATTTGCAGCGATCAAACCAAGGGAAACGAGGATAAAGGAATTCAGAGACATCGTGCAATCTCTGCCGGAATGCAACCGAGATACGCTTAAGTTTCTACTGGAACACCTCCTCAGGTATTATCACTATATACAAAATAAATACTCAATTGGTAATTATAGCAATCACTCTCGGCTAGATACTGAAATGTATAATTTTTTTTTAAAATATTTTTAATTTTCTTTTGAGTATAGGAGTATGTCCTCGTTAGGTTAGAGACAATTTGATGTTTCAGTGTTAGATCGTTTGTCTTCTAATTTAAAGTAAATAACATCAATTAATCAGTGGTTCATTATTCTCACCATAACTCATAAATGTTTCTGAATTGTTATTAGACTATTTAATCTTTATAAAAAAATAAATGAACTATTCTTATGTCACTGTGATGCTCGTAATTTGCTATTAATTTTTTAATATTCCTTAACGTTCAAAACTTTTTGATCTCCTTACTTTTTTATTTTTTTTACAGAAGTAGTTATGCAAAATTTTTAATTCATATTCTTGATAATCAAACAGAATTTTTTTATAACATAACGAAATCTATAAATTTATAGACATTTCTAAATCTTATTTATCAGTGTGCTTTTTATACTTATTTTAGTTATAACTTTTCGATAGATATACATATAGGTATTTCTATGATAAATATTACCACAGTGTGTATAAAAGTCCCTTCTTATCTCAATTCTCAGGGTAACACAACACAGTGAGCGTAACAGGATGCACACAGCAAACTTGGCGATAGTATTTGGCCCCACACTACTCTGGGCACCGGCGGAACAGGCGCATAATATCGCCATCGACTGCATCCAGCAGAACAACGTCGTGGACATTCTCCTCAACGATTACCACGACATCTTCGACACCAAAAAGAAGGCGTGACTTCAGTAGACTGTTTTAATGTCCGTAAATATCCGCTGTCGGAAAATTACCAGCTATAAATTCTGATACTACTAATACGAATATTTAATTCACATATTTGTAGATAGATCTTAACCTATAATATATCAGCTGTAACCTTTGAAACTCTCAAGTTTTTACGATGAAGGTATTTTCCAAGACATGACGAATGTTTTTTATGGTGCAAAACATATGTCATGTCTCATGACAATAGATCATAGTATACCAACGTTGATTACGATGATGATGATGATATTAATTTATCCCTAATGGGAAAGGCAAAGGACTTTAGTCCATACAGCCAGGTCTTGTTCTTGTTGATACTCATTCTACGACGTTTTCATCTTGGATTTCAGACCATAGACTATAGAATATTTATAGCACAATATCTATATCAGTCTCAATAAATATTTGATATATAATACGAGACTCAGGTAAATTTGTTGTAAAAAAAGATATAATAATGGTGAGTGTTTTCTTCTAGCTGTATAAAAAAGTTTATACATGTTATCTACGATATTTAAATTTTAATTATATTATATATAAATTCTTTTCTGTGAAATCAATCTTTAATTCTCTGCAGAAGTGATTCCTTCTCAGGCCTAGATAAAACTGCTTGTTGATTTACTTTGATTTTGAAATATATTTCAAAATTTGTTATCTATTGTAATAGATAATAAAATCTATTGCAGCCCTTAAACATTTTTTTACATCGGGCCTAATTAGGGTGGAATATTTGCCTAACAATAATAAAAACAGTTACTTCTATCATTGTTCAAGATGGTGGGCGTTTTAGCAACCAATGTCTGTCAATAAGCTGCCAGGGCATAAAAAGGTGTAGTTATTTGTTTAAATGCAGAATACTTGTTTTTCCTGTTCTTACTTTTTACTTTAATCAAAAGCTAAAGTTACTTGTTAGTTCGATAATGGAAATAGACATTATTTAAGATTTGCACCTGAAACAATATTTTTGTTTCAGTAATAGCCTTGTAATATAGGAAATATGAATTAAGTCTGGTTGCTACCAGCTGAGTCTCCAGGACGTTTCGAGTATAACGCCAACAAGAAATTATTTTTTTTTACCGTTTATTAACTTTACCGATATTAATATCAATCAATATTACATCAATAATAGAAAAATTAAAGGCAATTTGCGTGCGTAAACCTGCAGACTCAGTCGAAAATGCGCCTGTAATAATAATTATGTTTAATTAATTATTAATAATTTGCTGATACGAATTCAGAAAGCGTTAGTCATTTTTAAAGAATATCTGTAAAGATCCATTTAATAAAAACCCCTAAAATCAGTACATATAAGTTATGCATCGATTAAAGGTTGTAAGGACATAAAATAAAAAAACGTAATCCGAGAAATTTAAAAATTTAAACATTAAGGAGGAAAATATAAAAAAAAGTTTTATGGCTATTTATGGCAATTTTTTTAACAACCAATGACAGGTTATTCTCTTTTTGGCGCCAATACACACATTACATTTTTTTTTATTTTTGTTTATGATTTGATTGTCTAACAGTACATTAACGTTATCTAAGTTTTAATGTTTCGTGTATATAAATATTGTGATATGATTGGGGAAAGCATTTGGAGTTGTAACTGATGAATGATTATAAACATGTACTATGATCTCTGCGCTTATTTAAATTGTAGCTCTTCTTGAAACAACCTCAAACCTGGGAAGGTTCGATGGAATCTTTTGCTTCTTAGGCTTTTATCGGATGCTAGTTTCGGCTCCGTCTTACTAAGCTATGACATAACAGTGGTAAGAGCAATCACAAGCTGATTGTTAAATCGATAAGTTTATTTTTAATATTGACATTTTTATTATTTAACGTTATAAAATAATTTTTAATTATGAAAAATATTAAGGTATTAAAAAAGGAATAACATTATAAGATATTTTTGATTTTTGAAGTTTCCTATTTGGTAAAAGTTGGTAATAAAATTACAGGTAGCATTGAAAATGGATGCATGCATGTTTTTTTTTCCTGTCATTCTATGGATACATTTTTAAAGTCTATCTTGTCAAGGCTGTTATTGCTCGGATAATAAAAATGAACGTGGTATAACGTATCGTCGAAAATATCAAATAGGTGGCGATGTGGATCGTTTACGGAAAGACTATCGGAAGCTCTACTTCTAAATATAGCGAAATATGATAGTTTTGTGCAGTCTTAGAGTTTTTATACACTGTCCGTTGGCTAGTGTTGTACGAGATCCTAGTTTCCTTACAGAATTATTTTCGGGGCCAACATTGTACATAGACGTGTCCTATTTTAGGCTCCAAGCCGGCTTTATTATGTGCCTTAATATAAATATATGATTTTGTAAATATTCATCATAGATGATAAATGAGTTTATGTGATACGAGGTAGTGTTGTTGATGTGTTGTAATTTGTTTTATATATTTCTTTTTTTTTTGTAATAAAAATGCTTGTTGCAAAAGTGACGGTCTAGTCCATATTGTTATAAAAGGGACTTTATTATCAACGGTGCGACGCAGAGATTTGATTGTACTGAACAAGGAATGCAACGCCAATACGATTGTGACTTCAACGAGCTAGGAACCAAAGTTTTGTATCTTCGGCTGATAGTGGATAGCTATATGAATATTACTTGTTGTGTAGTTATCAATATATTATTATTTTAACGCCAATAATGCTTGGAAATAGAAAACGAAGTTACATAAAATAAAAATCACTTATTCAAATACTCTTGGTTTTTAATTTTTACCGCCTGAATCCTATTTTTGTGTCACATTGATAAGCAATTCGAAGATAAATAAATTGTAAACATCTCAGTGTCCTAAGATGTGATAGATATTTCACTAGAACACTCTCTTTTAGAGTAAGACTGTTTCACAATAACCATTTTGAATTGGTTAGAATGAAAAAAAACACCAAAGTCCATTGTTAAGCCTTACGTGGCGCACAGATTATAGCGTTGTGTGTTGTCCTAGACGTACTTTAGGTAACCTACCCTAAGCTTTAGCTGATCGTACATATCAGTATTTATTAATAAGTAAAATCTTATGTATTATATATTGCATAGTTTAACCAGATGTTCAAAATAAACCAATTAAACACTTTAGTGTGTTCAAGTAACATTCTCGACAAACCTCTGTGGTTTTCTGAATGTTATTTTTTGTATTTAAAGTGTTATGTACTCATATTATAAATAAATAAAAAAAAAAGAAAGACACTACCCACAGCGCTTTATAAACGGATGCAGGTTTTCTTTTACCAGGTTGTAATATCTCAGATCCTAATATTGCAATATTTGATAAATGAAAATAAATGCAATAATTCATTAATGTTATTAAAAAACCGCACAAAAAACCTGACAATATCAACAAAGCCTGATCATTGGTTCTAAGAATCCAGTTGCTGCCAGCCTCCTCCTCCGGTTTTCACTTAAAAACACGCCTACTCCAGCGGTGGTAATGCTTAGGTTTGTGTAATAAGAACGATTTTTTGAAATGTTTATGGTATAATTATATAAATATAAGTGTGTTAGTATAGTTGACATTTTTACATTAACAATCAGAATCGTACAACGCTAAGATGAAATCGAAATTTCAAGTAAAAATGTTTACCAAAAATATATATATTATAGAGCCATAGAGCCTGTATTGCGTAGACCTATTATCGTTGATGAAACTTTTGATCCTGGTTCTCAGGACAACCCATCTGCTTTAGGATACCTTATAGATTATCAAGACTTAATGGTGAACTGTGTGCTCGTATGTCACTCCTAATATAATAAAAAGATGCTGAACGAAAAACCGAATCTCGTTCGTTACCTTTAATGGGTCCCCAATATTACTAACGAGCCCATCCATCCTTGTGAGTGACAATGCTTCTGCATCTAGATTGGTTATACGTATACTTATAGATACACCGTCATGTAAACTGTGTGCAATTATATCACCCTTGTAACATGTGTGATGTTAATTCATTGTGTTACCAACCCTAAGCGGTAATAATAATACCAACACAATCATTCTCTACCTTAAATGTGTAGTTAGAGCGTTAAATTTGAACCGTGGGCTTGTTTACATTAAGTAATTGAACGGACAGATCAACAGGTGTGCTATGTATATATGCATGTATGTATATTAGGAAGCCTACCACTTACGCAAATTAGACAAAATTGGCTGATGTCAACTTTTGAAGGATATTACGAGTATATTTCTGTTTGTTTACGTAATGAAATGCTTAGGTACTACGGTGTTTTTGTATGGATATTAAAGACGTAGCTGTTCTAGCTCAAGGAACGTTGGTTTTTTATGTAAAGTTACCCGGCCTAATAATCCCTGATTTCGGCAATAAAAATTTAGATGCAATTAAATTAAGTACTGATAAATAACCGTGGTGAGTACACAAGATCAATACCCTCTCTATTTAAGTCTATTCCCAATAGTGGGAAATATAGATTTTGAATTTACTTTAATTGACTACGTAATAAAATTGATTATCTTAGTAGGTACTGCCTATAAATATATGTCCTAGTCGATTTTACTCAAGGAGTAAATTTCTGGTAACCAGCATAGAATCTATACAAATATTATAAAGCTGAAGAGTTAGTTTGGTTAAACACACTAATATCCCCTCCCCTAGTCCGAAACAATAAGATTGGAACAAGGAACCCTAGAGTTAAAGACCCGTGTCATTCCGACGAATGTTCCGTAACACATGTACAATATAGACACAATAACCAACAAATTGTGATGAAAAGATATCGTTCTTCGATTGGTTATTGAAATCAAAACGTCGTTGAACGTATAAAACCACATAAATTACAAGGAAATATGCCGAGCGGTCCGAATTAATACCTTGCGATTTATAGACCATTGGATATATTATTACATTTAAAAAATAAAATTATATTAATATGTATTTGAAGAGTTAGAAATTTTACTTTAATAAAAACCTGTGACTGCATAAATGTTTAGTCATTCTATGTTTGAAATAAGATACTCATTTGTTTAAACTTAAATGTATTAACTTAGAAGAATTGAATCCTACTACAGTAGGTGGACTTAATGCTATATGGCATTCTTTGTATGTCAACTCAAGTTGTGATGAAACATAGTGGCAGGGTATTTCAGGAATAAATAATAAAACAATTTTAAAAATATAAACCAAAATATCATCACATCAATAAACAATATAACTTCTGTAAAAGAAAGTATATATAACTAGTCTGGCCTAATAAATATTGTTACATATAAACTTTTCTTTTTTTCAACTTTTTAATTATTTTGAATTTGGAACACTTCTTCTTTCGATTTTGCGCCATTTCACATATTTTTTCCTGTTCATTATCAAATTATAATATGGATTGGGGTGTTAAAGAGAATAAGATTGCAGTGATCGCCTTGCACAAAGTGGGTATGGAGCCGTCGGTCATATTCCAGACACTTCAAAAGCTTGGTATCCTATACACCTTTTTGAGCAAATAGTTCACCTGATGGTAAGTGATGATCTAAGACATCTAACTCATCTATACCCCCCAACAAAGTTTCCGGATATACGCTTTGTCACCTTCGAAGAATGAGATCGAATTCTTTGTTACCTGTAATTGAGTCATCGAATCTACGCCCACCATACAAAACACAAGAACGAATGGTCTTTCCCATCCTGCTATATCACACTTCCACCCATCCTGCACGCTGGTATTCTGTGTGGACGTGGTCTTTCCCGGTACTCTGGTATTCTTTGAGCACTAGTTCCTACCCGATCAAGGACGACATTGCACTTGTTCCACGACATTTCTAAGAAATTCTAAGGGCTACTTTCCACTTATGCTCTTGTTGAAATTGGCTATTCTAAAAGGACAAAACAAGAAATGAAAGTAATTCTTAGTGTGAAAACAACTTTAATAACGGGTTAACTTAACTGTAACATAAGAAAAGGACACCATTTTGTCTTATTTTTTTTTAAATTTTACGCAGTCTTAATTTTTAGCCATATTCATATAGAGTATTTTATAAAAGACATGTTACATGTTACCAAGGAATGTTACCATTAACACATTTAGAAACTCAACGATACTTAGCAATTTCTATTTCTACAGAAATTTTTATCGTGTAACATAAAAATTAACATTTACTAATATTACATCGTGTGCCACCTTACACATTTAACAATTTATTGTTACCAAATTACAAATTATATCATTATATTTACTAACAAATTACGTATATGTGTAAAAATTAATTTTATTTTATGTTCCCTAAAACAGTTCCTATTGACGCAAAAAATATGGATGCGACAATATTACATCGTAGTAAATCCTGTTTATAGAAATAAAAATACAAAGCTCGTGTACTATTATGTATTTACAGAAAAATATAAAGCAGTATACATACAGTTGAAACACAGCAAGCATTTTATAAATTTTGTAATAAAAAATCAAATCAAGCTAAAACAACCTCAAATTTAAGCTCCTGTTATCATTGAGATCAGCGATATATACATGAGAGCGAAACATTATTAAACCCGCAAATTGTAAATATTACCGTCGGATTACAATTTACATTCTCATTAAAATACTACTTTTCATAACAGCACGTTATATAAAATTTCAGATGTACAAATATATAAAAAGTGCATAAAATGTTCCAAAAATGTGTATCGACAATCCATTGTTCCGTTCGCTAATATCTACATACAATATTTTTTATATATATCAATAAATCACGAACATTATCGCAAATAAATGATAAATATATATTCTACCAACATTTTTATGCAATAGCAACACAGCATTGGTCACTCATCATAACGATGGTTGTCTCTTTCAAAAGGCTTGCAACGAATACAAGAACTTTGAACAAAATTCGATTTTAATCGTTAGATCTATACGAGAACGATTATTATATTTTTAAGCTCTATATTTGCTAAAATATCAATAACTTAATCCTTAATTAAGTTAATAACTTTAATCCTGAGAGAAATATTGTAATAAAACCCAAAATACAGCTGTTGCCGTATAATCCTAATGATATGGCTAAAAAATAAATTATCAAAATAATTTAAAACTAATAATTTAAAATAAACATTATTTTACGTTAAAAGTTTATTTGAAAGTATAGTTAGTTTAATTCCACGTAAAAAATCAATGATTTCATCGAATATGTGTCTGTATTTTGGTTACAATATTTCTTTCAGTAGTATTTTAACATTTATCGCCTACGCAACTCTAAATATCTCTGTTAAGATCTTGAATACATTCATTTTTGTCTTTAGTTATTACTTATTAAAATAATTCAAGGTGCAAAGTAAAGTAGTACTCAAATAAGTAGGATTATAAAATATTTTAGGGATGTAATGCTCTGTAATTATTATTTCATAAGCTAAAAATACTTCATTTTTTTAGATTCACTTTTTAATTATTAATTTTAAATGAATTATTGAACAGATTAATAATGAATGAGTATAAAAATATCAACTAATTTGAATACAATGTAAATTAAAAATTGCTAAGTGACTAAACACTTGCCTTCAATAAGCATAATTAGTTTCAAATCAGGGTCAAGTAAATGTGGGAGCGTGTTAGCTGGCGTCCTTGACAATATCCAATGTCACGCGAAGTTAATAGTACGTTAGGAGCCGATGATAATTATTGTTGCCATGTTTAATGATAATAAAATACACTACTAAGGGCAGCACTGTCAAGTTCATTGTTTGTTTTACACCTTAAATTTTACGAACATTCTATTGTTTTTAAGCGTCCTATTTTTAAAAATAACAACACTTTTATCACATTACAACTTTTGATATATTAATGTCATAATGATACTTCATAAAAACACTTTATATTAAAAGTATTTGTAAGGCAATTTACTAATAATTCATTCAATTAGGAAAGCGCGGTATGATAATTAAAATAATACGTCGAAATATATCATATAGGAACATTATTATACAAAGTAAGAATCTTATTACAAATTAATAGTTATTAACATCGCATTCGGCAACTGTGTGACTGTTCCAATAACGGTCACACGACCAAAAAATGGTTCACAATTCATAGCACTTCACCACTAAAGTTAATCACTTGTGACGTATGACGGCTGCTATATTTCGTCCGAGTCGGATCTTATCGAATCATAATTCGACGTTTTGCTTCTAAGCATGCGAAGGAAGGAACCAACGGCGAAAATTGTTCTCCTGTGCCTATGAAATATACCCTGATACAGTGCATCCCTAAGTGCTTTTCTATCGTCCGTAATGGACGGCTGCGTACTCAAAGTTATATCTGAATGGGCACCTATTGCCTTCTGATGCCTTAAACCACCATGTTTTTTCTCTAATGATTTCTGATTTGGTAAACTCATTGTGGACTCTATTGATGAGTTTTTAGTCTTTCTCAAATTTAGTATTTTCTTACTAGATGACTGCGTCTCCGAGGCAGAGCGGGTTGGCGCTAATTTGGATCTATGTAACGGATTGTTAGAACTGTCTGGATGAACAACGATATCGATGGATTTTTGACTGACCGCACTAGATCTAGTCAGCATTCTCTGCGAGGTGGCGGCTTCGATTTTCGGCATCCGTTCCTCTTTAGGCATTGCCTGCTCCGATTCTATCGCGATCATCTTTACTCTTGTTTTATTTCAACTTTTAAACGATCAATCTATCAATTGGGATTTACATAGGTGGGCGGGACTCATCAATGTTGTCAATCGAGGGAACGGAGAGGTGGATGACGACATTTGTATTGTCCGGCGTATCACTCTTGCCGCGCCCTTCGCAACAATTACTGAACGTTATCGTGGGAACCTTAGCATCGCAACCTAGTTGGATTGAGTCCAAGTTGTTCGCCAAAAGATCAACGCTTGGGTTGTGCGTGTTAGTTTGCTGCTCATCGAGATTCGCATTCATAATCGGTGCGAGCCATTCCTTTCCCTCGTAGGCACACTTGTCCACCTCAGGTGACGGCCCTTGATCGTCGCGAATCGGAGAAACACCTTCACCGTTGACGTGCAATTCGAAAAGATTAGCTAAGTTAACGTTAAAGTTCCTGTTCCTGGTGCTTGGTTCGGCTGCTATCACTTCCTCATCTATTAAGCGGTCGGTGATCGTTTCGATTTCCTTTTGCAGAGCGGGGTCGTCCTCGTAAAAATCGGATAGCTCGTGTAGATTTTCATACCAGTTCTTCTCCAGTAAGCTAGGCGATTGGCCCTCTATACGGGCGTTGGTTGTTTCCTGTCGGTAGCGTTCCAAGAGAGGCTGGACAGCCTCCTCGTGTTGATGAAACAGTTGATGGTAAGTTTTGGTGACTGCCTGAAGGGAGTAGGAAGATCGGGGTCGTAGGAGTGAAGCGGATGGAGTATGAGCGGCTACGCTGCCTCGCCACACTTGACCCTGCGCTCTTTCCGACAGTATTGCATTAGTATTAAGAATCCTTTCAAAGTCTGTCACTTGTTCGGCTTCACTTATCTGTAACAGTAGCTTGTTCTCCGTCTCTTTCCGCCCGATCGTTTCACACAGCCTCTTGTTTTCGCCGACCTGTTTTGGATTAAAAAATTTTTGCTTATTATCGATTTTTTCATGATAAGTTTGTGAATATTTGGAGGTTGAATTGGAATCGACGTATCGCATTGGTATGGAAATGTTTTGAACAGATACAGCTAGTGGAATTTTATCGATTTTCTTTCTTTTCTGCGGTTTGACGACGATTTCGCTGGGTTTTGTAATTGTAGATCGTTTTGCGTTGGACGTAGGGCGGTGGTGGGAGAATTGCTTTTCCGGGAGTCGAGAGAGATTACAATCTGCGCTTCGCACTGAGCGTACATATTGGGATCGAGGCCTCTCAGTCAGGCAGACGCTTTTGGCTCGCAAGAGTACCGGTCGGGTGTCCTTCGGGACGTCAGCCAGCTTTGCGGAGGCCTTACGACTGAACGAGACAAGTACGAGCGCCGAGCGGCTGCGGTCTCAAATGACTGACTGATTCATGCACTACTTTCGTGAATTGTATGGAGTGAGCGCAAAAAGTAATTTATCGTTGTGGCGTGTTGGGGCCAATCGATTGACGGAATGGTTACCTAAATAAAGATGCGCATAAAATTCGCCAAATGCTCGATGCATGGTAACTCGGCAAGCACGCCACAGTTTTTGCGACTTTAACTTGTCATGATTTGATTGTTTTAAAACCGCTGTTTGCTTTTATTGTGAAAACAATATGTTGTTCGACATACCGCGAAATGTTTTATGTATAATAAGTTTAGATCAGAGGTTCCCAGACTTTTTTTCTCATAGACCGCTTTCAAAATTTTGTTGGCTCCGGTGGACCCCAGCTACTTTTCTGCCATATTCTCAAAACTCGACAAAAATGTGGAATATGCAAGTTTTTACAAGTAACAGTCGCTGAGCTTCTTAAAATATTATCTGCCTACATTGATAGGTGAAGTCAAGTCATCATTTTAGTTCCACACTATCGTAAGCAAATGAATTTTCGTGGACCCTCGCTTACGAATTTCGAACCCCCATTTTTTTGTCACGCCTATGAAGACCCCTGTCGAGTCTTATCGAGTCCTATAGAGTGAAATATTTTCGTGGACGCCCAGGGGTCCTCGGGAGACCTGGACCACTTTGGGAACTAAGGGTTTAGATGCAGTTGCAGGGATAAGGCATACTCACTATACACCCAGATTCAAGACTTCAAATATTTAAAGGAAATCTGCATGTTTAAGAAATAAATTGAATTTTTTCGGACCCAACCAAAAGTCATGAAGTCAGTCAAACTGCAGCCGCTTGGCGAATTATAGACCTATACCTTAAGTTTACCCGTACATCTCGCATTGAACCCTTTAAACAAAATCTGTTACTTTTATTCGGCTTGTAAAAATATTATTACGTGAAATTATATTTTTACAATAGATTTAATAACGATATTCCGTTACTGCATTTCACATCATGCCCGCATTGTTGGCGACCATCCAATAGCATAATATGACGAGTACGGATGCTGTGGTCAACTCACTTTAGATACTTGGCCATGTTATAAACGAAAGAGGTTGTGTATTGGGTGTTAGTACCAATTTACACTTATCTGACCTACTATCTCTTTCACACGCACATACGCACGCACGCACACACACACTGTTCTCTTATATACTTTGTGAATGTACACTTAGAGATGGGCATAGCCTCCTTCAGTATCATCAATTTTTGCAATCATTTTTAGCTCGTCCTGTCGTCCCAACTTTGTCGAATAGATCTAACACATCCACTAGTTCTGATACAAAGCGACTAAATAGTAACGTCGGTTTCGCGAGCGATCAGTATGCTGGCCTTGATCGTAAACCACTAAGGCGATCCCGGGGAGGATGGCTACAAGATCGGGTCCCGTCCCAAGGCACTGCCACCTCTGGGACGTTGCCAATCGCCAATATGACAATTATATGATCGTGAGATTTCACTAAAACGGTTGTAACTTTGATTTTCTAAAACTTTTAAGCTACCTAAGCGTATTTAAACAAAAATATTGGGATATTCTTCTTTTTTCTTTAATTAATTTATAGTTTAATGTAACTGTAATTCTAAGTTTTATTATAAATTATACTTCATCTGGAGGAGGGGCTTAGCAGCTGTAACACAGGTCTAGGACCTAGCACGTTTGTTAAAGAGAAGAAATAAATGGTTGAAATTGTAATTGTAAATCAAATAAATAATAAAAAAATATATATATATTCTATATAAAGAAAAATGTCAAGTATAGTAAGGTTTATAATTTTGTATGTACAAGGATAAATTATGTTATATGTAATAAAATATCCATATTTATAATATATTCATGAATGATTGAATGAATTATGTACATTAATAAATATAGTACTTTAAGTATTTACGAAACGTTTAATACCGAACATTATACGATGCATATAAGATCGTAGCCAGCAACTAGGTGAATATTTACTTTTCTATTCACCTATTTGCTGGCTACGACCTGTCTACGAACTGTCCGTACAAATGTTGGCAATGACGAAATGCTACACGTCGTAAAAAAATTCAATACAAACGATATTTCTATACTAAAATATATCATACGCTAGAATTTCACCATACCACACACGGTTGACACTCGAAAACTAGAAGAGCCGTTAGGTATTAACTCAGCAGTTTTTTTTGTTTTCTTGCCATAACAGAAAAAAAAATAATAGATAATATAAACGAAAGATATAGCAAATAGCAATAATGAATCTAATTTGCTGTAAGTTAAGTAAACACAGACGGCAGGGAATTATTAAAAGCAAACGGAGACGGTTATCGTCCGTGATAACATAGGTCGTGGCTCAAGGCGGTGAATGTAATCTAATTAGTGCAATCTGATGCCTCTTATAATATTTCCTATTAGGTATTTTCGGTCTAAATATCATTCAACTTCATCATTGATACCTTTGTCTATGCCTATTATTATTCTACTCGGTAACGTTGGTAATCTATTTGCAACAATAAAAGAAAGTTTAGCACAAATTGGCCGGGTGACCGGAGATTGACCACAACACAACTTTGTCCTATCATTTGCCATCCAGACACAAGCTCATTGCCGTTTCATTCTGCTAATTCGAACTACAACCTATGTTGGTAATCTTTTCGAATAACGGTATACCGTCAAACATAGTGCTGGACGTGTTGTCCAACCGCTAGAGACATGGACCAACCGCTCAGGTTTGCGAGAGAACTCATTGGATGGTCTGGACTTTGCAAAGCCAAAAGCCCGAGACGATTGTTTTTGTCGTAAGACGAGAACGCGCATTATGGTAAGTTATGACTGAATCTGATAAACAAAATCAACATTTCTGTTCACAACCAGAAATAAAAATCATGTAGCATGTGATTTTTTTTTATCAACTAACATATGCATTATTAATTAAGTAAAGGTGTGAACGAGTGACTGCGCGAACGCACCAATTGAATTTTTTTTTTACCCATAAACATGATATATATGAATTACATCCATCATGCATAAATTCAAGTCGCAATTACGTTCTCACCCCTAAGGACTAACATGGTATGTATTAATGATAGATTCTCCACAGTGAAACGCACGCGATAATGATCGTGAAATATAATTGCCGAAATTATTTTTAATTGAAGTAGCTTTGTAGCTTTGTCTACTGTAGCGTGAATGGGTTGATTCGTGAAGTACAGAATGCCAGAGTGAAATACATAATGTTCTAGTGTTTCATTTGGTGATAGTACGCGGACGCAGTTATTGGTTCCAAGGCATTCCATCTCGGTCCTCTGACAACTCATATACAACTTGAAGCTTTATTTACATCCATAGGTGTTTACGGGCGGCAGTTACCCCTCGCGGGTAAACTGTAAAAATCTCGATATAGTTAGCTCATGTATAAACGTGTTAATAACATATAGACGACGAAAAGGCATCATTACGAACAACTATCATTATACTGATTTGATTTACTGCGTTCAGTTTAAATTAAGGTCCGAGATAATTTTATCACTTCAGTAACTTCACTCATTTCTATCAAATTTCGTTTTGAATCGAAAACACTCTAATTACGTATGATTTAGTGTTTTTCTTCTGGCTACGCGCCAATTTAAGAAAATACCCGCGTGATCTATAGTGATCACAATGAACCGGAAAATGTCGGATTATTTTGCTAGTGAGGGGAAATGTCAGGTTTTAATGGATAATAATAAATCTATATTAGTTTCAACATATGAAAATATTTTTAAAATGTTATTGTTTTGATACAAGTAAGAAGACGGAGTCTCTCATTCATTTCCACTTACAATCGCTAAAGCTTTCCGGGATTGTTTACCATTTTCTTTCTGATTTTTGTGATCTATTGTGATTACACCGTTGGTGATATTCTGAAATTGCATTTTTTTAAATTACATTGAGAGTAACTAACGAGCACACAGTTCACCTGATGGTATGTGATTCCAGCGGCCCGTGATATCTACATTCATCCTTGAGTACGAATCATAATGCATATGAGTTGACACCCTTGAGGACTGAGATGGAATGTCTCGTCACCAGACGAAACACAGCAGCATTGTATATGCATTTAATACTTTTTATTTTATGAAACTAAGGCCGACAAACAAGTGTTATTGTTACTTGAACAAGTTTTAAGTAAAGACTGCATCTTATAAACATCATCTATCCTCAATAAAGGTTCAATATATAATATTAGATACCCATTGTTGTCACCCTTGAGGCTTGAGACGCAATAAATATACCTACCAGTAATTGTACCTTCATATATAACATATTTAATGTAGTGGTAATGGTTACATTTGCCATATGTAACCATTGCCATAGTTACATATTTCAAATGAAAGCTCCCGAGAGGGAGCCTCGACTTTGACCGTTACCCTGTTTCACGAGAGCGACTGGAGGGTGCCCGTGAGGGCCGAAACTCGGTCAGTTGCTTCTAAGGATTATCTAAATTAATATCAGTTTTATTATAAACTATGTGTACCAACACTTCGGAATGCGATGGCTCTGAAGAAGATGTGGCGCAAGAGACTCCGGCGACGCTTCTATCTGCGTTGGCGTGTGACATGGTAGTATAGCGAATAATTTTATTTGCGACACCCTCGCCGGGACGGTAGGATGTTGCAGTGTTGGAGTGTAATGTGTTAATCAGGGCTTGGGCCCTGGTGGTCGTGTCGTCGGGGTCGTCGAGGGCGTTTGCGACTTAAGTGATAAAAAGTTCTAGCTTTACATGAATAAAAAAAGTAAGTAACATACTATCACATACATTAGTAGCGTCTAAGTTACTACGTTTTTTATTTTTATAATGGGTCATCAACAAAACACAAATATCTTAATATTTATTCATTTGGTTACGTATGTAAAGAAAGTTTCATCTGCCAAAAATTAATTGTAGTCTGTAGATTTAGAGCCTGGCAAAGAAAGCCATCCCTATTTTTAAAATAAAAGTTAATAATTGGCAAGCGATATACTATAAAAGTGACTATAGCATAATGAGTAGGGTCTGCCTAATTTACTTTAGTTCGTATCCACTATGGTCGCGAACCATGTTCTAGCATTTTAGTTGTAGAACTTGAAGGTTAGTTATTTCAACAGTGTTGCTAGCATTATTTCAAAACAGGGCAACAATCGTTATAAATTTAAAAAAATATATTTGTATATATGTAATGTACTATATTTTGAAGTGGCGGGTACCTATACAATATTTGTGTATCAAAAGCTGTTGGTTTTCAGGAAGGTGTTTCCCGTGTCCATTGCCTTCTCTGAAGCTTCTTCGATTTTATTATTATAGATCTTACTATTTATGTCTTTTCCAGCCGTGTTTTATTCGTACTACTTGTTTAAAACTGCGTCAGTATGGTCATATGACGCCAGATGAACTAGGCGTTCAGTATAACAATTTCCGTATTTTCCGACCATTTTTTTTCTTCTTTTGGATTGATAGCCGCTGTTAGCCCGAGGGCTTTTACAGCTTCACCAGGTTGGAAGGTGGCACATAGGGCACTCAGTCGAAACATTTATTAATTGGTAACGAGCACAAGGGTTACCGAGAGGTAGCCTCAGCTTGCGCCCTGGGCGCGAACAGCTGACTCGAGGGAAGCCCGAGGCGGCCGAACCTCAGTTCGGTCAGTTATTTCTGATGGATTAATTCCGTCTAAGACAATTTAACGTTACATTCATAATTAAACTGCAGGATGAAACAATAGAAGTAAACGATGGGAAACCAAACAATCTCGGGATTAAATCTCCAATTATAATTTTAGGATGAGCAGTTCATTACAACAACGGCATGTTATTAACACCGATGTTTGATTTGAAATGTCGGTCGAGGTCTATTGTTAATATAACAGGATATTTCGAATAGTCGAGGTCCAAATATTCGAGTGTCGGTAAGACATAAAGAAGACATCGGCGAGTGTAGTCTCTAGTTGCATGAATAAGTAGTCGCGATAGGACAAGGAATATGCCTTCACATAATACTAGTGAAAAATATTATAAGATCACGTAATATATTATATAATATCGTGATATATATTATATACATTATTCCATTGCGTCGCATAATGCGCCGCCGTGGTCAAGCCTGCCTTCTAAATGGCCATTCCTAAGTTTAATTCCAAGTTAAACAATACATTAAAACTCTTGCAATCATCATGATTGAGGTCACATTATTGAAATATATTTTTTAATTAATTCGTCGTTCGCGGATGTTTTCCTTCGCCGTGGTTTAAGGTGGTAATTAAGTATTTAAAATTATATTATATTTCATCGTTGCCTGCAGCGGAGATCGAACTCGGTTTGCTTGCGTGCCGTGAAATTAAAAGCAACCTCTTGAACTTTTAGCTACTGCGGCTCTTTTAGTTCTGAATAAATCATAAATACCCTACACGCACCGACGAACTCGTACTTTATGAATGAGATTTGAAATGTTTCAACGTTCAATTCGATCGACATTCCTCACCTCTTCGCACCGCCCACCAAATACATTTTGTATTTCAAACAATCTAATGACATCATTTCGCGGGAAAATGAACGACGTTAATGTGTTTTATAAAAAAAAAACTGACATTGTTTTCTATTCCCGATTTACGACCGACATAACTCACGGGTTAGTATTGAGTAATGGATACTGTGCAATGAACATTTGACGTTTTATACTTCGACGTAAAGTAATAAGTCCAACATGGAATTACTCCCCGGAATAGATTTTTTTAAATTAAAAATAGAGATTTTTCAGTGGTAGAGCTACGCTGCATTTTTTTTCTAGCTGCAGAATGAATGGGTCAGCTAAACCGGGAAAGGACCACGCCCTCATAAAATACCGGTTAAACCGGTACCGGAAATAGCAGAATTACGCTGCTGTATTTTGTATGAATAGTGTAGGTCACGGGGCATTGCATCCCAGTTCTCAACGCATTATGATTCCTTGTCAAGGATGAATGTAGATGTCATGGACCGCAGGAATCGCTTACCATCATGTTTGACTATGACGTCAAACACCTCAACCCTTCCCTTCGTGACCATGATTCCGTAAAGCATTCGAAACGTAGGCTTAAAAAAGATAAAAAAACTTGATAAAATCCATATCATCAGCAGTTCACTGCTAAAAATGGGCCACCCTCATAGACAGAAAATTCGTATATGTGCGGCATGAGGTTTCTTTAGGGCGCTGAAGCAGAGTTTGGAGTAAAATAATAGAGTAATTCGTCCAAAGCAATGTATATTTAACGAAGGTAAAAGGCGGAAAAAAGAGACATAACAATCTGTCAAAGTGACAACTATGTTCGGATACAAACTATAGTAAATGCCATAGACCTATGTTATTTGGATACACCATTCATAGTTTCAATCTCACAGTATAAATTAAAGTTTTATTCAACAAACATTACAATGTTAACGGCTGGTTTAATGAGTTACTCACTCTAAAATTGTAATTGGATTTACTTTCCGGTGATTGTTTGGTTTCTGTTTAGTACAGTACTTTAATAGATTCATCCTGCTGTTAAATTATTAATGTATCGTTATATTATGTGAGGATTGGACGAGAAATATACCGAACGTTTGTCAATGTCAACCTAGTTACCCCATAGTGTAGCTATAAACTACCTCTAGCACGGAAAGATATATTTAGACTCACGACGATTAGTATTGATTTGTTGTTATTTTAGTCCAACTAACGTTGTATCCTAAATCTAGCTAGTCATTCTATAGTCTAGTTAGTCATTAACCCCCCCTAATAATATGTGATATGTAACCTGAAAAATTGAAGCGTCAATACCCTAACTTGAGGTCGTAGGTTCGATCCGCCGTTCGATTATTGTCGTAAACTATCTCTTTGCACAATCATTTTAAGCTTAGTTGGAGTTAACTGCTAGACTTCTTTAAGAAAAATCTGTATCTCCGAATGACATCCTAATCAAACCTGGTTACCACATAATGCATTTATAATCTAGCTGTAGCACGTAAAGATCTCAACCTAGACCCAATGAATGTCGTGTCCATCGTCTCCAACCTATTTAAACCATTTGTTGTGTTTATAAGAATAGATTGAATGAAAACCAATGTTTAAAGTAATTAATTACTATAATAATTAATAATATAACAAATATTTCCATATTTTTTTAATTCAACGTTGAATTCTCGAGAAACTTAAATCTATGCCCATCGATCTAAACATAAAGGTATTATAACATAGTAAACAGACTTCTTGTCTGTTTGTCGGTGCGTCTGTGCGCGTTAATCTCCGCAATGGCTGAACCAATTTGGATGTGATTTCAGTGATGTCATGAGGTAAGCTTGGGCTAATATTTGGCGTTTGCTTTATTTAAATCGGTTCAACAAATAAAAAAGATGCGTCAATTTTAATATGATTCCCTCGTAGAAATATGTATATTTAGAGTATGAAATTGAAGAATAATATATATATATGTATATATATATTTATATATATATATATATATATATATATATATATATGTGTGTGTATGTATCTATGTATATTTGTATAGATTTTTGTGTTACTTATATCCTCTCATTATCCCAGAGTTGACTGGCAGGGAATGCCACCGGGCATTAAGTCCACACTTGTAAACTTTATGGACCTGATGGTCAGTTATTCAATAGCCGAGGATGAAAACGCATCTGCATTATAATTCCTTATCTAGGATGAACGTGCGTATCAGAGCATAGCCCGCGGTACGTTACACACGAGTTCACATGTCTGTCTGTGGAAAGATTGTCTTATTACTTTACTAACGTGCAATCACTTTTCTTAATTACTTTGAGAGTAATAAACGAGTACACATTTCACCTGATTGCAAGTGATTCCTGCGGACCCTGACATCTCCATTCATCCTTGACAAGGAATCATAATGCAGATGCGTTGTCACCTTTATGAACCGAGATGGAATGACTCGATACCAGTAATAAAGGTCGCCGGATCCCTATACTCAACAGACGAAACACAGCAGTAATATGCTGTTATTTTACGCTGGTATTCTCTGAGGGCCTGGTCCTTCCCCGGTCGAGCTGGCCAGCTGATCAGACCTCGGAACTCTAGACCTGCGATGTAAGATGTATATAATATATAGACAGAGACTATAAAAGACGTTTAAAAAAGAGCAGCCGGCGGCACGTGTAAGATAATCCCTGGGCATGCGTACCAATGGTTAAGTTTAAGACCAACTTATCGAATTATTTCCGCTACAAGTCAAGGTTTAGTAAAATAATACCCTGCACCGTTTATTACGAGATTAAATTGACTTTATCGAAGTTCGAGAATCGATCATAACCTATACGCTTGGGTGTCAGGTGATATAACGTTCTCGGGTATCAAGACGGTTTGTACTATCGGCTTTCCTTTTGCTGTTTTCCATTGGATATGCATTTCCGTAGATATTTGTCCGTGATATTTGAAGATTGAGTTCAATTCATCTCTGTCTACCATGATTGTAGTTGGAGGTGCGAGGTAAGTAAGGTAATAAAGGACGTCAAACGAGCGCAGTGTTCCCGTGATAATAAGTAATAACTGTAAACCATTGATATTTGTATCAACTCAACAACGGTTCAAGATATACTATCGTTGTCATCACTCAGGGCTGAGGCGGTATGCCTAGTTACCAGGTATTGTGTCTTCGAATACCAGCAGAAACATAGTAGCGTTACTCTGCAATTTTGGACTGATATTCTGTGAGGAAGGATTCTATCCCATCTAACAAAGAATCATTCTGTAGTTGTTACTAATATTGAATATATTGTTTTAAATAATAAAGAAGAAAACTTTCTATTATAAAGCAATTAAGTTGCACTGATAAGGTGATAAGGTAGGTCGGGAATTTCTCGTCTTCCTCGTATTTGGGACAAAAGAGTAAAAGTTATTTAAAGTGTATTGTCAGTTTTCGGCACTGGATCTCAACCGTCCTTCGCTCTTATTTAGATTTAGAGAAGAGACTAGGAGAGAGACTTGGCACTGCCTCTGTATTTACGCAGTTCTGCATAGTTGATGTTATAACCAGAAGATATTGCCGTACATAAAGCCGTCGATTAAATTTTATAATATATATTTTTTTTGTTTTTGGAAAAAAATGATTTAATTGTTAAAGTAAATAACATTACTGTTAAACACTGTTAGTGTAGTAACTCTGCTCGTGCCAGGAGATGGTTCAAGCAAATACTATAATGTTGGAACCTTCAATTTTGTAGAACAAATGATAACAAAAATTACGTTATTGATACTAATTAAGAAAAGTTTTACATATTGTACATAATTCTCGTTCTTTTAATATAATATCTATATTCAAAGATATCTTTATTCATATGAATAAATATAAAAAATGGCCTCCCGTCTTGGTCGATTACGAACACGGTTATATCTCCTGATTATTGCCATATAATATCAACTGTGCAGGATATTTTATAATGCCGTAAACAGAGGCACTCGCTCATCTTACCCTTCCCTAACCAGATGTAATGCATGTGCAATAAAATAGACCAACATTTTGTGCTACAAATATTGTTCCTCTTCTGTGTATCGAAACCAGGACCCGTGATACGGCAGCCAGATACTCTATCCGCTACGTTGTGTAGCCTTATTTAGATAATCAATAGTCAGTACCGTCTGATCTGGCCGAGTTTCGGCCCTCTCGGGCATCCTCGAGTCAGTCGATGTCGCTTGTTAGAAAAACTATAAAATGACCAACAATAACAAATACGTTACAAACGGGAACATAGTTCATCTGATGATAAGTAATTCCTGCGGCCCATAACACCAACATTCATCCTAGATAAGGAATCATAATGCAAACGTGTTATCATCCCTGAGGAATGAGGTGGAATGCCTCGTCATCAGCCATAAGGTTCTTCGAATCCCTACACACTCAAGACACGAAACAAAACAAGGTTAAGCTGTTATTCCATGCTGGTATTCTGTGAGAGCGTGATCCTTCCCCGTTTAACTCTACCCAATAGTGCTGTATCTAAACACAAACTGAAACGTGACTCTTCCTCTGAGATTTTACATTAACATCAAATTATAATTATAATAATTGTGTATATCCACGAAAGTGTAGCCGGAAAGATATTAATAAATGCACTACAAACAGCTCAGCCGCGTTAAAATCATATTTTCGTCGGACGCGGTGCGTTCCGAAACTGATGTCGATAAAACTCTTTTAGAATTTGGCGCGGGGTCGACCATTTTGATATAGTGAACCGACTACATACCATTACGTCAGAATCTGTCACCTAGTCTCATGGATCTGGATATGTTTTTTTTTTAATATTTTGAGTGGCGAGTGGAACACAGCGGAAAAGATGATATGTGATGTTTGCAATCCATAGAAATCTACATTCATCCTTAACAAAGATTCAACTTGCATATGCGTGTTACCCCTGGGGACTGAGATTGAAGACCAAGCTTCCAGTAACGTGATCTTCTGAAATAACTATAATTAATTGCCATCTACTTAGTATTAATATTACACAATATTTGATTTCTTGACAACTGTCATTTGTTTTCTATATTTTAGCTATATTAATTTAATTTTAATAAGATTAAAAAAATTATAACATAAGTATACTTAATAATTCAAAATTATCCAAATTATTTGATATAATATGGTTTATTTACATTATGACCAACAACAGCAACGAAACAACGAACCAAACAAACACCGAACAGAGGCAAAGGCGTTACAGCTGCATTCACGACCTTTAAGATAGGAGGTAGGTAGCCTTTCTTGTAAAATACGTTCGTGACATGTATAAATAGAAAATAATTACTGCTTGACAGAAAACTACACATAAAGCGCGCATTAGTGCGCCCTGCCATTCTTCGAAAAATTTAGCAACGTCTTCGCTTACTTTCAGTAGACAAAACACATCAAACAGAATCTCTTTAATTAACATTAAATATGAACATCAACTTAGAAGAAGACGTTAGTCGCTCTTTGAAGTGAAATAAAATATATATTTATCGTTTTTTTTTTCAAATAATTGTATAAATAGCTGAATATCTTAGTAGGAGCACACTTTCACAGAATAGACGTAATACATTCCCACACATAAGCGTACATAGACAATAAAAAGGGGGCCAGAACTAGGGTCGCCAACTGTTCCAATTAAAGTGGTACGTCCCGATAGACTTGTGGTAATAATCCCGATATTCAGAGATACGTATTAATATAATATATAACGTGATATTTGACATACAAATTTAATGCTGCTCTAATTAAGAATAACCCAAAAAAAAACATAAATTGCAACTATCCATAGCCATAACGGTCGCCGGCAACATTGGTGGGACGGCTAATCAGATACAGACAGGAATTTATACCTATTTAAGTCTGAAGATAAGTAGCTAAATAAAAAATTAGACACAGATATTTTTGTTTGTTTACGTAATTGATGGTTACAATAAAGTATTGTATAATTCAGCCGTACATTAAGTTAAAACATCGGTAACATCAAAGTGGAACAAAATCATATATACATAGATCCCACTGTTGGACATAAGCAATCCCTCTGGAGGGGGTATTAAAGATTGACCCCACTACGGATTGGCGGACATGATATAATTCGTTTTAAGATATTCATATTTCCTAACAATATTTTCCATCACCGCCGAGTATTGGTATATCAATTAACAGTTTCATTGAGGCATAGGATTCAAAAGGAGTTTGCTCGCGTAACGTGAAAATTATGAGCGAATTCCCGGTTACTTGGCTACGTCGGCTGTAGCCCTGGATACATAAATATTTTTTATAAAGCCGACTAGATTATCTTTCTCATAAATTGCTGAAAGTCCAATAATATACAACAGTGTTAGGGCCACGCAGCAGCAACATTAATGGGTGGGCACGACCGTACAAGGAACACACACCAGCAAATACAGAATACCTCGTAATATAGTAACTGCACAGTTCCTTTGGCGAGTGTGGAAATCCAGGTGACCCAGTAAGTGGTACCAAAGAGCATTAAAGCTTTAAGCTTGTGCATCTTGAATTTTTGATAAGGGTAGATGTGAACATCATGGACCGCAGTTATCAATTACCAAGTGAACTCCTTTATCATCCCTAATATTAGAAAGAAGACACAATCCTCCCTTCTAATCTCTCCCACTAAGACATAACATATGTGGTATACTTATACTATTCTATTTAATACGGGTAATTTTTAAAATCCAGACCGATTTTGATTACGACCATTTAATGTTTTACGTAAGACAATAATTATGAAAATGAGAACCCCCGGTTTTTCTGGTTACCTGATGACGTTATCGTTTCATCATATTACAGATGATGTTAACAGAGCCCAGGGGCACTCGTTTGTCCTCTCCTTCCTTTATCCCATTTGTTATGCATATGTTGGGAATCGAACCGTAGACCCGCAACGCAACAGTCAGGTACAGAGGCCACTATCGTCGTCTATAAAATAGGAGTTATAGTTGACCAAATCTCAAAATCAAGTGATGATGATTTGTTTATAATATTGAAGCGACCATCGAGCAGTGCACCTGATGGTAAGTGGTGACTTTAGCTCATGACGTCTACATCAACCCTGAACAAAAATTCAAGATGGTCACCTTTGAGGTCGGCATTGGAACTCCCAGTTACCTGTTACTTGGTCTCCGGATCCCTATCCTCAACATAATTCTTGTATTCTTAATTAGTTCAGTAAAATCAATCTTTGGTCTCTGGTCGTCTCTGGAAACTAGATGCACCCTGGTCTTAACAATGTGTAAATAACCCAGCGGTAAGAGTAAAACACGAACTGACAACCTCTGACTAAGATTCCCTGGTATCATAACACCTTTCAATATTTACTAACCGAAACGTGGTTCGGCACTTAAGCCCATACAGTAGGAGAAGAGTTATTGACCTGGGTAGAGATACACCAAAGTTATAAACTAGCTTGATAGATCCGGAAAGGGTGACGGTTTTCACCACAGAATACCTGAGTATAGTAGTTAGTAAACCTTAGCAATGGTGTGTTTCATCTGGTGTGTAAATAAATCTGGAGAGTTACCTTCGGTGACGAGACATTCCATATTAATCCATATGGGTGACAATACATCTGTATTATAATTCCTTATCGAGAATATAGATGGATGTCTAAAATGTCACAAATATCAACTCATCATTACGTGAATTGCTCGGTTGTTTATTACCTGCCGCTAGCATATAGGTACCTATAGATCTTATAGTCGATGGACAGATAATCTATAAATCGCTTTGTTCAATTCTCGAGTAACTGTCTATTACGTATGTTCAAAAGATTTCTATTGATAACCTACTGTGACCTACTGCCATAGCTTTTAATTCTTTATGTCGATTACATAAGGCACCTACTCGATTTTACGCGAAGAGAATGTTAGAATACTGCAACAATCAAACAAGCATACAGTAAAAGTTGAAAGTAAAAAGATGTTACGTTATGAATCTGTTAATTTTTAACGTCATAAATAACAATGTTAATAAACATCAATTAAGTTCCGGTCACCGTTTGATCAAAGACGTAGGGACTTATAGTTCGAATTTGACATTGGAGACCGTCGCCGCTACTCGTATTACGTACTGAAGTAAAATATCAAAATCAATTTATCAAAAATTGTGCATTAGATCTCCTCATCACCAGGACGACGAAAGAAACGGTGATAATATGCTGCTTTTAATAAAACTACTTAAACTAAACTTATGAAATGTTTTTTTTATACCTATTAATTGTATCATATTTATAGTTCGTTTAAGATTTAAAACCAATTGTGGTTTTTTATTATAAATATGATTGTAATATTTCATATTGCACTATACTGACCTGAAGGAATGTATGTGTTTGTTCGTTTAACCAAAAATATTATAAAGTGTAAAATTAATTTTAAGTTTCTATTTTGTTTTGTTAACAAAAATATATTCTAATTTAAACGAAAAAACGGCCTTAATTTTTTTGTGAATAAATAACACTATTATATATATAAAAACTGATGATGTATTAGCGAACAATAAACAAACGCACAATCTTATCATAGTGCCTTCGCACTAAGCACGGTGTGCAAATCAATAACCTTCTCTGTAAACAAAAACAACGTTCACGTATTCAACCTCCAAATATATTGCGTACATATTTTTACCGCGTAAATAAATAATTCATACCAAGAAAAATGAACATTTGAATATCCTTTTTGAATCAAAGCAAATAATGTACATTTTCACAGTCGGATTTATAATCAGATGACCTACTTACCGGCAATCGATGTAGCGAAATGTTACACTCGCAAAGGCACTATTTATATTACACACTAAAACCACAACATAACGACGGAGATGGGTTACTGTAGAGAATTAGATTTTAAATGAGAAAATCAATAATATCTAGTCGCCATTCCGTAGCGAACTGACGGCGATAGAAAATCGCTGCGAAGCTAGCGCTCTCCATTCAATACTGTGGAGTGGAGGCATGCGTAGAGGAGCTTAGTCGAATGCGCCCGCTGACGTAGCGCGGGAAATATGACGTTACGTTTATTAGTGTTGTGTGCCGTGAAATTAATAGTGTGGAATATATATATTTTATTTTAAAGTTGGGTATTATTTTTGTTTTTCTTTATGGTAATTAATTAGTCATAAAAAATTGAATTTTGAAAAAAATATGTCAAAACAGAGGACAGGTACTTTTTTATTTCCAATTTCTTTTCCTTTTATATGAACCTCACATGGTAGAGTGTAAATTTGTAAACATGTAATAAATGACGTTCACTTCCCGGCAAAAGATTTTGTGTAATGTATGATGACCATGTGCCAGAGACGATAAAGCACTAACTGTGGTCAATATTTTAAGATTATATAAATATATATATATATATATATATATATATATATATATATATATACTTTATACTCTAGGCTACTATATGTAAACTAGTACACAGTTTACCTGATGGGAAGTTATCACTGCATCTCATGACCCATTCATCTTCGCTTAGGACTCGTAATGCAGATGCATGTCATCCCGCAAGACAGCTACGGAATGCCTTGTTACCAGTAACTGGTTCCCAACATTCACTATACATACCAAAGCAATGTTATGCTGTTTTTTTGTGTTGAAATCTGAAAGTCATGGTCCTGCCTCCATTAGAGCGGCCT
Source organism: Teinopalpus imperialis (assembly GCA_029286865.1). Classification (NCBI taxonomy): domain Eukaryota; kingdom Metazoa; phylum Arthropoda; class Insecta; order Lepidoptera; family Papilionidae; genus Teinopalpus; species Teinopalpus imperialis. Next base: position 672,395 of record JAGSMU010000041.1, read on the forward strand.
TTCATGCAACAGAAACGAGCTTTAAATTCTTAACTAAACGCCCTTTAGAGCCCTAAACCGAATAATGCGATTTATTTTAATATAAATTATATGGAACTTGACACAATAATCCAGGTTCTTGCTTGGCCATTTTTAAGTCTAACAGTAGCGTTTAAACAGCGAAGATAAGAATGTCCAAGTGAAAGATAACCTCCGAGGTGTCTAATTGTGTGCTTATAAGTAAGCAATTAAATATTTGCAATGGTAATATTATCTGAACTTCATAGATATATATGTATATGACATTGAACCTTCAGTGTTGCCTTCTCTTTGGAACGACGACTAAAATGAACGTAAAATAACGGCTTATAGGTTCAAATCCGCCATTCGCCTATGGTAAACCACCATCTCTCTCAAGTATTTTAAACTTATTTGGAGTCAACCGGAATGTTAGTAACGTCGATAGAAACATTTTTTCACAGCATTTGTTATGACATGCACATATAAGGAATAATAATGCAGATACTTTATCACACTATAGGACTATAATGGAATGCCTGGTCATTAGTTTTAGTTTCTTTTACTCATCAGTCGAAACACAACAGTACAAAGATACTTTTTATGTTTATATTCTGTGAAAGCGTATTCCTTCTTCGATCGAGCCAACCTATTCGTGCTACAAACACCTATGTATACGAAGAATGTGCTACGAATATATATGAAAGTGCTATATTCGTAGCACATTTTACGTCTCTTTTCCTATTCATAGGTAACAAAGTTCAAAGGCAATTAAATCTAAAAAAGACTCGAAGATACGCTGACCCAAACCTCAAATTTATTTTGCATCACATTGGCCCCGGCTGGGAATCTATCCCAGGCGACACAACTCATTGCTATGACCAATAGACCACGCAGGACTTCTTTTACTGAATTAATTTTACAATATTTTCTATTGAAACACCAGATCTACATTAGACTACGCTAAGTAAAAGAACTTTATGTGACTGGGAAGTAAAATACTTGTCGCATAGGTCAGGGCAACGTCGTGAACAGTTCAGTTCAAAACGCAGGGCTCTTTACGTAATATTGTAAGACGATAGCGTTTAGCTGATTTTTTTGAGGTGACCAATCTTTTAACACATTAATAGGACACAGCCCCTGCGCTACTACTAATAGTAGAAATGTTAATAATAAGTAAAAATCTGTAAGGAGTATTTACAGATTAAGCTTTGCTAAGACCTTTCTTTATTTTAAAGCTGTGCTTAAAAGAATTAAAAATTATTTATGTTAAAATTAAGAATTAAAGTTAAAATTCCGAATGAAACTTATTAAAATAGGTTTTTCATTCGGAATCTTAACGTCATCACGGCGATCTATAGGATAGATCTATTATGTGCATAACTGAATTCTAGACTCTACTCTCCTATAGATTGACATCGCACTATATATTACTATCACCTCCAACTGGTAAAGGTTACGACATATAGTATGGGGCCGTCCTACTATGCTATTGCCAATTCGTGGCTGTCACTCTAGAAATTTTCTTCCTCATAATCATTCTACGTGCTTTTAAGCAGTAGATTGATATGCCCAATTGTATCTTCACTGATCTTTTGAGTTATGTCGGTTCGTTCTAATGCAGATGACTACATTACATGATGTGTTATAGAGTTGTCATAGAGAAGGCAGTGTCTATTTTACAGAGACAGAGCTACGATGCAGTTTATTTCTGCAGAACGAATGGGTCAGCTCGACCGGGGAAGGAACAACGCGCAGCATATCGCTACTGTTTTTGTCTGGTGACTGAAGGGATCCGGAGATCCTTATGTTACTGGTGTCGAGGCATTTCATCTCAGTTCTCAAGGGTGACATGCATTATGATTCCTTGTCATGAAAGAGTTGATCTGTATGCTCGTTTGTTACTCTTAGTGTAATAATAATAATATTAAAGAAAAATTACAAATCATTGCAAATAGTATTATCCAAAATGGTAGTTATTATGTGGCTGCTATACACGTGTCAGGGGTCGTCGACCTATGAAGGGGTCAATGGGGGCATCAATGGGGCTAACGACGTCTTTGTAATAAACTCGATATGTCACTTAGATTATTGCATGGAACGCGTGCAAGCCTCCGATCATATAAAAAATATTTCATAATGCATATTATTCTTCTATTAAAAACTTGATAACGAAACTAAAACGTGGAGTTTAGTTACGTACATATATGTTTTATAAGTAACATAGTTACATAATTTATTCGCGAAAACAACATTTTGTACAAAATACGCGTAATCAAAACAGTTTATCGTTGATATACGTATGAAAAACGAAAAATCGGAGATGGAATTATGAGGAATTCTTAACCCAAGACCCAAGACAATACGTCTGCAAGTGCATCTTGAATCGTAATCGGAATGAAGGTCACTGTGGGCCGCAGGAGTATCTTTTCGATTTTTCATTAGCGGAACTACACGCTCGTTGGTACCAATGATTTCATAAAACAATAAGAAACGACAAATCTATTTACTAGTTTCATCTACTTAAATGAGCCACTGATATTGATATTAGATGAAAAATGTTCGTGTGAAATCTCACATTTTAAAACTCAGTGTTGCAAATACATTTTTACAATACATACAAATAACGATGTTCACACACGCAAAGACTTTTACACATAAAAATATCTAGGTGGACCTAGGAAAGTGTACCCATAATAGTTCAAATTTTACCTTATGATATAATTGTAGAATAATTGTTTCTGTAATTTAATTGGCATACACTACGAGCGAGACTCGCTTGAAGGTACTTTATCTCTTTCGCACATACGCAAACTAAAAGTTCGCTGTGTGGCGAGCCATGTAGTTCATAAAGATGTTGGGAATAAAAATTAACCATTCGTTATCATACGCCTAAGTGATTTCGAATAGTTATATTAACAAGAGATTTGTAGTTTACTTTAACATATGCATTTCCTTGCCTTGCGTGATTTTAAAATATTCAGAACGAACACTGTTGAACCGTAGTTTGATTAAAATATTAACTAAAAGTTATAATATTATTACAATATTAGGAAAAAGTTGTATGAAAGGAACTAGATTCACCTTCCCATACTACCCTATATCCACGTGGGCAACAAACCCCCTTGCTCCCCCAACGCTTTTTTTTTTTTTTTTTTTTCGGGCTGATGGCCGCTGTTAGCCCCAGGGCTTTTACAGTTTCACCGGGTTGAGAGGTGACCAAGCGCTTATGGCTCTCAGTCGAGACCTCTATATATGGGTAACCAGCGCAAGGGCTCCCGAGAGGGAGCCTCGGCTTGGACCGTTACCCTGTTTCGCGAGAGCGTCTGACTCGAGGGTGCCCAAGAGGGCCGAACCTCGGCTCGGTCAGTTGCTTCTGACAGAGGATTATCTTAATTAATATCACTATTATTATTAACTACCTGTACCACCACTTCAGAATGCGTGGGCGCTGGAGAAGAAGTGGCGCAAGAAACTCCAGCAACGCTTCTATCTGTATGGACTGGAGAGAACCGGCCAGTGACATGGCGGTATCGCGAATAACTTTGTTTGCGACGCCCTCGCCGTCGGCGGGGGCGATATGAGGGTGCAATGTTTGTGTGTTGTGTTTTATGAAGGGCTTGGGCCCTGGTGGTTGCGTCGTCAGGGTCGTCGAGGGCGTGCCTCGGTCTCCTACGGACGCGGGTAAATCTGTGATTCGCGATGGGATTGTAAGTGGCGGCACTTACAATCAAAGGGTTTCGGTGTGTGACGGCAGAGTCGAAATATCGGCGAGAAGCCTGCTTCAGGTACTGAGCTATGGTCGGCAGCTCAAGATCTATGTGTAGATTTTCGTTACGCAAGAACCACGGCGCACCGGTGGCCTTGCGCATGAAACGATTTTGTATTACCTGAAGTCGGTGAATGTGACGCGGGGAGGCATGCGCAAAGACGGGGCTTGCGTATGTCATTATGGGTCGGATGCACGCTTTGTAAAGTGTAATTTTATTACGCAGGGACATTTTGCTATTTTTATTAAGTAACGGGTGCAAACGACCTAGGACGAACGCTGCTCGATTCCGTACGCGGTTGACATGCGGACCGAAGGTGAGTCTTTCATCTAATGTGACGCCTAAGTATTTGACTGTCTTTTCCCAGGGGATTGGACGATCAAATAACTCTATAGTTTGGAGATGCGGCGTTTTGTTGCGCCGAGAGAAGTAAATGGCTGCACTTTTGGTGGGGTTAACCTCGATCCTCCATTTCCGAAACTATTTCCTAAGGTGTTGGCTGCAGATTGGAGGCGTTTACAAATAGCGTCTGGTTTAAATCCAGACACGTAGAGGCCGGTGTCATCGGCGAAAAGGGCTAGCTCTACACCGCGAGTGCGCGGTATGTCGTTGGTGTAGAGTGTGTATAAAGTAGGACCTAGGACAGAGCCTTGTGGTACTCCGGCACAAATGGGGTGAACCTCGGAGCGCGTTCCCTCGACGCGGTAACGAAAGGTTCGATTTCGGAGAAAATCTCGTATGATAAGTACGAGTCGATCTGGCACACCGAGCTCATATAGTTTGTATATGAGCCCGTTGTGCCAGACCTTGTCGAAAGCTTTCGCCACGTCGAGAAAAAGTGCCCCAGTTTGGTAGCCCTGAAGAAATTTACTGAGGATGTGCTCCGTGATGCGGTGCACTTGATGTGTGCATGAGTGTTGGGTGCGAAACCCGAACTGCTCATTGATTGGCAGCCCTCGGGACAGCATGAAGTCCTTGAGGCGGGTGAGGATGAGCCTTTCATATACCTTACCCAAGACTTTGAGTAGGCTTATGGGTCGATAGGCTGATGGATCGGTTGGATGTTTTGAGGGCTTGAGAATCCCTATGACATCGGCTTCCTTCCAGGTGTTCGGGAAGGTGCCTTTGGATATGGCCGCGTTGTAGATTATCACCAGTAGGTGTAAAATGGACATGGGTAGGAGTTTCATCACCTTGTTGGTGATACCGTCGGGGCCGGGAGCCTTGCGTGGTCGCAGGTTTTAATTATGGACTCAACTTCGGTGCATGTAACTTGAGTGACGGAATCGCGAGGTGGTTCCTTACTCCTCCGGTCGACCTCGCTGTTAACCATTTCAAGGTGAGCGGCGTCGATCGGTAGGGTGCTCGGTGAGCATTGGAGCTAAGAGAGAGCTTCTCTTCGTCTAAGAAGGCGGGTGGTTTATTAGGACGCGCTAAGGGAGGCATTGTTTGGGCGGTGCCCCCTTTTAGGGATTTGGGAAGTCGCCAGTAGGCGAGATGGGAAGGTTCGATGTTGGAGAGGTGATTATCCCACCGATCGTTCCTATACTGGGCTATGCGTGATCGGACTTCACGCTGAAGGGTACGTAGCACCAGCCGGTTACTTTCAGTGGGATATAAGTCGTGGGCACGAGTCGCCGCATTCTTGCGCCTCATTAGGTCCTTTATGTCGTTTGGCAGGGTCCATCGGTGGTCTTCCACCGAGGAACCTGCCTCGAACAATCCACGATTACGGTCTGGATGTGCCTAGTGAGGGCATGAACTGCGAGGTTCGTGTCGTTGACTGAAGATATGTTCCTAGGAATAGCATCTAGGTGCGGTGATGTGGCTTCCCTCAGGGCGTTCCTGAGTCGGTGCCAGTCTACAATGGTTTTGGTGGAAGGTGAGGTTGGGGCGGAGGCCTAACCGAAGAAGAACGGGGCGATGATCGGAAGCGAGCTCATGGATTACCTCTATGCCTTGGAAGGCGAGATTGATGTTCTTACAGATGGCAATATCAAGCACGTCCGGTGCGTGACCCAATATGTATGGAAAATGGGTAGGCGTAGTAGGCGCTACGACGTCGAAGTCGAGTGCGTCGCTTAGCGAGTCTAAAGCCAACCCCGGGGTTGATTTTAGTTGCATTCCACCGAGTGTGCTTGCTATTGAAATCTCCTGCCAAAATGACTGAGTTTCCAAGGGAAAGGAGCGCCACGAAGTCGCTTCGTAATACTTGTGCGTCACGTCTGCAAGGCAGGTAGACGGACGCGATTGTGATGGGGGCGTGGCCGGTCATGGCTAGCTGACAGACCGAGGCTTCTAGGAAGGTTAGGGTTGGCGTATCGACGGGCACGCAGTGCAAGGACTTTATAGTAGATGAGAGTTCCGCCATTAGCGGCGGAAGTTCTATCATTCCTAATGATGTTATAATTCGCGATGTTGGGATTGCGAGTGTGCGGTTTGAGGAATGTCTCTTGCACTAGGAGCACGTCGACTTGGTGATCGCGAACAAAATTGAAGATTTCGTCGCGTTGATTATTAATACCGTTCGCGTTAAAAATGCGACGTTAAGGGAACGCGGTTTTACTCTGCCGTTATAAAGGCCCTCTATGCTTGAAAATTGACGATGGCTGACACTACATGTTGGTAGCGCATTGTGGCAGCAATCCTGATTTCGGGCTTGCCATTGGAGTCCCTTAGGGCTTTGCAAGGGCTGAGACGTCGGCGCCGTTGAAAACGGCGGCGAAGCGACACACAAGGTCGAGGTCGCTTTCGTTAACCGGCCGTCCGGCTGATGGAGGGCTGCTCAACCGGTTGAGCGACGGTCACTACGCCAGTAGGAGGTTTCCATGCGGGACGTAGAGGACGAACAGGAGCGAGAATAGGCGCGGGAGCGGCGATCGGTGTAACTACCTTAGGTGCGACTTTAAGTGCCGGGCGTTTCGGCAGGAGCCTTTGGGCAGCCAAGGTAATTGGCTGTGTGTCCCTCTGAGTTGCACAGGACACATGCGGGGCCCGAAAGCAGCCAAAGGGCCTTGTCCTTGGGTCTCGGACAGTCGGTGGTGCCATGGTCACCCAGGCACTTTACGCATCTGGGTTTCCCGAAGCAGTTGCGAGCAGAGTGGCCATATAACTGGCATTTGTGGCACTGGCCCGGAGGGCCATTTTATGAGGGCGCTCTATTGTGAGCCCAGAAAGGTGGCAGCACGTTTTCAGGTTAAATACCTGCTTCCTGCCTCGGACCTTTCGAGGGCCACAATTACCATGTTGAATGGCTTTTGTTATGCCCACTGTACATCCTATGCACGGATAGGACGGGTAAATTCTGAGCCTGGAGGTCCTCTTTGATGAGGTCTGCGGGGATTTCCCGCGGAAGGTTTTAATAACCACTCTAAGTTGGCGCTCTTCTGCCAGGGTGTAGGTGTGAAAGAATACACCTTTGTCTTGTAAGTAGCGGGTGACCGCTCTATGGTCATCCGTGGTTTCTAGCTGCAGTTTAATGCCTACAGCGGTGGGGATCGCTTGATATCTGTAGCGATTGGAAAGGGCCGATACGACAATCGGCCATTTATCTTGTGCCTGTATGAAGACAGGCGGCGGGCGTTTCGATGGCTGTGAGACAGCCGAAGTTTGGGGGGAGCCAGTAGTGGAGCGCTGAGGAGCGGCGGGGGCTTGCTGTGAGGCTGCAGAGGGGGTGCCATGGGGTTGGGCCACAGATGTCGGTAGCCGGGGAGAGGGGACATCGCTTTCCCGTTTTTTCGCCTTGGGTGGCGGCGTCGGGGCGGGTGAAGCTCGCTTTTCGCTTCTTTTCCACCAGCGTGAAGTTGCTGGTGTCTTGCAGGAGGTCCTCGGGGACGAAGGGCTATCTAGCTCCATTTCGGAGACCGAGGAGGACGATGAGGCAGAGGCCCTTGAGGAGGACCTTGAGGGTGATTTTGCCCCTCCGGTAGGGTTGCTCTTTATAATGTCTTCGAAGACATCGGGGTATTTACTCTTCAGGCAGCTGACCAAGTGTACAAGGAAATCCATTGTTGGATTCTCCATTGTACACAAATTTTATTAATATAACTACTATTACGCGGGATGTGTGGCCTCCGGTGGGGTGCCGGGGTGAGTAGCCTACTTCCCTCCTGCCGGGTATAGGCAGGAGGATGTGTGCCTAGTTGTGTAGCCCTAGTGCGTCCAAGTGCCAATCTTATTTGTGCACTTGGGTGTGTGCTTAGAGCTAACTAAAAATACGCGTGAGACAATTATAAGTCTAGCGGGTTGGTCAACCTTGGCTAGGGCACTACCCAAGGCCAAGTTTACGTTGACTCCTTCCGCTATCTTGCGTTTCCCAGAAGGGGAACCGCGGGCGTACGGGGCTTGCCCTACACTAGCTTAGTTAACACCGCAAGGTATCCACTAGTATAACCACCCAGGTGGCTTTACAATAGCTTTCTTGGAAACTAAATTCCGATCACAATAGCAACAGCAATAAAAATTGCTCGGTGTATTGTTCTCGGAACAATGGATGCGCAGGTGGCTTGCTCGGGGGCAGGTAGCTCGGGACGATCGTGGCGGGGAGCCGGGCGACCGTTCTCGGCGACTGCTGAGCGTCGAATCGGCCCCCAACGCTGCCCTCCTAATATCATGGGGGCCAACTCTCAAGCTCAGAGCAGAGTCTCTATGAATGCGGTGTAGTGCAATGCCGGCACTCGTCGTCCTTCGCCCAAGTGATTCCGGCGGCCCATGACATCTACATTCATCCTTGACAAGGAATCATAACGCAGATGCGTTGTTACCCTTGAGGACTGAGATGGAATGCCTCGCCACCAATAATAAAAGTTTCCGGATGCCTGCACTCACCAGAACAAACACAGCAGTATTATGCTGCTATTTCACGCTGGTAATATATGAGGGCGTGGTCCTACCCCCGTCGAGCTGACCCATTAATTCTACAGCTAAAACAAACTGCAGTGTAGCTATACCACTGTTAAGCTGCAACAAGGGATCATATTTATAAAAGATTTATACTGTATTGTAATAAAAAATCAGTAACTTTTTTTTAACCTTAAATTGTTTTATTTTTAAGCTTTTCTGTACAACATTTTCTTTTGACATATGTTTATCAATAAAAAGGACGCTGTCAAACTGTTTCTGCAGGCATTACACAACAGAATAGTTATACCGTTTCTACAAAGTATTTATGCGTTAAATGTACGTTAATCCTGGTTAGAACCAGAAATCCAAAGAGCTTTATGAACAATAATAGTGTCACTTTACATTAGATTTTCATCTCATACGATTGTAATACTTCAATTGGAAGTAATTGGTTTAACGAATAAGTAATTTACTGTTACGTAATCCGACTGCCGCTCCCATAACGCTCCAGGAATTGCGCGCGAATCTTAGCTGAATAATTTGGGTCTCATTTCAGAAACTTCGTAAATTATTCGTGTCTTTGTTCTCCTGTAATTGTGCTATTTTTTACCCGACTGGCAAGAGGGCATATTTTTACGTATATCTATTGGACATTATGTGAAGCTATTCCGCCACTCCACAGAAACATATCCACGTGGTGATGATGATCACGATGTACTGGCCGATTTCAACTACGGTGATGTATTTTGTTTATACCACCAGATGAAATCAACTGCGCCTAATATATCATAAAGCCGTAGCATTTGCGCAACCACAGAGGCACTCACTTGTGTTCACATTCCTTCGTCCCTTATAGTGCATGCTCCGAGTCAATAGTCAATAGCAAATTAGTCCCTAATTAAAACATGTGTAATAAGATCGATGGCAATGAAAAAAGAAGTGTCTTTGGGTTGCAAGAATAAAATTTACGCATTTAAAAAAAAATTAAAATGCATTAGTCGGATCTACACCTGTTTCGTCACCTTGTCACAGTTTGCTTCGAGTCACAGCATAAACGGGTCGGGTCGACCGGGGAATAACTGTAATGATACTGGTGCGTGTAGAAATCCGACTCTAATAACTGGTAACCAGGCCTTCCATCGTAGTCCTTAGGGGTGACAACAAATCTGTGTTATGATTTCTTATAGAGTATTAATATGGACGCCTGGTGTAACACAATGTGTGCTCGTTTGTCACCCTCCATACCATATAATATATAGAGAGTAATAAAAATCGAACACGGAAAATGAGTCTCACGTATTTGTGCATAAATATAAAACCAGACTCGGTACGTTGATTGAACACTAGAGAAACATTTGCGAATGTGTTTGCTCGACACAATTTCCTCACACCCCTCCTCTCAGGAGGAGGAGATGCAATCAGGTTGGCAAACATATCATTGCGCTGTAGCATATTTCCTACAAACTTTGTTTTACTGGATAAATAATGATGAAAGATGTTACTTTTATTAAGTTTGCATTTTATTTATTTATTTAATGTTTATTGCGTACATTTTAACAAAGGAACATACGTTTAACGTACGAGGAGCTAACTAGAACTGTACTGGTAAGGCACTAGTCATAGGTTCTGTAGGATATATTATAGCGCCTTAAATGTGTGTGTACACAAATACATGGTTCGATGTAAAGAATGATCTCACGATCGAGCAGGTAGTTTTAGCTTTATGACGAATGAGTCTGGGACTCGACCAGGAATCCTTATTCTCACATAATACCAATTGAAATAGCAGCATAACGCTTCCGTGTTTCGTGTGGTAAATAATGTAAGTATGGTTACGGGAACCAGATGCTGGTGGCTAATCACTATCGACAGGGGTGGTAACTCTTTGATCTATGTCGAGGATGGCTTCAGGTGTTTGTAGACTATAATCGTCACATACTATCAGATGAAAGGTGTGCTTGATAGTCACTTTAAGTTAAAAAAAAATTATAAATAAGTTATATGGTCGGAAAGAAGTTTGAAACCCCCAGGGACTTTGCTTACAAGGAATACCTCCTTCCAAGCAGCGTTAAGTTGTGTTTTTTATTCTGCTAATCAGTAAAAAGGTGGCCCTTTCCCAGTAGATCGGATCCATTAATGTTGGAAATAGAAAATAGTTGCAGTGTGACTACGTATATAAGACACACCCAGCACTGTCACGTTACGTTACAACACTCAAGTTAACATAGTATTATGTAAAGATATTCGGTCGACAGCGGTAGAGCTATAGTGCAGTGACAGTGGTAAAGTTACACTGCAGTTTGTCTCTAGCTGCAAAATGAATGGGTCAACACGACCGGGGTAGGACCACGCCCTCAGAGAATACAAGCGTAAAGCTTAATAATACTGCTGTAATTCGTCTGGTCAGTATCTGAGTCCTCAAGGGTAACAGCACATCTGCATTATGACTCCTCATCCAGTATGAACATAGATGTCATGGGCCGCAGGAATCACTTTCCATTAGGTGAACTATGTGCTCGTATATATATATACACTGTTTAAGACCAACTTAATTAAAGTAGGAAAATAAAGTAAAACTGCAATAAAATATTAAATGTTTAATTAACCACTTTAATCATCTAGTAGAACATACAATATACTTTAAGAGCGTGAAGAAATATTAACAGTCCATGCAAAAAATGGGTATAGTTAGCTAAACTGATTTTTGATCAAAAAGTCCTCCTTTATATTTTATGACTCGGCTCGGATAAGTCTCGGCATGCGGGCAATCAATTTGTTAATGGTGTCTTGTGATATATTGTTCCAAATTTTGCATAAAGCATTCCACATCGTTTTTTTTTGTTTTGCGGCCTTAGCAGAGGTTTTCGAACGGCAACGCGACCATACAACTTCGCATCTCCCAGCCGCCGTTTTACTGAAGTCAATGATAAAGGACCGCACATAAACAACATAATTATCCATCAATTGTAATAAATAGGATATACTACGCATATTCTATTGTTAGTATCGAATATTTTTTTGTTAATTAAACATTTTATTCGAGTTTTACTTTATTTTCCTACTTTAATTAAGGTGCTCTTAAACTTTTGGCCTGCAGTGTACATCAATATGGATTTAAACTAAACATAATTGACGCAACAAGTGGCCAATAAAAATTATGCGCACAATAAATTCACCATCGACTGTTCTCGGAAGCGCTCGTAAATATATTTCAGCAATTGACTACATTGAACTGTATTGGGTATTATGTGTAGAGGCCGTATGTCATTTAGAGCCCAGTCGAACCATTATAAATATAATCAAGTGCATGTGGAATAACCCATAATGTAGGATTCCGTGGATTTGCGAAAATTCACTATCGCACGATCAACCTTAAAATGTGATTTCATCGGGACTAACTTGTTCTGGTATTGTTACTTGTTGTTATACTCCACTTTATACCAACAACAGTACAGGATCACCTTTTCGGAACAATAAAAGAGCCTTTAATTTACTTCACTCTTTAATTCCACTTTTATTAACAATGCACGCTACAGTTTGTTTCTATTTGCACCATGAATGGGTCGGTTCGACAGGTAAAGGTCCACGTCGTCACAGAATGACAGCATAATGCTGCTTTGTTTCGACTGGTTAGTGTAGGGATCCGGAGACACTTCTGATGTCGAGGCATTCCAGGATAGTAGTCTAGTAGTCTTTAGGGTTGACAACGTAACATTATTATTTCTTTTCGACGATGAATATTGGTGTCTTGGGCCGCAAGTATTACTTACCATAAGTTGAACTGTGTGCTCGTTTGTCTTAAATACCGTAAAAAAAATCAAAAACATATTAATAGTTTAAATATAACTAATAGTTTACTAAAATTGCATTTATAAGACAATTTTGATCTCTTAGAATGAAAAATTCGTATGTATTTTATTACATACGAACATAGGTCATCATAAATTTAATCATTGTAAAAATTACAAGACGCCAATAATAAATTACATTCTTGCACAGCTGATAAAAGTAGTGATTATGTTTACTACTTTAAAAAAATATATGCATTTACTGGGGACCCTTCAGAAGTGAACGAGATTTTGATATGTCGTTAACTGGCAATTATTTTACTCTCAAGGTATCCTTAGATGTCAATATACACATCACGTTAATTCTTTACCAAATCTTGTCCGCCTATTGTATCCTTTTTAGGTTAACACAATAAATTTTAATAAATAATGAGGAACATGAATTTAATATAACATTACATGTGCAACTAAATATTGTTATTGTTTATACGTCAAATATTTTGTTAAGTTATACAAAGAACAGTGACGCATAAGCCCCTACAAACAAAGATAGAGCAACAACCTAAGATGTTTACAAATCGTCTTAGAATATATTAACCAGAGTTACAATACTTAACAGATCTTATTGCAAATAATAATGCCATTTAATGGCCTCATCAAACCATTGGTTTGTATGTGGGTTGAATAAAATTAACTATTTTAAGAACCACGTGCACTAGTCGATTATCCAATAACGGGCATGCAGTAGCTTCAATGCACGGATCGCAAGGTCGCTGATTAACGCAATTATTCCTATTGGCTATTATGCAGAACCGGGAATAGACCGCGGGCGTGGCAATGTCAAAGGAATAAAGAAAACAAAGTGAAGGACACAACGAGGACGCAAAGTTAAATCTTTATAATATTAAGGATTTATTGTTTATATAATGGCGACGTAAGAATCTGACAGTGTCATAAGAAGTAGAGTAACGCAGCATAAAAATGAATGGGTCAGCTCGACCGGGGTAGGGCAACGCCCTCACAGAATACCAGCGTGCAATTTTTTTATTTTTATTTATTTATTTTCACCACAACTAAAATACATAGAATAAAAATTTTTACATAATAGAAACATGTTCTCCTTAATAAAAAATAAAAAACAATAGTACATAGTCGTGGCTCACTGATGCCTGCAGTAGGTATTAAAAAACCTGTAAATCACAGGACATCAGGTCACCATTCCGCAGAACTTACGTATACAAAGAGTTTAGTAAAGTTAGCCAAATATTCCATGAAAATTAAATTAAAAGTAAAATAAACAAGCAATTAACATTAGGAAGCAATAACTAGTTATAAGACTTATGATAAATATGCTTATATAATTACCTTATTAAAATATGTGAACATTTTTAATAAATCTAAAATATACATAATTAAAATATATTAAATAATTAACAAACTTTTAAATTTTAAAAAGAGCGCCCAAACACTTGTGTTTTGAAATACTCGCTCACGTATTGAAGCGTACATATGTGTTTGCGAGTGTAATAGTGCCTCATGTTTGTGATATAATATATACTTTAACATAAAATTATTAAAAACTATTAAGAGATCACTTCTAGGAATTTCTCAACGTCAATTTAAGTTTGTTCAAGCAGCCATTCGCGAAGAACACGTTTTAAGTTGAACTTGTTTAAAGCATACAATGACAATTTCTTATTAAGTTTGCTGTATAAGTAAGGACCTAAAAATATAAAGAAGCTATGACTAAAATAAGTTCTTAGTTTTACAGTTCTAGCAACAACTTTACTTCGGGTCAATAAGACATTTGAGTAATGCATTAACCTATGCTGATTGAGAATTGTGTCCTCTACAAAAAGCTGCCTGACCGTAAACAAGCGACAGTCTTTATAAAGCGCATCTGTAGGATAAAGCCGAGGTTTGGAGAAACAAACCTTAAGCAATGCTCTTTGTGCTCTTTCAATTTGTATAAAATTTGACTTAGCAACTCCACCCCACGTAGATATACAATATTTAAGAATTGATTGGCACAGAGAGAGATAAACCATTTTTAATATGTCAGCATTTGCTGAATAGCGAAGTATTTTAAAAATGTAGATAAGTTTACGCACCTTGTTTGATAAATTTACTATGTGTTTTTTAAAATTAAGATTTCTGTCAATGACAACTCCGAGATAAACCGTAGAAGTGGTCGTTTCAATGTGAGGTACATTCTCATTCAAAGCACTTAATGTGTCATTTAAATTTACGTTTAACGGTTTCACGACAATTTGATGGTTGACGTCCATTTGGTTTATTGAGTCACGTATAGCAAAGTTGACGTTTTTACTTTTACTAATATTAAGAGTCAATAAATTACCATGCAGCCAACGACAAACCGAATTAAAACCAATATGAGCACACTGGTAAGTCTCTGACCATGTACGTGAACTAAAAACTATAGCTGTATCACCAGCATATGAGAATAATGCGCCATTTTGAAGTTTGAGATCGCAGAGATCATTTATGTACACCAGAAAAAGACTGGGACCCAGCACACTTCCCTGTGGCACGCCGTAACTAACAGATAACTCAGAACTAGTATACGAATCGATCTTCACACTTTGTGTTCTATCTGTTAGGTAGCTATGAAATAGCGATAATTGATTACCTCTTATTCCTATTGCCTCCAATTTTCCCAGTAAT